>JAGUCH010000004.1:1211010-2422021 GCA_019096065.1 Paracyclopina nana
GCAACTTTTGCGTGGATTCGTCTATGCTTTCGGCGGTGTGGTGGAGACCATCAGGTAGGCAAAATACCGCAGCCATAAACCGTCTTCCCTCGGCCACGCTGACCATATCCAGGCAAAAGTCATCAATTGGCTCCTGGTGCAGTTTTGTGTGAGGACCGAGGACGCGGGTAAATGCCAGCGATCCGTGGCGGTCAACTTGAAATGCCTCAAGGTCGAATAAAAGCCGCCCTTTAGGACCACACGGCTCCTTAGACTCCAGCTTTGAATGGCGGCCTTTGTCGTAGCGCAGCAACTCCGAGGGAAACCGAATTAGGTTGGCCAGGGGCAGCCTGCGGCCTTGCACGGGCACACCCCAATCAGAGCTGCTCGGCAGCGGCTGGCAACCTGCGAAAATAAACAGTTTTTGTGGTTGAATACTCTGGTGCAGCAGTATCGATCATCTTCAAAAGGCTCACATTCGATTTGGGGCCGGAAATCTACAATAGAGGGCGCCATGTGACTTTCCTGATGATTTCTGAACACTCTAAGGAGTTTCTTACAATTATCAACGTAAGGAAAAGATGTTAATGATGTATTAAAAACATGTGTGAAAGTAATTCGCGTGAGGGAGCATGCTTTTGCGCCATTTAAGCTTCAAAAATGCCAAAATGGAGGCATGGTTGAAACATCCACTTCTGGTATTATGCTCCCTCTCTACGGTGGCGCCATCCAAAGTGGTAGCGAGAAACGTCTGAACTAAGGCCTGGTTCACCTGTGGTATTGTGATATTATTAGGTGGTCCCAAACAGATTTTTTCAGTATTTCTCTCCGATATTTTGCCCAATAATAGTATGCAGGCGAACCAGTCCTAAATCTCAAGCTGAAAATAAATATCTCTTTAATTTTCCCCTTATTTTGCAATCTCAGTTGTACTTTGCGCTTTAATTTTTGTGTAGCATTTTGGTGTCCATGTCCGGTTCGTGTATATATGTGTATTTATTGCTCCTTGGAGGAACTTTTAATTGAGTTTACCACCACTTGCTGTAGCTGCCCTTGATCTCTTTATATTGGCAGAGCCACACCCTCCACGAATGATACACTATGTTACATAGCAGTAACAAACTTTAACGAGGCTAGCTTAATTTATTTCGTAGCTGGTACGAAAAGAAACCCTTACTTTTATTCAGCCCTAGCCAAATGGAATTAACTTGCCTACATGCACTACGAATCTAGTCTTTTGTACTACATGTATATCATGTTGGCCGTAATGAAGCCAGAAATGTAAGGGTCCCTGCAACTGTATGTAGTATCATCAAAAGTGAACTCTTTCCTCACTGCAAGGGGAAACAAGTTTCCTTCCAACTTTTAACTTCATCAATTGGGCATCCCCTTTTCGCAACTTTTTCCAACGCAACAATTAGAGAGCTTTTTCCCTGCAAACTCGGCTTTCTAAATTCCTTTTTCCCATGTAAAAACCTCCCTTTTAAATTTTTTTCTGCTGCCTCCCCGAGTTCAATTTGATTGCTGAAAATGTGTCCAATTTGAGACGTGGAGTATGAAAAATTGAGTGCTTTCTGATTGAATTTTGCTAACAAATCCTGCCTGACACTTGTGAAGCATGCAGCAAGCTGAAAATTGACATGAATGCTTTGTTCAGCCATTTTTCCCATATTTTTGTGATAAGTTGCTTTCATTCTACTTGACTGTTGTTCTCCTGCTGCATGCTCAAGCAATCTTGGGCTAAAAACCATTTTTCTTGCAGGTAATGTTTGAGTTTCCGCCCAGATCATCAATACACTCTGAAAAGCAGCTCCATAGAAAAACCAGACTGCTTTTCAGCCTTTGTACTAGCTGTAGTTTTTAATTATATGGGAGCAGCAAGGCAAACTCAGTTTTTAGTGCAATTTATGGCAGACTGAGTGATTTATTGGCCACCTATTAATCCATTGTGTTCCCCCTTTTAATGCCTGAATAAGACGCTCCTCGCGGGTGTGAAAGGGATATGTAGCTTCTATGTAGCTGCCAATGGGCTGTCAGTTGGAGAAAGCAAGGTCGTTAGTCATTTCAATGCTACACAACTAGCAGTAGAAGTACTTATTTTTGCTTGGCATCTGTTGATACTAAATCCAGTATATAGCATATATAAAGCCCGTTTCGTGAATGAAATATTAATGATGGTAGCAATATATGCGCTTGGCCTTTTTCCCAACATCATGGCCAGATTCATAGGAAAAACAACAACATGCTTGATTCAAGTGTTTGCTGCATCAAAGCAGTAAACTAGAGAGGTTTTACCACAACAAAAAAGAGAAGAAGCCAGCACTAATTAAGGCTGTAACGAGATGTACTGCATCCAGTGAAAAAATGAAGGAGTGCTAGCTCCTTAAAATTTTTCCACCTGCCATCCAGCCCGTCGGCCGTGCAGCCAGCAGGCAGCAGCTGTTGATTGTTTTGACAGCGCGCCACCTGGCGGAAAATAATAATATTCTCTACTGAGAGGTATTGGCTTTAGAGGCCCACCTGAGTATATAGGGAACTGAAGCTGCTTTCCAAACGGGCAACACTTGTACACGGTGGCCTCGCTATCCAGCTCCACTGGAGGGCAGAGTAAAACGTTGTTGTTATTGGGGTCAATGCAAAAGGAAGATGGTATCTCATAATCAGATCCTGCATCTTTCCTGCTGTCATTACGACGCACGTAAAAAGCCTCGACCACTGATCCGTGGATCTTTATTGCATATCGAGAAAGGCCCAGGAGAACGTCCTCATGCTGAAGAATGTCCTCGGTTTCCTTGCCATTCAAGCTTTCCACAATTGGAAGCCTTCGTTTAGGACCGAATTGCTGGTGGTGTTGTTCTTGCTGCTCTAAATCAGATTCTGCCGGATCGATCTCACACGTGGGCAAAAAGGAGTCCCTGCGACCACAGGGATCGGACAGGATCTCCCTGGATCGGTCACTCAGACACCGAGTTCCGGAAGGGTCCAAAATTGACCCAGGAGCACAACACGAGGGTATACATTGATTTTTGGCACTACTCACCACTGCTGAACTGCCAGTGAGAGTCAGCATGAGAAACGCAGCTAAAATGGCAAGCTGCATAATGTATATCTTGCTTTTTTTGATGTTTTGTATGTATGTATCTCTCAACTGTTATGCGTTGAGCTTGGCACTGAAGAAATAAGCGCTGGGTCGTCTTCTTCTTCTTCATCCACTACCAACAACTGAAGTAGAGAGAGACTGGAAGAGCTCCCTCGCGATCTCAATAGTCGTGAGCATGGAATACATGAAGTTGAAAGCTAAGCAGCATTTTATATAAGAATCCGAGGCCTACTACCATTTGACAACCTCGATCTCTGCATGGAAATCTTGGCATTGTTATTCACCTAGCTGCTATACTATATTTATAGGGGAAAAACGATATTGCACGCAAAAAAAACAACCAGTGTGCTGGCAAAATGGAATTTTCTTAGTTTATAGATAAGAAAGTGTAAGATATAGTGTGTGAATTGGATGTTGGAATTTTTTTCTGGCTAGCTTGGCTAGCAAGGTTGCAGTTTGCTTTCTCTTACCCCAAGGGACCGCAAAAATTGCCTTGCAGAGCTACTACTTCTACTTTGCTTGCCTTCATTCAAAACAGATTATTTAATGCACTTTCACTGGGGGAAAAAGTCCTAATCCTATCATGATTGGATTTCCAACATTTCAAGGCTCTAGTGCATCATCAAATGATATATATTGGTAGAAATGTATGTGCTTCGGAAATTGTATCTGTTGAAGATGAAGGTAGTGTATGGGGGAAATGTATTGGCTTTCCTCCTTCAATTTGAAGGTATCGCCCAAATTTATTTAGGCCCTTCTTTCCTTAGGAGAAGAGAGGCATACAAAAAAGAAAGCAAAAAAAGGTTATTTCACTCGTAAGGCTTTTTCTTACATCTTTTTGTACTAGATATGGTAGAAGGGCCAAGAAACAAACATTTTCCCTTTAATTAACTAACCTTATTCTTTTCCCTCCCAACTTGGAACTTTTCTGGCGGTTTCCTGCTTTTCCCTCTCATTTGTAATTCCTTTTGAGCCTAGATTTGACAATTTTGATGAAAAAAGACCTTTGGCTCTTCACTTGAGCTAAGAAAAAAAGATGTGTACTCTCCTATATATTCACAGTCCCATGGGCATCCTTGCTACTTGCCATGTGATCCAAGAGGGGCTCATAAAGCACCAGAAATTCTTAATATTGCATAACAACACCCTGTGTGTGTATCCATTTGCCAAATGGATACACATATTTGTCATGACACACATATGGCACTTATAGCATCACCAAATGTTACATTTCTTTTTCATGCCAGTAAAGAAGTGTGGAAAAGGAATAAATAAGCAAAAGTTGGTTTGCTGTGGAAGCTAGTCTTTATTTTCAATTCACAACAAAGCTACTCAGATTTGCTGTTAAGACCCCATGGAGGATGCAGAGTTGAATGCAATATGAGGGAAAGCCCATGAGTAAGGTTGTGAGACCAACTGCAATTGTTCCGAAAAATGGCTTGTGTCTGCTGTGACTCAATTTGAAAACCATCGATTCCAATACATTATCCTAGTCACTAAGAGGTTGATCAGCCTCAAGGCGGTTGCTCCTCTTCAAAGCTCCCATTATAGCTGGACGACCCAATTGTCTAGCTATGGACAAAGCTGTATGGCCATTCTGAAACAAAAGTATTAATGCAGAATTTTACCGTAAGATGGCACCACTTGTTGCGGAAGTTGCGAAAATAGCGCGGAATTGCACCGCCCTCTTGTTTTGATTTCTGATTGGCTGCGATTCTTTCTTGTGGAAAAAATAGTTCCTTGATTAACGAAGATTTGTGCGACTTTTGCCTTCACTTTTTGCCTGGCAGAATAGGAAAATAGGAAAGCAAGGAAGTCAAGTGGAAAAGAGCAGCAAAAAAACTTTGTGATTTCACAAAAAACTTTTCAGTTTTGACAGAGGGTGATGAATCAAACTTTCGAGGAAAAAAAAGCCTATTGTGAATTCAAAGCTCACCCTGGCCACTCTGTTTCGGTCCGTTCCAAAAAGAATGAGCAAGTTCACCATTGTTTTCGTTGGGAGCTGTGCCGCATGATGCAGGGCAGTAAATCCCTGTGATAATGCCCCAAGAGAGCAAACTTTTAGTACATACTGTCTGTGCTTTGAAAAATACTACCTGATAGTCCTCTTCATCCGGATTGACTCCAGCTTCGAGGAGAACGCGAGCAACTCCCACTCGATCGTAGTGGGCAGTGACGTGAATCGGAGTGTAGCCAAGTCCGGAGCGCTTCTCGATGTCAGCACCATGCTTAATCTGAGCCCGAGTGAAAAAGTGGTGAGCAATCAGAAAACTTTTCAAGCCCTTTTTCAGCATTTAGTCATACCAGAACTTTGGTCGACTCCACCAGCCCGAAGAGACAGCAGAAATGCAAAGCTGTGTGCCCATCAGCATCTTCGGCCTCGATTTTTGCTCCGCCGACCTCAATCAGAAGCTGGCACATCAAAGCTGATTCTTGAGGCGTGAGGCTGTCCATGCATGCTAAGTGCAACGGCGTGGCTTGGCTCTGAAAATTGTTGTACAATACATGAGTTATACTCCATGCATCAAAAGTAATCAAATTAGCCTCCGCACCTTTCCATCAGTCAAGTCCGGATCAGCACCTTTGTCAAGGAGAACTTTGGCCACTTCCAGAGCTTTCATATTGACAGCTGCATGCAGGGGAGACCGGCCATGGCCATCAGTGGCATTCGGCTCAGCGCCGTGGCTCAGCAGCAATTTCACCATTTTGGCCTTGTCAAGGTCAGTCTGAGGCTCAGAGGACAAGTACACGTAGCGGTCATGCGCGCATAAATTCTTACTATGGCCTCCGCCAGTTCCTGGAGAGGCTTTTGTGGGAAAAAGCACTTTATATACTACAACTACTTCTCGTTGAAGAAATCCTCATATAATATTTGAGGCTTACAGTGATTGGATTCTGAGTCGCTGAAGGGCCCCTCAATAATAAGGTGGATTGGCGTCCGCCCTTGGTGATCTCTGACGTTGGGATCAACCTCAAGCCGCAGAAAGAAGGTCACCAAATCCTCGGAAATATGAAGCACTGCCAGATGTAGTGGTGTGAAGCCAGCCTGAAAATAAGCACTGTTGGCACATTCAAATGCAGATGAGGAGGTAAAAATGAAAAAAGGGAAAGTCAATTCAACCATTGATTGCCTTCCAGTCAAGATGTGAGTTATAGTTTACTACTAATCCGCTAGATGGAATGATGCAGCAGTGATTTTTCACAAGGCCAAACTATTTCCACCATTTACCTTTCAAAAACGCCAAAAAGCATAAATAGCCAAAAATTCCACTTCTGGTTTTCCCCCCTCATAAAAGTGGCGCCATCTAGTGTGGCGAAGTGAAAAAACCGACTAAATCTTTTGAAATGAGTTGTGCATGGCTTATTTCTAAGGCAAAGTCGGTTTATGCAGAGGATCAGCATTACTGTTGGCTGCTTTTAAATGAAATTAGCCTAGATTAGCCAGACCACATGATTGCGGGGCCAAAGCCGAGACTTGGAGCTTTCGGGGCTCTTAGATAGAGATTTACGAGAGGGGGTGTAAAAATTATAGTACTTATACAATACCGAGGTTTTGGCTTCTGTATCAGCTCCGTATCTTACGAGGCTCTCTGCGCACTTTTTATTGCCCTTCAACGAGGCCAGATGAAGAGGGGTGCAACCATGCTTGGATTTGTGGTCCACATCAGCCTGGAAAAAAAGGAACACCTCCACTATAGCACCTTGTTCATGTATTAAGAATGCCTCAAGGTATGGAAAAAATTGTCTTAAAGAAAAGTGAATCTGTTGCTGACTGCCACTCTACGAGTTCAGCTTGGGGCCGAGCAGCGTTTTTAATGGCAATTTTTTTGCTATGTTGTCTCATGGTTTTCTGCATATTTCAAAACATATTATATGTCATTGGGTTTCTTTGATAAAAGATGAAATTTATCTATTGATTTTGCTCATAGGGACTAAAATGTGGAGCACTTAATTGTTAGAAATAGAGTTGTTTACTTTCAAGTTGGCTTAAAGTCGATCTGATTTTTTTCAGTATCAGCTGGCGCTTGTCATAAGACAATTTTTCTCCTTTCCTTGAGGTGTTTTTAGTGCATTTTCCTTAGGAGTTAGAGGCGTACATGAACAGGACATCAATCTACAAACACTTCTTGGCCTTAATGAGAGCCCTTTTCGCACAGCTAAGCAAAAAGAATGCTAGTCCCTTGAATTAAGCCATAATGAAGTCAACCCAATGTAATATCCCTAATTATGCCTTTCAACCCCCTTTTTTAAGAGCTATGCGCTAAAATCATTTATACATCTCATTTTCCATGCATTTCTACTGCTCTCACTACTTGGCTTTCATGGCCACATGCCTCATTACCTATGCCATATGCGTCCAGCTCTATTCTGCTATATAGTAGTTGTAGTACGCTTTCTTGCTCCCTCTTGCTTGACTTTGCCTCTTTTACTACTCCTATTACCTTGTACTTTGAGAGCAGAAGCTCAACGAGCTCAAAATGGTCCGAATGAGCTGCCACGTGCAGGGCTGTGAAATGCTCCACAGTCGTCCACGAATTCACATCCAGGGACTTGTCATTGCTTGGCCCACCACTCTCAATGGTGTCAATGCTGGCCTTGCTGTTGTAGATGCTTGGGCCTCGGTTGTGATCGAGAAGTGCACACACGACCCCAGTATGCCCACATTCGCTGGCCAAGTGCAAAGCTGTGAGACCTGCGTGAGTCCTCGCATCGACTTTAGCGCCTTGAACCCAAAAAAGAGACATTTCAGTCCGAGATTGCACTGCAGCAAAAGTGTGTAGTATATGGGTATGACGTTATATTGTTCTTCCACCGAATCTGATGGCTCAGCGAAAGGAGCTAACGCACAATGCCTACTCAGTCTTCTCGGTCATTTCCTGACATGCATTGGAGAGACAAATGGACGTTACACGCAGCAGTAAAGAAACCCTTCACAGCGAGTTGGCCTAATCTCATACTCGATCCCTGAGCTGAGGATGCTGCATATACGGCAAATATATGCGTTTTTGCAGGGGTGTATGCACTTTTGATGGCTTTTTCAGATTAGAATACATGGGATTTTCAAATTGCCTGGCTTCTCCTGGGCAACCAAGGCAAGGCGTGCCGGGCCGTTCATCTTAAGAGGCAGAAAAGAAGAAAGCGCCCTCTACAATTGGGCTTTGCTCACGGTGTAGTTACATTTTTCCGAATAATGTAAAAAAGATGGCATTAGAAGTAACCTCCGATTCTTTTTCAGTGTCGTTTCAACTAGTTCGTCGCATAATCGTTATCATTTGGCTTTTTGACTCAAAAAAACGAAATATTTGGCATTTTTGTCGAGAAAGGAGAGATTTTCTGCCTTTTCCAGAAAGCTACACCGTGGATCAAGCGTGATTTTCTTGGGCAAATTGTCCTACAACGAATGAAATTATTACTACATTTGCACTTAAAACGACTACAAAACAAGCTTAAAACTTGCTTTTAAAAAATTAGAAGACTGGAAATATTAGTGAAGTAGTTGAAATATATCAAATCTGGATGCTTTTTAAATTGATCGGAGGTTCAATATTTTTAGATCGGGGCTAGTAGCGGGGAGGGTGCAAACAGAAACAGATCGAAATTCAATTTTCAGCCCGCTTAGCTTACAATGCTATTAGCTGGGGTATCATTAGCTCCTCCTAGCGGCAAAAATCATTACTACCAGAGCCTCCTTGAGCAAAGCCCAATTAATGCCATGTGGAAATTGTCAAGACCCATTGTAACGGCTAGAGACAATTAAATATTTGAGGATATTGAATTATCTTTGCATTCGCAAATTAAAAAGGGAAAAAAACACTGTCTTTATGCCTAATTGCAAAGCTCTAAATTGTAGATGGCGCTGCTACGTCCAACGAGCAATCAGGGCGGCCCAGCTCGACTCTCTAATTTCTATGTGCGCCGTTAGTGTACTTCGCACCTTTGTCCAGTAGTAATTCTACAACTGCCGCATGTCCGCACCGTGAGGCAATGTGCAGTGCACAGACTCCTCCTCGGGAGACAAGATTGACGTCTGCACCGTGGTCGGTCAAGAGTCGAACCATGTGTGCATGACCATGCCGAGCAGCCAAGTGTAGGGGCGAGACTCCATGCTGGAAGAAATCATGCTGTATAAGGAAATTAAGTTCTTTTTGCCTTTGCTCACTTTGGATAGCATGTTCGGGTTGGCATTGAATTGCAAAAGGTAGAACGCGCATTGCGTGTTGCCATTCTTCGCAGACAAGTGAAGTGGACCGAGGTTGTCCTCGAACTGGAAATTGGGACTGACTCCATTCTGCAATCAAGGAGATTTCATTAAACGCGCGTTGTTGACAGCTCGCTGGCATTATTTCATATTCCCGCTCACAAGCACCATATCTTCTTCGATAAGGAAGAAGCAATTCTCAATTATATAGAGATATTGATGCAATATACACATCCAAGATTGGTTTTCTGCAACAAACACTCGTCATACTACCATATAATAGCATTTTCTGGTTAAAATAAGGCTATCTCAGCAAGGAAAATCTTGGATTATGACAGCTGACCTAGAATTCATCAAAATCTTCAGTACCAATAATTTGCTGAGAAATTAAGAAAAAAGCAGCTATACTGGGCACTATAGGCCAATTAACTGGATGTTTTCATGCCTTCCAGCAATTAGCAAATTAACTTTACCATCTTGTGTGACTCCTTGCAATTAACCCACATACTTTTCCTCCTTCTCAATTCAAGCCAAAGCTCAAAACATACAGGATGCGGCTCAGAAAATGCAGCGGGCGGGCTGCTTTGAAGAAGTAAACAAATGGGCCGAATCGGCTGTAGTGCGGTTGCAATTTCGGCGCCGCAACCTGTATATGCATTTTAAATACAGGATGCGGCTCAGAAAATGCACGCTGCGGGCTGCATTGAAGAAGTAAACAAATGGGCCGAGTCGGCTGTAGTGCGGTTGCAATTTCGGCGCCGCAACCTGCATATGGAGCCTTTTGAAATGCAATATGCTTACCTTAAGTAGGGTTAAGAGCAGCTCAGCATCTCCCGTTGAAGCAGCTCTCTGGAGCAAAGGCTCGATGCCAAGGTAGCATTGTGCAGACAAGGTAGTGCCCAAGTTGTAGGCTGGAAATGAGGCCGATTTTTCCATCGTCGTCATTCATGCGCCATCTCCAATAATATCTCCTGAGTGCGCCACATGTTTGCCTCCAAATGCCACTCTCTTCTTACTGAGCTTCCAAGGAAAGCAAGGCATATACTACGGAAGCTTAGATCGCGCGCTATAGCGCGCTATGTATATACGCTGGGCAAAACGCGAGCATTTCTCATACGCGAGTAAGAAAGCTGAAGGCTGCTTTGTCTTTGCGCTGAATGCAGCGAATTTTGAGCGCGAGGCTTTTCGCCCCAAATTACCAGAAAATATCCAACTCTGGTTTTTTATGCTGGAGAGAAGTTTGGTCTTTTGGCGGCCTTTTTCCCTTCTCTTGGCGCAACACAAACACTCATCACCAAAGCATTGATGCTGCCATGCGTGAAGAAAAGGCCAAAACTTTATTAGGCGTTTTCTGGAGAAGAGCAATCTTACTGCTGCTCCTTTAAGTTTTTGTCTCATCAATTTGCTACGTAGCGCAGGAATTCCCATTTTGCAGGTCTTTCTGCATAGGACTGTGCAGTGGTGGTGGGTTTATTTTCTTGCTACAACCATAAACTTTTGCTAGCCTTGCTGCCAAAACAGCACAGCTCTGTGTATATTGCATTGTGTGTGCAGAAGAAGAAGAAGAAGCCTTTTCCTGTTGTCAACGCTCTAACTCGCACAGTGACTCACTACTGATGGAATATTTATCCTTGAGTAATTCTCGTATTTTTCGTTGGCTTCGCTACTTTTCCCGCAGGAAGCGAAAAATGCGAAATAACAGGAATTTCACAAGATACTATTTTGACTGAACCAAGTACCTTCAAGCTTAGCCCTTGATTTTATGAGGGCCACTCGGAAGTTTGCTCACGTAGGTTTTCCGAGTCGTTATGCTTTGAACAAAAAATTGTAGAGGGCGCTCTCAATGAACCGCATAATTATGGGCGACCCAGCACGCCTCTTTTTATGACTCATCCAGGCTTTTGGTTTGCAGTTAAATTACTAATATTAATAAGATGATGTAAAAAATTTACTGTAAAGCCAGATGTTTTGCTTTTTCAAAAGCATGCGCAAAATTGATTAAGCCAAGATAAACATCATTATGGCTTTTTATAGCTAATAAGCGATCTCCACCATTCATCTTCATTTGTCAGCCCTACTTTGATGCCATTATCTTCAATAGACAAATGGCCTTTTTTACTCACTTCTATTATTATCTATGACGAGATTTTTCAAACAGAGCCACTCATTGCTCAGAAATATATCTCTTAGGGGCAAAAGTGGAAAGCCGCAAGGATACTTTGCTGCCATTAGCTTCTCGTATATGTAGTAGTAGTACACTGAAAAGTTTCACGAGTACCACGGCGCGGCTATTCTTCGCATAGCTCGCTTTACTAGCGTGCTTCGAGTGCGGTACCAAGAGATGGAAATGGGCTCAGATAAATCTTTCCTGCTGCTAGCTTGCTTTGAGGACTTTCCAGCTTCGGTTTCCAACCTTTTTCCCGAGTTTTTTCTTCGATATCACAGAGGGATCTGCTGCTAGTGATGCAAGTGGAAAAACCAATAAATGTCTTTGGCCGAAGACAATGCTCATTCATCCTTGCCTTGCTGCTTGGCCATTGTTCCGAGATTCCAATAAATGTATAGCTGATGGAACAAAAGACATTCATGCATAGCATTGAGCTTTCATTATTTACTTGACTGCCATTTTCTGCACTTTTGGCCAATTTCAGGCCGATCCAGAGAAATTGTGAACTTTACTCAATAAAGTTGTTACAAGGGCCGGAGCTCTTCACTATAAACTGCAACTCTGCATATATGGTATCTTTTTCTAAATATAGCCCTCCATAATGTAATTGTAACCGCGACGTCCTCCTCTGAATCCATAATTACATGGGGCTTAGCAGGTACATGAATCAGAGATTTTGGGGGCTTTCTCCAAGTCAGAGATAAGAGAAATGCCCACATGCAGGTCTTCTTTCCGGATTTTCAGCATATTTTCAACTTTGGCTGATTGTGGTACCAGCTGGCTTTAATGATTCTCAGACCAGACTGGAGATCCCATTTCGCTTGATTTTCAAAGCATCGCAAGCTTCTTCAGCTAAGGCCAGCAGCTAGTTGGTGCGAAAAGAGAAAGTTTGGCAATGCTGCTAATGAGTTCCCAGGAGGCGAAGACCCTACTATTCTTTTCAACAAAAGCCGGTATACTATAACCTCGCGTGAAGGCCACTTCTTCCACATCAGGTTCAGTGCCAGTCCATTATGCCATGCATTTGCCAAGATAAAGACTAAATGTCATTTCAGCGAGTAAGAACGCATTGCGTCAAGCTGCTGCCTTATTACTACATCCATAGCTTCTTCTCATTCTGTATTAAAAAAGTAATTAGGATCGAGCGCAGCAGAAATGGGGCAAATCCGGAAACATTGGCCAAGTTTGCTCCTTAAACCCAACTCGCTGCTGCAATCTTTGTGCCATGCGTGCTGCCCAAAAGTTTGCGGCAATTGCAAACTTTCAATCTTTTCCTTGAACTACCGCCCGCGCAGATATGGAAGTGCTGTAGCCGAGCAAAGGCCATCAACTACAGTGACCAAAGCTTTCTTGAAGCCTTGCCAACAACTCTGTCTTGTGAGCCAAGCTGAGGACAGCAGCAGTAGCAGCCCACTTTCTCATGTCGTCGTCGCGTGTCATCTGAATTCAAGCCTTTTGGACGAATTAATGCCTTTCTTTGATGCATTGTGCTTAGCTCCAATAATCTCGCTATAAGGAGATTTCTCCGGATTACTGCACATAATCCAAGTTGAGCAAAATGCTCCGTTTTCTTGGCCTTACCCAAAATTATACGTATACTGATAGTAGGTGAGATGGGCTTCTGTTTGGCACAGGGCTGGAAATCCAGAAGGTGCAGCAACCAGTGATGGATGACGAAATTCCTCCCACTGTGTGCTCGCCTAATGAGGAAGGAGAAAAGGCTACTACTTAATCGACAATTTCCTCACGAAGCTTGCCAAATCGGGGCAAAGCTGCTTTTCTTCCTCCTTCCACCTCTTCCACGTCGTCCTCGTCGACGACGTCCCTTGGGAAGTCGAAGGAAGCCCTTTTAGTTTGACTACGATCAATCATTCAACTAGGCACTTGACGTCGGTCGGCGGAGCTGCTGGAGGCTTCATTGAGAACGGCGGATATATGTAGAAAACTCCTTTTCCAAAGTAGAAGTAGCAGCAGGATGATGAAGATGAGGTTTTTCTCCTCACATCACATCTAGATGGGGATTTTCGTGGGCCCACGTCTCCTCCCTTTTTTATTTGAGGGGAAATCAGCGAGATATGCTAATGTCGTTTGGTATCCGGCATCAACTGCAACATTTTTCTTATATTTTTCTAACCTACCTCACTTGAGCATTTATATCTGGATTCGCATCTAATCTTTTAATATATTATTTTTAAGAATTTAGTCTGATGTATCAGAAGGATCCAACGAGTTGCTTTTGTATTTTTGAAAGCTTACTATATACAAAATTTACCGATAATGTGAATTGGATTTGCGAGGTTGCGTGAGAAAAGAGCAAACCTTCCGATGGTTCCGCGATGATTCCGGAGCTGCGTCCGCGCGAGCTCGTAAGAAAGGCGAGAGGGATAGTTAAGTGCTTTCCATGATAAGCATGCTTTCTCGTTTATTGCCAAAGTAGATTAACCGCCGATGGGTATTCGTCGTCGTTGTTGGCAGATGTTATCATCCACCATGTGTGTGATGTCGCCAATTTTGCATCTGCTCAGTTAGAGCCCGGAATTAAATGTAGCATCGATCAGGATATTGGCTCGCCAAGTTCGTGTCACATGTGGGGCATTGCTGCTGCTGTTGTTGTTGTTGTAGCAGGTGAAATCTATTGCTGGAGTCCTTTAATCCGAGCATTGATGCACGAGCTCGAATTACTCGTATATAGCTCTCATGACCTTTTAATGCCATTCCAAGCACCTGCTCGCCGATGATCGATGATTGCCAGCCTGTTCTAATATAAAACGACGAAGTTCTTCTGCAGCAGCAGCGGCAGCACATATGTCCTTAAATGCTTTTGGTGGATGCTTTGAAAGCAGGTGGCAAATCTCGTGAAAGTTCTATATTCCTATAGCAGCAGCAGATTCTGCATCTAATTCCGCTGGCCTTTTTGCGTTTCGCAGCAGACAGTGCAAAAATGTTCGTCAGAGCCGACGGGCTGAACAAACACAATCAAGTAGCAAGAAGGGTTTAAGAATATCCAGACGTGATATTTTTCAGCAGCAGAACAATTTTTTCACACTCCACATGCCTGTTCTTCGTGTTCTTTTTGGCATCCCAGAACCCTGAATGATTGCTGCTTCTATAGAGGACAGATTGCTATCCAGACTTTGTCCAGACCTCAGTTGCTGCAGCAGCAGCAGCACTGCTGCTGTTGTGCTTCATGAGCTCCAGATAATTCATGAGGTCTTGTCTAAAACCGACACAGCAGCAGCAGCAGCAGCACAAACTTGATATCTGCTTGCAAAAAGCACACCTTTATAATGTGTGACATGCACCAAGTCTGCTCCTCGCAAGTTCTGTTGCCCAATTCTCCAGATGCAAGGGCAAAAAAATATGGCTTCTGTTCTCCTCTCCACGTTGAATGCAGCCTCGATCGAATTGGCCCTATACTAATTCTACTCAATATATTGCGTTGCCTCAACAAAATAAAATGTGGTTGTTTGCACTTGCTCAGGACATATGTTGTAAACGTCATATGTTCCTGTCCCTCGAGAGCTTCTTCCAATGCACTAATAAGGATAGGTTTTGGCAATCATCTAACGAATTGCGCCAACACAACTGTTGTCGTTTGTCGTTGATGGGTTATGATTTTTGTGTGTCCCATCTGCTGTCAGTTTGTGAATTGGTGAAACCGTTTTCAAAACACACACAGTGTCATGTGTTATTTACAAGTCTGCCATTTCGCGTACAAAATGCTATGAAGCCTAAAAAGTGTACTATTATACCAAATGCACATTTCGGTTCCGGAAAGGCAAAACCGCAAAGTGAACGATTTTCCTTGAGAAATTGTACTACTGTTTCCAATTTCAACTCTTTAATTGCACTAATAATGCTGGGTTAGTGCAATTTGGTACGAATTGTTGCTCGCGGTGCATTCTAATTATGCTCTTGGCGCCACAGTTCACACAAATTGATTGGGAAAATTGACAAACAACGCGCTAATCCGCGAAATTGGACCCATAATCACAAAGAGCACCATTGTCCCAATATTGCTCCTATTAATTTTACCCATTGCGCCGAAGCTCATTATGATTTTGTGTGCTTGAAAATTGAGCTCGGAGGAAAACGACGTTGACATTTGGTTGGTGTCACATTTCTTCTACATGGGAATTTCTGCTTTTTTTCCCTGCTCAATAATCTCAAAATTGGAAAGCCAGTGCAAACAACACCAACTTTGGTCACACGTGTTGTTCTTCACTACTTTCCCAAACAGATGAGCTAGCTTGAGCATCTGGGCGCCAACTTCAACTCACATCTGGTAGGAGGGAAGAAAGCATCTGCGGACCGAAATCTCGCACCTGCAAACCAAATCGATCTGAAACAACCCCTGTGCATGTGTGTACAGCCAAATAAAAAACCGTCAAAAAAGCCCAAGAGACTCAGCTGCAACCAATTCCCCCCTCTGCATGTGTGTGCAATCCCATTTATTAGAAAGCAGCAGTTGTGATACTTTCTAATCATAACGCACACGTGTGTAACTTTCACAATCTAGCCGCGCGCACCTGTAAAAGCAGAAAAGCAAAACCATCCGACAAAGTTCAAAATGAGACTTAATTTTTTATTGTATTTTTACAGGGTAAACTTGACTGGTTGGTATCACAGCAGAAGCAGAGTCATATGTTGCCAAAAAGAGGTTATTCGTCTACAACCTGCATGTGGTTCAACTTGTCCGGCTTCAGCGGCGACGATTGTTGTTGTTGTTGTGGTTCCGGATCCTTTCCCAGATTTTTACGCAGGGCGTGAATGTACTGAATGGCTTCCAGGAGGACATCCAGCTGGCTCACGTCCTCTTTGCCCTCGAGGGTGGGCACGTGCTTTTTCAGCCTCTCGAAGCTCTGCGCCGCAGTCCTCTTCTTGTTCACTGTGTACTTCTTCCCATTTTTGCCCAGTCGCCCTCGGGCTTCGCCATCCGGAGGCAGATTCTCGTTATTTTGCATGACGAGCGTGATCACGTCTTCGGCCTCGGCGAAGACCTCATGGCCACTCGTCCGCTTCTTCCTCCTAGCTGCTGGGCAGCACTTTTTGACTAGTTTTTTGGCAGCCTTGAACGTTCCAGGGCAGCAGCAGCTCCGTTGCTCCTTCTTGATCTTCGTTTTCGTTGGTGAGGAACACATGGTGCGAGATTTTTCCGTTGTGTTCAAATGACGTCTGAGCGACAACTGTGCACAAGCATGTGTGTGCTGGAAAAAGCAGTTGCCATATACGACGTGCAGCTGTCCTCGTCTCGGCCTCGGCGATGAGGAACAACCCCCCTTGGGGCTTGCGACACATGTGGCGCCAACGCTCACGCATGCGGAAAAACGAACGGCGCGACGCGCGCCCATTCGCCGTTCGGAACTTGTGCAGCTCGGAAAACTCGCGCTTCTATGCGCGCAGATGTCTCGCTAGTTTTGCCTTCATTTCGCGCGACAGATGTACTTTCCGTTATTATTCTAATGCCAGCTATATTGATTCGTTACCATTTTGCTTTAACATCTGATCTGCTTTTTACCCAGCTTGATCATTATATAGTATAGTTTACAGATATACAGGATGCGGCTCAGAAAATGCAAAAGTAAACAAATAATGGTTGCAGTTTCGGCGCCGCAACCTGAATTGTAAAATATGATTTGGAGAACAGAAACGGGCATGGAAAAAACAGGAATTCACATATATAATGCTTACTGCGCTGAGAATCAAGGAGTAGCAGACTCAATTTAATTCAACCAGATGTGATCATAATGATGATGATGATGATGATTCAAGCCACTTTATATACATATTGATAGTTTCGTGTGTCTGGACATTTGGTCTGATCATTCGGATCGAAAATGACGCCAGCAGCACAAAGAAAGCTCCATATGCTCAGCGTTAACTGAATTCCCACGACAGGGAATATTTCCCCAGCTGCTGCAGCAAATCGAGGAGCTGGCTTTCACGGTTGGGGGTGGCTGTCTCGGATCACGCCCCTCTCCAAGCCACACCTGCTTTGAATATGTCTTCGAAGCTACACATACTGGTAGTACTATGCAACATACCTATATGCATAGCAGTACATTTCCAGCTGTCCGCTCGCTGTAGTAGGCAATATGCACGTGCTTTTTCGAAATAGTGCTGCTACACATTTGGGCCAAATTTAGCAACTTTCCAACAACAACTGGTAACAGCTGCCGTAGTAGTACATATCCACGCATCAGCCATCGAGGCAAAAAGTGAAAGCAGATTGACAAAACTAATGCTACAGCAGCAGCCCAGCCAGCCGGCGTTCGTTAATAATGTAATATATGGAAAGTTTCACAATTGGCATCTGCTAATAACGGAAAACACATCATCTGCTGCTGTGTACACGCGAAAGCTGACCGTGTATATATGTATCAATGAAAGGTTATTGCCATCTGCGTCGTTTGAATTTTGCGTCACATCTGTACAGGGCATAACGTGTACTATACTAGTACATAAAGGAGCCCATATGCAAAGAGCTGTGGGCAGGTGTGTGCACGCACACTGGCTTTATTAATAATTGTCTAATCGCAGATGTTGTCGTAGCTTTCCCAGGCTGCTGAAATTCCATTCAACCTAACTTATGGCCGAGGAATGCAAATTATTGTTCAAGGCTTTCCCCCGCCCGCCCCATTTTTTGCACCTTCTTCTAAAGCTCGTCAACGCAAAACGTCAACTTGCTCCTGTCGATCTGGATTCACTCACTTGGATGAGTGTGCTACCAGGCCTAAAGCAGTAGCTTCACTTTTATAAAGTCCAGAACACGCGAAGAAGACTTCTGTTTTTGTAACATATATTTTTCACCAGACATCAGTCAAAAAACACCCCTTTCGTGCGTTGCTACCACATCAATTTTGATATTGAAGAAAATTGACCACATTTTCACCTTCCTTTTAATTTATACTGTATGGTATACACAGGTAGCCCAACCTTTGAAATGAGAGTCCTGTCAGGTTTTTCGCACACGCGAACATTCTGCAGGAATTACGTCAATCTTGGGCTTTGAAGTGAAAGTGGAACGATCACCGATCGTTACGTAATTCATGCCATTCAAAATGATGCTGTGTTTGTGTGTTGCTTTTGCTGCACGTGCGTGCGTTTTCCCGACTTTTTGGCCACACCAAACTTTGCGTGCTGCTATATGTACTACACCTGCCCCTCAATACTTTCTCAAAGAATTCGAGCTGGGAAAGGCGAAAAGAGCAAATTGACATGACAAACACAATTCACAATTGAATCCAACATTTGCCCATAGAAATGACAAGCTCTTTCTTTTGCGCAAAACTCCAACGACAATTCCGAGCTGGAAGAGGAACACGTGTTCACAGAGAGAAGAAAGGGGAGGTTTTGCGCACCAAAAAGATCCCATGTGTGCGGAGGATGCTTTCCAATTTCGAAGCAGTTGGGATATGGATCTGTGGACAGTTGGCAAGCTGTCTTGGATCCGGACGACGTCTTGTGTGCCATATGCTCAACTTGGCCATCTGCTGGGCGGAAATTTGTTTCAGCATATATAATACTTTTAGCAGTACTCGATCTCGTGTGTGTATTTCAGCTTTTTTCTCATAATAGTGGCTATTTTTATTGGGGAAATGATGTATCACAGCTTCTTTCTAGGAGAATCCTCACATGGCATGGCTTGCTTTAAAGTTGGTGCTGCAGCCTCTGGATGTAGGAAATGGCCTCGAGGACGACGTCCAGCTTGCTGATGTTCTCCTTGCTCTTGATGGTGGGCACGAGCTTCTTGAGCCTCCAGTACGAATTGGCCGTGGACGGGGCCTTGGCCATGCGGTACTTCCTCACCACCCGTTTGGCAGTCTCCACTTGGTAGCAGTGGTGTTTCTTGCTCGTTTTCAACATTGCAATTTTCACGCTCATGACTTCCGCTCACTTCGGCAGCTCGAATCCCAATGCGCGCTCTTCAGTACACACTCGCACAAAGACGCGCGCGTCTATTTTGTGTAGACGCGCGCGTTTGCTGCGAGCGGCGCGCATCGCCGGCCACTGTGGCGTTTTTTTGTTTTGGGTGGCTCCAATCGCTCGCGCCCGTCTGGCAGCGCTCACCCCAGTTAAGCCAAAAAACAAAATATATAGCAGTTGTTACGTTTCAAGCAAACTTCGTGCCATTTGTTCTCATCATCATCGAAACACATTTGTGCGGCATTTGTCTTCACCACACAGATGTAAATGTACGCGATGCCCATCTGTTATCCAGGCTTCTTCTTTTTTTAACCTACTACGAAAACGCGGACAATTTTATTATGCTTTTAATCTTATTAACCCAACGCGTTGTAGGTTATCAAGTTTTTCTTCGCTGTTTGCTCGATGCATCTGTCGTCGTCTTCTCGGCTTTCCATTTCGTACACCACGTGGCGGCAAACTCGGCCAATCATCTGATAACAAGATAGTGCCAAATCGAATTAAAGCACAACCATGTGCGCAGCGCGCGAGTCGTTTATTAATAATAATACGCCATATTGCCGCAAAATAAGGCGCGCAGTCCGTCATATGTTTTTCGATGACAGCAGCAGATGATACAATTACAATCAATGGCATTTGTTACAGTTGCCATTGTCTCAAAGCTCCGAGATGATTTTCTTCAATCACGACCAAAAGCCCCACCAAAGCTTCGTGTCATATGGTTTTCTAACGCCATTTCCAAATGCCGGCAATCCTCGTTTTTTCGCGATATTTGGTGATGCCAGGTCGGGGAGTGACACCACCTGCAGGAAACTCCATTTCTGCACGTGCGTTTTTGGAACTCATCAAAGACGACGACGATTGTAGCTGCTAAGATGTTGCTGCTACAATCACACGTGGTCCCTCCATAAGTTGCACGTGTTCAACTCGAATCATCATCGGCTCAAGCAATCCCTTTCGGCATTTGCTACAGCATAAACCAATCTCGATCCGTAGTTTTTTGGACGGCTGCCCAACTTCTCCCCGTCTTTCACCCCGGGAAACTCAACATCTGCGACCGACCTCTTTTGTCCGAATTGTAAGCCGAAAATTCACACGTGTTTGGACGGCACAATCGCCATTTAGATGCTCAATGAGGAGGGTGGCTCGAATTCCTGCTTGGCCGCCAGGTGGCGCCTTTGTGTTTTGCTTTTCCGGCCCGGCTCGACTTGCTGGGCTACGGCGCGCGGCAACAGCGCCACCTGGCGGCCATTCTCGTCCCTATTTTTACGAATTTCCACGTTCTATCCATCTTTGGTGGTTTAATTTTTACCAAACACATTGTGGCTGTTGTTTTGCCTAGGTTATGGCTTTTTCATGCTCTATAATGCGCATCTTCGGCCTTTTAGAGGCTCTAGATATCCCGACCCCCAAGCCCTGGCCCCTATAGCTCCTCTGTAGTCCGTCAGTCAAAAGGAAATGTGTGCTTACGAATGCATGACGGAGCTTAAAATCTCTCAAGTTGTGTCAAGGGCCAATAAATATTGGGTACTGCTCACACAAAAGCGGCTCCAGGTGTTGGAACCGTTGTGACAGGAAATCATCATGCAAATGCATTGACCAAGGTGTGAAAAGCACCAGAATCCATCGAGCTAAGGCGTAAATATAAGTTCGAAGGCTGTGTCTAGCGTCAAGAAAAGTGGATAACATCGGGGGGAAAAAGAGGTTTTTTCATCCACATTCTTGGGGCCGAGATTTAATCGGCATTCAATGTGTTAAGGGACCACCCAAAATCCAAAATTGTGGCTGAAAAGGGGGCTCAAATCCAGCAGCAGCAGCATGAGACGTGATGCGGGAATATATCTATCCTTTGTTACACTGTGCATCCAAAAGTAGTAGTAATAACCCCAATCTGGGTCCACTTGTGTGGCCTCGATGTTCACCTTTAAAGCCTTATTTTGCTCCTCTCCTAATTTCTCAAGTTGTTGTTGGTGATTTTTTCGGGTTTAATTCAGAGGTTGATGCACTTCTTCCTGCCTTTGACTACTTGGGAGTTCACTGATTGTTAATTATGTTTCTGAAATGTTCCACTTCCCGGCAGTGAGAGAGAAGAGAGGTCAGAGGTGAGTGTCGTCATAGTCTGTCGTGATTTTCTAATTGTCCTCCAGATGGGGCTCGCATCGCGTTTTCAAGCGAGTTGGATGGAAGTCAAGAAAGATTTGGCCTGGAGGCAAACACCTGCAAGTCTGAAGCAGCCGAGCTCGCGAGAAGCATCCATCTTCAAACGAATTGCTGGATCCAACTGAGTCAAAAACAAGAACCCTATTATCGGCTTGGCCACAAACCAGCACAAAAACGTTTTCTCCTCCAAAATGACATGCCCATTACGTTTTCCAAGCCTATTCGAATTTCGATTTAGGTTATTCTACATGCTTAAAATATGAGGGTTTTTACTACAGCCATTTCAGCCCTGCTACTTTGGCAGCCGTCCAGCCCCAGCCCGTATTTGATAAAGTGGCGCCACCTATTAATTTTACTTTTTCAACATCCATGACGACTATTATCTGCCTTTCTAGCTCTGTCTAATTAGTAACGCCATCTAGCGGAATTTATTAATCCACTTTGGCAGTATACCTAAGATATGAATTGATTCCTACCATTCCAGCCATATCACTTTGACAGCATTCCAACCATAGGAGTGAACTACAGCACCATCTAACGGATTTTATACTTTACAACGCTTCATCACATTCTTCCTGCCCTGGCAGGGAGAGAAGTGACAAATAGCGCCATCTAGCGGAATTTCATATGTTTACAATTAAATGCTGTCATCCTAGCTCTATCACATATTTCCGCCCCTAGGAAGTGACAAATAGCGCCATCTAGCGGAATTTTAAATTCTTGATTATTTGCTGCCCATCCAGCCCTGCCGCCTTCCCAGCCGTCCAGCCCAGGCAAGCGATTAACAAGAGACGCCATCTAGTGGAATTTATTTTTTATTCCTATATGTTAAGATCAAAGTAGCTCCAGGCGCGATCTCCTATCAGGAAGATGACGAGTTAGAGCAAAAAAGAGATGATTTGGCTCATTTTCCCACACGGCCAGATTTGAATGCTTGTCATATTGCCTTCTTTGAAAAGTCGTTAGTGGGCTCGCAAAAAGCCTGATGATGCCAAGCCAAAGAGACAGCCTCATGCTGTAACAGATGGTTGAGGTCATGACAACAACGATAATCACAGCTCCTCGTCGGTCGGCAAAAAATCATCTACTATTTTACTGTCATCGATCAATAACATCTATAATGGTCTCCCTTTTTTTTCCTTACCCGCCATTTTTCGATCCTGCTCCTCATTCTGGGGCATCCAGGTATCCAAATATGTTAGGATATGAATGGCCGACATTTGATCACATCATCATCATTCTTTGTTCGGAACTTTTAAATCAAAGAGTGGATATACAGTGAATCTTGGTGACTCGTTGTTCCCAGGCTTTTTGACAGGATGCGCGCAGGTTTACGAACACCTGCCTACCATTCCCAGACTTCTTTAATCCTGTCATTCCTTCACTGTATGTATAGTATACACTGCACTACAGCACATAGTTCATAGTGTGTATACCAAAATGTGGAAAGACTCCTCTTCCTTCTTAACAAATCTTTTTTTTTTGCTTCAAAGTTGTCCTTGAGGTGGGAATTTGGTTGATTCGAATGCAATGATAGTTTTTTTTGTAGTAGTGGCAGCTTTTTGACCACCTGACGCGCATCTTGTCATTGTTGCTTAAAAAACGAACGGACAAGCCTCAAACTGCCTTGGAAGCATCTCGTAAAAACGTTTTTAAGACCCGACGACCAAAGTTTTTGTTGGTCTCGTTTTAATAACAAGAATAAGAAGCTCAACTGGCAGTTTACGTAGAAATGCCTAATTTTCGATTCTTCAGGGAAAAACTGGGTTTTTTTGAATGAATTGGTGCAGCCGAGCTTGAGAGTGAATTGTAGCTACAATTAAATGTAAACGTGCGATAATTTCCCCACTTTTTTCAACTCTCCGGTTTCCTGCCCCATTCAACACCTGACGCGCAAAGTATGGAAAAATCTTTTCTCAGAGTCGTCAGTTGTTGCTCCCATAAAGCACATCATGGAATCCAAGCTTGATGATCTCGCGAAGGACCTCCCAACTTGAACCGCACAGTCAACTCTAGCCGTTGGCAAAAGTCGTAAAAAAGTCACCTGTTTTGTCCGGAATGGAACAATACGCGATGACTTGAAGGCTTTGAAACATTTGTCATGGATGCATTGTTGGCCCTTCTCTGCCAACAACCACACCAGTGGTGCAACAACTGATTTGACAAATCATCTTTTTTCTCGTTGTGTGCCACCAGTTGAAGTCGAATAATTCAAGTCAATCTTTCCGCACAATTAGCTTGTCTGCTGAAATCGATTCCGACTTTCAAAGAGCTCTTTATCAGAGTTGATTAGATTTTTCGATTTATGCCGCTTCTTTTAAGGTTAAATTTGTTTTAGTGGCAGTTATGCTGATGGCCTGTCAATTTCCGCCATTTGTCCGTCTAAAGTGCCAAATTGGAGGCATAGCGAACAAATCCACTTCTGGTATTTCTTATGGGAAACTGTGGCGCCATCTACATTTAAATCTGCAGAAGCTTATAAAATCTCTTTATTTGTTTATCCGACGTTTAATTTGTATCAGTGCTGATGACTTGTCAATTTCCGCCATTTGACCGTCAAAAGTGCCAAATTGGATTAATAGCAAACAAAACCACTTCTGGTATTATTGTTGGGAAACCGAGGCGCCATCTACATTTGGAAGTCACTTTAATTGATTATAAACTTGTCATGTTGTTACGCTGAAGACCTGTTAATTTCCGCCATTTCACATTCAAAAATGCCAAATTACAAGAATGGTAAACAAAACCACTTCTGGTGTTTTTGAAAAGATACTTGGGCACCATCTCCTGTTGAAATCTGCATGCTGTTACAGTCTCCTTATTTGATTAATGTTGTCAGTCTGGATTTCAGCTTTTCCCACTTTTATGGCAGCATTTTTATTGCACTCTTTGCATAATAATAATAATATCCTTGTTTTCATACTGCAATCATGTAATGTACTCCGGGCAAGGATAATCTTGGCAGATGGTCTTTGGTAGTCATATGGGATGCGAAGACAGCCATAACAGTAGCCAAGAATTTGATACCATATGCAATTCATGGCATTCAAATCAGATTAAGCGCCGATCAAAGTGTATATACCAATGCGCAACTGTCCAAAGTTAGATCAGCGCAGCGTCTCTTGGGAAATTTCGATGATGTATTTAGGATTCCCAGACAGTCCACATTGTTGTCTGGCGCCAGCAATCCTTGGCAACACCTGTGTGGTTATTGGTAGTTATTGTTGTGCTCTGACTCCTCAAGGTGAATCTCAATGTAAATTTCGCGCGGCATGACTGTGAACTACAACTACTGTTAGTTGGAAGCGGTCACTTCTTTCAAGAATTGAACAGAAGGAACACGTGCAACTTGGTTGAATTTCTATTAAGGCCGACCAGCCGAATGGTTCTGACCGGGGAAAAAAGCTGACCAGCAGTCAAAATGGAGATTGCCTTTTTTTAATGTAGTCTTTTGGACAAGTTCATTGTCTACAGGTTGAATCTAAAGGTCATACATATATTTTTATATACATACTGCGTAATTGGCTATTTTTGACAAGAATCGGAGATATTCGTAGCATGCCTGCCCGGAGCTGTCAACCCGTCCGAAATGTAAACAAAAATGCGTCAGTTGCGTGTCGCAACAGGCGTGTTATACTAAATGTTAAATATATTTATGAAATGACAACTGGGAGCTCTCGCAGAAAACGATGATAATAATGATGGCATCTTCTTCTTCGTTCCACTTATCTTTGAGCAATTTGGCTTTTGTTCTGCTCAGCAAGCTTTTGTGTGATGGTTTTTCGTGAACTTCCCTGCCGCGCTGCTCGCGTCTCTAAGAAATTCGCCGACAAAAATACGTTAAAGTAGCTGGAGGAAGAATAATGATGGAGATGAAATGATCAATGCCTCAAAGCAGCAGAAAATTGGGCTCAAAAGACAGTTATCATCATATACTCTACAGCAGATAATTCCTAATGGACAAGCTCTTTTCAGAAAAGTCATTCCTTTTCGATTTAAAAGCTTTTGGGGACATGCTTTTAGCCATTATTATATGGTCCGGCTCGAAAACAGCAAGTCTCTCAATGAGAGGCCGCTAAACTGTTTCGTTCCGGGTTGGTAGAGCCGAAGCTTGCGAAAATAAATTGCAAGTGATGCAATCCCCAGGTGACTTTTTTCTGCCCTCCACAGGTATATATATTTTAATGATATACGGCTTGTGTACAGCCGATTAGAAACGGACTATTTTAGGCGGATCGCATGAATTTTCTACGCCAAAACCATTCAATAATATCTACCTTACTCGTCTATTTTTGGCAAATTTCGGCTTCTCATTGCGCGATCCATTCAATTTGATTCAACAACCCCTCCATTTTCCTTTATAGATACGTTTTTCGGGGATGGAATGCGTTTGATTGTTGTTGAACTAGCCGAGGATCTCACGCCTGTTGCAACGAGCAACTGACTCACTTTTGTTTACATTTCGGACGGGTTGACAGCTCCGGGCGGGCAAGCTACGAATATCTCCGTTTCTTGCCAAAAATAGCCAATTACGCAGCTCATTCATGAGTCATTGTTTCTTTTCACCGAGAACGTCCTCGTAAAACACTCAACTGTTGGGCATTTTAGAAATTTGAGCGTTTTACAGCCCTCGTGCCCATAAAATCTGTCCTCCCGTGGTGCTGTGTGTTGTTGTCGCATAAAGTTTCCTAAAGGCTGCTAACACACAGTTTCCCCTGATGGGCTTGTTTAGTTTGTGGCTATTGGGTATACAGTCCATAGCCTACAGTCTATTGGTGCTATTGTGCAATTTTCCGAAACTCTGCTAAAGGGAGATTGACTTGAGTGAGTGGATTCTTGGCATTCCGAAAGCTGTACATATACTCTGTATATATGCGCGGACACCACCTGCTCTTTTTTCTCAAAACTTATTGCCTCGGAGCTCAGCTATCCCGATTAGCATTTAAACGAAATGTGTGTGACATAGCAGCAGCAGTGAGTGTGGATATGCTGAAGCACACCTGACTTCTGGGGTCATTTAGCCCTGAGGCCATTCAGTGTCCAAAAGTGCTTTATGATCGGCTGCAACAGATTGCGAGCTGGTCAAGCCAAGCTACTTTAATGGAGAAAGATTCGATTTCTCCCAAGAAAGGTCTGCATTTGGGTGGTCTTCAGCCAAAGATGATGACGGTGCAGCAAGCTCCTTGGATTAGTGTCATTCGAGATGGTGGAGGAGCATTTAATGTCAAGGAATGCGGAGAATGATGAAAAGCCACCACCACCACTTTTAATGGAAATCTCCAGGTGGCCTGTTTTCCATAACAAATACGAACCTATGGAACATTCCTCCATCTCCATGAGGATATATGTCAGCCTGCCCTACACGAAAATCGTCACGTTTTTCCAAAGAAGATCTTCTCTGAGCAACCTATGAGGTTTATTTATTATCCGGAGGATCAGGCCGCAAATGACTGCAGGTGCATTTTATAAAGTGTATATGTTATGATTTCTGAATGAATGAATGCTTCTTTTCTCTCTCTCTTGTATAGCTTGAATTCTAGCTAGCTTTCTTCTTCGGAGCTTCGGGGGCTTCGAGCTTGCTTTCCAAGCTCCTGATGTAGGCGATGGCGTGGTAGACCAGGGCCACGTCGTCCTTTTCTTGGGCTGACCCAGGGACAAGTGTCCGGAGGGCTTTGAGCTCCTTGTCCAAGCTCCTGGATTTGCGAGCCCTCCTGGAGTCCCTGGAGGCTTTGAAGACTCCGCCCGAGGAGTTGACGCGAAGAACTTTGATCATGGTGTTATTGTTGTAAGGTCCTGATCAAGGGACGTTGAGAATGCGAATGGCGATGATCCTGGAGCAGAAAGCGCTTTTAATGTGGCAACGCGCGCATATCCACCACGCGGTGAAGGTTGGGACTGGGTGAAAGCCCTCGGACGCGTTGTTGAGCGTGGGAAATCCGGAATTGTTGTTGGCAACGAGGACACCTGCGAGTCCTCTGATCCCATCATCATGAAAAGGAACAACTGAACCATATGGCCAAATAGGCATTTTGCGACATGAGCAACATCATGGGAAATCTTTGTCCCCTCAGCATTTCTTCTTTTCAAAGAATCTTTTGAGTATCTTTTGGGTATCTTTTGAGCGACTTTGCAAAAAGCGAGCTATCTACGGGGTCTAATTTGAGGGTCTCCTTATTCGGCAGAGCATAGTAAATTGAGCAAGATATGGAACTACTGTAGCATTTGCAGTCTGATTGGCTTCAATTGAGATAAGTTGTCAGAAGCGGTGCGCACAGTGTAAAGTAGGGTCTGAGTGAGTGCGGGCTTTCGGCAAAATATTCTACATATATTTTTAGGGCAGAATACTAAACTCAAAAAAGCTCTAAATAGAGGGTTTTCAGTTTTATAAGATCTAAGAGAAAGCCCTTTGCTGGTGAAGCAAATGCCCCGAAAATGGTAAAATATATTAAAGCTCCATCCAATCCTCCTTTCAAGTGAGTTGATCAACATCAAATTGTAGCATACATGAGGCTCAAACCTTTTTAAAACAGAAATAACCCTCAGAATTGACTTTGGATCCTTTTGTTTTTGCCAAAAGCTTTCGAATTCCAGCCTATGAGCTTTTTCCAACTGTAGACGAAAAGTTTACAGCGTTGATAAGAAGAAGCTTTTTGCTTATCAGAAATGCTGTTTAAACTCGTTCCATCGCTATTCTATATATGTAGCGAGTAGCCAAAGAAGTGTGGTGAAAAAACACGCCATGTCGTATGTACAGTAGTCCGAGCGGGAGAGTCGGATTTTATCGCTAATGGGGGAAATATTCCCCAAGCGTGGGAAGGGTCCGCGAGCAGCGTGGGTAAATTGGTGCTCTGGCTCAGAAATAATAATCATCAGTCCATCTGTCGCGTGCACAATTGACGTAGCATTTCCATGTGTGCGATGGCGTCGTTTTTCAGCGCGGCTCATTTATGGACAGCGCCACGCGCCTTTCATGCCAATCGATAACGACTCGGAAGCAAACCAAAGAAAGCGTCGTTTCTCTCCGCATGCAAGCGATGTCATATCCCAACCCTCCATGATTACAACGGCAACGACGACGATGATGATTTTCGACTCGCGAAAAATGGCAGGACTCAAACTGGGCGATGTCCATTTGTCGCGTTTTGAGACCCGTCAATCGCCGGGATTAATTTGCATTTTGTCGGCAGTTGGCCAAGGGAAGATGAGGCTCGTTGGGCAACAAAAGTGGCGAAGAATGCGCCCATTATTCTGCGTCCACTTGGCTTTTTCGCCGGGGCGTCGCCGAGTCTGAGTTCCAATCGGGATTAGCCGATGATTGTGACAAATGCCACGGCCGAATAAAACGCGTTATTAACGTCTTCTTCTTCTTCCGGACGGGCCCGAGGCGTGACACGTCTGGAGACGCAGCCTATGGGCATGACAAGCGAGGAAAGTCACGGAATGAGAAAATCTCGCCTCCATTCCCACGAGCACTCAACGGGTTGACAAAGAGGGAAACGAAGCTTCGCGGAATTGAAAACGGCCTCTTTTCCACTCATCAGCACGCGACGACTACTTCAGCCTGGGAACCGGACCGAAACACGGTGACATGCCCATGCAGTCGCACTTTAATGAACGCAAAGAGCAGCTATACATGTAGGGAGTGGCTCATCACGACATGACACGTGCATTTTCCGAAATGCTCACCGATTCCGAACGTTTCGTTGTTCGGGCAAAAGTGCAGCCTAACGATCGGGCGAGCCACGTGGCCTCCGTGACCCCGAGCTGGCTCCGGCTCGGGTCTGACGATGGGGGAAGAGTAGCAATAATGATGTGCAATAAGTCGATCGTGCACGTGCGCACTTTGTTCGGTTTGTTTGTTCGCGAAACGAAGGGGGGGGAGCGCGCGCGCTGGCTGGCGCGCGGCGGAGGTTCGCGGAATTTAAATTGTCTATTTTTGTTTTGAAAATGCATTGGCATTGACGAGATGCCTGGAACGATGGTAAAGCGCGAGGAGATCGTAAAGTGCCACCGCGGCCGCGGCAGGCCCCGAAAACGCGCCCCGCTGCGCGAGATTGGAGAGGCGCTCGCCCGCGCTCAGCGCTCCTCGCCAACGCGCGCATCGCAGCTCGCAGTCTCAGCCCGACTCAGTAATCAGTTGACTCGAATCGCGCGAACTCGACGCAGCCACGTCAAAACTCCAAATTCAAATTTCCAAACGCACGATGGTGGTCAAAGCGAAAACGCCTCCCCGACCCCGAAACTCCGAGGCCGACGAGGAGGACAGCAGCGACCCCGAGGTGGCCGCCCCGCAGCCCGCGGCCGACCCTCTGCGCGGCGTGTCGTCGAGCGGAGGACTCGGCAAAGCCAAGTCGACGGAGCTGGAGTTCTCAAGGCTAAAGCACCTGGTGCCTTCCATCTCGAAGAAGCAAAGCGTGTCCAAGCTCGACGTCATCTTGGAGGCCATTCGCTACATCGACCAGCTGCAGGACCAGCTTCTGGAGCAGATGACGGAGCAGAGGCTGCACCCCAGCCTCGCCGCCGACCTCATCCTCGGCAAGGAAAATGCGCCCGGCGTGGACAGCCTGCGACGACCTCAGCAGCCGCGCAAATGAAAGGCCCTCGTCGTCGTCGTGGCCTTTGTACCGTCTCAAGTTCTGTGATACGCGCCAGGGCTCCGTTGTGGATCTCAACTTTCTCCCACGTTTCATTTCGAAGAATTACAACTCAGAAGAAGAAGACGTCGTCGTCGTTAATTCGTTGCCGCCGCCGCCAGAATTGGATCTTCGGCAACGCGACGGCTAGGACAATATATACTACTTATCATTATTCTCCATACACATATGACCACTACACTTCGATTTCAAGCTCTCTCTAGAAGTAGTTGTTGACTCGATAGAGCGCCATTGTCTGTGATTTACTGTAATAAAGCGATTATCGTAATAATGACACGGACTCGTCACATCCCATATAAAGGCTTTTTTTCGGCCATATCCATCATAAAACCACGTTACGTTTGTCAATGCAAAATTCCGTTCCCAGGGTCTTTTCTGAAAAGAGCTGCTGCTACTTTTGCGGCTTCCTGTTGGTTCCACCAATGGATCGGTATGATACATAGCATTATTGTTACGGGGCCACCTGTTTGCGGGAGAGAAATTTGGAATCGTGGTGGTGGTGGTGACCTCTTGCCTCTTTCACACAAATGCCATCATGGATGGTGGTTTTGACGGTTTTCAAAGAGAGCAACTTTGGCTGAAAAAATCGTGGGGTCAAGCCGTGACGAAAGGGAAATAACACCGAGAGCATCATCATCATTATTATTATAACATGGCTTGGCCACGCCAAAATCTCAAGAGTATGAATGACTTCTGATTCAAAAAAGGCAATTATATGCTGCTGTAGAAAGTTCCCTTATTCATGGCATGAAATCTCAACATCTTTTCTTGGCAGTAAATGACCAAAGTATGACTCGGCTGAAAAGATCCTGGGATCAAATGGCCAAGCCTTTTGTGTGAGCACCACCACTAAAATGATGTGGAGCACTACATTTATGCTGTTCCCACGACGGCCACCAGACTAATCATTGGGAAAAAGGATACTCCTCTGTAGATGCCATTCGTGAGCAATCAGCAGTCGTTTTTGGCATAAAACGTGCCATGGTGACAGATGGCTGAAGAAGTCAGGTTAAAATGGCAATTACCACTTTCATCTCATCTCCTTGGTTCTTTTTTTCACTTGGAAAACTAGTCACACAAATTGGCAGAGACAAAGCTGGGGCCAAAAGACAAAAAGTCCCCCTTAAAATATGCTGTAGTATGAGCTCAGTTGGTCACGGTACGGTGCCAGAGCAATAAAACAGCTCAAAAGAGAACCTTGAAACAAAAGGAGGAGAAAAAGCTAACCGTCCTTTCAGAGCAACCTTTCTTCTCAAGTTGAAACAAGGGGCTACTACTTAATTGGGCTTTGCTCACGGAGGCTCTGGTAGTAATGATTTTTGCCGCTAGGAGGAGCTTATGATACCCCAGCTAATAGCATTGTAAGCTAAGCGGGCTGAAAATTGAATTTCGATCTTTTTCTGTTTGCACCCGCCCCGCTACTAGCCCCGATCTAAAAATATTGAACCTCCGATCAAGTTAAAAAGCATCCAGATTTGATATATTTCAACAACTTCAGTAATATTTCAGTCTTCTAATTTTTGAAAAGCAAGTTTTTATCTTGTTTTGTAGCTATTTTAAGGGCAAATTCAGTAATAATTGCATGCTTTGTAGGACAATTTGCCCAATAAAATCAAGCTTGATCCACTGTGGAGCTTTCTGGAACAGGCAGAACATCTCTCCTTTCTTGACAAAAATGCCAAATATTTCGTTTTTTTAAGTCAAAAAGCCAAATGATAACGATTATGCGACGAACTAGTTGAAACGACACTGAAAAAGAATCGGAGGTTACTTCTAATGCCATCTTTTTTACATTATTCGGAAAAATGTAACTACACCGTGAGCAAAGCCCAATTAGAGGCATTTTGAAAGATTCACAAAATTAATTGCCTCACTCATGATGATGATGATGGTATGAGTATCTTGAGAGAAATTCCTGGGTTGAGTGGAAAATCTTGTCACGCCATAGTTTGCCCCCAAAAAGAGTTGGAGCTGCCGGGTGCTGTCCCCTAGGGGAACCTCTTAACAGGTTGTTGTTGTTTCACAGTTTGCTCCTCAAAAAAATGTCCATCCCCGAGCTGATGGTGTAGTGTAGGGCCAAAAGTCGGGTGAGCCGGCTTGGCAGGGCATTGGCGGAGTGCATTGGCACTCCTGGCTGCGGACTCCCTTGGAAAAATACTCCTTAAAGTGGTCAGTTTGGCGCCGGAGTGTCGGATGCCCACCTGTGCTAAACAGTCAATGTTGATCCCGCGGCGATTACTCTTCCCAATTGTCTTTTTCCCAGCCAACAACTTCAACTTTTTGACCCAAACCTCCAGAAGAATCCCTATAAAGAAGATATGGATCTCTCGTCTTATGGAGTGACTTGAACGCTGATGCATATCTGGGCATTTTATGTTCCTCTTGAATTAAACCTTATCTCAACCGTCTGAAGTCAGATTCCCTTTTCCCCTCAGATTATTCATCCAGATTCATTCGGATTATCGAGGTCAGGTTGCTCAGGATATGATATTTTTTCCTCGAGTGACTTATATACGAGTGCTAAGCAGCCAGACTCATATGTATGCTAGACGGTGCAGAAATTCGATCCGGACTATAAAATAATCTTGAAGCTCGGCGACTCGCATATACAGCATATACGATTTTTGTCCCGAGAGCTTTAAAAAGTGCAAACACCTGCAAAAAGCCATGCACTTCTTCCAGGCAAAACAACATTAATACTAGCACAACGATAATTGTGTTTAAATTAGGAATAAGATTGGTATATTGTTATATGGCCTCGCGTTTTCACACAGAAATCTCGCCGGAGTAATTGAGGCACACAGGAAAAAAAGAGTGACTATAAAAATGGTCTGGAGGAATGACACAAAAGCACGCAACTCCAATCTGAGGAAAATTTGTCGTTCTCGTCAGGTTTTTTTTACAATGGCCCAAGAAGAAAAGTTTACGATTGCAGGAAGAGTCATGCGATTATTTTGAGTGGAAATCATCAAATTGAGTCCTAATTGCACCGCGAGACCCAAAACTAATGTGGAAATTGCAGCAGGAGAAAGAGGCCGACCTCTGAACCCCAAATTGCGAAAATTGGCTGTTTTTCTCAATTATCAGCATAACTACAACCCACCACCAGTTTGCGGACGAGCTCTCTGCCAATCATTAAAGTTAATAAACGGCTATAACTACTGAAGTAATGGCTCAGACAGCAGCAGAAACAGCAGCGCTAAGTTGTTGATTGTAGCATAGTTCACAATGAGGCGTCATCTGGTCAATTTGCAAAAACCAAGAGAAGTCAAAACAAAACTAATGGATTATTGCAGCCCGTTTGTTTTGCCAGCAGATTTCAGCTCCAGATAGCCCATTTCTCAAGCACTAAAAAACTCTAAAAGAGCAGACAATTCCAAATCAAACCTTTTACAATTGGCAAATAAGTGGAAAAACAGGCTGGAGATTTAATTGCTGATGAATAAAGGTTGCAGAGCTCCAACCAGTTCCCATTTAAGCTTTTAAAAGCTGGTGATCAAGAGTGGTTGAATGCAAATGCCATGAATTGTAGTTCTTTTAAAAGGCATTCTTTGGTCGAGGTGCGAGAAGAGGAAAGGGCGGCCATTATGTTACAACAACCTTTGGGCTTATGCAAATAAGCCTCCTTGTTAAAAATCAGTTTTCTTGGCACCTGGCGGCCAACTTTTAATGAGCCGCTCAGTGAACATTCACATTTTTTGATGAGGCTTGTTAGGCGCAATCTTTTCCTTTCCCACGTCGCTTTGCTTTGCTGGCTCAAATTGAGTCTTATTATTGCGCAAAAACGAAAAATGTTAGAATCTCTTGTGGCTTTGTTTGCTTGTGTGATCGGGGATTAGCTTTGCATTTTCCCGAATTCCAAACTTTTCAATCAAGAAACAGCGCAGAGAGCTTGAGGCCAGCTTTCGTCGTTCCAATTTCGGGTCTGGAATGAGGCATTCGCATGATGTTCAACTTAAGCAGAAATTACTTTTTTGTTCACACTGAAATCCATTTCACATGATCTGTGTGCTACAGATTTTCCAAAACACTTGAAATTTGCGGTCAGCCACGACCGCATATCACGACACATAAATTGCCGGAAAGGCGCAAACTATAGACTCCTCATTCATAACAATAACAATCAACTAGCGAGGCAGCTATCGGACGTTAGTCATCAAAATAGTAGGTGAAAATCTTGTCATTGAGGGATCGAGATACTACTACTTTTTAATTTTGCCTTAAAAAAGGTACATCGCCTTTATTCAATTTTCGCCTACGTTACGACCCGAATTTTTTCGCTAGGCGTCGCTCGAATGTTTTGAATGAGGAGTCAATTGTTTCCAAAATGTCAGCGCGCAACAGGCATCTGAAATCTGCTTTTGTTTTCAAATTAACTGTTATCGGGGCTACCAGATGTGGGCTGGCGAAAGTCACCACTTGCAAACTATTAGAGTTGGAAAACTGTGTTTTAAAGCTCACGTCATGAAAATATGATGAGCTTCATGTTTTGATTTGAATTTAACTGGGTACTGGGCTACCAGATGCAGACTCACGAAAGTCGCCAAATTCTCACAATTTGGGCTGGAAAATTGTATTTTAACACTCAAAGCTCACACATCCACTGATGATAGAATGAAGGCGAGCTTTTATGTTTTGATTTGAATTTAACTGGTTATAAGGCTACCAGATGTGGATGCTCAAAAGTCACCAAAATGCATTCTATGAATTTGGAATGTGTTGAATGGAAGCTTTTTGTTTGGAATTCCACTGTTGCCAGGGCTGACAGATGTGCAGTTTGGAAAGTCACCAAATGCATACAATTACAGCCCTCTAATTGGAAAGCAAGGTCTTAACAAGCACATCGCCTCTAACTGATGATTGATGATGAAGAAGACAAGCTTTTGGATTCAACTCTTGCCAGATGTGGATGACTTTGCCCCACTAAGTGTTTTCGCTCCAGGCGCCAAACTGATTTTTGGCTTACCTAAAAATTATAGTAAGTTACGGCAGATAATTTGTATATCATGCCTTATTAAAGTTTGATTTTCAACTTATTTGCCAATCGAATAAGTTGGCTGTAACTTACACAAATTATTTTCAAATTATGATAAGTCATAGAAATAATTTGGTGATAAATGCAATTATCACAACTTACAATAATTTGACCAATGGGCAACTTACAAAACCAATTGCAATTGAAATTTTCAGTTGCTTATAAGGGATGGTTTTAAGGTGACCAATAATTTAAACCACCTTGCCATGTGACGTCAACCTTTCACCTTAACTCTGTACCAATTTGATTCTAAGTTAAAATAATGAGATCTTTGTATGTGATTAGATGATATTTATTATCACATGAAAATCAGCTTGATTGACATAAAAACTTGTGATACTTTTGGCTTATTTGTCATTATTTTTCAAAAACATGACTGCTACATTTGAAAACCTGTAATAAGTTGAACAACCAAAAAGCAACTTACAATAAGTTGACAGCTGAATAAATAATAAATATTCAGCTGAAGCATCATTAAAAAGTCGTCAAATCAAAGGTGGATAAAACCAAAGTTCAAAAAACAGCCTACAAAGATAAAATCATTAAAAATCACTGCAATCCTGCGTTCAAGATGCAAAAAAGCTCATCTCCAGAGACTCCAGAGCAGAATGCGATCAGGTAATCGTATTTTATTTGAAAAATCATTCACAGTTCGTGAAAAACAAGAACAGCAACAGGCCAACAGCTGATTTTCTGCCCAACAGAAAAAAGAGGAAGCAAAAAAGGTAGATGAAACAAGGCATTCACAGCCAAAAAGCCTCGGATTCGGCCGTAGAAAAGTCTCGAATTCGGCCGTCAAAGCAGCCTCGGATTCGGCCGTAGAAAAGTCTCGAATTCGGCCGTCAAAGCAGCCTCAGATTCGGCCGTCAAAAAGCCTCGGATTCGGCCGTCAAAAAGCCTAGGATTCGGCCGTCAAAAAGCCTAGGATTCGGCCGTCAAAACGCCTCGGATTCGGCCGTAGAAAAGTCTCGAATTCGGCCGTCAAAGCAGCCTCGGATTTGACCATTAATCAGCCTCAACATTCACAGTCAAAAAGCCTCGGATGCGGCCGCCATAAAGCCTCGGATTCGGCTGTCAAAACGCCTCGGATTCGGCCGTCAAAAAGCCTCGGATTCGGCCGTCAAAAAGCCACGGATTCGGCCATTAATCAGCCTCAACATTCACAGTCAAAAAGCCTCGGATGGTGACTAATCCCAAGTCTCCAGCACGCCCCTTCGTCCCTTCACCTAGGAAGTTTCCATCAGAATACGTTTCGGCAGAAATGGCACGTCTCCAGGAAGAGCAAGATCAATTCAGTCAAAAGGACAATTGAATGAAGAATCAAAATTATGAAAAATTACATTATTAATGCGTTGAAAGCAATTCTCATTACAAAAAGCCAATATGAAATAACAAAAGATTAATAAACCTTTAAAAATGAACTTTTCACCAAATGACTATTTTTTTCGGCCGACTTATTTGAGACTGATAAGAGCTAATGCGCAAATGATTCACACATTTGTAAATTGACCATCAATAATTCTCGTTTATTTTCACCGACTTATTGTGCTACTGATCAACAACTTATAATTGAATTATCAAGTTGCTGTAAATAATCACAACAAAGACTGTAGTAAAATTATCTGCAACTTATGAAGCCAACTTATACGTCACATATCACTATATAAAAAACTTGGCTTTAAGGCTTACCTAAACCAACTTAGATCCAACTTAGATCCAACTGAAGGTAAGGCACAACACTTTGTGGGGTGGTGGAAAGTCACCAAGTGCAAACAATTAGAGTTGGAAAGCAAGGTTTCAAGTCGCCAAGCTCACATCCTCTCGCTGATGATGAATGATGGAGAGCAGCTAACTTGACTTTGATTTCACGTGTTGGCCATCTGTGAAGTCTAGAATTATGACCTCTGAGGCCGACACTTTCGCATGTGTGGGAATCAGACTAGGGTGTCGCACACGTGCATTTTGGAAGCTGATCTGGAGGACATATGCCATTCTTTAACAACTGGTCCAATCATGTACTAGCTAGCTGCAAAGAAGACGACATCACTCTGCAGTTGGACCACTATTACGACACTACTATAGGCCCAGATGCAGGACACATGTTTGCAGCAGCAGCAACAACGGAAAAAATTATCATTTTTCTTCTTCGCCGCACCCAGTCTAACATCCAACAAATGAAGATAAAGGAAGCTCTTGAACTTGAATTCACTGCATTTTTTCCTAGCATTCTCTAAATACTGCTTATTTACTTTTAACAGAAAAAAGGGTATACTAGGTCAGTGTCAAGGAGTTGTACACAAGGGCTGGACTTTTTAACTTCGAAAGCCAAGTCGTTTTAACTTAGACAACATCTACACTTCAGCTTAGTCAAGATAGTTTGTAGACACCTTTATTTAGCTTAGTCGTTTTTGCTAAGACAGATTTTAGCTTAGAAAACATGCCTAGTAGTTGCCTTAACTTAAACACAATTTAGTTTGTTTTATGTTAGACACCCATAAGTATAGTTGTTTTAGCTAAGACATTCAAGATATATCTTAACTTCGGGCATAGTCGTTTTAGCTTAGACAACATGCCTAGTAGTTTTATGTAAGACACTACAATCTTACAGGCTTTTTGCATCATAGTTGTTTTAGCTAAGACACAATTTTAGTGAGAAGTTTTTTTATGTTAGACACCTTCTAGCTTATAGTCAGTTACTGTAGTACAAAAAGTGTCTATGTTAAAGATGGCCCCCATTTCACTAGTTGTGATCATGTGCTTTTTTGCCTTTGAAAGACACTGTCCAGACATCATAAATGTACTATTGGGCGGTGAATCTGTGTGTGTTGCATACATATCAGAGGTTAGCATTAGCGTGAATGTGGGGTCCACATAGTACTATAAATGAGTTTGAGGTGCATGCTGGATTTTTGTGGGATATCTGTATGTGTACTGCTAGTACACTGCTGCAGCTAATGTAAATTGTGGAAACAGATGCGCGCGTATAAGCTCTCGATGATCGCACAGGCCAAAGCTGCGAACGAATGGCGACCAGATAGTGCAGTCAACTATGATTTCTCCCTGCATACAGAATTTGACCTCACCATTCATCAGTCAGAGGATTCAGCCCTGGGCCTTTTCTCCGCGCTTCATCATGATGACAACTCGTAATGCATGCCAATGAGCTTCTTCGTGTGGGGCAGATTTATGCAGATGAGGTATATGGTATGCTAAATGTCAGAAACACGAGTCGTGACTCTTTAACGTGGCATTCCAGAGGGTATACTAATTTTTTACCTCAGCATCAATAAAGGGCTTTTGCATCTGCTTAGTATAGCATACAGAATATTCTCCGAAAGAAGCATAAATGAATGGGCCGAATTGACTGTAGCTCGGTTGAAATTTCGGTGCCGCATTCTGTATAGCATACAGAATGCGGCTCCGAAAGAAGTAATTAAATGGGCCGAATGGGCTGTGGCGCGATTGCAGTTTCAGAGTCGCAAACTGTATGAAAAAAAGGTTTTCCTACACAAATGATGCATGGCCTCATCAAGTATTTATGTATACAGAATGCGGCTCTGAAAATGCACTCAGCCGGCTGCTCTTAAGAATTGAATAAATGGGCCTAATTGGGTGTAGTGCGGTTGCAATTTTGCAGCCGCACCCTGTACAACACACAGAATATTCTCCGAAAAAAGTAAATGAATGGGCCGAATTGACTGTAGCTTGGTTGATCGGTGCCGCATTCTGTTTAACATACAGAATGCGGCTCCGAAAGAAGTAAATAAACAGGCCGAATTGGCTGTGGCGCGGTTGCACTTTCAGAGCCGCAAACTGCATGGAAAAAAGGCCTTATCAAGCATCCAATTCATCATCGGATTTCTCACATGTTTTTCCCTCAATTTGGGATAATTTTTGCGTATTGAATTTCTTCCTTCTTTCTCATCAGCTGCAAGTGCACACAATTTGTGTCGTTTCGCACAGGGCAAAAGCAGCTCTCGAGTCCGCAGGTGGAACATTTCCCACTCCTCATTACCAAGATCCTTCAGGAGGGCACAACACATGCCTAACCAAAAAAACGAGGAATGTAAGGGAGGGTGGAAAAAATCTGCCCCATCTGCCAAATACTGCTTTTTTGCACTATATAGTATACTGTCCTGGCTGCAGCTGGGAGCATTCAATAATTTCACCAATAATACACACTTTTAATTCCCTATACACGCGCAAGCAGGTCTGCATTATTGGAGAGCAGGAGCACAATTAATGGCAAGGAAAAGCTTTTGTCTGGTCAATAATGAACAGCCAGTGTGTGTGTGCTTATTGGGTTTAGCTGGCAGCACACAAGCCTTTCATTGTTGCTACTAGACTGGCAGAGCCTAATAGTAATGTGCTTTGGGTCACCTGTTCCACTTCTCACAAGCATGAATCTTGCACACTTCGTTTTCACATACGAACCTTCACATCTGCTGTAGCAGCAGCAGCATGGCCCCAAGGAGCTTTCCAAGTTTCTGAGAGCATTTTCCAAAAAGGTTTGCCTAAGCTCCTGGCATGCATGGGTAAATGTCCAAATGACAAGCTGTACACTGAGTGAGTAAAAGAAGCATACAAGTAATCACAAAGCAGCTAGCTAGGCGGCCTCAGAGCAACACTTTCCCACTTTTCTCTCCATATTGCAACTACTGTGGCACAAAGAGAGTGTAAGACGTGTGTGAGTTGAAACACGTGGTTTTTGACAGGTGCTCTCGTTCACACATATCCAACATATACTTTATGCTACTGTAGTAGTAGCCCTGGTACGTGGAAAACTTGGATAAACTATGGCTACTACAATATAGTATATGTGAAAGACCCTGGGATAATCTTTGAGAATTGAGGAACACGCACAATTTTGGCGGTGTAATATTTATTTACATATAGCGCGAGATTGTAAAACCGGCTGAGAATAACGCTTTAAAATTAGTCCTTAAAGCCAGAGTTGAGGGCCATGCTTAACAATTAGCCCGTTCTCAAATTAGCTAAGCAGAGCTCTTTGAAGTTAAGCAAGGCTCTTTAGTAGCGAATACCTCAGAAATTACTGAGCCGATTGGAACCAAACATGGTAGGCGTCTTCAATGAGACTATCTATGGCTGAGTTCCAAAGTTGATTGAGATTGGAGGCCACCAACTTGAGGACGTTTATGTGAAGCAAGGCACCTTGGCTTAACATTGAAAGCGGGGAAAAATGGCCTCCACAGATCGGCCTTCAATCCGGATGTTTTTTTAAATGAGCAATTAATAGGGTCAACTCACGAATCATGCCAAGTTTGGTGCCGATCGGCTCAGTTGTTGTTGAGATATGCGCCTCCAAAGAGCCTTGCTTAAATTTATTGGAGCCTAGCTAGAAAAATATGAGAACGGCCTAGAGAAGCTGAGTCTTATCTCCAAATTGAATTATGACACGAGGAAATTACATTAAAGGCTTTTAATGTGTATTTTTATCAATTAAGAGCAATTCTTCTTCTTCTCCAGGTCGTGAGAACACAAGAAGCCAAATCACGAGGAACGACGACAGATGGTCAGACTTTGTGGCTTGATGGGTGGTATATAGATCACCAAGCTTCTCGTAACCTTTCTGGCCCTCACCATGGTAGGTGAGATTGGCACTTTGGTTTTTAATGCTGCTGCAGCCCAGAAAGAACTGTGGGAAACCTGGATGAAGTCATAAAATTGGATAGCAGTTCGTAGCGCAACAAAAGAAAATCGAACAAAGCCTCTTTTCTTCTACGCTATATAGTAGTAGTACAGTCTCATAAATGAAAAAATTGAACTGTCAACAAATACAGGATGCGGCTCCGAAATTGCAACCGCGCTACAGCCGATTCGGCCCATTTATTTACTTTTTTAGAGCAGCCCGCTGCTTGCATTTTCGGAGCCGCATTCTGCAGATATTTAGAAGAATACTGTCAATTATAGCCCGTTCTCATATTTTTCTAGCTAGGCTCCTATAATGTTAAGCAAGGCTCTTTGGAGCCGCATATCTCAACAACTACTGAGCCGACCGGCACCGAACTGGGTAGGATTCGTCAGTAGACCCTAATAATTGTTCATGCCAAAATTCATCCGAATCGAAGGCTGATTAGTGGAGGCCAATTTTTCCCGCTATAAATGTGAAGCCAAGCTGCCTTGCTTCACTTTTTGAACGGCCTCCAGTTGGGGGCCTCGGATCTCAACCAAATTCGCTACACAGCTGTGGATACCCTCACTGAAGAATCCTACCAAGTTTGGTTCCAATAGGCTCATCAATTGCTGAGTTATTCGCTTCCAAAGAGCCTTGCTTCACATCATAGAGCTTTGCTTAACTAATATGAGAACGGGCTATTAGCAATTGGATGCAGCTTCTTCATCGAGCGATATAAGCTGAAACCGGATTGATATCCTGAATTTTGACCGCAGTGATAATCAAGATGGCGGCTGAATTAGATTCGCCCGAAATCATTGCCTCGTTGGCGAGGCAGTTCTACTCCATGGGCTGGTTTCCAGGCTCGGGTGGCTCCTTGACCATCCGAGAAAGTCCGGATCGCATTTTTATTGCGCCCTCTGGCGTGCAAAAAGAGCGGATTAAAGCCGAAGACATCTTCATCCTCGACCGTAATGGCCAAGTCATTGAGAGACCTCCAATGGAGCGACAGCTCAAGCCCAGCCAATGTACGCCCCTTTTTATGGCTGCCTACAATGGTGAGGCTCTAATTGAAATATTACATTTATGTATACAGAATGCGGCGCTGAAAATGCACTCAGTGGGCTGCTCCAAAGAATTGAATAAATGGGCCGAATCTTCTGTAGTGTGGTTACAATTTCGGAGCCGCACTCCGTTTATACAGAATGCGGCTCCGAAACTGCACGCAGCGGGCTACTAGCAGAAAAGTGGGCCGAATTGGCTGTAGCGTGGTTGCAATTTTGGAGCCGCATTCTGTATATAACCGGCAATTATTCTACACAGAACGAGCCCATGTTGGAGCTGTCATTCACAGCCACGACCCCAGTGTGGTGTTGGCCTCGATGCTCTATAAAGGCCGCGAGTTTCGCATACGAAACCAGCATATGATCAAGGGGATCTACAACAGCGTGGAAGGAAGAAATGGGTACTTTGATGAGGAACTCGTGGTGCCCATCGTGGAAAATGCGCGAGAAGATTACATGCTTTGCGACAGCGTCGTCCAGGCCATGAGAGACTATCCACAGGCGAACGCGGTGATCCTTCGCCACCATGGAATACACGTTTGGGGCCAATCCTGGCAGCAATGCAAACTTATGGCAGAGGCTTACCATTACTTGATGGCTATGGCCGTGGAGATGCATAAATGTGGCATTAACCCCTACACAAATGGAGAATAAAAAAGCTTTTGCTGAGAATTGATAATAGTTCATACAATGGCCGCCTTTTGAGGGATGGCGCCACTTCTATGGTATTAATGCAGTTTTGATAAACATTGCCAATAATCAAACGGCTGATTCCATATAACCATTATTTCATGATGGCATTTTTAAACCTTCACACAAATGGAACATATGAGAAATAAGCTTAGGTTATTGTTTCTGTGGAATTTCTTAGTTGATGCAATGGCCACCTTTTGTGTGATGGCGCCACCTTGCTAATGCAGTTTTAATATAAAATGCCTATAATCCAATGGCTGATGCATAAACCATTAATTTACTATGTGGAGATGTATGAATGTGGGATCAACCTTTACACAAACAAAGCTTTTGGAAAACAAATAAAGGTTTTTGTGGGGAATTCGTCACTTCATAGAATGGCAGCTTTTTGAGAGATGGCGCCACTGCTGTTAGCACTAATGCTGTTTTAGCAATTACTACAACTTTTTGCAATTACATTCTGAAAACTGTTACCAAGTCCATTAATGGCTGTTGGCGCCCTCTAGTGTCATTTTTGAACACTCAACTGCATATAAGGGGCAGAAATGCACAAACTGAATAAATTCCAGTCTTTTTTGCCACAGGCAGGAAGTTTAGCAGCTCACAAAGAGAGACCCAGGTGCACTACATAAAAAAATACAGCAAAAGCATGGGTCTTCCCCCCCATTTGCTCCACAGCTAGCGCATACCTTCACGCCAAATTGTGCTCTGTAATACCAAACTTTTTGATGATGACATGATGAAAATGCAGGCTAAACAAAAACCCACCAAAGTGGAAGTGATTCGAGGTACACTTTTCCCTTGATTTTCGCTTCAACCTGGATTCGGAGCCACCACACCAAAATAGAATATAGAAGTTGACATTGTCGACATTCTTTCAATTGAAAGAGCCTCTTCCTCCAAGAATTTGAGTGACGTGTATTGATGATATCTAGGGAGCCATTTTTGGGTTAGATTTTCTCATCAGAGATTAGAATCTGAAGGAGCCCAAAACGGAGTCAATAGCCAGCAATTCCATTGGCATTCCACTCAATTTTCCTTTTGTGCTCAGCCGCTCGCGCTATTGCTTACTTTGGAGCTGAGTGTGAGAAAAGAAGTCGAGAAGAGTCGGTTTTTTTGCGGCTAATTACAGTTTTTCTAGCGCTGGCTGTAGCAGTATAATGGCATGGCTGACATGAAAGTAGTTAGTGCACCTGCAAGCGAGGATCAGCTTCAGGTTGACATGGTATGCCATGCATCCTGTTTTTGTAATAAAGCTTTATCATCAGCAGCCAACGTTCCCAGCAGCAGGCCAATGATGTTGGAATTTCCATTATCTTCCTTGACTTCATTTTTTGTGCACCACAAATGCCATTCTTAATACACAGGCTGTACTACCACTACTACCAGCATCTTTAAAGTGAAACAATGGGCTTTGCATCATTAGATTATCATGACCTGGGGCTCCTCACGAAGTGATTTTATCACGGTGTTGCTGGTGCCCTGAATATCTTTTCACTTCAGAATATATAGGTGCTATGTATAGGCTGCGTGTGGAACAAATAATCCGCTAGATGGAGTCGCAATTTGGAACGAGACTAGTAGATTTCCGCCAAACACTGCTAAAAAATGCCAAAGGCCAGAAATAGTTCAAGCATCCACTTCTGGTATTTTACTGTTTTATCTATCTGTAGATGCAGTCGCAATTTGGAAGGAGACCAGCCGATTTCCGCCAAACACTGCTACAAAATGCCAAATACCATAAATAGTTCAAGCATTCTAGTTTTATATACTATTTTAGTTTTTCTGAAGTGGCAGAGAAGAAATAATGTGCAAGATAAAGCTGCATTTTGTTTTAGCTGAATTTGTGCTGATTTTCGCCAATCGCCACTCAAAAAAGCCAAAAATCAGAAGGAACTTTAAAATCCACTTCTGGTATTTCAGCAACACGGTGGCGCCCTCTACCGAGACAGCGAACAAACTCGAGCTAAATGGGGCAACATTCATTTGAAGGGAAAATAGATGGAACTAATTTCTGTAATGGCTATCACGAGATGTACCAACTTAGCAAGGGGTCTCGTGATATCAAAAATGTTAACTACCTCGCTCATCAGATCCAAACACCTGTGAAAGTTGGCCTACCAGGGGGGACCTCAAGATAACATCTAATAGAAAACCATTTTTTCTACTCTCTGGCACCAGCGCAACAATTGAAGTTAGCAATGCTGAGCTTAGCTGTGAATGCGCTACAAATTGATTGAGGGGGGGATTTGCTTTGGAGAAATGCAGCTAAGCATGCTGAAATTTAAGATGCTCGGTCAGCAGAAGAAGAATGCTGTGATCGAGGACACACCTGGCCTCTCCTCAAGCTTATTCTCAATTTTTCCACACACACACACTGGGCTACTCATGCATGCATCTTTTGTCGTAAACTGTGTATTATTTGTGCTTTGAGGCGGCCTATTCCTTTGAGAGCGCTTCAAGACAAATCTAGCCATTGCAGTTGATGGTTCGGGCCCTGCTCATGTGGTGGTGAAAAGAGGGCCAAAATCAAGGGCAAAGATATGCCAAACATATCCTGGAAATGCTCCAGAGGTTCTTTGCCTTTGATATGTCCGATAAAAATCTGCCTTGAATAATGGAAGAATCAGATGAGGCCACCACATTATCCGAAGCTTGATATCATCTTTCACCTGTGTGTAGTGGCTAATCCGAACAAACAAGACCGAAGTAGCTGGAGGAAAAGCATGCATCCACCACTAGAGAATGATTAGAGAAAACCGTGAATACAAATCGGCTTAGAGCTTCAAAAGGTTTTGGGTGTCGGTCCAACCGCATAAATGCATCATTTTCTTGGTGAAAAAGAATTCAGATCACGACTTTGATTGCTCCAGATTCAACGTGTACAGGCTAGGTAGGCAATAGGCTGGCCTGACTGACAAGTAGTCGTCTCGTAGTCGTTTACATGTCATGATGATGTGGAAAAAAAGCACCTTTGAGACTTTGGCCCGTTCGCATAGTATTTTTCTAGCTAGGCTCCATTCGTGTTAAGCAAGGCTTTTTGGAGGCACATAACTCAACAACTACTGAGCCGATCTGCACCAAACTTATTTGGATTCGTCAGTAGACCCTATTAATTGTTCAATTTAAAATTCATCCAGGTTCAAAGCGGAAAAGTGGAGGCTATTTTTTCCGTATTAAATGCTAAGCAAGGCTGCCTTGCTTCACATTTTAAACGGCCTCGAGTAAGCGGCCTCGGATCTCAACCAAATTTATCAAACAGCCAAAGATAGTCTCGCTGATGAGTCGTTCCAAGTCTGGTGCTAATCAGCTCAGCGAATGATGAGGTATTCGCTTCCAAAGCGCCTTGCTTGACTTCAAAGAGCGATGCTTAATAAATATGAGAACGGGCTTTTGAGTACAATATACACCAGTGTACTACAGCAGATTTTTATCCTCTTCTTGCGATGCACGAAACGAAATGATGAAGTTCATGATGTGGCAGCAAAGGAGGTCACACACAAAACCTTTTGCAATCAAGATTCTTCATGATATTCGTGAATCGGCATCTAATGACCCTCTCGTCTTTTTGCATCCAACAATAGAGTGCATACAGAACGTCCCTCCGTTTTCGGAGTAAATAAGACACAAAGTAAAATTACCTGCCTCGCAGGCTCGGCCTACTAAAGCTTAACTCAATTTTTTTCCATTTTTAAATGACCTTTTGCCTTCACCCTAAAAGACCCAACGCTCATAAACTGATAAACCGAGCCTATAATAGTATTAAGGCTCGTAAAATTACCTCCCTCGCGAGCTCGGTTTGTAAATGCTTCACTCAAGTTTATCCATTTTTAAACAAACATTTTACGTTCCCCCACAGAACTTCACTACATTTTCGGAGTAAATACATGATAATACTATTTAGGCTCGTAAAATTACCGTCCTCGCAGGCTCGGGCTAGTAAAACTTCATTTTTTCTTCGTCAATTCTTTCAAGAATTCTTTTAAAGTACCCCGTTTGATATAAATAACTTATAATAATCTTTTTTGAGCTTTATGCTCAGTCTGCATGCCTATTTATCCGGAAATTATGGGGCAGTCTGTATGCAAATGAATTATAGTGTCTTGCCATGAAACTCGGGTACGCCATGAGATTTCTCGAAGCAGATTTCATGGTAGTGCGGCTAGCTGTGTATATAATATGCCTGCATATACATTAGGTATTTTGCGCTGCTCTGCTCCTGCGACCTGGGCCCAAACCGGTTCCACTGCGCGACTTTTTGCTCGGTGCAAGGCGAAACGAAATAGAGGAGATAATGGTGGCGACGAGAAGTCTCTTGAACACCTGAGAATTTGAGCTTGCCTGAGTAGAACTAGCAGCAGTGGAAAGCTCAACAGGTTCACTATACGTACAGTGGAATGACCCCGTGCGACTCGCGACATGCACTATAATGGACTCGCGCGTATATGGACACGAGGACGGTTAAGTTCATTTATATTTGGCCAAAAGCGACCAGAAAAACGAGCTGTGTTTTGTTTGCTCAAAATTGTGTGTGTGCTTTCCCACCGAGCTGATACAATGCGAATTTCGTGCTAAAATGTTTACTTTTGGAAGTCGGGTGCAACATTTAAAATATGTACTCTATAAAAACGATAAGAGGTCGTTCTCGTATTGCCAGAAATAGCTAAGCTAAGATAGCTAAGCAAGCGTTCAACATTTGAAGCAAAGCTGCCAGTTTTTTATTATGTTGAGCCAAATTAAGCCACGAAAATCAGTTTTTTTGCACAGCGTAATTAAAAAAAGGTTCAGCTGCTAATTGCTTTAATTATTGACCACTTGCTTAGCTATTTTTACCTAAGCTTTAGCAATATGAGAACGGTCCAAGCTTTCGAGTTCGGCTGCACTTAAAAGCAGTAGTCAAGGAGTTTGTTCAGGTGTACGTAATAAAATTTGAATTTCTTCGTTCGTTATCAACAGGTTCTTGTGCACTCATCACGCGAGCTTTGCTGTTGTATCAGGTGCGTCAAGCTTCAACGCAGCATTATTGAGGACGAGCAAACATTGCCTGTGCTATAATAGCAGTGTCGAAATTCACGAGTGCAAATGAGTCGTCGTCGTCGGCTTTTAGGGCGTTTCCTCGTTGCTCTGAAATATGTTTGAATAACCGCATCAATTACAGCTTTGTTTCTACTTTTTCATACCCGATTTACGGCTCTCGCAGGGCACAACACAACGATTTTTATTTCTTCGGTCCAGAAGAATGCTCATTATTCCGCATTTTATTTGACCGTTTTTAGACTATGGAGCGTTGGAAACAGTCGACTCATTTAGAGTGTTCGCAGATTCCGTATTCGAATTTGCAATCAAGTTACCTTGCTAAAAAAGCAACCTTACTTGATTTGTTAAGTTCAGCTTGCACAAGCAAAGTTAGGTTCGTTTTAGCAATGTTGAATTAGCTGCTGTGCTGACGGGCCAACGCGTTGCACATCAACAGCTAATGAGCTAACTTAGCTTTTCTCAATTAAGCAAGCATCGGTTACTACACATACAAAAACACTTTTTGTAGCTAAGTTCACTTTGGCAACTTAACTTTGCTAGGTAATTAAGCTAGTAGCACATAACATTAAGCCAAGTTCAGATCTACCAACATAAATATCTGGGAACGGAACTGAACTAAGCCAAACTTTTTGCCTAACTTAACTTGATTAAAAGGTCAATACAGGAGCACCCTATATAGACTGGTTAGTCAAGTTATGTTAGGAAAAAAGTTTAGCTTAGTTCAGTTCCGTTCTCGGATATTTATGTAGGTAGTTTCAAACTTTGCTTAATTTAATGTTGCGCCCACTTGCTTGCCTAGTTAAGTTAGGTTGCCGAACCGAGCTTAGCTACAAATAGTGTTCTGAGATGTGTAGCAACTGAAGCTTCCTCTATTGAGAAAAGCTAAGTTAGCTCATCTGCTGCTGATATCAAATACGTTGGCGCGTCAGCACACCAGCCGACTCAACTTAAATAAATCCAACTTAACTTGGCTCGAACCAGCTGAGCTTAACTAATCTAGTTAGGTTACTGCTTTAGCAAGGTAGCTTGCTTGAAAAATTAAATGCTTAATATTTGAAACATAGTAGTTGCTTAAATAACTGGTTTCGTTTGCTTAGCTGTTTTGAGCCTTGCCTTGCTTGCTCTTTGCGGCAATATGAGAACGGCCTAATATTGCTCGATATTAAGCGAACACCTGAACAAACTTCCAAGGGGGGAAATAAGCAGGTCAAGCCAGACACGTGCAAGCACTCAAGGCCTAAATTAAGAAAAGCAAAAAATGCGTCGTACAGTACACATCTGCACCTGCAACGAGAATTGTAAACTTTTCTGACCGTAGAAATTGTAGCTCATTGACAGGCTCAAAACGAGGCGAGCCAAGTTTTTCGTTGCTATTAGAAAGACCTCAAGAATGCCTGTTATTCGTGGACACAAGAGATTATTCTATTGCATGTCAAGCCGGCAAGAATTTAATTTCGGACGTGTTCACTTGCCTTTCATGCTGAATTAGCCGATTTTTGAAGCCGTGCCATAAATTCACAATAGCCCTCGTTAAGATTCCGATAATGAACGCAGAGCTCGTCCTAATCTTGCATTAGGGCGGCGTTCATCTACCATTTCCTTATGTTTACACATAATTTCACATCTTTCCTTTTTTTAAGCCCTGTAGTTTTTTAGGCTCGTAATATGCGATATTTATGCGGAAAATCACACTATATTAGCTGATTCAAGCCAACTTCTAACGGCTTTGGATTTTTTGCAAAAAAAAATAAAAATTATCCCTTTATTTAAACAAAAATTGTTTTTCGCATTTATATGCTCCCAAACTATGGACCAAAACACAGTCTAAAAATTGTATTTATATATATAAGTATATATAGTTTTTCAGCTTAATATTTTTCCTCGCGATTTGCCATATTGTGTGTGCGCGCGAAAATTAGCTCACTTAATATCATCGAGACCATAAAGGGTTTTGCGGTCAAAGCTGGCTGTTTTCTTCCAACATATGTGTCACTACTACTGGCTCTATTTCCCTTGCAAATATTTTTGTTCGCACATTTTTTGCCTAATGCCATCGGGTACCAAAGTGAGAGAGAGACGCAATCTGACGCTAAATTCACTGCGAGCAATTATTGCGCGTTTTCCCATATCCATCCATTATCATTGTCCGCATATGTAAAGTATTTGCATAAATTTGCACTTCTCAAGGTGTCTAGACAATGGCTGCTGCTCGGAGTAATTAGCAAGTATGATAAATTACATTTGCCGGATTTTTCTCCAAGCGGAACATTTCATTTTGCGTCACGCAACCTCCTCAGCAATTTAGCGTGAGTTAACTGCTTTTTGGAGAAACTGTCGATTTTGCAGCCATTTGTCACTTTGCAGCAGCATCATTTTATATCATTTTACACATTTTAAGATGATGATAGGTGGGAGAATCTCGCGGTAGGATTTCCAAGGAGGTGAGAATTTTGCAGGAGGTTAGCAAGCATGAAAGTGCCAATTACCTGAAAGACAACGACAATTTATGTACTAAACGGCTGGGAAAATGTTGTCAACGACCATAATTAAGCCACTGCCAATAGAGGGCAAAGATTCGGCCAAATAATCCTTGCAGCTAGGTTATGCTAATCTTGGAAGCAGAATGCATAAATCCTGTCCGCCTTCATAAATCTCGGAGTAATGTTTGCAGGTGTCCTTCAGTTCCAACTTAGGAAAAAAAAATGAATGGAATACCATATTGCGGATGAATGGCATAAACTGATTCAAAATGATGACGTTATGGGTTGTTGGCCAGAAAACACCTGCAGAGGTGACATTTTTTTCAGCACTGTTGATTTCAAATTGTTATACAACTATATACCTCACTTTTTGTTGTCCTGATGTTCGTCGTGGCTGATGCAACGTTCATTGACTTCTAGCATTACAAATCAGACAGTTCAAATTGTTTCAATGACACAGAGTCCTTCATCATTATTACATAGTTGTTATCCCTGCAGCTGCTGATTTGATCACCAATTAGCCATATCATTTATAGAAAGTTCATACAATTTGGTCAAGTATCAAAAAAGTAAACAAAAACTGAGAAAAGACATGAATAAACATTGAAATTGTTTTTCTGCAAAACTTTTTTCCTTGGTCTTTATTTGTACACCTCAAAACCAAAAGTGAGCGAAAGGAAGCTTTAAAGATGCTTTGTTTACATTTTGAAAACAGCGGGCTGGCTGCACGGCTGCCGGGCTGAATGGGCAGCTGTCAGCCCAGCAGCGCCACCTAGACCCAGTTTACACATTTCAATTGAAAAAAAACCTCATATAGTATTGGTTTAAATTTGCAATGAATGAGAGTCTAGATTGAGACCTTGTCCAAATGGTAGAACAAGCCTGCCAAAAAGTGATACTGAAAATCGAGGCAATCAACCGCGAGCACAAAAAGGCAGACCTTATCATTTTTTCCTCGATCGTGGCTTAATTATGATACTGATGATTGTTCATTCAAACAGCAGGAATGAATGGTGCACACGTGTGTGTTAAGCAAACCGAATCCTTCTTTGTGGATGAGCATACAAGCAGAGATCGGAACATGATTCACTTCCGAGTTGGCTGCATTCAAAAAAATCCATTTAAATAGTGGATGCAAAGGTAATTTGAACACACATGAAGAACAAAAACTTTCTCTCGTTCAAGAAGGCAAAGTTGACAGATCGAATTGCAGGTAATTAGCACACCTGGATCGTCGATCATTGTTAGCGTGAAATTGGTGTGAATGTCACTTATATTGGCCCGTTCTCATAATATTTTCTAGCTAGGCTCCATTCATGTGAAGCAAGGCTCTTTGGAGGCACATAACTCAACAACTACTGAGCCGATCGGCACCAAACTTGATCAGATTCCTCTGTAGACCCTGTTAATTGTTCAATTTAAAATTCATCCAGGTTGAAGGCGGAAAAGTGGAGGCCGTTTTTTCCCATTATAAATGCTAAGCAAGGCTGCCTTGCTTTGCATTTTAAACGGCCTTGAGTAAGCGGCCTTGGATCTCAACCAAGTTTTGCACACTGCCAAAGATAGTCTCACTGATTATTCAATTTAAAACATCCAGGTTGAAGACGGACAAGCGGAGGCCATTTTTTCCCGCTATAAATGCTAAGCAAGGCTGCCTTGCTTTGCATTTTAAACGGCCTCGAGTAAGCGGCCTCGGATCTCAACCAAATTTATTAAACAGCCAAAGATAGTCTCGCTGATGAGTCCTAGCAAGTTTGTTACTAATCGGCTCAGCAAAAGATGAGGTATTAGCTTCCAAAGCGCCTTGCTTAACTTCAAAGAGCAATGCTTAACTAATATGAGAACGGACTATTCTTGCCATGAGAGCATTCCCAGCAAAACAAAATTGATAACTGTCTTATATTTGAATATTGCAGTACGTATTTCTAAATGGGTTATGTCTTCTTGCCAGGGTTCAAGTTGCAGATGGGCACAATTCTTGTTGCTCTGTCGTAGCACGTCAGTTGGAGATATCTGGGATCCATTCCATGACTTTTACTCGCGCGTTTGACTAGTAAATTCCTTTTTTGCACAGCATATGGTGCCACTTAAGGCAAAATGAGATCTGACCTTATGATGCCATGTACACAACCTGTAGTGCTCGTGTGGTGTCCACTTTTCTTCTTCTGACTTTCCAATAGCACATATTAACATCTGTTGCAGGATTTAAGGGAGCAATTATTGTTATCTTATTCTCACAATTCATCAAGAAGCTCCACAGTACTTTATATAATACTGCACTCTTCTTTTTTCCTCCACTTGTTCAATCAAGTTTTACTTAGCTCATAATTATGATTAGCTGATACTTTATGACAGCAGTTCTTCCACAGCAGATGGTCACCTCATTGACCGGCTGCAGCAGCAGCAGCACGAAATGACTATTCAAAAGTTTATCCTTGGACCTGATTCCATGGCCCGCTGGCTACATAAAATGGTCTTGTAGGGCCACAGAAACAATAGCATATGTTGTTCATTTCACACCCTTTCAAAAAAGTCTCCTTATGTAGACCTGAAGATTGCTATACAGGCTGTCCATCCTTTTTTATACATAGTAGACTAAGGGCCTGTTCACCTGCTTATTATGGCCGTTATTTTGGCAAAATATTGGAGAGAAATACTGAGAAACTGAGGATTTTTATATTGGTGTAGGATGGCTTTTTGTACCAATAGACCGATTCCGAAGTCAAAATCTGAAAAATGATTTTACAAATACCAGATAATTGCAAATTTAATCATAATATCGCGCGTTATTTTGCTGATAATAGTGCAGGTGAACAGGGCCTAACAGTTCATCTGCTTTTTATGCGAAAATTATAACGCAATACATCAGCTAAACTATGTAGAAAGGTTGAAAATTGAATGGCCTTTATTAGGGCTTTGGGCTAAATAAAATTGGAGAAATGGTGAAAAAACTGCTCAACCTCAAAATGTCTCCAAAACATTCATTTCTGCTTTACCGCACTTTTTATTCAAGGAATTAGCTATTTACATTAGCATTATAACAATAGCACTGATGTGGAGCGATCCCAGCGGCCATATAGGGCAACACTTGGGATTCTCAGCTTGATAAAAAACTTAACAATTGTGTTCTTTTGCTAGTTGACAAATAATTCGAAATAAAGACCACACAACAGTTGGGATTCTCAGCTTGATAAAAAACTGAGCAATTGCGTTTTTCCACAAACTGGCCAATTTTCAGCAATATTTGAATATTGCCAATAAATGACCAGTTAACAGGGCCATTATTCTCAAAGAATGAGGAACTTTCTGCATATAAACCTAATAATTGTACTACATCAGAAAACTTATTCTGAAAATTGTATGTAAATGGTTTTATCCTTGGCTAGCCTGGATTTTACAATATTCGTTAATAATGGTCATACAAGCGGCAAAAACAATGCCATTCTTTAATGGAATGAATATACTAGTATATGAAGGAAAACCAACAGATGTCTTGCGGTCAAGCTGCCATAGTTGCAGTAGCATAGGGTGATTTGCTAATGGCGCTTGTCGTGTGAATCTGCAAATCGTATCACCCCAACAAGAAGGCCGCGCGTTTAAAACATATGTTGCGCTGCTGCTGCTGCTGAAGTTCTCAAAGGACAACATAAGCGAAGAAGGTATATGGCGACCGCAAATAATGAACATGTGTCAAGAGACTGCGAAGTGTTGAATGCCCGCCGGTCATGCACTGAGCTGACTAGCCCATCACTTTATTGATGGCTCCAACGTCATTTGGCGGAAAAGCCGCCTCCAGAGGAAATTGCGGCCTGAGAATAAAAGAGTTATTGATCCTTGGGCCATTGGAAAAGATGCACCCATATGTCACGCGTTTTTCAAACTTTTTCGACAGCAGCTGGACTTTACTGCAGCATATTCTTCGGTATAGCAGTACAGTGTACAAACTGTGATACAAAGAGTGGCGGACTCGATCTGAAATGAAGGTTGGAGCTTTTGCGAGACGAGCCGATTTTTTGAGGCAATTTTGGTCCGACATTAAGAGTCTATGCAGGAGCCAGGTGGCAAATTCATGGTAAGCCAAAATTCTAGAATGAAATGACACCTATCCCAATAGTACCCCCATATAGTGGGATGATTAAGTTATTATGCAACATGGGCTTAGAAATGCTCCTGGGCTGAGGTAGAGGCCAATTTTTGGACCTAGGTGGAAAATTGGCGATTTTTTGGCCCTTTTTAGAAAGCATTACAAATTCAATTGCTCCAGCTAGGCAAGGCTGATCAAAAAAAAAATTTTACCACTTGACTATTGGGTTATGAGGAGTTTTTTGACAGCAAATTATTTTCAATAAGCTTATTGGTTTGTCAGCTGAAAGAGAAAACGCTCAAAACTGTTTTTATTAAGAAAACTTTTTTGCGGTCGATGGTTTTGGCATAAATCTTTGGCTCTTTGGAAAGCTCTGATCAAGCCACACGTTATGGCAGGTAGCCTAGGTTGAACTGACCCCATAGCCGCTGAGCTATTCAAGCTTGAATGTGGAAAAAATAGGCATTTTTCTTTTCTGGTGCATTTATGGACATTTTTACTTCATAAAATATTTTTTTTCATAAAATAAGAATTACTTAAATTAAAAAAGGGAACAAAAAATATTTATGGTGTTTTGGATTTCTATCACTTAAATACATTGTGCAAGGCTTGGTACACCTAGCAATAAGAATAGAATAAGTTAAGAAGAGAGAATTTGAAAAATTAGTTTCAAAATGGCCCCAGAGGCCACCATTTTTTGTGGACCCACTTCCATGGTTAGAATAATCTATGGCATCTTCCATCAACCTTGATGATCTAGACTTTTGAGCTCAATTCTTTCATTAATGTCCACTTTGTGTCATGCATTTGTGTCAGGTTTAGAAATTCAATTTTCAATTCAAAAATCAATGTTGATGACTATCAAATCTATTCAAATGAAGTAAGGAAGCCAAAAAACATAGCAAAGCTATTGAATTTGGAGACAATTGTTATTCATTTTTAGTTAAATAGACTGTCCCTTCTATAAACTTGGGCTAACCTTTTCAGCTAACTCACATTTGTCTTGTGGCTGTACTTAGATTGGGTAGAACATACTTTCCCTGGATGGACTGCAACAGAAAGTCCCTTGATTGGCACACAGTACTTGGATTGATAAGATGGGACAATACTTGTATCAACTGCTGTGACTGAGAAGTACCTGGGTCTACTAAAAGAAGCTGTAAATTGATAGACTAGCAGAAAAACTCATTTTCCTTGGATCTACTGTGAAAATGTACTTGATACTACTGGGGAATCCTATCTACAAAGGTTGGGTGGCCAGGACATTCCCAGCTGGGCTTGGGTGACAGAGCAAGACTTTCAAAGTTGGCTTGGGTGGCCAGGTTAAGTTAGCTTTCTTAGCCTTCTCTTTGGAAGAGCTTGTTAATGTAGTCAGTTCTGGTTTATCAAAGACCTTGCTCTTGTAGGTGATCCAAGGATGATTAATTTTGTCGATCCAAGTCTGGTTCATTATAGTCTATCCACATACAATACATTGTTGATCCAAGGCTATAAGTTCCATTTGTGATCTAACTTGTGCATCAATGATCCAATGTGGAATCTTACCTGGTACTACCAGAATGCATCATATATGGAACAACTGCAACAGATCATCCCTGAAAATACTGTCAAGGCAGATTGTACTTGGTGCCACAAAATGCAATTGTATGCCATGATACTGGCTCCAGGTGCAGTGCATTTTGCAAGTAGTGCAAGGCATGCGTTTTGTAGCACCAGGTATCTGTGGCAGTACCAGGAACTGGCACCAAATCCAATTGGATGCCTGGGTTATGTCTTTTCAAAAAATAGAGCCATTGGGGCCACTTTTAAAGCACTCTCTTTTCAACTTATTCTATTCTTATTGCTAGGTGTACCAAGCCTTGCACAATGTATTTAAGTGATAGAAATCCAAAACACCATAAATATTTTTTGTTCCCTTTTTTAATTTAAGTAATTCTTATTTTATGAAAAAAAATATTTTATGAAGTAAAAATGTCCATAAATGCACCAGAAAAGAAAAATGCCTATTTTTTCCACATTCAAGCTTGAATAGCTCAGCGGCTATGGGGTCAGTTCAACCTAGGCTACCTGCCATAACGTGTGGCTTGATCAGAGCTTTCCAAAGAGCCAAAGATTTATGTCAAAACCATCGACCGCAAAAAAGTTTTCTTAATAAAAACAGTTTTGAGCGTTTTCTCTTTCAGCTGACAAACCAATAAGCTTATTGAAAATAATTTGCTGTCAAAAAACTCCTCATAACCCAATAGTCAAGTGGTAAAATTTTTTTTTTTGATCAGCCTTGCCTAGCTGGAGCAATTGAATTTGTAATGCTTTCTAAAAAGGGCCAAAAAATCGCCAATTTTCCACCTAGGTCCAAAAATTGGCCTCTACCTCAGCCCAGGAGCATTTCTAAGCCCATGTTGCATAATAACTTAATCATCCCACTATATGGGGGTACTATTGGGATAGGTGTCATTTCATTCTAGAATTTTGGCTTACCATGAATTTGCCACCTGGCTCCTGCATAGACTCTTAAGGCCTGGTTCACCTGCGATATCATGATCAAAGTATCGAGCGATATTATGCTGATATTTGCAAATATCAGGCACTTCCAAAATAATTTTTTATATTTTCACTTCGGATTCGGTCTTTTGGTACCAAAAGCCATCCTACAACAGTATCTAAATTCACAGTTTCTCAGTATTTCGCTCCGATATTTTGTTAAAATATCAGATATTATGAGCAGGTGAACCATGCCTAAGCATAAAGGTTTTAGGGCCTGTTCACCTGCTTATTATGGCCGTTATTTTGGCAAAATATTGGAGAGAAATACTGAGAAACTGATAATTTTTATATAGGTGTAGGATGGCTTTTGGTACCAATAGACCGATTCCGAAGTCAAAATCTAAAAAAATGATTTTACAAATACCACATATTTGCAAATTTCATCATAATATCGCGCGTTATTTTGCTGATAATAATGCAGGTGAACAGGGCCTTAGTGGATGAAAGTAATAAAAAATAGCCTGAAATAATTTTTTGCAAAGAAATGTTTGTCATTTAAGGCCCTGTTCACCTGCAGGTGAACAGGCCCTAAATCAAATTCCCTTTTTATGTATGAGATTGAGCTTTTAGATATCTTTCTTTTTTGAGACTAGATTTATATTAGCGGGTTTGCTTGCGAGTGCAATCGCACTCTCTGCGACTCACGCCTATCAAGTGAAGGCTGCTGAATGAAAAAGAGCTCCAATGCAATGGTTTTCGCAAAAAAGTTCTGCCGCTCTTTGTAGTAGAGCATTTAGGCTGTAGCGGAATTGGTATTAGTATACGCAGCTGGCCAGGTGCTTTTCTTCAAATTATTATCATGGCCGACTCCTCAAGATCAACTCGGAATGGGTGACGTAAGGCAGCTGCTACATTGACCCGCATGCGCTTTTTTCAAACGGAAAACGCAGCTGTGAAACCAGGACACCTGGAAAGACACGGACATGTGCATATCGATGACACTTCTACTACGGCTATGGAGCATAATTGATAGTTATTCCATTTGGATGCTGCTGCTGCTGCTGCTCCCATTAACATCGGCCACATGGCTAATTTTACGCGGGGAGGGAAATTTTCAAAAATGGCGGGAACCGCACCAATTTAACGGCTGATCCGACTTCGGAACTTCATTTCCTGTCCGCGGCTTGCTGAGAGACATTTTCAGTCGCAGGGGAGGGATGAAGCAACAGCTCAACCTCAAAATGTGTCCAAAACATTCATTTCTGCTTTAAAGTAATTACCGCACTTTGAGGAATTAGCTATATACATTAGTATCATAGCAATAACAGTGATGTGGAGCGATCCCAGCGGCAATAAAGGGCAACAGTTGGGATCATCAGCTTGATAAAAAAAACTGCGCAATTGCGGTCTTTTGCTAATTGAGTAATAATTCGAAATTAATACCATACAGCCGATTTGTGTAATCCAACTATTTTTAAAAGAATCTCTCCATGATGCAAAAATGAAGGGGTTTTAAATCTATGAATATAATTAACCTTGAGATGCTTTTCAGTCCTGATCATAAGCTCATATAAAATAAAAGTAACCATTTATGATGAAAATCGAAGTTAAACTTGATTCCTCAAGGTAGATGGCATGTCATTGTTATTGTTTATTGGAACTAGGATATTGCTATGCAATAGGGACTAAAGTTGCCGCCAGGTGGCGCTTTCTTGTCACCTGCCCATTCGGCCTAGCCGCGCTCAGCCAGCTGGCCAAAATTGATCAAAAGCGCCACCTGGTTGATTTTTCCATCATGGTATATGTCAGCTTGGATCCAGCAGTCTGAGGCAAAAAAGAATGAATGCCCAAATACTAGCAGCTGAGTTGGGAGAGCAGATGTGGTGGTAAGGTTCACAGCTCGAGTCATCAGGTACATGCAGAGACGGAAACTTGAAAAGCATATTATATACCTTTAAAATGCCACCCAGTGATAACCCAGTTGGTCAATGGTCACAACGTTACACACAAATTGCATGGGAGGTCGCAACTGGCTAAGCATCTGGCAAATTGGTGGCAGCTCTAAACTATATAGTGTAGGCTAGGGAAATTTGTCGAATATTATTCTATGCAGGCTAAATATTGAAGCACAACAATTGGAAAAACTCAGAGGAGCCTGACGTAGAATCAACTAGTGTGACACAACACCTGCCTTGCTTTGCTGCTAGCATCCAAGAGACCGTGGAAGAAAACAACAACCCATTTCGAACAGCTTCGAGGAACGCCCTCTAGCTCTGCTGGCAAATAACCTTTTAGAAATTCACAGATCGGAAATGACTGGAGTATATCTGCGTTCGTCTGCGAAAAAGAAACAAAAGCCCTGTTCACCTGGTGGTGTTTTTTGGTGATATTTTAGAAAAATTGTATGCTGACATGACCCGATACACTTCATCAATTTTTACTATGCCAAAATATGGGCTTAATTCTACATAAAAAGGTGATTTGCCTAATGAAAACTATTTTGACTTTTATTCATTTTTCTCACAAAAATGAATTACAAGCAACAGATGGAAAAATTAAAAGGTGCTCTCTTTAGACAAGCAAGTCTCATTTACTAGTTATGTAATAATTATGCTTTAATACATTGTAAAAAAGCTTGAGAAAAAATGAATATGTTGCTTTCTAACAAGTTCAGCTTGGGCCCGAGCCGCGATTTTATGGGCAAACTTTGATATTTTGTCTCGTCTTTCTCATCATTTTTCAGTACAAAATTACTAATCTCCTGCATGTATCTTGCCTAAAAGTAGTAACCTTACTTTTGATTCAGCCCAAAATATTTATAATGCAAACACTACTAGCTAGCAATAAGTTTGTTTACCTTAAAGTACATGGCTGAAACTCGACCTGTTTTCATGCATCAGCTGCGTACATGAACAGGGCATAAAGTTTTTCCCACTTTTCTTTAATCAAGTTTTTCTAATTCTCTGAAGCAATCTGTATTGTAAGTACGTTAAGATGATGCAGCACATTTCAAATTTCTGCAAAATATGGCCCGTTTAAAAAACATCTGATGGCTTCAAAAAATGGCTCCTCCGCGTTTACAACTCGTTTAGCTTTCCCAGTTTTTCTAGCCACACCGCGAATAAAAACTGTTGGAAATGAGCCCTTGGCGTTCATTTTCCTCCTCCTCCTCCAATAGATTGCAGATGACATCTTTGGACGCGCGTTGCAATAATGCCTCCACGTTCGGAGTATTTCCAACAACTGGCAAATTAGTCCGCATCTATGAATTCTCGAGACATATGCCACTATAACAATTCTCGAGCAGGTGTCTGATGCTATTCATACCAACAACCTTAACAATTTTATTAATTATTAATTTAGTACACATTACCCTATCTGCCAAAAATGCCATGTGCGTATTCTCATTTGCAAACAAATAAACATCCGCATCCCCATAAAAATCCCCATTAAACAAATCATGGGGTGCTTTAATTCAAAAGGGAACTTTCATCGGGAATGTTCCTTTTTCAGTTGTTGACCCTTACATGGAAAAGTTCTTTAATAGCCATGATTTGTTCCGAAAGTTGTGCAAAAAAATTAAAATGGAAAAACACTTGTAAAATTACAGTCCTCACAGGCTCGGACTAGCTGTACTCGTGTTTTCCAAGTTTAAAATCCTCTCTCAGCTCTTCAACGGCCCTACTTTATGATCCCCGGCTCGATATAAATATACATTTTAGCAACAATTTATGCCTTGTTCATCTTTACTTTCTTATCTTGCTGCCTTAACTCCGCAAATTTATATTCACTGTCGCATCGTAGCTCAAAAGAACTGGTCTCAACAGTAGCTGTCGCTAGGGTAAACTTAATTGATTAAAGAGGCCATCTAAACTGTTCAAATTCCGTGCACTTTTGAATGTTTTGCAGGCTTTACTTGCTCAAGACTCGTCCATACATTAGGATAAGATAAAACAATGAGTTTCTAGTAGTTGAACCCTATATTGATCCAAAGGCAGCATAGATTTAGCCAACCCTAGCTTGCCTGTTCAACTCGTTTGACTCACTTGCCCTCGCTAAGTTAGTACTACTTTTGTGGCTGTATCTGAACTGCGGGCATTAATGTAAATCATGGAATCATTCAACATGTGTACTAAACTGTACAAATGAACTATTTTTGTTTATCTTTCATATGGTGTATTTTGCAATTCAAAGTAGTAAGCTGTAAAAGATGCCACCATATGTGGCGCGCAGCAGTCGCAAAAGTATTTTTCAATCTAAATATTGCAAATGGTAGAAAACGCACCATTTGTGTGACAAATAATTCGATGCAGCGCAGCTAATGAGAGAAATTATTTGGGAGTACAAATGCTCTATTTGTACTTGTCTTAACAAGGTTATAAGAAGAAGAGCTACTAGCAGTAGCAGGTGTTGTCTGCTGGCTGCTTTGGTGGTATACGGCAACGAAATGTGACAACTGAACTGTTAATGCGTGCAAAATACATGAAGTCCAGACTGATGTTACTTTAAAAGTTGAATGAACTGTTTTTGCTTCGATAAATTCACCACCCAGCTTGACTCGGAGCAAGACCTTTGAACCATGTTCACGAGGCGAAAAAAAGGCATATACGTATTTCTTGTGTACACAAAAGCAAAAAAGTATCTGCATCGAAATTCACACACTCATCCGTGATTCTTATAAGATAGGCTATTCCACAGGAAATAACAGTTGGTGCGACTTTTTTGGACAATATGGTGGACGGAGTGCCAGCAATCCTTAATTACCACTTTGGTGGGATTTTGCACTTTTTCCTCCCGTTTTGGCTTTTTCCTCACAAATGAAGAAGTAGCTGAGTGCCCCGTTCATCTACCACGACAAAATCAGACGTTACTTCAGCAGCAAGCAGGAAAGCTCTTTGAAGTATAGCAAGGCTCTTGCTAAACTTTAAAGAGCTTTGCTTAAGAATTATGAGAATGGGCTATTTATGACTTCCTTCACATGCTGACTTCTGACCTTTTGTGCCTTAATAGAATAACGACAATTTCAATATTTGTAGAGCTATAAGCCTTCAAAGAGCCTTGCTTAACTTGACAGGAGCCTTGCTAGATGAATATTTGTACGGCGGGCCAAATAAACGTTCGACTTGGGCGAGCGAGACAAACAAGTTGAGCGGAGGCTGGCTAGGGTTGCTTAAACCCATGGTACTTCTCCCTCAGTTGAGAGTTTCAATAACATGATTACAATGGTTTAGCTAATCCTAACTTTAGGATGAACTTAACATGTAAGGACTACCAGTCAGGGTAGGAATTTTTCTAAATGAGCAATTTGGATGGTTTTTTTAATAAGTTTAGTCAACCCTAGCAGCAGCTGTTGCACTAGTTTTTAAAAGGCTGCGAAAGCGCATGGAAAATCGTGGAGCAGTGACAACTTTTTCGTAAGGTAAGACAAGAAAGTTAATACGAAACTGTATTATATGTAGTGTAGGTGAACTGGGCATTAGAGTGAAAAATCTCAGACAACACATCAGCGGCTAGCCTTGCTTTTGTGCCTTTTTCACTTGTTGACGCGACGTTAATGCACAAAAGCTCGATGTAAAATGGCTCGCATTGCATGAATTGGACTCGCAGAATTAGCACCATAACATTTTAATAATATGGCTCGTAAAAATCAGCAAATCCTTCAATTCAACCAATGTGAGTAATTAAAGGCACCACCAGTTGGCAAGTACGTTTGATGGGATCTAACTCGGACCATTCTGTGTATTTTTCCAATTTCGTTATTGCCACTTTTCGCAACATATTGCATTATTATATTCTGCCAGCAGTAGCAGAAGCAGCAGGTCCACTAGAAAAACTGTCACTTTTGCGTTATGACATTGACTAGTTAGGAAAATCGTCTATTTTGCCTCCTCCACTCAAGACGTGAGAACAGTCTCACATTCTCAGATTCTTTCTCAGCTTTACGAGCATATAGTACTAGAATACAATAACGTTCATGCTTGGTTGGCCACTGTTGCATCGCGCAATGCAACACCGAAATTGAGCGGATCAAGCCATCAACCGCAAGTATAACACACCAGTAATTTATATCACGATTTATAACACTTTAGCCCGTTCATCTAGCGAGGCTCCAATAATGTTAAGCAAGGCTCTTTGGAGGCGCATATCTCAACAACTACAGAGCTGATTGGCTTTAAACTTGATAAGATTCGTCTGTTGAGCCTATTAATTGTTCAATTTAAAATTCATCCGGAATGAAGACCGATAAGTGGTGGCCAGTTTTTCCTTCTATAAATGCTGTGCGTCAACTTTTGAACAGCCTCGTGTTGGCGGCCTCGGATCTCAAACAACTTATATGCACATTTGTAGATAGTCTCATTGAAGAGTCTTGCCAAGTTTGGTTGCAATCGGCTCAGGAATTGCTGAGCAATTAGCTGGCAAAGAGCCTTGCTTAACTTCAAAGAGCTTTGCTTAACAAATATGAGAGCGAGCTTTTGGCAGAAATATGCCAGCTTTTCTACTTCAGAAATTGGCCCTATATCGCAAGATCGAGCCGTTGAAAGAAATGGTGAAGTCCAGAGCTACAAAAGCAACAGCTGCTTGAATTTGAGCCAATTTTGAGGTTTTTGGGCAACGTATTATAGACTTGAAAGCCATTTGGGAGACAGAAGTTAACCATATGCGAATAGACAGCATCGGCCAACTGTTGCAGGTTCTTTTCCTTGTTGAAAAAATTCCATCTGGAGATGAGCAGAAGATCATGACGAAAACTGACGACGTTGGCGTTGATAATATTATGACAGCGCGCACTGCTCGTGAGAATCATTGCCAAGTTCCCGACGACAGAAGGCATGATGCCCACAAAAACGACGTCACATTTCCCTCTGCCGGAGACATAATCATCTGTCAATGGATGAAGTAATTGAAAGTCGTATAAATTCCATGCAATCTGGCGCGGAAACACAATTAGATTACTACGGTATTATATTGCCTTCAAAAAAAAATGTGCGTCATGTTTTCATTCCAGGTCAGCATATGCGAAGCTGTAATTTATACTGCTCACCTGGTCAGTTATTGGCAATATTACGGCATTTTTTTGGTTTTTAACGCTTTTTTTGCTGTTTTTCGTGAATTCTTGATCGTTTAATTTTCAACCTTTTTTAGCTGTTGTGTTGCGTTATGATTTTCGCATAAAAAGAGGATAAATAAGTCCTTATGTTCTGTTCATGTACACCCAAAACTCTTTAGGATAATGCAGGAAAAACACCATAAGAAAATTGTCTAATGACCTAGCTGATAGAAAAATCTGATCGACTTTAAGCCAAGTTGAAGGTAAACAAATTTAATTTTGGTAATTTACTTGTCACCTTTTCGAAATGTTCAGCAAAATCAATGATTAGTTTTCATCTTTTACCTAGGAAACTTGAAGAAAGCTAGTTTTTCGGAAAAAAATGTTGAAATCAATGAAACAAAATAGCAAAAATTGCCATTAAAAATGCTGCTCGGTCCCAAGCTGAACTCGTAGAGTGGCTGTCAGCAGCAGATTCACTTTAAGACATTTTTTTCCATACCTATGCCTATGCAAGTTACGCGAAATGTATTTTAAAATGTACTTTTAATGGTGGCAAGTTGACGAGAAAAAAATCCTTATTCAAATGAGACTCAGAGTGTAAATTATGATTTTTTTCACTTAAGATTTAGGGCCTGTTCACCTGCTTATTATGGCCGTTATTTTGGCAAAATATTGGAGAGAAATACTGAGAAACTGAGAATTTTTATATTGGTGTTGGATGGCTTTTGGTACCAATATACCGATTCCGAAGTCAAAATCTAAAAAATGATTTTACAAATACCACATATTTGCAAATTTCATCATAATATCGCGCGTTATTTTGCTGATAATAATGCAGGTGAACAGGGCCTTAATTGCTGGCCATAAAAAGCATATGTACTAGTGTAATGAATGGAGGGCAGTTAAATCACAGGTATAACCAGTTTCTGTCGCTGAGAGCCACGGATGATGACAAATGGTCTCAGCTGTCATCCACTTAATTGAGAATCCCTGCGAAATGCATAATAATGAGGCGTGAGTTTGATGAGTGGCGTTTGATATAATATGTGTATCACGCAGCCGCGACATGTGGCCAGAAAATTAAGCTTATGATAGCAAAACACAAAAGTGGCTTAGATATCTGGACGAGGAGCAGCAGCAGCAAAGTCTATTTATGACAAAAGAATGCTACACTGTCTCACATCTGTCGGCCTGCTTGGCCACTCTGTGGCATATGTTGCAGCTCTGTTATTTCATAATGGACTCATACTAATGGAATCTTGGTAGCAGTGCAGTGTAGTGGATCTAGGCAAAAAATGCAGAACATATAATCAGCTTCACACATTTGGTGTGAAATCGTAGCAAACTTCCCATATACCAGTGGAATAAGGTTTTTTGCTCTCAAAAAGCTGATCACAGCTGACAAATGGCCTCCATTTAGCATTCTAATGATCATTGCCTTCAAAACGAGATCAGCAGTATGGCAGCAGCAGCCCCTGGTGGTATAATGGATGCAGTCGTGTTGTCGTGAGAAGATTTCATATGAGATCATCATAAATCTTTTTAGTCATCTGCTGATAACAACCGTTAAATGATAGCATGGAGGTGAAACTGCTCAGTTGTACGTATCTTGTCATCTGTCGCCCAAACACAATTCTTGACCACACAACAAGCATCATCATGCAATGTGATGTGCTTAGGTGTCATTAGGGGATGTATCATTTGATGCTGCCATATAGCAGCAACATGGCCAATCTGTTGTCCGAATCGAAAACGTAAGCACAGCTGTTGAGGCCAAAAGCCCGTTCTCACATTTGTTAAGCAAAGCTCTTTGAAGTTAAGCAAGGCTCTTTGCCAGCTAAATAGTTCAGCAATCGCTGAGCCGATTGCAACCAAACTTAGTAGTATTCTTCAATGAGGCTATCTACGACTGTGTACTTCAGTTGGTTGAGACCCGAGGCCGCCAACTCGAGGCTGTTCAAAATGTGACGCACAGCATTTATAGCAGGAAAACTGGCCACCGCTTATCAGCTAACAATCCGGATGAATTTTAAATTGAACAATTCATGGGGTCTCCTGACAAATCCTATCAAGTTTAGTGCTGATCAGCTCTGTAGTTGTTGAGATATGTGCCTCCGTTGAGCCTTGCTCAACATTATTGCAGCCTAAATAGATGAATATGAGAACGGGCTAAAGAACACTCACTTCTTCTTAGATGGTAGAAGTATATATGGGTGCAAAAAAGGAGCGACGGTTGGTGCCAGTGTTTTGCCAACATTTGGCAAAATAACGTGTGAAAGCCACCTGTTATTCACGCTAATCACTCCATTTCCGCTGACCAAGCATGGCATCATCTGCTTCAATCTCTTCCAATGAATGGTCATCATCTGTTGATTGTCAATTTAAGCTAAAACATTTAACAAACCATTAATTGCGTTTAATGCGTCTGACGTGTGACGTTTCCGCAATTTTTCAATGCCCCCCTACTGGACAAGTTTATGAGAAACGTCAGATGATGACGATAGGCGCGACCATATGCCAATACATAGCAGTAAAGAAGATGCTTCAGTCATCTGGAGTTCAAGTGTCAGCTGCCACGCCTATTAGAACGCCTTTTAGCATTTGAGCCTACGTACGCGCGTTGAAATCACCACACATATAAAAACACATTTTCGCTCTACGTTTACGCTCGCGGGTTTGACACTGCAATTCCCTGTAGAAAAAGTGAGAACGAGAGCTCAGCTGAGCACAGGTGGAAAAAGAAAATTGCAGGAGGAGATGAAATAAGTAGATATCTGTGGAAAAAACGCGATATTTTGACATTTGAAGGCACGTTATGCTGAATGTGCGTGTTGATTGATTAATGACCTCGTTTTCTTCCATTATGTATGCTAAATAACGTGCTATACTATATCGTTGTAAAGAGTTAATTTCTGGCTTTATGGAGTGTGATTTTTAGCCCTCTTGATTTGTGCATGATGAAATGGCGTGACTCGATGGAATTTCTGCTTGAAAGCCAAAGCATAGTTGAGAAAAGTTATCGCTTGGCCTACAGCGCGAGGAATAAAACCAGCTGCTTAAATGCGATGCCGCGATATGGACTTGTAAAAATCATTGATTAAAAGTCAACAGGATGCAGATGGATCTTGGAAGAAGACAAAGCTAAAAGCGGAAGGAGTTGTCGGTTTTTATGGCCAAAAGTCACCCCTGGACAAAGAAGCTCAGCACATCTGCCATCATGATATCACTTTTTGCACCTTGGGTTCCCCTCCGTTCAATGCGTACAGTACGTGTAAAAAGGGCAATAAAAATAGGGGACACTGGAAAAAAGGTTTGATTTGAACCTCATAATTGGAATCTTGACGAGCTGCTGGAGCAGCAAAAACTGCAATATATCAAAGCTCTTTGTCATGCTTTTTCTCAACACATTTGAATTTGTGATCAGCTTCTTAGTAATTTTGATGTTCATAGTGCAAAATGGTGACTGGACAAATTAATCAAAATTAACCATTTTATGCCAAGAAATGTAGGAAAAAGAAGAGTCTTTAATTGTGGAACTGGCTGGAATCTGCAGTTTTTGGCAGAAACGTCCCATTTATTGTAAGAACAGATGAGCAGGGCCCAAAATTGAGAATATTTATCTTCTACTTTCAAACCTTATTTTTTTGGCAGCTCTTATGTCCTGTTCATGTACGCCTCTAACTCCTTAGGAAAATGAATGAAAAACACTTCAAGGAAAGGAGAAAAAATGTCACATGACAAGCGACAGCTGATTCTAAAAAATCCGATCGACTTTAAGCCAACTTGAAAGTAAACAAATCTAATTTTGTCTATGAAGTGCTCCACATTTTAGTCCTTTTGAGCTAAATCAATTGTCAATTTCATCTTTTTATCAAAGCAACGTGATGACAGATAGTTTCTTTTGAAATATGCTGAAAACCATGAGATAAAATAGAGAAAATTGCCAATAAAAACGCTGCTCGGCCCCAAGCTGAACTCGTAGAGTGGTGGCATTCAGCAACAATTTTTTCCTTACCTTTTTAAAGGCATTCTTAAATTCATGAACAAGGCATTATAAGAGTATCCAGATTGCTCATGGCTTAAGCGTTGTAGAAAATGGCCATTTTTTGCATTTCTGCCAAAATGTATACATGAATAACTCGGCTGAGCAGATTTCTTCATGGCTTGGTGAGAAAGAAGGCAGCTGATGCCGATTTACTCTTCCATGATGTGACTTTCTAGCATACTTCAGTTACCTCCTTTTTCGCGCTGATTATTGCTTGATCAACTTTGTGCATCGACATGCTTCGAATGTACCATAAATCAGGGCTTGCCAGGTTAACGAATTTTCGAGTGGAGCAAAAGAGGCTTCCATGCATGCATGCCAGTTGGTGATGACGATCTCGCAACGGAAGGAAGAGCGCTCAAGGATGGAAGGAAAACGGTAAAGGATCTCTGGACCAATGAATCAAACAGGGAGAAACACACCTGCAAACGACCTTTATGCAGCCACCTGTGAGATCCTACTATCCTACCCTTGCTAAAAGCCAGAAACCCTGCATAATTGCCTGTTGATTTATGCAAGCAAAATCGGCTCTCAATTTCCTATTTACGTTCTCACATTAGGGCGTTCTCATATCGCAATTTGGTTTCAACAAGCTGATTTTGGTTAAACTAAAGGACGCCACAAGAATGCTAAACAAAAGTCAGTTTGGTCTGACGAATATAACAGTTTTTGTTAGAGAAAAATTAAGCTCAGCGTTTGATCGCAACATCTGTTTTGCTTTCAATGAGAGAGCGTTTGCTTAGCTTTTTTTGGCTCTGCTCTGCTTTTTGCGGCTATTTGAGAAGGGCCTATCGATAAGAAAGCTCATTATGAAATTGAGATGCCGTTCGCATATTGCTGCTAAAAGCAAAGCTCAAAAAAGCAAAACAATCGCTCAATATTTTTTAATTATTATCAAGTGTTATCTTTCAAATGTTGAGCATTTGCTTAGCTTTTTTAAGCCTTGCTTAGCTTGTTGCGGCAACATTTTAAATACGTTGCTAGGCTTTCTTATCTACAGGCCCTTCTCAAATAGCCGCAAAAAGCAAAGCAGAGCCCAAAAAAGCTAAACAAGCGCTCATAATTGAAAGCAAAGCTGATGTTGTGATTAAACGCTGAGCGAAATTAACCAGACCAAACCAGAAACATCGTATTTTCTATATATAAGCAACCACTTTGCTGAGCCCTTGCTTAGCTCTTAAGATACAAATTAGCCATTATACATAACTCGATTTTTCCAAGAGGTTCATAGGTGAACGAGCAAAAATAACAATGTACCAACTCATTTGGTGCTACGCTTTGACGCATCGGTTGCCAAGGATTTTGTCATCTTTTGGCAGGTGTGCCCACCCACCCGGAACGCCTTAAAAATGCCAGCACCACTCTACATAACTATGGGAAACTTATTGGTATTTTATTGAGTATCACAGAACAGAGCTCGAAGTTGGAGTACAAAAATAGATTGGAAAGCTGGCTTTCTTCACATACAGATTTTTCAAGAGGTGTGTGTGTGCGGGCGCAATTTTGTACAAATTGTGATTGTTCACATCATTTCCAGCGAGGCATTGCTGCTGTTGTCATCTTCATCACTGATTAAAGTCTCCTCTTCGGACTCACTAGAGGATTCAGCAGCAGTCAAAGTTGTGGTGGGCTTATTATTACGAGGAGCCATCGATCTCATGTCTTGCTCAGTGAGGGCCAAAATGGCGGCCTCGCGCTGACCCGGCGGCCCGCTCAGCCGGTCAAACAGCTGATCCTGCAGGTCATCGATGTACTTGATGGCCTCCAAAATGATGTCCAACTTGGAGACCTTCTCCTTGCGCCGGATCGAAGGCAAAATGGTCTTGAGCCGCTTGAACTCGGCCTTTGTGTTTTTCGTGGCGTCCATTTTTGTGTGGATTTTGGCTCGCAAAATCGCTCGCTTGCTATTTGAGGAGTCAGTCATTCTTATCACCATTATTTGTGTCTATTATGTGAAATTTGCGGCCTTTTTTCTTGATCCTTCGTACGTGAGAACGCGGGGAAGTTTTGTCGGTGACTGCAGACGAGTCTTTCTTTTTGCGTCGGCCGTTCAATTTTAGGCTGCGCGCGCGTTACTGCGCGTTGCGTTGCGTTGCGCGCGCGTAGTACGAAGAAAAAGATATGCGAACCGCATGCTAACGCGCATCTGCCCGACAACTCGCGTTTTTCACACGCTACTACTACATTTGTCTCGGACTTGTTGATTTTCATTGCGAGCAGGATGTTTCCAGGCCGTTCTCATATCGCCGAAAAAGATGAGCTAAGCTAGCGCTCAATAATTAACAAGCAAAGCATCTTTAAAATGTTGAGCGAAATAATAACTTGTTTGCGTTGGCTGATTCCGCTCAACATTCGACAAAAGCAGACTTTAAAAATGTTGAGCGTTTGCTGAGCTACTTTTAGCTTAGCTTTTTCCGCCGGCAATGTGAGAACGACCTATGTACCTATTTAATGCAACTAGTGGCTCCTGGAACCGCGATACAAAATGACCTAGTCTCTGCGAATCTCTGAGTATAACTAGTTAGTTTATTTGAAGGACCAAGCGTATTTATAGGCCAAAATAGGGAAGTGCAAAGATAAAGTCAGCTTAATGGTGGAAGGGTTGCTATGCGGAATTCAAGGTTGCAAGGAAGTAGGAAGACGCAATGTGCAAGTCCATTTTGCACATTATCCCTCCCCAGGGATAGGGCCGAAGACAATCGGGCTTAGGTTGTAGCGTCCTGCCTTTGAAGTGGTTGCAACTCTTTGTAGGAGGTTCGCATAGACCCCCCGAGGGTGACACGCGCGCCCGCGGGTAGCGATGGAAGAACTTGCTACTAGAAACTAGTCGAGGTGTTTACTCGAGTGCGTCCGTTTATTAACTGCTTCTGTACAATTAGCTTCACCGGGACGTCGCGCCCGCTGCGCGTCTGCGAGCACGCCCGTCTACCCGTGTTCCTGCTACAACTTCCCCCTACTGAAGGGTTGTCGTGTCCTCACGACGGGGGCCTACGATCCTTTGCCTTGGCGTAGCAGGCCACCAGGGAGGCTGGGGGTGCTCCCGCAGTCTCGACTTCGGGGAATGGTTTTAAAGGCGTCGATGCACGAAGGCACCATGGCTGCGGGCAGGACCGTCATGAGATAATGGTGCATCGACTTGCTCTGTCGAGCCAGCACGTCCACTTGGGCTTGTAGGTTCTTGTAGCCCTAATTGTGTTCCTGGAACAGGGTCTCGCACAGTCGTTGGAGAAGGCCTTGGGGGATGTCCGGTGCGGCGTCGTCAGCCTTCCCGTCTCCCGCTGAGCCGGCGGCGGCCGTAGCATACTTGGGCGGTGCATCCTCATCCTCACCATCGTCATTGGAGCTGCCCAAGTTAGCCATGCAGAAGGCATGAGTGGTCCCGCCCCGGGGTGGTGACGTCCTCGCCTGGAGGGCCGCTCGTCGTCACTGTCGCCCCTGGGAAGAGGATCCGGTCTTGCCTCAGATTGGTCACCATTCTCCATGTCATCTTCTCCATCAAGAATGCCGTGTGCCAAACCGCCAACAGCATCCACCACCCTAAGCCACGCCAGCGGTATAAGACCACCATGCGCAGCAGAGCTCCGAGGATCAGTCTCAGGAGGCCCACCGTAATGAGGAATCCTGTGAAGTACAAGTAGCACTTCCCTGCCAAGCTGAAGAAGGGGATGATGGCACTTCCCACATGGTCGACCATCTGATCAATGTCTCCCTGAGACCAGAAGGTGGTGGAGCGGCTGCCAGTGATGAGCGAGTTGTGAAGCACGTTGCTGGTGATCATGTTGACGACAGCCCCCCTGGCTGCTGAAGAGGTGGAGATAGAGGATGTGGTTGGCCTGCCGCTGGGCTGAGAAACACCTCCACCCAGTCCACGGCTGACGTCGTATTGATGATTACGAGGAGCAGCATCCAACATGGGGTTGAGCTGGGCATTTGATGGGCGTGATGGAGTTGCATGGGACAATGCTGGGCCGGTCCGTCAGGATGAACAACAGCAGGTCCGCGAAGCGAGTCTCGCGGTTCACCCATACCGCGATCTCTTGGGTGCAGTTGTTGATGGACCAGGTGACTGCCTGCACCGGGTAGCACGAGGTCACATTGGCCACTGCTCCGGCCCGGGTGACGAGGTGACCTGGCCCATGACTGTTCAGGGTAGCATACGTTGACGACCCCGAGGCAATGCTCTGCAACTTATAACATATCAATTCCTGCAGAAACTTTGAACCGGTCCTGGATGTGCAATGCATGTTGAGGGTGAACGAGTGCCAGTTGGGTTTGGATATTGGCCCCGTCCATGTCTTCCTGGTGCAGATACTTGGCCTGAAGGGGCCCCATCTCCAGGTTCGATCAACAGCATCACGAAGTCTCTCAACTGCGTGGTGAATAGCTTCTGCTGGCACATTGACTGCGCGCCCTTGAGGGCAGATCCGGTAAATCGGGACTCCTCCTCAGGGGCTAGCAGGAGGAGGTCGCCAAGGTGCCCAGTTCCTCCCAGCGAGCTGGTGGCATTTCGATGGGGGAAGAGCACCGCAGGTCCCTGGTAGACTTCACTCAGTTGATCCTCACAGCGTGGAGACTTGCGTTGGGCCACACGATCATGCCCTCGGCGTCGTCCTGCACGATGAGGTCCTGGAAGTTCGCGGTCAGGTGGTTGGAGAACACCACCCGCCCGTTAGCCGTGTTCAACTTCCCGTAGATGGGCTCGACCAAGGCGTGGATCGTGGTGGTCTCATTTGATTTGTAGAAGGTCACGTCCCCGCTGGTGAAGGTGGTCGCGGTGCACTTGTGGTCCTTGTCCAAGACTCCCTTGGAGAAGTATGAGAGCAACGTCGGGTTGTTCAGCGCCACCGCTACCTTCTTGTTCTCCACAATCAGGTAGTGCTTTTCGGTGGCCTCTTGGTAAGCTTGTGGAGTCACCAAGTAGGGCTTGTTGACGTCCGTCATCTGACTGCCGTAACTGATGCTCTCTCGTACCCACACCTAGTCACAAGCTCCGGCTGACTTAGATTGATGGCCTCGTGGATTGCATTGGGGTGTGCGCAGTCGTAGGTTGTGAACAAGGCCGCTTTAGCCTCAGGCTTATACAGGTCTGCGCTTCTACCTGCCAAGGATTTGACCTTGGAGGATGGCTTCCAGTGCCACCTCATGGAGGAGGACCCAGTAGCCATACATGAAGAGGGCCAGCAGCAGAAAAGAAGCGTTGCACCACATTGGCATGGGCATGGTTAGCGTTCATATTTGGTATTGTTGGCTAGATTATTGTGATAGTTAGCAACTCAGACTGTAAGAGAGAGAGAGTAGAGTGTGAGTGTTATGTAAAACTGTAACTCGTGCGACCAAAATACTGAAGTTTTGTACATGAGTTCAACATAAAAACATTTTGTTTTGTGGTGATGCGATGCACCCCCCCAAACTTCGTGTTGAGGGAGCACCAATATGTCCCGATTACTTATTAAACACTTATCTGCATTGTTTGTGGTGTTAATGGTCTTGTCATCTTGCATGGTGTTGTCTTTGTTGTCATTGAGTTAGCTGGGAACTCAAGGACATCATACTCAAGTACCGTGGGGTCATGATTGAACTGTGGTATTGGGTCGTCTCTGGTATGAGGGAACATGTATTCCCGGGTTAGTGGGCGCCATTGCAGACTCGAAAGAATGGGCAACTCCTCCATTGGTGCAGTTTCCACTTTTATCGCTGTTTTTAGGTACTCGTAGACTTATGTCTATCATGTCGAAGTCCATGTTGTCCTTGGGAGGTGCAGAAGGTTTTTCAACTGCAAATTTGGTGGTAGTGAGTTTGTTGATTGTTTCTCAATAGTCCAGGGCCTTTGTCGTGGGGTGAAAGCCTGTTTGTCCGCTAGTTGGATGCGCTTATGTTTGGCATCAACCTGTTTCCGTTGCTTGCTCGCTGGGAATCCCCAAAGATGAGGTCTGAGTTGGTGGTAGGCTGCCGTTCAACACTATCTTATATGGGGCCAGACCAGTTGACCGATTGTCGGTAATGCTTGTAGGGGGCAGGACAACCAGGGTGAAGGGCACCACTCTGCCCATTGGGCGTAGTGCCCTGTGATCATCTTATGAATGAGTTCTTTAAGGTTTCGATGATGTCGCTCCACCAGAATGCTCCGAGGTTCGCAGGACATCGTGGTTGTGGCCTTGATACCCAGAGCAGCGCACACCACACCTGTTTCATTAGATGGGTCTTGAAATGCGTGCCTTAACCGGTGTGCAGCCATTCTGGCAACCAGAACTTGCATGGAAAAGCCTCTATCCACACATTACACATGCATTTTTGTGAATGATGCTGACTGGAGATCTTGAAGGGTCTCATATAATCAAGGCTGGAATCGCCAGTTCTGTTGTCGGCAGAGCGATCATGACTAGACAACCTCATCAGCTCTCTTTGCCATCCATGGGAAATAAAAGTAATAAAAGTGCTGGGCTGTCCTGTGTAACAGGGTTTCCTTCCTTGGCGCCCGGTGGTCTCGTGATTATGCAGCAGGCTGGCTTCTTCCCATTTGCTTGGCACGACCAGCCAGGAAAATGAATCGGCCTTGGTGCCTTGGAGCTGCAATGCCCTTTGCTGATCCAGAGGTGAGCTGTCAAACTAATCTAGTAGGACCCTATCGCGGGCTGAAGCAGCTTCCAAGGGCTCGCAATGGGGTTTGTCGCAGCTGCGCTAGTTTACGCAAGGTGACAAGGTCATCGTCTTCTTCCTGGGCCTCCGCCCAAAGTTCTGGCTTTGTGGGGATGAGCTTAGGTTTGCTACTCTGAAGAAGTCATCGTTGGAGACCTCTGAGCTGGGGTGATTGCTGGCCCGATCAAGGGCGGGGCCTGGCTCAGGGAATCTGCGTTGCTGTGTTTGGTGCCGGTTCAATGCACCATTTCGAAGTCCTAATTGGAGATGGTACCGAGCAATCTGGCTAGCATGCTGGTGGGGGGATCAGCTTCCTAGCCCCATAAAGGATGACCCTTTCCTTGCTGTCTTGAACTTGCAACAGCAAAGCCCCCACAGCTCCGTTCTCCTGCTAGAAACCAGTGTCCAAGATGAACATGTTAGGTGACACGAAGTCAGGGCAAGCCAGCACCAGGGTCGACACAAGGCGTCGTATATTCTCCCCAAAGGCTTCTCGATACTCTTGAGTAGGCGGGTAGGTGTGCATAGCTGCTGTGCCATTATCCCTCAAGAGCTTGGCACTCAGATGGGCGGTGACATGCTGGTACTTCTCGATGCAAGCCTGATAGTAGTTGGCCTTGCCCACGAACACTTTCAATAGCTTGCGGGTGTTGGCAAGGGCCATTTGCAGATCAGGTCGACGTAGGCTGGCACGACCTCCAGACCCTTGGGCGTGACAACATGCCCCGAATAGCTTACTCGGGTCTGGAACACGTGGCGCTTGGACAGCTCAAGCAGTAGGCCGGCCTTTTGGTGGTCTTGCAGCACAACCCGCAGGTTGTGAAGGTGTGACTCAAAGTCAGGGAGTAGACCAGGCAATCGTCCAAGTTTGGAAGAGCTACATCTCCCATGACACTCCCTCTAATACTAGGCATTAGAGCCGGCTGTAAGTCTTGGGGGCATTGGTGAGCCCACATGGCATCTTCAGAAAAGGGTGGGAGCCATCTCTGATTGAGAAGGTGGTCTCCTCCATGTCCCCAGGCTTGATGGGCACCACATTGAAGGGCTTGACAGCCTCCAGGGTGGAGAAGACGGTAGAGCGGCCAATTGGCTCAGATTATCCCGAACATCCTCGATCGGGTTGGATTCGACAACAGTGGCCTTGTTGGGCTCGCGATAATCCAGGCACGGCAGGAGGCTCCCGTCCCTTTTTCCGAATGTGGACTTGTGGGGTGGACCACAGCAAGGAGGTTGGGGTGATGACCTCTTGTCCAACCCCTTTTGGGTCTTCTCCTTTAAAGAGGCTTCCACGCTGGGATTGATTGGCGTAGATGAATATTGATTGGCCTGGTTACAGGCTTGAGGTCGATGGCGTGTTCTACCAGCTTGGTCTGGCCAGAACGACCGTCGAAGGGTAAGGCCCCTAGATACGCAGTAAGGAGTGAGGCAGCGGCCTTCAACTGCCCGGGGTCCCTCCGGATGAGGTCGTTTTCTTCCAGCTTGTAGGCCCGTATGGCGAACTCAATTTTCTCTTGCGGGCCAGCATCGGGAGGTGGTCCCTTGTAGGGCTGGCCCTCCACGTCCCGTCGGGGTGGATAGCTTGTACTTGCGGCTCTGGACCCTTGTAGGGCCGACGGCCGGAGGCACATACTCCCGGAGGGTGCCGTAGCAAACACCTCCTTTCACCTGCAGAGAGTAATCCAGCTAGTTTGACAATTCACCATCAGGTGTCCTCCTGCGGCTGGCTGACCCACTACGCATGGCCAAGGAGCCAGCTGGGTCTCCTCAGCAACTGGCCTCAGCTTCGGGCGCTGCTTACTTGGCCTTCCCATGGGGCCACTGGGTCGCGACGGCTGCAACCAGGACCGCGGTGCACCGTGGGACCGTAGTGGGTCATGTCACATGGATGGCAGATCCCACGGTTGGGGTGTCAGCAGCGTCGTGCAAGGCTCCGACAATCGGGAGGTACTTGGCATGGATCTGGAGGGCACCTTGAGAATGAAGCTTATTGATGTGATGATGGCTCTGGAAAGGCCCACACATGTTGAAGTCTATGGACGGCTGTGTACTACCGTGGGCCGGATAGAGAACATATGAGGGTGCTTTCCGATCTGGACTCTCAGGGGCTGTCCGAGCTCTCCCAACACTTGCGGCCGGTGCCGCTTGTGGGCAGTGCCCACCACGGTCATGTCGCAGAGGGGCCATAGGTTGTGTGGCAGGACCCCAAAGCATTGGACTAAGGCCTCAGAAATGCAGGTATGCCAGCTATGGCCGCTGTCAACTAGGGCACGGGTCTTGATCCAGCCAATACGCACAGGTACCCGTGCTGTAAAATTGTTTATGTTCGGTGATGTGATCAAGGGCAGCTAGCAGGAGGGATATTAGAGAGGCTCGGTCAGAACCCTCTACAACCGGGTCAGTTGTTTCCTGCCAGCGTGGCCCACGTGGGCTCTGCCTCGCCCTTGGGCCTTGCTTCACAAATCTCGTTGACCCTGGGGTTGCTGGTTGTTGGTGGTCCGGGGCTGAGTCCTGGCTTGCAGTCACCCTCAATACAATACTTGAGATGGAGCGCTCTTGCATGCCGAGGACCGTTGTTGCTGCTGGCTCTCAGCCCGGTACCCTTTGTTGGTTTTGGGGTTGTAGCGTTTGTTGGGCTCGTCCCGGTCAAGGGCCCGGCATTCAGCTTACCAATGACCCTTCCTCTCTCAGTAGTAGCAGATAATTTTGGTGTCGGCATCAGACAAGAGCATAGCGGAGACTTGGCCTTTGCCCAGCCCAATGGACAACAAATACTCTGCCTGGCAAGCCGCCTCTAGGGCCTCAACCATGGTGGCAACTTGTGCCCCAAGATGCCCGCCACTATGTCCTTCCTGTACATCTTAATGACAAGATGCGTACGGGGTCCAGGGCGAGTTAGGGCCTGGCCCTCACAAGGATGCTCCACAGGCGGCATGCCACTGAGGGATGGCCTGGTCAGACCACTGCTGGCGGTTTCCAGCACAATGTGAGCCGCCTGAGATGAGGTAACCATGGCTTACACGTCTAGCAAGTGTATGAAGGTGAAAGCCTCATTGTCAAGGCGTAGAGGTCAACCTCATTGACCGTTTGCAGTGCCATGCCTACCAAGGCGTGCTTGGTCTCCATATTCTTGGTCGCCTTTGTTGCTTGCAACCCCAAGAAGGTAGCCTCGACAGGTAGGTGGGATGTGAGCCACTTATCGGCCTCAGTTTCCTCAAACTTCCTAGCTTGCATTTCCGCCAAGATTGGACAGCTGCTGCCTTGGCTTCCAAATGGCAGGTCCCAGCCTCCAGCCAGAGCAGCTCTACTCCCTGTTGTTGGGTATGGAGGTCGGCCTGGCGCTGGGCCTTGAGCCCTTGCATGAGCGGAAGCATCATTACTTGCATATCGGCGGGAACAGCAGCCGCGTTCTCGGGGCCCCGGCCAGGAGCCTTCCTGAGGCGAGCAGCCCAGAGCCCCCTGCGCATCTAGATCCTCCACAATTGCTGCTGTGGGCCTTGAAAGCACCGCCGCTGGGTGGTAAGTCGGGGGCCTCGTTTGCAGAGGAGGAGTGCAGCGGCGAAGGCTGATATCTAGTGCTCAAAAGTAACGTAGCATAGTTAATGAAGAAGCAAGAGTGGGTGTGGTAGCCTTGGGAGACCCCAGAGAGCTGCACACAACCCCTCCAATCTGATCACTCTTTTCAGTGTCATTGGATCAGCGCAACGGCTGCTCTCACGGCCAGCAGGGGATTTCTGGCCCCTCTGACACTCTCGAGATTGTTTACGCGATCTGGTTTATGACCGGAGATTTAGACGGCCAATTTTAGCTATTTGGCTATTAGCGGAGCTTCATTAGCGACAGGATGCGAGATTTAGTTTACAACTTCTTGCAGCTGCAAACAGCAGTCAATCTCCCTTGTTACTAAGAGTAACCTTGGGAATTTGGCCATAAAGAGGCCAGCAGCTTGGTCTGTTTGCGACCGTATTTGCGCAACACAATGCTAGGTCTCAGAGTGACCATTTATGGCCATATTTTGTGCCTGACAATATCAAATCTCGAAAGTGACCGTGAACGCATTAGCGATAAGCAGTTGAGCCGACCCATCTACGGGTCAAGGGATTAACTTCCCTATTAGTACATTGCTCAGTGATCCTTGACCGATCCTCAAGAGCCAAGCCTTTTCCGGCCTTCGCCTGGCGGCCCGCCGCTGGGGTCCGCCTGACGGCTTCCCGAGGTATACTTCTCGGGGGTAATCGATAGTCGTGGCCTGATTTCTTTTTGACTGCGTGCGCGCAGTATTTGGGAGCGTGTAGTTAGTTGTTGTTTATTGATCTTAATGCAATCATTAACATGAATCGTTCTGACAAATGCGCGTTTTTCTGCAAAGTAACGCGGCCTCCCTGCCAAGGCTTCAACCCAACCAGAAATTCTGAGCCCTCATACACCAAAAAAACTCTCAGTGAAACTTATACGTTTTATCAACATTGAGTTCTAGTCACTACGTAACACCAACTGCATTGACACCTAGATAAAATCAAAAACACCCATTTTCCTTGTCACTTTCGATTTTTTTCCAATTTTTTTTACATAGGTGGTATGGAAGTCAATGTTACGCAACGACATAAACTCAACCCGGTAAAACGAAGGAGTGCTAACACGTTACAATAACTTTCAGAAAACTTGGGAAAATTTCTGGTTGGGAATGGTGGCCTTGTTGCGAGGGCGAGGCTGTGATGGCGACTCAGGTGTCCAGCGATCTTGCTGCCTGAGGGCCCGTGCTCTCCTGGTGATGCCCGCCATTCTCTGTGGCGCAGCCTCAGCCGAGGACAAGCGAGGTGGTTCTGGCGACTCAGGTGTACAGCGATCTTGCTGCCTGAGGGCCTGTGCTCTCCTGGTGATGCTCGCCATTCTCTGTGGCGGCCTCAGCCGAGGACAAGCTTGCTCGGCGTACGATAGCCGGCTGGCAGCGTATTCGCGATTTTCTGCTAAAGTGTCGCGATGCCTACTGCCACAACACCTCCAAGTGACCCGGGCATACGACCTCGAGGGGCGCGCCCGGCCTCGACCTGGGGTGGATATTGTACTTTCTGCTCTCCAGACGAGGGCACTCGACTGGCGCAAGCAACGACTCGCTGTCGGCCGTGCTGGTGGCTTTGATAATTGCCTGGGGTGTGGCCTTCTTGCCACGCCCGTTCAGGCGGTCTTTAACCATATTGCTGTCCCTTATTTGCGGGTGGTTCATTGGTGTCTCGTATTCGCGTTTTTCTGCTAGAGTGACGCGATTCCTACTGTTACTACATCTCTGGTGACCCGGGGGTTGTGCGACCTCTCTCAATAGTGGTGCGCCCCGGCCTCGACCCAGAGATGGGGTATCTTGGCATACTTTCAGCCATACTTTCCACATTGTAAAAGCTGATTTTGAATTTATCATGGTAAATGGCACCACCATAGAGTAGTGCATCAGGTTGTGCTTTTAGTGGAAAAGTGGGGAAAATACTTTTTGCCTCTGCACAGTGGATCAAAAGCCGATTTCACGCGCACAGAAATTACGTCAAATCACAGATTTCCGATTTTAGCACCCATTTTTAGCTTCCAATTTGTAGGACTTTTAGGCTACCTAAAGAGCACAAATTAATGTTAATTGACAGATAAAGGTTTAAATTTGGTGAAGAACTCATAATTTTTGGGCAAAAGTTGATTTTGACGAATTATGCAGAGCAGCAACTTTGCACAATTTGAGCAGAAATTGGCTCTCCCATAACTTTTATTCCAAATGACTCCAATTGAGTGACCAAGTCGAGGAAGTCAAGCTTATAGCATAAATTGAAGAATTGGCTGCTCTTACTTGCTCTCCTGGTTGCCAGGATGGCATATTTTTAGCTTACCGCTAATAAGAAAAAGGTGCTATGTTGATTTTGCGACTTTTTCCGTATGCGTGAAATGAAATCAGCAAACAAACCCACTGTGCTCTGGAGTGAACGCATGTGTAGTGGCTTTTCACACTAGACAGGATGACCAGGTGTGGCTATTTATAGCTAAGTGGCTATTTTTTTGCTTTGTTTACTACAATTTTGGCTACAGTGATTTAGGCCGAATAGCCATAGCCATTTGTGGCCACTTTTAGTCTTTTCCTTCAAAGATAACCGAATGTGGCTTTTTTTGGAAGATTTTCAAATGTTCTGGTCACCCTGCTACTAGGGCGTTGTCGCCGCCATTGTTCCTTTGTTCCTGTTGTTGTTGTTTTTGCTCTATGGTCCTCTTTTTACCTCTAGCAGCGTTCTTGGGAGCAAAGGTGTCGAAAAACTCGGGGAGTTGTCCTCAGCACCGAGCCAACTTGTAGGAGGTTCGCATAGACCCCCCGAGGGTGACACGCGCGCCCGCGGGTAGCGATGGAAGAACTTGCTACTAGAAACTAGTCGAGGTGTTTACTCGAGTGCGTCCGTTTATTAACTGCTTCTGTACAATTAGCTTCACCGGGACGTCGCGCCCGCTGCGCGTCTGCGAGCACGCCCGTCTACCCGTGTTCCTGCTACATCTTGCGGAGGAGCCGTAGCCGTGACGTTGATATTAAAAGGAGTGTTGTTGGTTCCTCGATGTCTTCTAGATCTCCAAAAGTTTCGAAGGGCTCCAATAGCCAGACATCCACAGGTTAAGAAGGCAACTCCAACGATAGAATAAAGGGCATAGTCCACCCAGGTCCACGATCCCTTAAGACTAGGGTAAGCTGCTTTGATCATCTTTAGTGTGTGCAAATCCATGGGGTGGTACGTTGCGTTGCCAATGCTGGTAATCAATTGATGAATTTGGCTGTTGTCTGCTTCTAGCCTTTGTGCCCAGTGATCGATTTTTCCCGTATATACTCGTTGAGGTACCGTAGTCGTGAAGTCGGTAATCGGGAAGAGAACAAAATTAGTTAAATCGACATAACATTTATCGGGTACTTGGACTTTGGAGAAGCGAGGTAAAGCCTTGACGTCCACAGATCCGTCCTGGCATGTGACTCTCAAGTTGTTGTCATTTGCCGTGTACACCTTGTACTTGGATTGGTCTGCCAGTGGTAGTACATATTCTCCGGGATACTTGGTCACTTCTAATTTACATAAGTTGAACGCTTTTTCATAGTCATTTGCAAATAGGGCCATTAAACAGTTGGGCATGGTTGCCTTGTAAAGAAAAGTGATGGAGGGGCACAAGTAGTAATTATGGACATGGTGACATAACGTTACATCTAGATTGCTTAATACAAAATAATTCATGCTTTTCGGGTTAAAGGCTAAAACATCGTTTTCGGGCTTAATTTGGTAAAACTGCATGACTCCATTCGCATCAGGGAGTTGAAAAGGGAAGCTAGAATACTTCCACAAATCTAACAACATTTCAGAATTTGTAACTGGGACATGAGTCATAATTATAAATCCATATTCAGTGAATAATATACTAGATTCAAGCTGGAACAATTGTTGGGGGTCATCTATTAGAACATTTAAGTTGTGAGTTGCAGCCATTGCATGAGCATTTGCTAAAGCTTCAGCAGCCTCCTCATACGATAACAAGCCAAATGAAAGTCTGTGGGCTGCAGCTTGTTGTACTGCTGACACATAAACATCAATTTTCTGGTTAAGGGAGGAAATAACATGCTGAGTATATATTGCCAAAATGCTCGCTTCAATTGCTAGTGCATTTCTAGAGACCATGGATTCCACTTTGTCTAATACCTTAGTAATCTGTTTAATGTTGTGACTATTTGTGCGGATATTGTTGTCAAGTCCCTCGATAAGATGGATCATCTTTTGCTGTCTGAATCTCAAATCTTCTATACCATTTGCCAATGCTTGTAGTTTTCCGTTTTCAAATAATCCAAAAAGTGTGGCTCCTCCAACCATACCGGCAAGGCCTGCTAACAGAATTCCAATGAATCGTTTCTCTCTGGTCGCTATTGGGTTGGTGCCGGTTTTCTTTAAGTAATAATTGGTCACATCCATGTACTTCGACTCAAGCTGAGTGTACTCTTCCATAGTTGCCCCTGCCAAATGTGTTAGGTCTGCATTGGTTGGGTGTGCTGCGCTTGCTCGATGTAGTATGGAAGCCAGTCTTTTTGCCCCAAGTATATACGTAGCCAAGTCCGTGATATTTACAGGTGTCAGTATGTGGGCGTAGTTCAGTGACAAGACGGCTGTTCCCAAATGGTGAAAGCCGTATTGGGCTCCGGCAGTGTCGTCGGTCACAATGTTATCATCCGTAAGGCACTGCATGTAAAACAGATTTAGTGCGCAGTAAAATGTTATGCACCTGATCCAATTTAGTGGAGACATCTTGCTGTTACTTCTTCTTCTTAGTATAAGGCTTATAGGCAGGGTCTCTTGTTGGTAGTGGTAGGTCCTCAACGTTTATGTTGGCCTTTGCTGCTGCTCTCCTTGTAACTTGGGTTCCCGTGGAACTGCTGGTAGGCTTAGGATTCTGCTTTTTTGGTTCTGGTCGGTCAGGGTTTGGATATATAGGGGCTGCTAGGTCTCCTAGTGTGAAGTCCTTAAAAGGTGATAGCAAGTCTCTAACTTTGCCGCTTAGAGAGGTTGGCTTTGGGTCCGGAGTTGGGCTAGGTGGGCTTTGTGGTTCCACCTTGATGGGGGTTTGATCTGTAATAGACTGAGGCTGCTGCTCCTCCGACTCCTTTTTATAAGGGATCGGTAAAGGAGTTGGGTCTTGGGGATTTAAGATGTGAATGTCATCAGGCAAAACTGTAAAATAACCTGAATTCCCCTCCCCATGTTTGCCGGGACACAGCGGATTTGCAGACGCTGCATTGTCATTTTTGCAAACTTGGCAACTTGCATTTTTACTTGACTCACTGTTCTTTGTTGTCTCTGGCTCCTTGTGCAATTCTGTTGCCAAGTAAGGCCGCAGTCTGTTCACATGCACGAATCGGGTTTTCTTTGTAAGATAATTCTGGATAAGTGCATTCGTGTCGTCTCTCATGGCCAAAATTAGGTGCGGTCCTGTCCATTCACTCGAGATTTTTGGGTTGATTTTTCTCAGTTCTGGTTGGTGTAGCCATACTTGCATTCCTTCTGTAAAAACCAAGTTAGACCTATTTTTGTTGTACTGTGCTGAGTAGTCAATTTTATAGCTTAGATTAGACTCCCTGGCTGCTTTTCTTGCCAACATTAGCCGTCGTTTTATCTCCGATGCATAGTCATCACCATAATAGATTCGATCTGGCAGATTTGGGTCCATCAAATTTGACCTGGGGTGAACTCCAAACATAAGATAGTAAGGTGAGTACCGAGTAGCTTTAGACACGCCACTATTGTAGGTCAATTGCATGGCTGGTAACATCGCTTCCCATTCCAGTGTATTTGAGTCAATCATCTTCTTGAGATAAGTGGTAATGTGCTTGTTAATAACTTCCGCGGCACTGTTACATGCTGGGTGGTACGCCGATGTTTGCCTCTTATCAATTTCCATGTATTCGTATAGGGCCTTGCTCAAGTTTGACGTGAATTCCTTTCCTTGGTCTGTTACAAATACAAAAGGGGGTCCAAATCTACAGATCCAGCGATTGAACAATGCGTGGGCCACAGTCTCTGGAGTTTTGTCCGGGAGTGCCACAAATTCAGCAAATTTGGTGAATGCATCTGTAATCACTAAAATGAACTTTTTGTTTGTCTCACTTGTACGTAATGGACCCATCAAATCGGCATGAACCCGCTCAAATGGTCCTCGAGGCTGTTCATGTGGTCGCAAGTGGGCATTGTGTTTGTAGGGCCGGGGTTTATTTTTGTCGCATTTCCAACATTGGGTTATGTAATCCTCAACATCCTTCTGCATTCTTGGCCAATAAAACTCTTCTTTTAGTCTTTCCAAGGTTTTGTATACCACTTTGTGACCCACAGCAGCATGGGCAGACGCTACCAGATCGGCATGTGTGATGGCAGGAGCTAATATTACCTTTTTTCCTAGGGGTTCATCTTTGTAAAATAATATTCCATTCAATAGTTCGCAGTGTGGTCCAATTTTCTCCACTAGTGTTCTTAAATCCTTGGGCATTGTATCCATGTCTTCTTTTCGTAACCATTTGATAATTGCATTGCATAAGCCATCATCCTTTTGCAGTTCAAATAAATCCATAATGTCTTCTCTTGCCTCATGTGCGTAAACTTCTTCATGTTTGAGGGCTTTGCTCTTTTCCATGAGCTCTGGTACATTTCGGGAGAAATAATCTGCTGGGTTAGCCTTACCTGGCCAGTGACGTACCACAAAGTCGTATTGACACATTTGATATTGAAGCCTGTTCAGTGTCCTGGTGTGTTGTTTTCCCAAATTTTCCAGTGGCTTGTGATCCGTGTATAATATGAATTTCGTACCAGTTAGATAAGTGGAGTAATAATCGATGGCCCAAGTGGCTGCCAGTAGTTCCAGTAAGTAGGGAGTGTAATTCGCTTCATGCTTTAGCAGGCTTCTCGAAGCATAGCTGATGGCAGTAGGCTTTCCATTTTGGTATTGCATAAGAACTGCTCCCAATCCTCCATTGTTCAAACCCATGTTGCCTTGGGCTGCGTCGACAAACAGATGGTAAGGAAGTTTCGGATTAGGATACCCTAAAACTGGTTGGTCACACAAGGCTTTCACTAATGAGTTGAAAGCTTGAAGAGCTTCAGTAGGTAAGGTTCCTCTTGTCCATTCCGAATTTTTGCAAGTTAGAGCAGTCAATGGTTTAGCCAATTGGCTGAAATGCGGAATACAGCTGCGGAAGAAATTACACATACCAAGGAAAGCCCTGACGTCCTTCACCGTTTGAGGTGGTTTTGCATCTTTAATCGCCGCCAGTTTTCTTTTGTTTGGCCCATATCCATCAGGACCAAGCTCAAAACCTAGATACGTACATTTTGGCGTACCAAACTCACATTTTGAGAGGTTGAGCTTGAGATTTGCTTGTCATAGTCTTTTGAAACACTCCCTTAGTCCTTGTAGCATGTCTGTATGATCCGTTGCTTTCACCAGGATGTCATCGAGGTATAGTAGCACTCTAGTTGGTGTAAGTCCATCAAAAATTCTGTTCATCATCTTCTGAAAGCTGAGTGGCATTGCAGAGAGCCCAAAAGGTGCTCTTTTGAATTGGTAGTGTCCCAAGCCTGGCACATTAAAAGCTGTCACTGGTCTAGACTCGGGTGCCATTTCCATTTGGTGAAATCCCCACCTAAGGTCTAATTGTGAAAACAATTTAGTACCTGACCTGCCTATGTCATCGAGGCATTCATTGATGAGGGGAAGACGGTAATTGGAAGGTTTGGTGACTGCGTTGATTTGTCTATAATCCACCACTGGACGATAACCTGTAGATCCGTCTCCTAGTTTCTTTGGGACACAAAAAATGGGCGATGAATATTCGCTGGTACTTTTCTCAATTACTCCGACTTTCAACCACTGTTTGACACTGTCCTGAATAGTGTCCAAATGAGCTTGGGGAATAGGAAATTGCTTCTGATAAATTGGCGAATCACTTAGCAGCTCGATATGGTGCTTGCCAAAGGTACTTCTTCCCAAGTCGTATTCTGACATGGAGATAACATTGGCATTCTCCAAAAGTAACTTGACATAGGCTTTTCTTTCGTCCTCATTGCAAATATTTTTCAAACATTTTGAGTCTTCTATGAGTTGTAAAAGTGTCTTTTCCTCATAGGCTAACGGTGCCACTTTTTGTGGTCTTACCTTTACGCTGGAATCCCCATTTTGTCCTCCAGGTCTTATACCTAGTGTGCCTGGGATTGCATTCGGTTTTTGCTGTGCCTTTGCACTCAGCAACTCGCCGACTTCCATAAGGTTGTCGCAGGGGAACACTTCGCCAATTATAGTCCCTTTCTTCAATTGTACTGGTTCCAGGCCGTAGTTTACCACGTTGATCCAAGCTTTTCCATCCTCACCAGGTGTCACTACAAAGTCATTATTACAGATGGTTTCTGTTGGCACTCGGAGGGCCACTCCCACGTCCTTTTTATAATAGTGAAGGGGTGCTTTAATCGATGTCATTGACGCAGACCTCTGAGGTACATAGAGATCATGCGTGAGGCACACTTGTTGAGGCTCTGAAATGAACACTTTATCAGTCACTGCATCATAAGCCAATTTGCCTTTTTTGATTAAGTCCATTCCGATGATACCATCCACTTGGAGATTGTCAGCCACATAAAATTCATGTTCAAAGTCCGTGTCCTTAAGCTTGAAATGCAGTTTGTGGAGGCCCTTAATGTGGAGTTTCGATCCAGAAGCACATTTTGCAATCATCAGATGAGTGCACGGAGTTATTCTGGCCTCTGGTAAATGTCGTCTCAGAGCCTTTGTTCCTAGTAGGCTGATAGTGGCACCTGTGTCATATAATAGATTAATTTTTCTGGTGGGAGATAACGTGAGAGTCACAAAGGGTCGCTTGGATCCGCTCCTTACTTCATATACATTGGTTACCCTTTGTGAGTAGCGGCTTTTAGGGGTTTGGAAGCCGCCTACAAGTTTAAATAATAAGATTCCCCTTGATTCTGAACATAATCCAAAGCCGAGATTTGCTTTTGCTGAGCTTCTCTGGACCATTTGCTCCCTTTAGCCGGTTGATTCAAACCTTGTTGATTGTCCCTTATCTTTTGTCTGCACTCAGAGGAGATGTGGTTAGGCTTGTTGCAGTAGTAGCAGACAATGCTGGTGTTCTGTCGAGTTCCTCCACGGCCTGGACCACAGGCTCCTCCACCACGGCCACGAAATCCTCCTCTAGATGACCTCAATCCTTTAATAAGGTTCACCAATTCGTCCATCTTGTCCAATTTCTCATCATTGTTGTCTTGGCCAGCCTGGATAGAGTGGATTTCTGGTGGGGAACTTTAGGTTTTACCTTTTGTCGACAGCTTCGTTGGCCTTCTCTGCACTGATTGCGCTCTGGACCAATTCGTCAAGGTTCTTGGGGTCTCGTGCGATGACAGCTTGTTTGATGTCGTCCCTCAATCCTTGGAGAAAAGTGTTCTGCAGTGCCCACTGGTAAACTGCATTTGCATGGATGTTGTTGCTGTTTTGGATAAAACGTCAAATGTCTGTGTTGACCAAGGAGCCGCTGACGCTGGGCACTTTTGGCAGGGCGGGCAGGCCGGTTGTTAGGTTTTTGCTACCTGTAACACACCTGTCATAGAATCGTTTTACCTTCTCATCTGTCTTTTGAGTAAGATCTTGGATGATTGCTGCTCTGTCTGCCAAAGTAACCTCATAATCAAACCAAGCCAAAAATCTCGATTTCATTCCTTTATTTGAGTTTCCATCATCATCCCAATTGGTTGCTTCAAAGGGTTGTGGGACTTGCTCTAATAACCCTTGGTACCATACGCCAGCCGGTCCTCGTAGAGCCATGCCGGCATACTGGGCTGTTAGCTGGGAATCCCAGTTTCCTATTTTCTTACAGATGTCGATGCGTTGAGTCCATCCTCTGGCGCCGAGTTGATCAATTTCAGGGTCACCGTTCCAATTAGGGATGTCAATCCCTTTTATGCTCCTTCTCTCCATTGCAGCAGGGGTAGGTACCGGGGGCTCATTCGTGGCCATTTTGGAACTAGTTATTAAATTTCTGTTTGTTTTTCAAATACTTATGTATATTCCCTCCCAGGGAAAGTGAGGCGTGGAAGTCCGTGTAAAACTGGCTGCCACCAAATAGTGGCTCCTGGAACCGCGATACAAAATGACCTAGTCTCTGCGAATCTCTGAGTATAACTAGTTAGTTTATTTGAAGGACCAAGTGTATTTAAAGGCCAAAATAGGGAAGTGCAAAGATAAAGTCAGCTTAATGGTGGAAGGGTTGCTATGCGGAATTCAAGGTTGCAAGGAAGTAGGAAGACGCAATGTGCAAGTCCATTTTGCACATTACAACTGTGTGTGCACTACGCATATTGCACTGCTGGTAAATGACATTTTAAGCGCATATTGAAGGCCCCGTTCACCTGATGCATATTCCGGCCAAATGTAATTCAAAAAGCAGAAAATTCGAGCCCTTTCCTTTGGATTTTTCTTCAGACTATTTGGCCCAAACTGGCTTGAAATTGGGAACTTTAGCCCGTTCTCATATTATTCTAGCTAGGCTCCTATAATGTTAAGCGAGGCTCTTTGGAGGCGCATATCTCAACAACTACTAAGCCGATAGGCACCAAACTTGGTAGGATTTGTCAGTAGACCCTAATAATTGTTCATGCCAAAATTCATCCGAATCGAAGGCTGATTAGTGGAGGCCACTTTTTCCCGCTTTAAATGTGAAGCAAAGCTGCCTTGCTTCACATTTTAAACGGCCTCCAGTTGGGGGCCTCGGATCTCAACGAAATTTGATACACAGCTGTGGATAGCCTCACTGAAGAATCCTACCAATTTTGGTTCCAATCGACTCATCAATTGCTGAGTTATTTGCTTCCAAAGAGCCTTGCTTCACATCATAGAGCTTTGCTTAACTAATATGAGAACGGGCTTTTGATGAGGATTCCGGCATTAACATCAAAAATAAATAACCAGGTGTACAGGGCCTAATGTCTTGTTCATGTATTAAGAATACCTTAAGGTATGGAAAAAATTGTCTTAAGAAAAAGTGAATCAGTTGTTGACTGCCACTCTACGAGTTCAGCTTGGGGCCGAGCAGCGTTTTTAATGGCAATTTTTGCTACTTTGTCTCATGGTTTTCAGCTTATTTCAACACAAACTATCTTTCCTCATGTTTCTTTCATAAAAGATGAAATTTACCTTTTGATTTTGCTCAAAAGGACTAAAATGTGGAGCACTATAGCCAAAATTAGATTTGTTTACTTTCAAGTTGACTTAAAGTCGATCTGATTTTTTTAGTATGGTCTGACGCTTGTCATAAGACAATTTTTCTCCCTTCCTTGAGGTGTTTTCTGTGCTTTTTCCTAAGTAGTTTGGGGCGTACATGAACAGGACATAAAAGTGTATCGAAAACTCTAATTACAATTGATTTTGCCCAAAAATGTTGACAGCTCAAATCATTTATTGCATCCAACTATTTTTAAAATTTGCACATAAATGGATGTGAGGTGTGAATAAGCAGTGAAATGGAGGGCTTTTTTAATCTTCTGTTTCAGCCCGCTTTTTTCGCATGGTGGGCAAAAAAGGGCTTTAATGCCAGCTGCCCATCATCGCTAAGCACAAAAAGGGTTACCCCACAATAAACTATATAATAGCATACACACACAACATATGCATGTTATATCCTGAACACAACAATGGCAGATGTGTGCGCGTAATTGGCATTGATATTTCAGGCCAGAAGGATTCCGATTAGAAAAGGCGGAAAATTCACAGACACAGCAGAATTTGTGGGGTCATCTGCTTTGAAGTTCCCCTGTAGTAGTTGACCTCAGACATATTGTGAAAGCAGCCAAAGTTCCCATGAATTGTGCTAAAAAGCCCTTTTGGCAATTTGAGTCTGCAGCTGCTGCATCGAATGATCCCCAAAGTCACACGATGACAACAAAGGTGAACAGTTTTAACTGCGATCTGTCAGCTGCCTTTCATTATTAGAAGGACAGATACTACCACTGCAGCAGTATAGGGACACTGCAGCTGCCTGAAAAAGGACCAAAAATAAGCTTCATGAATTGGCTGCTGCACCATGCTACCACTTTTACTAATTGCCAGTTGTTACGCGAGTTCAAACAGCCAATAATAAATCATTTTCGAACACACTCATATTAGTTAAGAAAAGCTCTTTGAAGTTAAGGCTCTTTTGAAGCGAATATCTCGGGAGTTGCTGAGTCAATTGGAATTAAACTTGGTAGGATTCTTCAGTGAGATTTTCTACAATTGTGTGCCAAGTTTGAAATCCTAGGCTCCCAACTGGAGGCCTTTTAAAATGCGAAGTAATGCAGCTTTACAATTAATTACTGCCCGGTTCCAACAAGGTATATTAGCTTAGTATAGTATGGTAAACCAGTTAAGTTACATCTCTTGGTTATGCTGATTTTTCGTGTTGGAACCAGGCGCAGGCGTATGGTGGGAAAAAAAAGGCCTCCACTAATCGGCATTCAATCCGGATGAATTTTGGCATGAACAATTATTAGGGGTTACAAACAAATCCTGCCAAGTTTGGTGCCGATCGGTTCAGCAGTTGTTGAGATATGCGCTTCCAAAGAGCCTTGCTTAGCTTTTTTGGAGACTAGCTAGAAAAATACTGAGTATGGCTCTGAAATTGCAACTGTGCTACTGTCCTGTTCATGTACGCCTCAAACTCCTTAGGAAAATGCACGAAAAACACCTAAAGGAAAGGAGAAAAATTATTTTATGACAACCCCAAAAAACAAATCATGGCTTTTTGAGGTCTTTTCAGTATGGGGGTGCGTTAATTCAAAAAGGAGCTTGTATGACGATAGTTCCTTTTTCAGTTAACGCCCCCTGCGTAAAAAAGCTCTAAAAAAGCTATGATTTGTTTTGAGGGGAAGCACCAGGAAATACTAAAAAAATCAGATCGACTTTAAGCCAACTTGAAAGTAAACAAATCTAATTTTGGCGGTTTTTAAAATGCTTCACATTTTAGTCCTTTTGAGGAAAATCAATTGTTAATTTCATCTTTTATCAAAGTAATGTGATGACAGATAGTTTGTTTTGAAATATGCAGAAAACCATGAGACAAAAAACAGCAAAAATTGCCATTAAAAACGCTGCTCGGCCCCAAGCTGAACTCATAGAGTGGCAGTCAGTAACAGATTCACTTTTTCTTTAGACAATTTTTTCCTTACCTTTTTATAGGCATTCTTAATACATGAACAAGGCATACAGCCGATTCGGCCCATTTATTTACTTCTTCAGAGCAGCCTGGTGAGTGCAATTTCTGAGCCGCATTCTTTATGAAAACGGGCTAATATCCCGTTCATGTGCCCCCAAATTCCTTACGATAATGCACGTCGGACGCCTTATGGAAAGGAGAAAAATTGTCTTATGACAAACACAAAAGTAAACTTCTGCTGATGCTAATACTAAGGAAAAAACGGGTCAATTTTAAGACTATTGGAAAGTAAACACTCAAAGTTTATTTCAATTTCAGAGTCAAACTGGTTACTTTTGAATCAATATGTTTCTCACAAATTCCCATGAACCAACTCAAAATTTGCAGAGTTATTACATGTAAGAAACAGGTGAAATAATCAATGTTTATCGGAATATTGCCCTAAATTTGTTAACTCGATTCCTGGTTCAACTAGTTGAGAAGCCCTTCTTAAGTGGTTTGATAGCAAAACTCCGTTGCCTTATGACAATTTTTTACTTTCCGAAAAGCAACTTTGCACATGAACGGGATATAAATAGTCAAAAGAAGTGCCATTTCACCAGGAAAATGAGCGAAAATGTTCCGAAAGACATATCTTCCTGGCCCTAATTGGAGACTTTCAACCAGGGACATTTTCACTTCAAGCAACTGATACATCAGTGAATTTTTCATGTGTCTCCCATTCAGTGCAGTTTGGAAACCATGCCCTTGCCTTGGGAAAAAATGAATTTCACACAGCATTACAGGCATGGCGGGAAAAAGGTGCCATTGATGGGCAGGAAATCCCAGTTTTACCCTGCATGCTGCTGCATGGCATAAACACGTGGGGCAAAAAGGTCCCTTTATCAACTCTCAAATGCATGGCTAATTTTTTCATGGCTCCCCATCAAAATCTGTTTCAGTACGTTGAAAATTGAGTGTAGCATAGCATTTTGGCCCTCCCCAATCATGCATGCAAAATGCATTTTGGGTTCTTCACCAGGTGATGATGTCAATCGCCTTTTTTGGGGCGGGCAGCTGCCCATGATCAATTGTAGTTTTTCTAGGTGTCGTATAGTGTACATGTATACGCGTATTTTAGCAGCAGCGGAAGGAAAAAAGAAATATGATTAAGGAAGAAACTTTGGCTGACAATGAAGGCAGCTGTACACATCTGAATATCTATCCATTTTTTGGTGGAAAAGCAGCTGTTTTCACACATGTCAGCTGCTCAAAACTATCCACGCATCACCTGCCTTGCTACACTTTGCTGAGCCTTTGACATTAGCACATTATAGTATACATAGGAAAATGACTGACAAAGTGTTATTTGGTCAATATTTATAGCAGAGCAGGCAATTTCGATTTTTCCAGCAGTCCTTTGTTTTAAAGGGTGGCTACACATAAAATGTTGCATGCTCGTTTCATAGACGTGCAGTTACAGTACAAGTACAATTTGGTTTGATGTAAAATGCCAGGGCATCTGCCCCAATACTACATTTTGTCAAAGCTCCAGCTGCTCTATCGTGCGCAAGCCGTGATTGAATTTTCACATCATTTCAAATGGAGCCATGAAACTTTTTTGCCATATGAACTATATAGCTGTGCTCCTCCCATGACACAAAGGGAAAAATGCTTTGTAGCCAAAAATAAGCCGGATAGCAGGGACCTTTTTGAATGAAGTTTTTTTAGCAAACTTGGAATTTTAGATATTTTTTGCAAGAAACCGAATGCATATAAAATATTGCGGTGATCTTGTGGCATTTTCCAACTCACCACATCGCAAATTGAATTTTATCATCAAATAGTTTTTTTGCATGAAAGCTGTAATTATTATATGTATGAGGCTTTTTACCTAGGTATATGTGAAAAATCAAACAGCCTAGTGTGCTGACACTTCCATGTTAAATGTACTCTCCCTAGTTACTATACACTGGGAATATGCCACACCTACTTAAATTGATAGAGAGAGAGAGGATTTCATGCATACAAAGAGGACAAAAGTTGGGACGGCATATGCAGAAACCGGAACGGAAATCAGCCCAAAAAATCTGACTGTCATCCAAATAGAATGAAAATCACGCTGAGCAGTTAACAAAAGTTCTCTATTTAGTGTATAGTATAGTATCATAACAATAACATTGGTGCAGGGCGATCCTAGCGGCCTTTTTGAGCAACAGCTGGGATTTTCAGCTAGCACTGCTTCTTGAGAAAAAAACTGAGTTGCCGCGTTTTTTGCAAATCCAGAAATAGTTCAAAATAAAGACCCCAAAAAAGCAAATTATACTTTTTAAAGAATTTCTTTATGAAATATACTATGTATAATAGCCATACAAATATCAAGATGCTAAAAATAAAAGTAATCATTCATAATGATTTTTTAAGAAGTTAAAAAAGTGACTCGACGCATCGAAATAAAACTTGATGTTGAGCTCAACTCCCAAGTATTTCTTCAAAAATGTTGGTAGATGGCATATGTCTTTATGATTCTATTGTCTATAATTAGCAGCATATTTTTTCCTGATCTTTGCGTTCTTTTTTATTTTCTATTTAAAAGAACCTTCCAATTGTGGGTGGTTCAAAGTCAAGTTGTTCCACCTGTGGGTAATCTTGTTTTATGCCCAAAATCCATTTAAATAATGGAATTGGGAGGGGAGAAATGACCTTTAAGCAAACATCCCTTTTTGTGCTTTTAAAAAACCCTCTGTTTAGCCTAAAAAGTGCAATTGTAAATTCCCACTTGTCTTTTTTTTGGCCGAGACTTTAATCCAAACCAAATATTTGCAAATATGTGATAATTACTGCTGTGCAGATTTTTTGCGCGCGTGCAGAGTAATTTAAAGGAGGTTTTCATGTATAACAAATCGCACAGATGTTATATAGATTTTTATGCTACATAAGCAGCCTTATTTTTCCTGCTACCATTTTGACGAGTACAGTCACCGTTTCCAGCAGAGTAAAAAGTAATGATAATGCACCAGTGAAATCTAAAATTACTGGACATTGGACCAACAGGATGCGCACCTGTGAGCTAAGTGATCTATGAGTTGAGAATGTTCCCACAACCAAATTATGGGAGCAAAGTTTGGACGAATGACTTTGCGCAGAAAATAAAATAATAATAAAACCATTGGATTACTGTGGTCATAGCCAAGTTTCTCACACAGCAGCCATTCTTCCAGTTCAAAAGAGAGGCCAACAAAACTACACATGCGAAAAGAAATCCCATATATATACAAATTACTACTGAGATTGATCACGCATAATTTGACCGGTTCTACTTCTCAATTCGCGGAAAAAATATATTGCTGTTTTAATTGGAAATTACATTTCGCACTACCAGGAACTGTTTCTGGCAGTTTCTGGCTGATTTTTTGCTTCGAAATTCGACTCACGCCGCGATTATCAAGGAAATTGCAAAGTAGCGGCCATAAAAAAGCCATTTAGGGAAAACTGCATCATCAAGATGAGACCGAAATGATCAAAGTCCATTTCTCAACTGTATATGCTGTGCAAAGTCTTTTGCTGTTCGGAGCATAAAAATTGTCACAAAGCAAGGGAGTTTTGCTATGAAACCGCTTAAAAAAGGGCTAGTTCTCAACTAGTTGAGCCAAGAAACGAGTTTACAAATTTAGGGCATAATTTGGAAAAATAGCTAGATTATGCATCTTTGTTGAAATTGCTCTGCAATTTAAAGAGTTGGATCATACTAATTCGTGTTTTTCATAATTCAGAAGTAACCACTTTGGCATTGAAATTGCAGAAAAGTTTAAATGTTTACTTCTAAGCTAAAATTGACCCGTATTTTCATTAACTATTCCTTTTTGATTAAAAACATATATTCTATATTCACACTATCCGGCATTTTTTGAGTGAATTGAGCTGTAATGATAAAAAACGTGACCCGACTTCCAAAAAGCATAAAAAACTATGGATGTAGAATTATTCATAGCATGGCGCCCATCTGCAGCTTTTCAATTTGGGAGCAATACGCGTATGAAAATGGCTACTAGTATAGCAGTATTTTTGTGGAAAAATTCCCTCGAGCAATTTGAAAAAAAGGGGGAACAAATGCGGGTATGTAGTAGTATAAGGGTGGAGTAAACAGCAGTATGGCAGAGTGGAGGGGCTTTCTAGTTCCCTTTTGTGCTATGCCATAGTACTGTAGAATACGATATTTCTTATCGCTCGTCTGTGAGTGAGAGAGAGCTCGGGATCGATGGTGGTCTTCGCAGTGCTTTCCCCACCATGCCGCCTTACACGAGTCAACATGGAAATGGACCGATTTCCCACCCGACGAGCACTGATTTATGCCCAGTTTTATGCCCGAAAAAGCCCATTTTGAGGGCCTTTTTCGATCCCTCGCGACGGCAGCGCCACCTATAGGACATTTTTGCATTAACGCTACCTTATACAGTAAAAATAGAAGAATGCTTTCTTTTTCCCCTCGGTGGATGCCTACAACCAGCTCTCGTGCTTCCTTGGTATGTCTAGTACTCTTGTGGAACACAAGCTGAAGACATTTGTAGTGCCATGCATCACGAAAGTCAGTTGCCGGCTTTCCTACGTCAGTGATCAACCACCGAGATGAGTCAAGATGGCGAAGAAATCAGCCAGGGACGAAATAAAGGACCCGAAATAAAGGACCCAGAACCAGAACAAGACAAGCAGAAACTGCAGGTAAAACTATGGTATACTGCAATATTTAGGATATTAGTGAATTTTCCAACATCATCACACTAATGAGAAGCCATTTTCACATCTGTTATAGTTATCTGAATTTTTATGGGGAAAGCTCATGTTTCTTAGTAGTAGACTCTCGAAAGAAGGGATTCATGACGAGGTCCCAAGGGAAATCAGGGCTTTCTTGGCCGATTAATCATGGCTTCCTCTCTGCAGGTGGATCAGGAGACAGTTAGCGCAAATCCGGCGGCCAAATCATCAGCGGCAGCGATGACAACTTCAAAAATGCCCTCATCCTCGGCCATACGAGCGCTGTCAAGCTTTGACAGGCTCCTGCCAAGATACAGTGACCAGTACGAGAGTCGGAAGAGGAAAAGCAGCAGCGAGGAGAGTGCAGCTCTTCATTCTGATGAATCATCGGCCAAGCTGGCGAAAAAGTCTGCCAATGCTGCTGCAGCTGCAGCCAGTGCAAAAAAGGAGTACTCCAAATTGAGGACCTTGGTGCCAGCCCTGAGTGAACGGCAGGACTTGTCCAAGGTGGAGATCATCGAGGAGACAATTCGGTACATTGATGCGCTGCATCACCAATTGGCAGCCAGATCATCATCGACTCCGGCCAACAATCACAGCAGTGCCAACCAAGAAGAGGCCAATGATGATGATAATAATGATCCTCGGCATAGTGAAAGCAATCCGGAGAGTGAGTCCAGCTGAAGTTTTCTTCGCATGATTGCTTGGGGTCGTCTCAATTTATCCCACAGCACAGCTGTTATGAGACTTTCGTTTTGGCCATGGTTATCAAGAGGGGACATGTCAAATGTTTGCCATACCTCACAGATGGTCTCATATCGTATACATTGTAGTAGATGGGGACGTTACTCTTAAGCAGCTAGTCGTAATCTTGAGTATATGGCCACACCATGTGGCGTACTCGTTCACCTAACAAAGAAATCCGAGATGTGCTAATGAAGAACTTCTACTATATAGTTAAGGGAACGAGCTTTCTAGTAGGCTACGCTATATAGTACATTAGAAAGCTCTTGGATGGATCACTGCAGTTTGAGGTTTCTGACCCTATTTGCCAAAATTGCCATATATTTGTCCACAAGGGCGTTTATAGACATTGTGCTCCACTATAATAAGTGGCAACTCAAATATTGACCTGAAAGTCTATAATGTAGCATGTTTTATAAGGGCGTGGCACTTTGGGGGGGCTAAAAAAGTAGCTTATTGCTCTTTTTTAACTGAATTTGAAGTAATTTTGCCAACTTTTTTCAGATTCTTCACCCCTCAAAACCCTGGTATGCTCAAGTCGTCCACGAAGAGCAATGAGCTTCAATTCCCCTCCAGCCTCGTCCAATTTGAATTCTGCAACCTCAGATGTCACAGCCTCCACATCTGGTTCATCGAGCTCGGATCGAAGCTCGGCTGGTGATGTCAAAGCTGCAGTGGAAAATATTCAAGCCATGTTTGCAGCATATTTGGAACAACAACAAGGCTCTTCATCAGACGAATCCACGAGTTGATCTCGATAGCACATATAGAGCATTTTTTAGCTATTTCTGGCGTCAATGGAAAATATACTACTATTAGTTATGATTTACTAACTAAACAACTCAGAAATATTTTCTACACCAAAAAATTATTTTAGAAATTGTGAGCTTTTCCTAATATCAAAGGATTTTAAACAAAATAGATGAAATTAATGGTTTTCGGAACTTTCATTAAACGGAACATTTGGAACTTGTATCACGCAACCTCTATTATAAAAATGCAATTTTTTAAGTAACTTGAGCTATAATTAAACTCAAATGTCAAAGCAAAGCTAACTATGGTAGATAAAAATGTGATATCCTGTTTTTAAATACCAACTGTCATTTTTTCTATTAAGCTTCAATTTTGCAAAGCTTCGATTGAGAGCTTCCCTAGATTTGATTTCTGCAGCAAAGTTGCACATGGCTAAGGAAGTCACAACCAACTTTGTGCAAGATCGGTCTGAGTGCATGACTTCAGTCATGGCATTTGCCAAAATTGGCTGTAAAGAGAAAAAGATTCTCATTGTGCATAATGGAAGAAGGGTTCAATGGGGCATGCATGAGTTCCATAGAATAAACCTAAAATTACTCATCTGTGTGGCAAACAATTTAGATTTCACGGTTGCCTAGAATGCAATAAAAGAACAGGGTCTATTTTAGTACTTTAAAACTTCAGTTTATTTTCCATCAGCAAAAGAGTGGCCCAGCAGGCTTGCATATACACAGTACACACACACATCCTAGCGGATCCACCAAAGGGCTACTAGGTAGATAAGCACATGTGCCAAAGAGTTGAGGTTGGAATTTGCATCAGAAGTGTTGTCATTGCGATCATCAGACATGGCTGCCAAAGTTCCGCCTATAATGAAAAGATCTTAGAGCCTCCCGCCATTTCAAGGCCTTTCACGCGTTCATTCAAGCTTTAGGTACACTTGCACTCAGCGCGACTAGTGCGCCTGCCGTGCTGGGCCACGTGCAAGGCAAGCAAGTGTAAACAAACGCATCTAGCAGCTGCGCTTATCAAAAGACTCGCTTAAAGCCTATTTTAAGGCAAAATGCTACGCACCTTTGACTACGTGCAAATTTATTGACACAACCTTCAATTCGTCCGGATGGCACTCGTACTGTCCGCTGTGTCTGGAATCCACTTCGTCAATGCTGACTGTTGACTCGAAGGAGAAGAACTTGGACTTTGCAGTTGCAGTCGCGAGCTTGGAACTTTTGCTCTGTTTTGAGGCCTTGACAAATGGCTGAATGTGCCACTCTTTAGATTGCAAAAGCGAGCCATCGTGGTACCTTAAATGGACATTACTCTCGGTGAAAAATTACCCCAAGTTTTTGCTCACAAAAAAATACAAAAAGAGTGTTCATCCTCTCGCGGCCATCATTATTATCATGCGCTGGCCGCGCGCAAATCTGATCATTATTCAACAACTTTTATCCAGCTAAGTAAAAGCATGCAGCTTTCTTTCTTCGGCCGAAGCCATTTTCCCCTTTTTTCCTATTGGAGCTACTGCAACTGTAAGGAAATTGCTAGCTTACCAATTCACTGAATTTGGCCTTTGCAAAGCGTCTGTTATCGAGCATTTCAGGGTGACCGAGCTGCCAGCCTGGGCATGGATATCCGGGCCTCCCTCTATTTTAACCTCAGGTACTGAAATAAGCAAGAAAAGACCTTAGACTAAAGCCAGATTCAAGGTATGTAATTCAGGCTTTTTTCCCTGCCACTTTAGAGTGTTAGATGGCGCCACCAAAGAAGTGGTGAAAATGCCAGAAGTGGATTTGCTTGTTGACATGCATGTTTTGGCATTTTTGACGCTCAAATGGTGACTAATAGTTGCTAATCGCAGCTCCGTCTCGCGGATTACTTAAAGTTGCTTAGCAGCGCCATCTATGCAGATTTTACAAGGCATTTCAAGGAACAAATAGATCGTAGAGCAAATATGCACGAAAATCAGATTATTGTGCTCACCAATAACTTTGAGATGCACATCGAAACTCATTTTGGGCTCGGTGCTGATTTGGCATTCGTAAATGCCTTCGTCGGTTTTCTGCACAGACCTGAAAGCAGCAGAAGATCGAGATTTTGACTTTTTTCACTGTAAGCTAGGTGGCAAATTGCACTTTTGCTCACTTGATGTGAAGATTCCATTCTGAGCTTGGATGAGGACGAAGAACCTTGAAACGCTCATCCGAGATGAAAATGCTCGAGTCCACGCTAAGAATGTAGGAATCCGATTTGCGAATCCAAGACACCTAAAAGTGCAAATGTCAGCCTATTGACAACTGGAGCAACACCAATAACTAAAATGTGGAAGCAGCTTACAGCTTTCCCCCCAGTTTGTTTCACTGCACACGACATCAGTGCGTTTTCGCCAATTTGAACCGTCAGGTTTTTGGCCATTCTTCGAAAATCGAAGTATGGGCCTGAGTAGAGCCCAGTAAAAAGTGGCTTGCCAGACGAGTCTGTGACAATGGGCAGTTCCATTGCGTCCACTCGATCTGAAAATTAGAAAAATCAGATGAGCTTGTCAATATGCCTTACACTCTGCATGAAAAATGCATCAATACAAGCTAGGGTTATGGTTATTATTACCAATGTCTTGCACCAGAGAAACGTCAATGCCATGAATCATTTGAGGTGTTTGCTGGGTGAAATAGTCCCCTTGCTGCTCTCCAGAAGTGGCAACGCCTGAAAAAAAGCAAATAATTGACAATAGTGACATAACAATAACAAATGCAAGTAGCACGCCTAGCGGACGGAAAGTTGAAACTTTTGGGATTAGGGAGTAGTCGATTCAAAATTCAGTGCTACCAGATAAAATATTCACTGGTTTGTTTTGCTAAAAAAATACTGAGATGAATGCTTATTTTGAAAAAGAATGCCCGATTTTGCTGCTCGAAAGTGATAACTCTTTCTTGAATAAACAAACAAGTGCGCCGGAATTTTGGATCGTTTGCATCGTCTATCAGGAAAAGGATTAAAAAAAGACCGATCTTAGGACAATTTTTGTTTTCATTAGCTATTTTTGTAGTTTCTTGTCGGCTACAAGTTCTCTTACATTTAGAAAATTTTGAAAAATAATAGAGCAAGTTTTTTGGCACGCTAAATGAGAAGTCTGCAGATTATTTTGATTCTTGGTTTTGTATTTAAGCCTCATAAAAAGTAGCACGGTTGTGTAAACAAATCCCAAGTATTGCTTCAGTGATGTCACTTGATGGCGTATCAATGTTATGATACTTTTGTCTATACAGAAATGAGTGGCAGCTCAGCTTAGATAACATTATGACGATGGGCATATATGCCATATTTTTCACTTGTTGTTACCCAAAGCACTTCATATACATAGTATGAGAAAGGCAAACACCATACTGGGAAATCAGGTTATGCCATAGAGCAACAACACCCTAGCAACTATGTTATAAAGTGGGGTTCCCCTTAAAGAAGGTAAAAGGACTCAATAATGGGGGCCATAAAAAGAAAACCTTTTCATTCCGCTGCGTTCATGACAGAAGGCAATATTTTTTCTTATTCAGCAATAGGACTGCTGGTTGGGGTAAATCGTTTGCACAGCAAAGCATTTATGAATTCTTGGCTATCAAGTGACTTCTTGGCTTGCTATTAATGTTCTCCTTGCCTTGATTAGGCAGGGCTTCAAGCTCGAGTTGATCGTACTAACTAGAGAAGCGTGGCCTTCAGTCATTGAAGCAAGGTAAATATTAGTGGGCCATTGAGTCAGCTGACGCTCAAGCGTGTTAGCCTGATGTAAACAAAAGGTAAACGTGCGCGCGACGGCGCGGCACGTCAGGCGCACTGGGCAATTTCAATTTTCAATTAAAGTGCAAATGAGGTCATATTTCGCCTTTCTAAAACGAGCTCTCGACATTTGGATCCTTTCCTGGCTTTGCTAGCAGCCATTTTCAGCGACCTTGATTCCTTGATTGCATATAATACATTTTGAACACTGCTCCGCTCTTGCAGCTACAAGAACAAGAAAACAGAAGTCAGAGGTGGTATACAGTTGCCTTTCGTTTCAGCATGCCGCGAAAGGGATCTGGCATCATTTGTTATCGGAAAGCATGTAGCAGCAGCAACTTTACCTTGTAGCCTAAAAGTGGAAAAAGAGCTGTAACGCAAAGAACGCGAGCGCTTGTTGTGCCCAGAGACGATTTGTCTGAAGAAAAATTGATGCCAGTCTTGTCAGAAATGAGATTCAAATTCATACTACTACTATGCCATAAACTTTGCTTTGAGGTGAAGAAAGAGAGTCACAGCTATGTAGTAGCAGACGCTGGAGGAAAAGTTGAATTAGCAAAAGCCAACAAGCAACGGATGTAGAACTTGGTTTTCTGAGCTGACCTAATCATGCACAAGTAATGCTGAAGGTTGCTTTGATCCCAATCTGAGAAAACAGCATGTAGACTTTCTTTATACTTACGTAGTCAAGCATTTCTTACATTTGCAATTCAGCCATTTCAGCATTCATGCAGCTGTAGTAGTTCAGCTGTCGCGCAGTGTATAGAGTGTGGGCGGGCCGGTACACCACAAGCATACAGGCCAATCAACAGCTGACTTCAAGTAAAAAAGTAAACAACTACGCAACTGAAAATGGTGCGGCTTAAAGTAGTGGCATTGGATTTACATATGAGAAGCAAACTAGATTTAAATATAGAGTAGCATGCCTGAAAAGTGTGGTATTGAAGTGTTCCACCAGACTAGTACAGCTTGTTGGTATTTTAATGAGATAAAGCAAGGCCTTGCTTATCAAGGAAAGTAGTGTATGTACGCGCGAGCTGGCTGCCAAAGTGTCGCATTCATTCTTTTAGCAACCAAGTTCATGTGGATCGAATTATGGCGGCTTTCAACTAAATTGAAATTGCAAGAAGATCGAGTCTTTGCGTCGTTGCGCACCCACCAAAAATAGACCTTATTCTTTCAGCCTTGATGCTCCGCATATACAGTATTTCTCTTTTAATGTCCTCGAGGCCTCAGCTTTGAAGTAGTTCTATCATTGTCAAATTGTGTGTGAGTCCATGTACCCAAATCAATCAGACTCTTGCTGGAGAACAACAAGTTTTCAAAATTGGACTGTCAAGAGAAGTTGTTGGCACTTTTGCCTTTCCAGGCACAAATCAATCTGGTGACCTCTCTGGATCCAAGCACAAAGGGCCATGCTTCGATCACGCGGGTTTCAACCAATTGGAGCAATGAAAGGTGCGAGAGTCAGCGAAAAAAGCCCTAACGAGTTCTAGTTTTACTTGGTTGGCTGCTGGAAATACAGAATGCGGCTCCGAAAATGCACTCAACGGGCTGCTCTGAAGATGAAAATAAAAGGGCGGAATGGGCTAGAGTGCCGTTGCAATTTCGGAGCCGCACTCTGCATATACAGGATGCGGCTCCGAAAATGCACTCAGCGGACTGCTCTGAAGAAGTAAATAAATGGGCAGAATGGGCTATAGTGCCGTTGCAATTTCGGAGCCGCACTCTGCATATACAGGATGCGGCTCCGAAAATGCAAGCAGTGGGCTGCTCTGAAGAAATAAACAAATGGGCAGAATGGGCTATAGTGCCGTTGCAATTTCGGGGCCGCACTCTGTATCTAGTACTATAAATGAGAACTTGGAAGACAGCTTCGGAGTAAAATGAAGAAAAATAGTAAGTCAAGCTTTTTTGGTCCTATTTAGGGGGCACTCAACCAAGCCCGCCCCTGAGACATGCAAATGATGGATGGACGACAAAACAAATACTCACATACTATATCTATATAATATACACAGAAGAACTGCCAAAGAAGTTTGGAGGCCTCCGCAAGAAAAGCTGATTTCTTTTCAATTTGCCAAGGACCGAAGTAGAAAACCGAATGTATTCTATATGCCTCTGCATTATAGTAATGCGATGAAGACAATTTTTGTAGCTTTTGCATTGTTTGGCGCACGCATGGAAACTTTAGCCTTCCATTATCCGCCTCGAATCACGCCACACACCGGTGGTAGCTGCTTCATATACTATATATGGGTGTGTGTAAAGGCTGAATAAACTGGCAGAATTGATAGCCTGTCAACTCAAACTGTTGACTGTGTAGTATATAGAAATGCCTAAACAATGCCATAAATTGACTGAGCTGGGCTGTTTCCGACTGCCATGGAAAGCGATGTCTTCAAGTCCTTGCATTGTAAGTGACTCCTTCTTTTAAAACAGGTGAATCAAGGTATTCATGTTATGCTCCTCAAAAAATGTTTTAACTATGAGCCTTTTTGAAATTGCCATTTGGTGCTGAATATTTCGCCACTCCATTCCGCGCCGTTCTAATTCCGTTCCGCGCGACGTTCTTCTCAGTTCTGCACTAAGACTGCGCGACTCAAGGGTCGATTTCGTTGCTTTTCCAATTCGTTCCGCGCACAGTGCGACTCTGTTGTGCGCCATTCTAATCTATTCTGCACAGAGCGTGCGCGCCGTTCTTATCAGTTCTGCTCTAAGCCTGCACGACCCAAGAGCCAAACTCAGTTCTGCGCTAAGACTACGCGACTCTTGAATTCTGTGCCGTTCCAATCCGTTCCGCGCATGCACTGTGTAGCGCGCAAAATAATCTGTTCTGCACAGAGCGTGCGCGCCGTTCTAAACTTCTAATCAGTTCTGCACAGAGCGTGCGCGACCCAAGAGCCAAACTCAGTTCTGCGCTAAGACTACGCGACTCTTGAGTCAATTCTGTGCCGTTCCAATCCGTTCCGCGCACTGTGCGACTCCGTTGCGCGCAAAATAATCTGTTCTGCACAGAGCGTGCGCGCCGTTCTAATCAGTTCTGCACTAAGCCTGAGCGGCTCATAAGTTAATTCCGCGCCGTTCCTACCCGTTCCGCGCACAGTGCGACTCCGTTGCGCGCCATTCTAACCTGTTCTGCTCAGACCGAGCGCCACTCCATTCCGCGCCGTTCTAATCTGTTCAGAATTGTGCGAAAGTGCTAGTTGCGACTCCGACTCCATTCCGCGCGCCATTCCAAACCAAGCCTAAACTCATCAGCAATCAATTTTAGTTAAATGTATCAAAGCGTCGAAGATGAATTTTGAATCTTTCTTCAAGGAAACTTTGATCTTACGATACTTGGGCATGTTTTTCAGACAAGCTTTAAGCTTATTATTCAAGGTGATCTTAAAGTTCTTCCTGCACTTTTGGTGACAAATGCAATTTTTTTCCAGCCAAGTTGATACGGGATATAGGGCTTACCCGAAAGGAAAATGACCAGGGGGTAGATCAGAAGAAATGGTTGTTGCATTTTTTTCGGGATTTCCTCTTGAATATGCACGTTTCTTCATCAACGGAGCGAAAAAGCACCACAATGGTTAGGAGTTGTCTATTCGGGTTTTTTATTAAGCCGCAACTCAGAGGATCAACATTTTTCGCGCAGAAACGGCCTTTTGCAGCATCATAAGATGCTCAGAGCTTCTTTGCTAGAATTTGCGGCAAATGTGACGAAGGCGAAGCTTTTTCGCAAATTTCCACCTTCACTGAAAGAGAAATATATAGCTTTATTTAAGAGGATCTGTCAGATGCGCGCATGGGAGCATTTTTCTTTTCCCCTTCATTTCATGGTAGAAAATTACCAGGGCGTAGTATTTTTCAAAGGAGCCAAGTTAGCCAGATGCACTCACAATTAAACAGCCATTAATCACTGCATGTTTGAAAAAAAAGCCATCTTTAGATTCTCTATCTACATCATCATCATCATTTGCCTGAGCTTTCACTCTGACCTGATGTTGGGCAAGAGACAAAAGTTTCCTCCAAATCATCCCAACTTTGCTTTGGGAGCAAACATTTGCGCACGAACTCTCCTTATGGGACAGGTTAAAAAACAAGAAAAAGGTCATGTAAGCAGAAGAGGGCCTTTTTTTCAATTACAGCAAGATAAAGTCGTCCAACTGCAACATTCCACCACGGTGCTAATTCCAAATGTCGAGGAAAAAATGCCCATGTTGGCAAAAATAGCAGCAAGCTTTTGTGTGCTTGTTTACTTTAAATGCATTTGGCGAGTTTTCTATGCTGTCACGCTGCAAATAAGAGAGCAGCATCAAAAAGTGAAAAGATTATTTGGGAGTTTTCCTCTACAAATAAGACCAAATGTCTCCTTCTAATGTGGCTTTTTAAAAGCTAGCCCTGCCACTTTCTTAATTGGGTAACTTTGCAGAATATACCCTACTTATATGGTAGTATTTCGCGGACACCGCCAACTTCAAACTGCAATAAGTGCGACAAAAATAATCCAATGTGGCTTGCAAACCTACTTGCTCTGTCGCCTTTCCTTCTGGAATGTTCAGATCGCTAATGGGCACTGTGTGCTGGCTGCTTTATGTATTGTATGCTTCTTTTTTTCACTCCTCAAGAAAAATGGGCACAAACCGTCTTGGAAGGCCACGACTTCCAAAGGACTGAAGGAAGACTAACAAGAGCCGTCAAACCAATGGAACTACAGTAGCTCAGCGAGAGAGAAAGCTTCTTCTCTTTGCTGCGAGCTTTTTACGCTCTTCCTTTGAACGCTTGCAAATTATATGCTATAATACAGAATGCGGCTCCGAAAATGCAAGCAGTGGGCTGCTCTGAAGAAGTAAATAAATGGGCCGAATTGGCTGTAGTGCGGTTGCAATTTCGGATCCGCAACCTGTATGTACAACCTATATATTACTGCTGCTGAAAAATATAATATATAATACAGAATGCGGCTCCAAAAATGCAAGCAGTGGGCTGCTCTGAAGAAGTAAATAAATGGGCCGAATTGGCTGTAGCGCAGTTGCAATTTCGGATCCGCAACCTGTATGTACAACCTATATATTACTGCTGCTGAAAAATATAATATATAATACAGAATGCGGCTCCGAAAATGCAAGCAGTGGGCTGCTCTGAAGAAGTAAATAAATGGGCCGAATTGGCTGCAGCGCAGTTGCAATTTTGGATCCGCAACCTGTATGTACAACCTATATGTTACTGCTGCTGAAAAATGTGTGCCACATATGTTAAATGTGCTGAAATACCATTGAGTCTTTCGCTTATAACTCAAACAGGCTGCGGTTCCGAAATTGCATCTGCGCTTTATTTGTTTACTTCTCCACAGCAATTTCCGAGCCGCATTCTGTATCAATGTACGGCAATTCCATAAAGTGACAGTTTTGAACAGTTGCAAAGTTGAAATTCAAGATTTTGTTGGCAAATTGCAAATGTCAATAGACAATTGGAGAAATCCTCGCCAGAGCTGATATATGGAGGTGCTAAATGATCGTTTCACTCGCTGCAATTTGGCATTGAAAGGAAGATGAGCAGCAAAACTGGCTGAAGTGAAGCAGAGCAGAACTGCTGCTCAGTTAACTGGCCATAATTGGGTCTTGCCGCCTGATTTATTGTAGGGCGGTCGTAAAACGAGGCCACTGCTGCGTAGCATGGTCGTAATTTAATTGGCCTCAATTAGAATAGTTTGACAGGATTCAATTTTTTCCTCCTCCTTCGCGCATTCCATATTGACACATTTCTTATAGCGCGCGCGTTTCCGGTAATTGGACAGCTTGATCATGATTGCCGTAGCAAAAAAGGCCATTGCTGAAGGCCTCATCGCGATTAGTGGGCCAATCAATGCTTTTTGTTTATCTTCTAAGTGCTGCGCGACTCGTCTGTCAAGAATGCAATTACTACACTTTACTATAAATGGCTTTTTTTGGACGCCAAAACTTACTGCCTAGCTTGAAAATTGTGAGATATAAAAAAGTAAAATAATGAGCCGCATTATTCCAAGAGACTTGCTAAATGCATTGTTTTTTATGGCCGAGGGTGCTGCTGGCAAATTGTTCAAGTCACGGCTAATTTTTATTCTTTATGGGTGCGAGTCAAACAAGTTTTTTTATCTACCGTATGAGCATATTGGCGCCAGAGAGATCAAAGATAGAAAAAACGCCGGTTTTCAGCCCTTCCACTCAAGTGAGTCAACTACTGGTGTATTCCGATGAGCCATTTTTCTAGGTTTCCCTCACTACTTGGCATGATACTTAATTTGGAAGAAAGCCTCGCAAATGCAGCAAGCCTGTTCATTTATCCACTTTGGATTATGCAAAATGCTCGCCTTAGGGCTGTCTGTCAAATTGGCAACATAAATTAATCCTTTGTAATGTGATAGGGCATAAAAAGCCGTCATTTAGCAGGGACTATTTAACGTGTTGCCAAATGGCGCCATCTGGTGGCGGCGGAGGGAAAGAAGCACACTAAAAAAACATGCCCTATTTATCTGCATGTCTATGCAGACTAATAAGGCAAATTGATGAATTGCTATTGTGTTATTCCACACTAATTGTTTTGTTTTTCGGCTTCATCATCAAGCATCATTTGTTTGTTGTTGCCAAGAGCTTCTTTTTCATCTCGTCGGGGCTCCGAGTTATTTCGTCTTGAACGCAAACAGGTTTAGTTTTCTTCGGATCGCCAAAACGGCGAGACCTTCACTATTAAAATAAATCTGCAGAGCAACAGTGCAAAATTGGACTGCATAATATATACGCATAGATCCAAATTAGATGCGGCACTTTTTAAATGGCCAAATGCATTAGTGGAAAAAATAGTCCATATATACGAAAATTGGCGGATTTTGTGCAGTTTTTCCACGAAAGTGGCGATGACATCACACTTGTCATCATGCAATACATGATGGTCTGAATAAGTGAAGAGCGAGAAGATCTAATCAAGGCTTGCAGCTGTTGATTATGTGCAGCAATCAGGCACTTTTATGCTGGATTGTCACGCTCAAAATTAAGTAAATATTCGTGGCGTGAGTGAGTGAATGGTGGAAAAAGTGGACACGCCTGGCTGAGGTTCTCATGTAGCAAAGGGATCACAATTCCGTTTTGGCAGTGCGACATTAATTTGTGGCCGCAGTTAAACGACCGAAGAACTTTTGATCAATGAGAGACAGTCCAACATCCATTGTTTTGGAACAATGCATTACTATGCTGGCTGCTTTTTGCGAGCGATTGTGGTCTTTACGCTCATTGGTGGATATAGGCACGACTCTGTCATCACCAAGTGGAGTGACATTGACTGCACCATCCAAATCTTCAGCACCAACTACTTCAAGGTACTCAAATTATGTGCAGAAAATAGAGCTGAATTTGGGCTCCATTGCACCAACTTCATTGGGATTTTATAATGGTTTTTAGGAAATGATACAAATCCGAATTATCATTTTCCTACCCGTTTTTACTTTATCAAAAGTAATGCCCTGCTCTTGCGTAATGAATGACTGAAAATTGCCTTAAGGTTTTCCGTTTTTTGTGAATCAGCTGTTGTACGAATGTCAACAAGTTTAGCTTGGCGACGAGCAGCGTTTTTATGGGCGAATTTGACAACTTAGGCCAATTAAAAGCATTTTTTGCTTATTTTAAGAAACCTTTCTCGAAATTCATTGTTTAAAAATGAAAGTTTAAAATAGATTTCTTGCGAAAATTGTGCTTTTTTAGTGCACCAATAACTCAGATAGGGATTTGTTGTTTTCAAGTTGACTCAGAGTCGATCTGATTTTCGCATCAGCTGACGATCCATTTTGTGAATTTTCCCTATTCTTGAAGTAGCTTTTGTGCATTTTTCTAGTGAGTTTGCACGGGTTCCACATGATCAGGGCATAACTTTGAAATGGAAGCTAGGGAAGTGTCACTTGGATCAACCAGCATGAAAGCTAGTTTTTGTTTCTCCTATACTTAATAATGGTGTGTATGCCCTACAAACCATATCGCGTTTTCCAGGGTGACACCGTGTTCTCGTGGAGGATCAAAGCCATTCCTGCAGATCTTCAAAGGCAGGGGAAGCAGCCACCAAGCCAAAAAATCGTACGGGTGAAACAAAGTGGTGTGAAGCCAGGGTCGTTGAAAACGACAGGCTCTTGCTCGTGGGTTTTATGCTCGCGCCTGCCTCGCAAGAAATGCTCCAAAGTGCCAGGAAATGCCGAATTGCCTCATCAAAGTGAATGGAAATGGGTCAATCATGAATTGGCCTTTGTTAGGCTGATGAGGCAAGATGGGAAAAATAACCTGGAGCCTCTGCCATTGATCACCAGGAAAAAACAGGAAGAGGGAAATGAATCGCAAATCTTCCCAGCAGCAGAAAAAGAAGATGAAAGTTCAATGATGAGCATGCAAATTGGGCTCCATGATGCATCCTCGTCGATGCTGGAAATTGAGGCAAAAACGAGTCTCCTCAATTTGACTCAAGTTGGCAAAGTTGTGGTGGAGGCTGAAAAATCTGAAAGTGCCCTAGAAGGTCCAGGGGAAGCGAACGAGTCCCTGGAGAGGCGTAAAAGTGAAACTCCAGAAGCTAAGCTGGAAGAAAATGCCCAAAAGGTCATTGAATATGAAAGTGGCTCGAGTCCAAAATCCCCCAAGGTGGCCGAAAAAGGAGTGAGTGGGTTTCAAGGCTGGCGTTATAAACTCCAATCCATCTTGGCTGAGCATTTGCGGCGGAAAGATTCCGAGAAGAGCACTTCAGGCAAATTACTACCTCAAAAGCCGACGACTACGACGTTGATGTCGACAGCAACAAGTCTGCTAGATGCAGCAGCAGAACAAGAGGCCGTTGATGAGGTCGAAAGGACTCAACTCGACGAGGAGAACAAAGAGGCCTCAACGACCACTGGCACTACAGGCCTCTTATTGCACCTGCCGGTGGTGTCATTGCCAAGGGGAACCACCGCTGCAGGTACTTTCCTTAATTGAAACATGATTCATGTGAAAAATCCACAGATACCGTCTGACCGTTCAAAATTGGACGGTGCGGGAATCAAAAGTTTGTGTTATGAATTCATGAATTTTGAGGCTTAATGGGTATCGTTGGAAAGCTTGAACCTTTGGGCATCTTTTTTGTTTTCTGACAAAATAAAAAATATTATCGTGAATTCCGCGTTACAGCAAAAAATAAATGATGCATCAGTATTTTCATGACTATTTTCTGGGTTGCCTTGGGAAAATTGAATTGGCCCGGTTTTTCCTCTTTAAATTGATTTTTTCTACTTTTACAAAAAAGATGGAAAAAGGCTCAATCTTTCCAACTTTATCATTTAAAAGTCCAGTATTTCTTGTATATGTGACAAAAAGTTTAGATTACCGTACCGTCCAATTTTGAACGGTCAGACTGTATATGCTTCGTTCCCTGCAAGTTGGGCGTTTTTGGCCAGGATCTGGCTGTTGAGTTCGTTAGATGGCGCCACTGTGGAGGGGGATGAAGTGCCAGAATGGGATTTTTCTGGTAGTAGTGCTTTTTGGCATTTTTGATGAGCGTTTCTTTAATTGATACATGATTAATGAGAAAAATCCAGAGATGCTTTGTTCCCTGCAAGTTGGGCGTTTTTGGCCAGAATCTGGCTATTCAGTTCAAACGCCACGTTAGATGGCGCCACTGTGGAGGGGGATGAAGTGCCAGAATGGGTAGTAGTGCTTTTTGGCATTTTTGATGAGCGTTTGGCGAAATTAGTTTGCTGAGAGATGATACTATTAATTAACAGCGTGTCATTCATTGCATACAATTAAAAGAAGAAGCTAATTAAGGCTCTAATAGGGTGCTCATCTATGCCTCGTTTCCTTAAATCTTACGACAGCCTTAAACGAAATGCTTTTAAAAGTTTTCGTACTTAAACACTTCTCGCTCATATGACCAAAAGAGGTCGGAAAAGTGGTCTAATTGAGGCTATGAAAAGTGAGTAAAAATGATCAGTTCTGAAATAGGAGGCTTAAGTAAAACGTAATTTAACGGAAGGAAAAAATTCCTTGGTAGGTGGACACAGCATAAAATCACTATTGACGCAATTCGCCATATTTTTTGAAAAAATGCCTATCATCTCTGCCAATTGCAAATGTACCTTGTACTGCCATTTTTTCGGTGGTGGTGAAGGTTATGGCACTTCGGATTTGTCCTTGATCCGCAGCCCAAAAGTTCCACTTGGCCTTAATTATTCAAAGGCCCAGACCACATTTCTATTATGTGGCACTTTCTCTCTTGAGCCCTATTGCAATCCTCGGGATGCTCAAGTGAGCTAGCGTGGCAATCGGCTTAAATAGTATTGAGGATTTTGGCAGCACCTTCAGCAAAGTTGAATTCCTCCATTTTCAAATAGTGGTATTATGGTGTGAAAAGAAAAGCTCCGAGAACGAGAAATTGTCTTATTAACGACTACGATGAAAATCTGTCAAAAAGTTTCGAATTTCAATATCATCCTCCACCACAGACAGTAGTAGTATCTGGAACGAGAGTTCCACTTAAATTGAAACTTGTGACATTTGATTATTTGAGAGGAAAAAAAAGTCCAGGCAATTTAGAGCATCAATTCCTATATATGTATCCCAGCATGCAATCTTTACAATAGTACTATACAGTAAATACATGCAGTGTTCTATATACGTTGAAAGGTCTTTGTTTCCCTGACAGGAAGTCTGCTAATCACAAGAGAGGAAGAAGTTGATGAAAGGCAAACTTTTCCAATGTCTAACAACAACAACAACAACTTGGAGCTGCATCCAGACCCTGATCAAGACCAAGAATTAGAGGCCAGCAGCATCACTCCCTTCAGCTTTGGTGTCATCGCTGCAGGTGCAGCCTTCCTGGCCTTCATGGCCTTTACAACGTTAATGGGGCTGTGCTACAAGAGCTGCAGAAAGAAGGAGACGTTCCGGCCTTTAGCCCAGTTCGACTATAATGATGACGAAGATAGGAGTTCTACTGTAGTAGTACTATTATAGCAGTAGTCTATATGAACTAAATTGGATTGTTACGACTGTGATAACACTATTTTTTACAGGTTGTTTCACATCTCACCCATTACTCTTCTCTCTCTCCACATTCTAAGTAATTCCGTGTCATGTGTACCATACACACTACATGCGTACGTGTGGCTTCTTCTTTATATGGTATACACTGCGAAATTGCAATTTCCTCCTGAAAAAAAAGTTAGTGCTAAGAGAAATGATTGTGACGCAGACAGACAGACAGGCAGAAAAACTTTAGTAATTATCTAGTCAGTTTTATGTTTTCATTAAATGTATCGACCAAGCTTATTCTTATTCCGGAGGAGAATTAGGCAGCACCCTGTTTATGTTATATGTACTATCATGCAAATTAAGCACTCACAAAAAGTTTTATGTATATTATTGTCGCATAATCGGAGCAATGGCTCGGTTATTAGCAAACAATAAAGTGATTTTCCCGTCCTTGCAATTGCTGCTGTTTGTATCCGCTTTTGTATCGGGAACCGAAGAAATGGAAGAGGACGATTTTCGCAGCCGGCCTCGAAAAGTGGTGGAATTGATCGAATATTGGGGCTACGAGGCTGAGACGCATCGGATCACGACTGCCGACGGCTACATTTTGACCGTGCACAGAATTCCGCGGCCTTTACAGCAGCAGCAGCCCAACAATAATAGCAGCAGCAGCAGGCCTATAGCCTTCCTCCTCCATGGCATTTTTGGGACATCTGCGAGGTGGACTTTGGGACCACCTGACCAAGTAATTTCCCATGTTTCAGAAACTGTATATGCTATAATGTAGTATAGCTTTCCTGGTCAAATGCCAGCATAGATCGCGTGGAGATTTGCAGTAAAAGTTGGCCTTAGGACCCCTGTATACTTATCATTGCATTGTAGACTAGTTTGTCAAAGGGTCGAAAGCTATGTGTATTGATCATTATATGTCCTGTTTGCATGCAGCTCTATATTTGCGTACTGCGGTGAGCCTTACATAAGCTTAAATGAGAATTTATACAATGCAGCCAGAGCTAAACAGGAGATTTTCCCTTTCTTGATGCAGTCATTGGCTTTCATTTTGGCTGACAGTGGCTTTGACGTATGGATGGGCAACACGAGAGGAAATTCCTACTCGAGAAATCACACTTGGTAAGTATTTGAATTGATCACCCTGTTAAGTCCTACTCAGCTTTTGATGGGACACTCTGCGTACATTAAAAGCTAATACAATGGATACATATCATGAAAAGGCCTGATTCCAGCCATTATTTTTCCTCTAGGCTTGATCCTGACATTGATGAGTCTTTCTGGAATTTCGATCTCGAAGCCATCTCAATCGGTGATCTGCCAGCAATTGTCGACTACATTGTCGAGTCGACGACATCGATTGATGGCCAGAGACTTCCTTTCTTCTATGTTTGTCATTCGATGGGCTGCGCCGAAATCCTGATTTTGCTCGCGGAAATGCCCGAGTACAACGAGCATTTCGATGCACTTTTCCTCATGGCTCCGCCGGTCTTCATGGGCCACAGCAGGGCTGGCATTTTGTCCGGATTTGCGGATTTGGCCGAGCAATACATGGGCTATAAAGAGATCAGGAAGGCCAAAAGTGAGCGAGGAATGTTCGCGTCCACGTGCACCTTGGCCTTTTTCTGCAAACCATTAGCTGCCAAGATGCTCTCGGTGTCAGAGGACCAATTGAATTTTACCATGCTACCAGTCATACTTGACCACGTGAGCCATGGATCGTCATCCAAGCTCGTTTTCCATTTCTCCCAAGTACCCATTATTATACTTGTACAGATTGTCCCACCGTTTTCGGAGCCTAAAAGGCTTCTAAATTGAGCCTACATTTCTAGGGCGCAATTTCAGGCAACGCGCTGGGTGCCGTGCACGCGCTGCGCAGGGCGAGCGGAACTGAGCTCGACTCGGAGCCCGATCTGTTCATTACTCCCCGTTAACAGTGGGACAATCTGCATTATTAATCTTGAGCACTTTTGAAATTGCTTCTTTTACATAGATGATGCAGGGGGAGAACGTTTTCCAAAAGTACGACTATGGCGAGGACAACCCACAATTTTACAACGGCTCCGCTTCTCCTCCCCAATTCAACCTGGATAACATATCCGCCCCTATCTACATTTTTTATGGAAATGGCGACAAATTGATTGCCGCAAAAGATGTGCAAGCCTTGGCAATGTCTTTGCCATCCTCGAGCTTGAAAGCCATCTACGAAGTCGACTATCCAGGGTGGAATCACAACGATTTTATCTATGCGATGCAAGCCAAAAAGCTCGTCTACGATAAAATCATACACCACATGAATAACGCGATGAACATATCAACACTATGACTTTATGTGTACTATGTTATACATTTAAAGATAAGACGCGAAAATAATAACAGTAATAAAAAAGATGGGAAAGCAGAGGGTGATACGGATGGTTATAGGAGTATTCAATTTGGCTTTCTCCGCGGGAGCAGTGACACACTCAGCGGATTTCCCCGTTATGAGTGTACCGGAATTGATTGAATTTTGGGGCTATTCATGCCACTCGCATTTTGTCACTACCTCAGACGGATTTATTCTTCAACTTCAAAGGATCCTTCCGCGCACGACGACGGAGAAGAAGAAAAGTTCTAATATTGTGCCAACGAAGCCAATTTTGCTGCAGCATGGACTTTTTGGCAGCTCGGCCAGATTCACGGCGGGACCGCCCTATAAAGAACATGATTACTCTAATAGTTAGGGCCTTATTTTACAATAGTAGTACATTAGGCTGCAATTAGTGTGAAAGCAAAAAAAGCCAACTTCCAAACTTGATTTTTCCCTCTTGTGCAACTTTCTTTTGTTTCTGGCTTGAAAGCAAATCCTCATTAATCACAAAACTTTGCATAATAGTCATTGGCCTACATCCTGGCAGACCAGGGACATGATGTCTGGCTTGGCAATACGAGAGGCAACACTTACTCCAGAAATCACACTTTCCTTGATCCGGATGTTGACCCTGAATTCTGGCGCTTTGATTGGGATACAGCAGCTCAAAATGACTTGCCTGCAGTATTTGATTACATCCTCCAAGAGACTGGGCAAAATCAACTGACTTATGTGGGACATTCCATGGGCTCCACTGAATTACTCGTTCTCCTGAGTGAGCAACCTGAGGAGAACAAAAGGGTGGCTTCGGCCTTTCTAATGGCCCCAGTGGCCTTCATGGGCCATGTGCAAGGACCGCTGGCAGATTTCGCTCCCTATGTCGACACAGTGGAGGAATTGATTGGAGAACGCGAGCTCTTCCCAGACATGACTTGGACTTCTTGGCTAGGCCATAATATTTGCCAAGACCAGTCAAATTTGGGCTTTTCCTTGTGCCTTGCCATGGCACGATCCGGCCTTGATGTGAGTGGTGACCAATTAAATACGACCATGTTGCCTATTCTCTTTGATAACTGGCCTGAGGGATGCTCTTCGATGCCAGTATACCATTATGCTCAGGTATACACATATCGTGCTACATAAAATTCCCAAATGTATTCAGTACTTTTTTCTCCTAGCTAATCCGTGACAAAAATGTGTTCAGAAAATATGACTATGGCGTGGAGTTGAATCCTAGCCATTACAACGGGAGCATGCAGCCACCTAACTATGATTTGTCTCAAATAACTGCGCCGCTACACCTTTTTTACGGAGACAATGACAAGTTCGTGGCTGAGGAAGACTTGGAAATCCTCGCTAAAGCCTTGCCTACAGAGACTGTCAAGCTCAAAATGAAGGTGCCTTATGTAGGCTGGCAGCACAACGATTTTGTGTATGGCATAGATGCTCCGGAGCTGGTTTATGCTCATATTTTAATTAATCTACCACAAAAATAATCATTTCCTACGATCGTTGGCAGCCTTGAGCTGTTTGTACTTCATTCCCATCATTTCTGCTCCGGTGCCACAGACGTGGTCATAATTTGGAATTTGCTGCTTGCACCGCTGAAACCAAGCCTCGATGAAAGGATACTTCCTCGTGTCTATGGATCCGAGTGATTTTAGGGTGGAGTATGTGGCCACACAGCTCACATCTGCCAAAGTCATGTAGGGTGTGCCAGCCACGTAACCGGACTTGACCATCGAGGTGACCCACTTGAGAATTTCTTCATACTTGGCCTCTTGCTCCTTGCTAAGCCCCTTTGATCCTCGGAAGAAGACCGCAAGCTGGAAATTATCCCCTAATCAGAAAATGCATCCCACCCCTGCTCAAATGCATTAAGTATACGTACATAGTCGTTTTGAACAGCAGAGTAAAAAGTGCCCATGTCAAAGTAGAGTCTTTGATCCACCCTTGCTCGGACCTCGAGATCATCCTCAGGGTACAAGTTGGAGGTTTTGCCAAACTTCCTCACTAAGTAGACTGCAATGGCTCGGCTTTCGTTCAATCTCAATTCACCATCAATCAATAGGGGCACATTGTGCTGAGGATTCAACTGGAATTTCTTTTTGTTAGCGAAAGGAGAAAAAATATTTAATAGTCACTGGCTCACTTGTAGGAATTCCGGAGTTCGCGTTTCTCCCTTCCACAAATCCAGATTTACTAGTTCATGCTCCAGATTCAGCATGCCCAACGTGATTTGCACAATTCTTGCTGGAGCCGACTCGGGCATGGCAAATAATTTTAGCTTGCTTTTCACAGGCATTTTGATTTTGAAGATACTACGACAACTGCAATGATGAGCTCAAGATATGCGAGATCATAGTGTACACGTTCACTACAACATATCTTGAAATGCAAATAATTCATATATTACACTATATTATTATGCGAGGCCCTTTGATCTTGGATTTCAAACAAATATTCAGCCATCAATCATTGCGTGACATAGAAAAATGCGACAATTATTGCTATTTTTCATAGCTCTCCCATTACAACGCACTAGTTATTGCAGCCAGTTCAATGTCACCTCAAATGAAAAGGCAAGGTACCTCATATCGAGGCTCGTAGATGATTACCGAGCCTCTGTTATGCCGAGAAAAAGGCCGAAAAGGCAAGTGGGCAAACTGAGGCCAAGTGTACCCATGGCCCAGTCCTTTTGGCAGCACACTCCAGACAATCCCATGTTTTTCAAATTGCTCGACGAAATGAACCGAATCATCCCTGGAAAAGTAGGAGATCCGGGCTACCAACAAAGCAACGAGGGGGACCCAAAAGCCAATTTTTTGCTGCATGTTCAAGAAATGATTGCTCAAATCAAGCGAGGAGGACTGTCAGATCAAAAGGTGGACCAAAGCCTGGCGGAAATTGAGGGACTGGCAAACACGATGCGCACATCCGGATCTGATGAGGTCTCCAAAATCCTCAAACATTTAGCAGACCTCTACACATACCTGGAGACCAACGAGAATTTCCAGCAAACTCCCAAGGATCCATTTGCACTGGCCCCTTTCACCAAATTGGGATTTGACTGCTTCAGCGACGTCAATCATAAGCAAATCTCGTGGGAGGTGCGCAGGGCAGCCCTGACATTTGCCAATTACATCGAGGATCGAATGCTTCTGAGTGAAACGTTTCCGGAGAAAATACTGTACAAGACAGATGCCATTTTATCCCAGATGATCACACTGATTGCTCAGCTGCATCGAGCCACGATGCGAAATTGGCACCATAACCTGATGATAGTCAGCAACTTTGCATTCGTCCAGGAGACTGGAGTGGCAGACGCTGTGGATGGTAATAATAGGATTTATTTCTGCAATTTATGATTTTAAAAAAGGCCATTTGCTCTTCATTGCAGAATTATATGCTTTCCCGCATGAAAAAAGCAGCAACAATAATTAAGATTGTTACTTCTCCTCCTCACTTTCGACATGATCAATAATACATTCATCTTTCTTGACGGCTGCATTCACGAGTGATTTCATTTCCTCTTCCAATCCAGGATCCACGGACACTTCGACAGTGTAGTGAAACAGGTTTGTGTCACGGCCATTCTTGAACTGCTTGATTTGGTCATCGGACAAGCATAAATACCGACCCGTCTTCATGGCTTCCTCTTTGGTCAGTTCATAGCTCACAATTTTTCCGTTGTACACATAAGTGGCTGGCGAGGTATCTTCTTGGCCATTCAGAACTTTGACAAGGACCTTGATCTTGTCGCACATTCTGGAGGGCAGCATGGCCCTGACCATGAGTGACCAAATGCCTCTGGAGTCGCGTTGCACAACCACGTAAAGCCAATAATTAATGAGCTTTTTTGAGAGCAGAATGATCGGTTTCCAATGCGTGATCACATTGGGCCGGTCGAACACGGATGGTGAATTGGAAGCGAAATCACCCAGGCAAGATTTGAAGACTGGATCGTGGTTGGCTTCCATGGCTAGGTTGTCCTCGATGCTGTCGGCGCCATCGTTGTTCAGCCTGGATCGTGCTCGCGTCCAGGATTTGTCGAAGATGACCTGAACGCATTTGCGCTCTTTGATGTGATGAATCAACCCGGTCAATGAGCCTACCCATGAGCAGGCGTTCCGGTGACTCGACGGGCAAGGAACTTGCCGATGAGCGCAAACTTGTTCATGGTCTCCAAGATGAGCAATCATGGACATGACTTTGCACGTGCCGAACTTGCATTTGATGGGCACGTCAAGCAAGTTCTCCTGGATGATTTTCTCAGCCAAAATGTTGCGGCACTTGACGTCTTCTTCACGGCATATGGGACATGCTTTCACCTTGGTTGAGCAGTGCTGGCACAAATGATGGCCGTTTCTGCACCCATAGATCGGTCCCGACCTTGGAATCTCCATGCATATGGGGCACTCCAGCATCTCCATCCATGTTTTGGAGCGTTTTTTGGGAATCGCGCGTTGAGCATCCTCGGGGTCGGCCTCGGCCGTTGGCCTTTTCCTTGAGGATGTCGAGGCAATCGTTTCAGCCAATGCCGTCTCCACAATTTGGTTCATTGTGGGCGAGATCCTCTGAAAAAAAAACCATAATATTAAGCTTCCTATTCAAATGATAACAATTTTTTCGCACTCCTGCATACTATGAAATTACACTCTTCTCATTTGACGAATTTCTTATCAAAAAATAAAAACTATAAAAAACCGAGGAGGTTTCGCGACTTTACATGCATGCGTAGAATGTTACACGCATTATTTGAGTTTATTAATAAAAATATCCCTTCTCTATTTCGCAACTTTTATATCTTAATTATTCAAGACGCATCTAGATAACAAGAATAAACAAATGTTAACCGAGCTGCTTTACTCATGCTTTTATAGAGAGGCAAGTGAAGTGAGTAATCGGAAATACTATATTTGCTGCGATTACTCAATGCGACCCCAAATTCCTAATGTACTCTTGTCGAAATGGAACGACATATTAGAGTATGAAATATCGAAAATCTTTGATGGGCTATAAAAACGTAAACGTGACGTCAAGTCACGTTGGGCTATCTAGTGAATGATCAATTTATGCCTTTATATACTCACAATTCTTATCCTCATTGCGAAAGCCTTTTTTTGTAAGTTAAGTTTGAGCAATGTTGGCCGAGTGAGGTTGAGAAGTTAACTGGCGTTGTCTAACTATTTGCAATGGCTCATCAGTGAGTCCAAGCTGAGCGTCATCAATATGACGGAAAATGACGGAAAATCGAGTCACGGCGTCAGCGCGCACAGTTGCACTAGCGCAAAGAGCGCTCTACTAGTGATGGAACGAGCCGGAAATTTTCAGCTTGATCAAGCTTCAAGCTTTTAGAAATGTGTTCGAGCGATCCCAAGCTTTTGAAAATTATTATCAAGCTTTTTCAAGCTCGAAATTTCACATTTCAAGCTTTTTTCAAGCTTTTCACTTTTTTAGTATTTTGACATAAAAATGGCAATTAGTCACCAGATTTGACAAAATTACCCAAAAAGCGCAAATAAAGACAGAAATAGCTTTAACTTTGATTAAGTCCTTCACTCCCTCAAGTATTTGCTAATTTTAGAATTTGCCCTTTTTTGTTTTGATAAAAAATGGATAAAGTTTTGAAATTTTTTGGCGTCAAGCTTTTTCAAGCTTTGTATTTTTTGGGTTCAAGCTTTTTCAAGCTTTTCAAAATTTGGTTCGAGCTATCCCAAGCTTTTTGCTTATGTAGCTCAAGCTGGGTTTTAGCTTCAAGCTTTCAAGCCAAGCTGAAACTCGTACCATCACTACGCTCTACACGATGCTGATTCATCTGCTAAGGTGCTACAACGAAAGCACAAAGCTTAGCCAAAAATAGGAAAAATCAGAGACTTGTATTTTATAGTCTCTAGGAAAAGTCATAGCTTGCAGAGCTCTCGTATTATCATCTAAGCGCAGCAAATATGGTGAAAAGTCCCGTAGATATCTGGTGAATACTGAATGTTTCCAGATAATTTGGACGAGGATGTTTTGCACGCCATGAGGTAATCGCAACTCAATTTTTCCACTCCAACTCGAGGGCGTGTTCTAAAAATGCTATGCAAAGAATTTTAACTATTCCTTGTATCATGACGTTTTATTTTCCTAGTTAAAGTCCAAATCTTGCTAAAAATGCTGGTAAGACTCACGTTTATTAGCAAACCCCTTTAATTTTTTTGCGTAAGGAGCTAAACTGAGGATTATAAGGAGTTACCGTCTTTTTAATCGTTTTCAGAGTTATCAACGGATTTTTAGGCTTCCGACCACCTTTTTGGCCAAAAACGACCACTTTTGCGACCACCATTTTTCAGGCTATTTCAAAAACGACCACTTTTCCGACCACCTACACAAAAACGGCCAAAACTCACACAATTTATGCATAAAATGTCCTTTTTTTTATCTGCAAAGTCTTTTTGAGCAATGTTTGCTGTAAAAAATATGTCACTTAGGAAAATGTTTACAAGAAATCAGAATTTTTTTTTGATGTCGCATCTCTAAGCAAAAAAGTAGCCTTACTCATGAGAAGCTGTTTCTCATCTAATTTCATATTTCTATTGAGACCAATCTTATTTGCTAAGTTTATATATTTTAGATTACTTCCCAAAGGAAAAAATGTGCAATTTTAAATTGGAATTTTGGTCCTTTTTTGTCTAAAAGTGCCTATTTTTAGCTAGTTTTGGTCAGTTTCAAAAACGACCACTTTTCCGACCACCGACCACCAATTTTTTTTCCGACCAAAGTCAGTCAAAAACGACCACTTTGGTCGTTTCCGACCACCGTTGATAACTCTGATCGTTTTCGGAAATCGGAAGATGACAGTGTAGCCTTCAAACAAGATAATAAGGTAAAAAAAAATTGCGAAATCTTGCAAAACAGAATATGTGCAGCCTTTATTGTTTTAGCTTTGACTGCCTAGCTCCAGATGAATCTTGCTTGGGCCATCTCCAGTTTAGCTTAACCTTGCAGTTGTTTTTGTTGTAGAACAAACCGAATTTAATGTTGTACACATGCAGCAAACACGATCGAGTTTCTTGTCTTTCAACGCCAAAAAATCGAGTTGTGACACGGCTACATGAACTAGCACGTGCTCGAATTTCCATCAAGTCTGGCGATTTTTTTACGGAAATTAATAGAAATGGCAGATAAATCTGCAAGTCGATGTGCTTACCATATCTTGGTTGCGTTTCATCATGGCCAAGTGTTGATGAATACTGATGGGTGCAATCGTAGTTGAAGTCTTCATGAACAAGAGAGGATATTTGTGTGATAGCTAGTTGTTTGGCTAGTGAGGATCGGTACCTGACTGAAAATCTAGATGAGTCTTGTTCGCGTGCAAAAGCTTTAAGCTTCTACCGCTGGTGCCTGCGATTGCCGCTGCTGCTGCTGGACAAAACGTGATTCCTTGAGAGAGAGCAACTTACTAAAAACGTTGCACTAGAAGTCTGCAACGCGCCATCTTACGTAATTCCTCTTAAACATGCTATTTCACCAGAGTTGCAACATGACACATTCACGTTGATGCACCGACGACCAGATTTGACGCGAATATAGTGGAATATTGCGTCATTATTTCAGCGATTTACTCATGAGCTGATTTTGACACTTGACTCATGAGTAGTGGAAACAACTGACTGGAAACTTCCGATTATTTTTGGAGGTTGGGAGCTGAGACGAATTTTCCGCGAAAAGGAAATGTGTAAAATTAACGAAAGCAGTCTGATATTTTTTAGGCTAACAATTTGCATGAATTAAAATATTTCTAGCTATGTACTAGTCAAAATCGTTTGATTTGTGCTCAAAGAATATAAAAAAGCTTAATTAAATCAAGTTTTATAGATTGCAAGTTCTTATATATCGCTTTTATGCTCATTCTCTAGGAATTTAGATTGAGGTTTGACTTTCTTTTTGGCCATTTTTTTGCTGACGAAATGCCGTGTGTGTGTTTACATTTCTTAGCAGGAAGAATTCTTGCGATTTTTGTCTGAAATCATGGAGCTGCCAGAAAGAATTTTGTGCGAGTTGGACAAGAAAAATCAAGCCGAATCGCTTGAATTGTCCAAGTACTTTAATGTAGACCACCAAAAAATCGTCGGAGCCATCAAAAGTCTCGAGAGCTTGGGCAATGTCATCAACTCGGAATCACACGTAATAAAACTTTGGGAGCTCACCGATGAGGGCCAGCAGGTGGTGAAAAATGGAAGTCACGAAGCTGTCGTTTATAATGGCGTGCCAGAAGCTGGAATTGCTCAGCCTGAGCTCATGAAGGCCGTTGGGAACGTTGGCAAAGTTGGGTTCAGCAAGGCCATGTCAGCCGGCTGGATATTGATAGACAAGGCTGGTGGCAAGCCTTTAGTCAAGAGGAAAGTAGCCTCAATTGTTGACACCGTTCGAGAGCACCTTAAACTTGTCACTGCTGGGAAAATCGACGAGGTAAAACCGTCTTTTCATTCTTGAAAGAGTTTTGAGTCACTTTGATTACGTTGTGTGTAGATTGATGGGAAGAGCAGGGAGGATTACAAGAAGCGAAAATTGCTCCACGAAGTCAACATTACCGCTTATAAGCTATCCAAAGGCTCAGAATTCACGACCGTGATAGAAAAGGCCGCCACTGAGCTGACGCAAGATATGATTCAGAGTGGAGCATGGAAATCGGCCAACTTCAAGCCCTACAACTTTGCAGCCCTTGGCCTGGCCCCACAAGCAGGACACTTGCATCCTTTGCTTAAGGTCAGAGCGGAGTACAGGCAAATCTTCCTGGAAATGGGGTTCAGCGAAATGCCTACCAACAACTATGTTGAGAGCAGCTTTTGGAACTTTGATGCTCTCTTCCAACCTCAGCAGCATCCTGCCAGGGATGCTCATGACACATTCTTCATCAGCGACCCTTGCTCTGCCACTGATTTCCCCCCTGACTACCTAGAAAAGGTGAAGACAATCCACAGTCGAGGAGGATTTGGATCGAAAGGGTATGGGTACGACTGGAAAATTGAGGAGGCCGAGAAGAACATTTTGAGGACGCACACGACTGCTGTGTCAGCCCGAATGCTGTACAAGTTGGCTCAGAACAAAGAGTTCAAGCCACAAAAATACTTCTCGATCGATCGCGTGTTCCGCAATGAAACCCTCGATGCCACTCACCTTGCAGAGTTCCACCAAATTGAAGGCTTGGTTGCTGATTACGACCTAACGCTGGGTGATCTCATAGGAATCATTTACGAGTTTTTCAAGAAGCTCGGCATTGAAAAGCTGCGTTTTAAGCCAGCCTACAATCCGTACACCGAACCTTCCATGGAGATATTTTCGTACCACGAAGGTCTCAAAAAATGGGTAGAAATTGGCAACAGTGGCATTTTCAGGCCTGAAATGTTACTTCCCATGGGCTTGCCTGAAAACGTCAATGTGATTGCCTGGGGATTGTCCCTCGAAAGGTGAGAAGGCTTTAATAATATTTTTCCCCACTTTCATTCTTGCATACCTTTTGTTATAGGCCCACGATGATCAAGTATGGCATCGACAACATCCGCGACCTGGTTGGGCATAAAGTCAACCTCAAAATGGTCCATGACAACCCATTATGTCGACTGGACAAGTATGATCAATAAAATTGCTGTTTTTCTGTTTCCTTTGTTTCTGTTGTTTCTTTGCCCAGTGACAACATATGTGATTATCAATTACTTTAGGGATACACGTGACCCTTTATCTACACTTGCAAATGTGACGGAGAAGAGATGGGTGGAAATCCAGAGCAAACTGGAGATTCTGCAAAAACGAGCCTCATTGCTGCTGGGAACAACGCCTAGCATTAGATCCACCAATCCAGATGATGCCTTCCGCGACTATGTCATCGAAATGGACCCGGACATGCCAAGCAAAAGTGCCCTATATTTAGCGCAGAAGCTGGCGCAAGCCACCAAAGTCCACTTTTCATGTCATGTACACTCATCCCTGACAGGAAGAATGAAAAAGCTCCCCTTGGACTTTTGGCCAGAGTCGGACCCCAAAACGAGCAGACTTTCCAACAAAATTGGCTTGACATTGATTTGGAAGCCCGTAGGCTTGAGCATGACCTTGAAATCCTCTCCCATGGGGCATCATAACATCACCGGAGAAGCGAATGTGGCTCGTTTCTTGGCGCGGCTCCTATCAAGCCTCGCACCCGCAAGCAATTTTTACCAAGAGACTTGCTCAGACATTCATTGGATTGACATGCAGCTCGACTTGCTTCATCAGTTGTCTCATAGCGACTCGAAAACGAGGTCAGTTTTATTGAAGCCGACTCTGGAGAAAACGAGGCCTCCGAAATTAGTTGATCAGGTCACATTAGCAGATATCCTTTACACATCCCTGCGAAGCCGATATCCAGAGCTGGCATCTGTCAAGAATCTTATGCAAGTGGCCTAAAAAATACAGCTAAGCATGCAATAACAGTATTGCGCACATAACAGACCACGTTGTTATGTCTTCCGTTACGTGGAGTTTTATTACGCGCAAGTTCTTATGCGGTGCTTTCTCTCTTGGCTCTCTCACGTCATTGCGGAATCAGCTGCTAGTCAACAGATCAAGTTTAATTATTGCAATCTCAAAGTCACGTGTCAGTCCACTTGCAGTATCTCTAGAGTTCAGAACTAAGTGTGGCCTACTTATCTGAAGCATGTCATTACTCTGAATTTTGTTTTTATATGCATTATTAGTTACCATGGCATTTTTGAGTGACCTCATCTCACGAAGGAGCTTGTGCGTGGACTTGTTGGCCATCTTCTTTGGCATCAGCTCCTGGATCAGTATCAATGGGCTATGGGTGGAGCTGCCACTTTTGGTGGACAGACTGCCAGAATCCTGGTCCCTGGCATCCTACCTGTCAATCATAGTTCAGCTGGCTAACATTGGCCCAGTCACAATAGGATTGTTGAAATGGAGGAAGTCAGTGCCAGTGGCATGGGTCATCATCATCCTGCTCACCATTGGCATCATCAGTTCAATCTTACTGGTTGTGTTCTGGAGTGAAACTTCATTTATTGGAGGGGAGAAGCACAGCACAGCCCTGTTTGTGTTCGTCTTCTTCCTCAGCCTGGTGGATTGCACAAGCTCGGTTCTATTCCTCCCTTTCATGGGAGTGTTCAAGCAGGCTTACCTGAACTCTTACCTCGTGGGCGAGGGTCTGAGTGGATTCCTGCCCTCCATTGCTGCTCTGGCTCAAGGAGTTGGAGGCAATCCCTACTGTGCAAATGTCACAGTCAACGAAAATGGCACTGAGGTGAGAATTGCATAAGTGCACTAATATTGCATAAAATGGATTATGAAATGGATTGTTTATAGGTCATAGAAACCCAGAAAATTGTGCCCGAGCCCAGATTTACTGTGGAGGTATTTTTCCTCTTTTTGTCTACCATGATGGTCATTAGCCTTTCTGCCTTTTTGCTCCTCAACTTTTGGCCAGGGGCAACCACGGAGCATGCCTCTGAACACATCATAGCAGATGACCGTGACTCATCGAACTCTGTTTCAAATAGCTCTCAGAGCTCAGAAAAGCACTTTGGAGCTCTCCTGCTCGTGCTCAGCTTTGTCTGCTTCGTGTGCAACGGAGCATTCCCTTCGATACAGACGTTTTCATGCTTGCCCTATGGGAACACAGTGTACCACTTGAGCGTCACTCTGAACGCCATGGCCAACCCAGTGATGGCTTTCTATGCCTTCTTCGTGCCCTGCACGAGGCCTTTGTCCATCCTGGGCATCACCTTGATCGGGACCCTTTTTGCTGGATTCCTGCTTGCCACAGCGCTATACAGTCCCAGCATGTTATTCGGAGCCAACGTTGGGGGAGCTCTTACAGTACGTATTCATCCCTTTATTATCTTTGCGATGCACTTAAATCAATATTGACTGCATCAAAACTGCAATTATATCCATTTTCACATAGGTCATATCTTGGGTGGTGTTTGGCGGATTATTTTCCTACGTGAAAATCTCCGTGGCTGGAATCTGCAGGCAAATGCCCAACAGGAGCGCATTATTTTGGTGCGGAGCTGTCACTCAGCTGGGATCAGCCTTTGGAGCCCTCCTGATGTTCATTCTGGTCAACCAAGTGGAAGGCGTCTTCACCTCCTACCAAGTCATTTGTTAGTCACTGTTGGAAGAATAGTCTGTTCTGGAATAGTAGGCACTGATTGCCAAATGTGACGTAGTTAGGCAATAAATATCGACCAAATATTTCAAGACATGCTGCGTCCTCCTCCTCCGCCCCTTTAATGATTCCAAGGTATTCAAATATTGAGGTTAATGGAGGCTTGTGCGAGTGAATTGAGCTCGGTGTACTTATGAGTATGTGAGAACGTGGGATGATATCTTTTTTGAGCGGCGAAGCAACGATCACCTGCTCGTATGGCTTCTTGTGAGCATGCTGCCAACTTGTCACTGGCTCGCCATAAACTGTCACCTTTAGCCAATAGAGTGTCGTAACGTGCACCAACTTCCATTTTAACAGCCATTCTTCAATCACTCTCAAATGCTTTGATGAGTTGGTGCACCATATAGCTACACAGCCTTTATCTTGTAGCAGATCACGTATCTGGATGCTGCTGCAAATGTCATCGTTTGTGAGCATGGCATATCCATCGGATTTGCTTTTATGCCGCTTCACATGCTTATTTTCCCACGGCGGGTCCATGAGAATTAACTGAAATTTTCGGTCGATAAGACACTCTGACAGCTTGTCAATATCTGTAAGAAAAAATTCGCACTTTGGTGGCAAAAGCCACTCACCACAATGAACTGTCACATCATCACTTTCATTTTTCCCCGATTTCCTTTCGGATTGGATGGAAGCAGCTCTCATTAAAGAGTTGGCTAATTCGCGAGCTGGCTTGTTATTCTCCAGTATTTCTTCCTTTGTGGGCGAGCCAGCCTTGAAAAATCCATGTGTAACAAAATGTTCCAGCATTCTTTTCATTTCAGTCTCATGAGGCTCTAATTGTCTTGAAGGCAATTTTCGCCTTCTCCTTCGCCTTTTTTCACTACAGCTCGCTTGCGCCTGCGCCTGAGCATCCATCATGAATGGTGTCCTTATGTCGAACAAGCCTTTGATGAATGAATGACCCTCGTAGAGGTCCTCGAGAAACTGCTCATGGCTCACAAGCCACCCGTTTTGAAATGTCTGTAGGATGGCCATTTTGCTACATCTGAAACAAGAATGAAAAGTCAAGCTTTTATTTTACTTCACATCTGAGTGGATTTAACTTGGTTTATCGGAGTTGTCTTAGCAACAAAGCATAATAATTAATGCATATGCCACAGACGACGCACAATGTGCTGTGACAAGCACGTAAATTATTTCAATTTTTTTGCCAGGCAAGTTGATTTGCAGTGGGGAGAGTTGATAATAATGCTGATCTGTATGTTGCACTTGCGTTAAAGACTGCTGACAATCTTGTAGTTTTTGAGACACTTTGTTGTCTTTGTGTGACTAGCTTCCTTTTTGATTATTCTTTGGTTCGAATGATGCCGAAATCGAGATTGTTGACGACGCACTGAATGACAAAACCAGTCGGTATGTTAGCTTCGCCCAACCGCATCTTGTCACTTAAGAGCTTGCCACCATAATACCATCGCTGTCTTGATGGCTCAGGCACTCTCCCCGTCTCTTGGGCCTGCAGTTTTCGCTTAGCGGCAAGAATGGTTTCAGCAGTATTGGTTATAAGCACGACATCGTCTCCTGTGAGTGAGATTCGGACTCTGACTTTATGATCGTGGCCTTCAGTATTTGACACTGGCTCAGAGAATTCTGCTGGCGAGTCCCGGTCGCTTTCCACAACGATGTTCAGAGGATATGACAAACAATATACGGGAATAGCATAGCGCGTTCCAAGCTCATCGTAGCACTCGACCTGTAATTGAAACATGTACTTAATGACTCCCAAAAAGCAATCTATGAAGCTAAGAACGGCTTATTTGTAAACGAGAATATCGTAACATGGTTAGAGAAGGACTTCTTACCAAGGATCCATTGGGCAAGGATATTCCTGCCCCATCAAGTATGGCTTGTGCAAGATCGAAATCGTCAGCCTCGGCGGCCTCAGCTGCGGCTTTTAGGGCATTCCAAATCTGCATAGAATGATTGTAATAATGAATGGATGACGATTTTGAAAATACAACTACCTCGACTTTGCCCTCAAAAGCTGGAGCAGTGTCCCAAAACTCGTCACGCTTGCTCTTGAGCTGGCCATCTGTGAGGGGAATGTCTGATTTCCAGCGAATTTTCTCATGCCTCAAGGGACGATTCTTGGTCGAAGTACCTCCGTGAAGTCCGGACGAAGTGGAGTCACTGAAGGCTGAGGGACGACGTGAGCCTCGGCTCCCCGCAGCTCGTTGGCTTCCGATGCAGCCACCCATGCTCAATCAGCAAATTTTCGATCGTGAAAAAGCCATTTGAGTCACCCGTCAAAATACTGCCGATTTGATCAAGTAAAGTCGTAGTACTCGTAAAGAGAGGAATTTTAAAAGGCTGGCAGCTATTGCAGGCCGGCCGAAAATTAAGGCCGTGCTGCGGCTCACTTGGCCTCGGCAGCCTTCGCAGCCTTCCTTACAACTGCATGCGCTAGAGAAAGTCTGCTTGGCAAGCTCTTCCACGACTTGAAAATGAAAACAAACGATTTTCAGACCTACTAGCAGACTTGACATCTCGCGGATTCAACAAATAAAGTATAGCGTCAAGTGCACTTCCCCATTTGACGTAAAAACCTTTCGCAATTTATTCAGATTGTTTTATCGACAATAATAATAATGCATAGCATATGTAGTAATAGTATTTAATATGTGATGTTACGGAAGTGACATTCACTGGTGACGCTATCGCCTAATTAGCAGTTTTGTAGTAAAATTGGTTCTTCTATCACTTCATTTTCTCGTAATGCATTAGGGGAGCAGGGGTAATTTTGATATAAAGGAGGGAGTCTCGCAGTTGCAGGAAATGTAGTAGTAAGTAGTAATTGCCATCACGCTATCACGTAAATGTAGGTACGATCTTCTTCTAGTTAAGTAGGTCGTCGAAGCTTAACTGGCCAGGGTTGTTGGGTGGCACCGGTCCTGCTGACCTCAACGGAGGTGGGGCCATGTTAAACCCAGCTGTCACAGTGGAGGCTTTCAAAGGAGAGGAGGTGGGTGTTGCCATGGCATTCATCGGCAATCCAGTTTTCTTGTCGTTTCTCCCTGCCAATGACAGGTTGTCCAGGTTGATGTTAACGCTGCCCACGTTGTCCCACAAAGTGGACTTTTTGTTGTTCATCATGGAATTAGTGTTGTTATTATTAGCAGCCGACGAGGGAGCACTTGAAACTGGAGCAACTGGTGCTCCCAAAGAGATTGCCATAGCAGGCTGGCTGCTGCTGAATAAGTCATTGGACATGGGTGCAGAAGCTGCAGGAAAGCCCATGCCAAAAGAGGACATGCCCATCAAAGGAGGTGGACCACTGTTGCTTCCACCACCAAGTATGTCTCCTAAAAGGTCCATGTTAGAAAGTGATGTGGATTGTTGTGCAACAGGTGCGACAGGAGACATCAGGTCCAATGTTGAGGAGAGTGGGGGCGTGGGTGGCCCTGGCAGATTGGCACTACTTCCAGTTGCTGCTGAGCCAAAAGCCGATGAGAAATCAGCAAAGCCATCCGATTCACTTTTAGCTGGCTGATTGTTGCCAAATGCAGACTCGAAATCTCCAAAATCGCCATTGGCATTGTTGGAGCCGCTCGCTCGCGGGTTGAAGTCATCGTCGTCGTCGTCACCACCATTGCCGTCGGCATCAAAGAGACTGACAGCAGTCTTTTTCTGTTGAGCTGGAGGCGCAGCCATGACCGGCTCATCATTGCCGAACAGGTCTACGTTGCTCGTGGACTGGGGTCGACTGGTTGTGGAAGAAGCAGCAAAGGCTGCGGCAGCGCCGAGGTCGATTGGCTTGATGGGCCTTGAGCTCTTGGCAGCTTTGGACGTAGCGGTAGTAGGTCTGGATGTAACTGGTGCTGCCGTGACAGGCTCGACAGGCGAATCGCTCGCACTCCTTAGGCTGGGTTTGTTGAATGTAGAAAAATTGTCATTGTCATCATCGCGGAACTCGCTGACATCCGGAGAGTTGCCCCCATGATGGCCTCCATTCTCGTCGTCGGAGAGATCTCTGAAGCCCGAAGGGCCACTGGTTGAACCTGATCTGCTCCCTCCACCACTGGGCCACTTGTCAGACTGCCACGAATCGAAGCCTTTCGAGCGAAATCCCATGGCGTCAGAAGACATACCAATGTACTTGTCCTTGTTCTTCTTGGCCTTCTTCCGCTCATCCCTCAGTTTCTCGTCGTCTTGAATGAACTCAATCATGTCAGCCACTTTATGCCGGATGTTGACACCTTGATCTTTGCCTAAACCAACATTGGTTAACTTTAGTGCGCTTTTACTCAAAATACTTGGACTCACCATTCTCGTCAATAAATGCATAGTTTTCCATGGACCTGAGGTCGTAGATGTGTTCCCTGGCGTTGGTCACCACCCGCTCAGAGCCGTTCTTGACAAGGTAGTCGAGGAGGAGCAATGACTTGTAAGTTCTGCGCCAGTTGGTGCGGTTGTCCTGCAGCATGCGTTTCCACAGCATGCCCATGGCCTCTGGAAACTGCTCGTACGTGAAGGTGAAGGAGGCGATTTCCTGCATCTGCACACCCGACGGGCCCCACGGGTCGTCGTTCGTGGCCTCCCGAACCTTGGCCTCCGTTTCCGTGTAGTTCATCACCAGGTTGGTGGCCTTGTCGACCATTTCTCGCATCTTCCACATCGAGATCATGGCTGTTTTATTGCAGATTTCAGGATGTCGGTCAGATCACCACTGAGTCCTTGAGACTTTGCTGCTGTGCACATTCAACGTCGTCGTCGGCTGCTGCTGTCAGCCCAGGTTGCACACTGTGCGCTCGAAAAGGTGGAGCTTTGATCAGCTATCGATTTCTCGAGTAAGACAACTTCGTCCAAGCGACAATCACAGGACTTTGAGAGTTTGTTTACGTTTATGAAGAAAAATATTCGGTCTGCATAAAATATGTTGCGAAACGGCAGGGCGTCAAAAGTTTGTTTACTCTTCCTCTGAAATGGCTCCACTTTGACGTACAACTCCTTGGGTGCATGCAGTAGTTGATTCATTCACCTGCTAGAGCAGACTCGACCGACGTGGCCTTCGCTAGGCCGTTGCTGCTGCCTGACGCGCGTTTCGCTCTAAGGCAGAAATGGCAGGATAACCTTCTCTCGACGACATTCTTCAAGTCAATGGGATTCAATTGACAAACAATTGAATCCTCTGGCTGTTTACCAACTGCATGCTGAAAAGCCCAAGCTTTCCTAAATATGCCAAGCCTCCAAGATGAAGTTTTAGCCCTGTTTAAGGATTGTTGAAAGGACATATGCAGCATTTTTTAGTTCCTTTCACTACTAAAACTTATTTCTCTCAGAAAAAAAGTTGACATTAAGCCTATTAACTTTTGCTCTCAGGAAAGCTGTAATTACCTTTTGAGAGAAATAGGGAACTATCTCGTTTTTTCTCGGTTTTGCTTTTTGGGCAGTTTAAGCAATCTTGCCGACAGTCACTCAACCTCTCAGTGGTCGCACTTACTGGACTCACTTCTCGATCCCTTGAGTAGTTGAGTTCGCAGTTTTGTAAACAAATTGAAACTCGTGCTTCGAGCGCAGCGATGACTTACAAAAGGAAAAAGTATCATCACGGTGACACTCACATCAAAAAGGGCTGGAGGACAAAGCGGCGAACCAAAGATCTTGATGAAGTAAGCCTTGATTATTCACAAAATTAAAAACCTTTTTGTAATTAACCAAATTGTTCACAGATTGACACTGATTTGACGCCAGATAACGCAGAAAAGCTCCTTGCTCAACCGATTGACTTTGATAAGCCAGGCCTTGCTCAATTCTATTGCATCCATTGTGCCAAGCACTTTATTGACAAAGTTGCATTCAGTGCCCATATTAAAGGTAAGCCTCACAAGCGGCGATTGAATGCACTGAAGACAGAGCCTTACACAATTGAAGAATCGGAAAGAGCTGCTGGCATGGGAAGCTACGTCGGTCCCAAAAAGCGAAAATTAGATACGCTCCTTCCCAAAGCTTTGGCTGATGAGGATACTGAGGAACCCACGATGAAAAAGGTCAAAGAATAAAGAAGGAAATTTTCCGAAAAATACTAATACGTTATAATTTTGAAATACAATCAGAATCATTATGTACAAAATTGGTTTTTGAATGGTTGCGTGACTTTTTCTCGCGTTAATTTTTCCGCCAAATCAAAAGGCGCAAAAAGTCAACAGCTGTCGCCTGCAGAGTGCAGCCTGTGCAGGCTGAAGCACAACAAGAAAACATACAAAACAAAAACAAGATGAAGTCAGTTCTGAAAAATTCAAAATATTCCATTGGCGAGCGTGTTTTGTGCTATGAGCCGGATTTGACAAAGGCTCGGGTCGTGTACGATGCAAAAATCTTGAAAATTGACTGTCCCGAGACAACGAAGAAAAATGCTTGTGCCAAAGATTGCCACTACTTGATACACTTCCAAGGTTGGAGCTCAACTTGGGACCGATATGTCACTGAGGAGTTCCTGCTAAAAATCACCGAGGAAAACAGAGCATTGCAGCGAAAACTTTTTCAGGAGGCCGAGGCTATGACGTGAGTGCAATTAAAAATCCTACACAGATGTGGGAAATGATAGCCAATTGCCGTCTTGAAACTTGCATTACGGACTACTTTTTGTTTAATTTATTGGGTCGCAATTTTAAGTTTAGAATTTATAATAGCTTGCATGTGTCCTGAAAAACAATCGGATTCTGCATTCCATTCCATGCATTACTTTGTGAAGCAATTCAACGGAATGTCGATATCGCGAAGCAAAAAAATAATTGCTTTGTCTTGGCATTATGAGATGATTTTTTCTCTGATTTGATGGATATTTGTCTATTTTCATAGGAAAGCCATGAAAAAACGCAAGAAGCATCGTCATCGAAGTGCAGAATCCTCAGTTAGTGGGTCATCCATGGAAGATCCTGGGCCAAGCAGTAAGCGTTCAAAGAAAACTCACTCACCTCAATCTAGCCTTGCTTCCTCTGAAAATGACTTGTCTCCCCACCGAGGTTTAACGGTTGAGCCTCCGTCAAACGAAGAATTGTCACTATCCACAGCGACAGTGTCACCCCTGAGCAAGAGCTCTCGAAAAAGCATGGCAACTCGAGTGCAGCAAAGGTCAGCCTCGCAAGACGGAGCCGAAGTAGAAAATCAAGCTCCAATCAAGTTGTCCGAAGATTTAAAGTCCATTCTGGAGCAGGATTACTACAGAGTCACTCGCAGGAAAGTGCTTCCAAACTTGCCCTCATGTCCCAATGTGGCTTCAGTGCTCGAAGACTACGTGAGGCATTTCTCCACCAACAATCTTGTCAACTTCGAAAAGCAGCTCTCCAAAACATACTATACTGCCTCCAGGAAAGAGACCACTCGCGATCTGATGGCCAAGGTGACTGAAAACATACATATCGCCAAGGAGGTGGCAGATGGGATTCGCATCATTTTCGACTTCACGCTGAAGCCAGCGTTGCTCTATGGAAGTCATGGCGAAACGAAGCAGTACACTGAATGCATGAAACCTGGTGTAGTCAAGAAAAGGCCCATAGTGATCCAAGAGCACGAGTTGTGCGGTGACGTGCAAGAAGCGTCAAGAAGACCGAGCATAAATGAAATTGCCAGCAGCAGAAGTAGCACCACTTCTGGCAGATCCAGCGCCACTCCCAGCTTGGGTAATTTGAACCCTTCATCTGCTTCTCCCACTTCCCCTCAAGCCATCAAAGTTTTAAAAGACCTGCAAGAGTGGCGAATCATTCCTGACACTTATTACGAGGATTCGAGGAGCCAAAAGCCCCTCGAATGCATGGTATATGGACCTATCCATTTGCTACGCCTCTTCGTGAAGTTGCCCGAAATCCTCAACCAGATGAACTTGCCTGTCCGCTCGAAAAAGCTAGTAATGAAGTATATCGACACAGTGGTCGATTATCTACAAAGCCACCAAGATCTTTTTTCTCAGAATGAGTAGAGAGCAAAGTAAAATAGTATGTAAAGAAATCCTCTAAGAGGTTTTTATTAGTTACTAATTTAAATTTAGTAGCATGTGATGAAATATAAGAGAAGCTGTTATTCTAAAGCCAGTTTTCGTCTTATCGGTTCCAAATCTTTTTTTTACAGTATAAAACAGTCGCAAGTTATGTGTGGTTGTTGTCAGTGAATTTATTCAGCCTTGACGTTGAAAAACATGGTTAAAATGTGTTGATTTCATTGCTTCTAACGACCATACGAGCTGAATGGAGCTCTTTGAAATCCTCTGTAGCCGACGACGCCATAATCTCTGACTCGGCGTCCAGACAGGCTAGGCCAAGCTGGGCTTCTTGCATATTCGGGGAAAACCGAAGAAGTACCCGGAGTGATACTTCCAACAACGCCACCAAATCCAAGACCCAGAGGTGAAGAGGCAACCAGAGACATCAAAGCCATCAGACAGCTCACAAAGAGAGACTTCCACATCTTAATAATTTTCGTAATTGGTCAAGTGGAACTTCTCTACTCGTTGGTCGCCAACAATGGAATGAACTTGAAATTGATGGTGGCCGAAAAGCCTACGGCTACCTCGACTTTAGAGGGCCCGATTCAGGTGTTTCGTAGGAGCGATGCTGCCCAGGTAAAGAAGAAGCAGTGGAGCTTGGCGACGCGCAAATAAACGCATTACACCACTTAGTATATAGTGATTAGGTCAACGAATGGAAAACCTGTTTTATTAAAGAAAGTATACGTACATATATAGTATACAAAGGGGTAATTACATCTATGCCAAAATTAGAAAAAGCGTTTCATGTTAAATAATTTCAAGCCAAATTGAAAAAGAAAATGGGCTCTATTAGGCCCCAATAATTCGTGTAAATATAAAAGTGATATTTATTTTTTATTGCTTTGGATGAATTAGGTGAATTATGCAGCCTTTATCTTGCTGTCATCACTCAGCAGTAGGCCTTTCCTGAATAATTTTTGGCATGCAATTTAAAATCAGCTGGAATTGTAAATTACGTTTTTTCATCATTTGCCAGCAGCCACTCTTCAAGAACAATTATTGTGCACTTTTGCCATGGAATTTGTACCTAAACCACATTAACAAAGAGCATTTTACTACTAGAGGCTTTAAAGCTGAATTGTAATTATTTGATAACTTTGTAAGTTAGAAATCTGAGTATATTGGCAAAAAACCTCACACCATGAAGCTAAATATCAGGGCACAAATTTAAAGCGTCGTTTCCACCTCGCACTTAATAAAAACATCTGCAAAGTTATATAATAAAATGTAATCTAGATGTAGAAAATGCATTTTACTTTTAAAAGGCCAACAAAAAAGCTTAAGATCCAAATAAAAATGTAATTGATGGGACATGCTATTATAGAGAATCGTGAAAAGAAGCTTAAAAATAATAAGAAGTGCATTCTAAAAAAAAACCTGTTTTTACATCAATTTGTATAATTGAATTTTCAACTGCATGCAGTTTTGCGGAACTTTTGACACTCGTTCTCACGCAACCTCGGCAGATCTATCAATTTCACCCTGAGGCAGAAATTCCTAGAAGAAGGAATTAAAAATCAATCTGCAGAAAAGGCAAATATTGAAATCCTGCTGTGAATTCCAATCAGACGAAATACTCGCAGCAAGGACACTTTGCGTTGGATTTTCCCGAGATTCTTTATTATTCTACTAGATGACATTTGAGATCTGCAACATATATAGAAGTAGTACTGTTGATATAATTACTTGCATTGCCATTCAATAGACCATAACTTCGCAGAGGACTACGGTAAAAAGGCTTCTCCACCGATTTGGCACTCCGCTCGCTTTGACATAGAGATAGCGACCGGTTAAAGGCTCCGGGCAGTCGAAATGTAGTCTTGGGTTGAACAGGGCATTGTTCAGTCTTGTCACTGATCCACACTTGGATTTGCCTTGCAAGGCCTCCGCATCCTCCTCGAGCTCGTCTGTGACATACAACGTCAGCTTGTCCAAGTTGTACACATAATCTGTGTAGGCTGTCATTGAGTCTGAAACAAGTTTACTGATCATTGTCACTTTATTATTACGAACCAAGGTCTTTGCATTTGACTCGCATTACACCCCGGGAACTTAAGGTTTTCTTAATTGATATGTATACATATTATAGTACAAACGTTGCTTTTATTAAAAAGTGAGTTCACCCACGCGCGCATTTGACAGTCTTTTTTTTTAGGGAATCATTTATCATCAAATTATCATCTTTTGGCTAAATGCGACCAAAATCAATGGGTGTGTGCCTCTTTTGAAACCAGCTAATCTTATCAAATTATGGAGTAGGTTTTTTTGATGACATGCGCGCGCGCGCGCGAGCTTCACCAAAAACACTCAGGTTGCGTATTATATAGTCTGGGCATGTCAACAATTTGCAGTTGCAAAATGTATATGTATGCTGCATACTAATCAGATTTGTCAACCTACACACATATGCGTGCATGCTTGATAAATGGGTTACACTGCAGCGGCGGCTTTCGCGACAATGACACAGCAAAAATGGACCAGTCTTTAATTACCTTGACCGGCGCCTTGCCAAGTTAATATGACAGCCCCGTTGACTGTGATTTCGGAGCCGAAATCCACTCTCCACACGGGCTTGTCAACGTAGTAGTTGTCCATTATGGCACAGTTGGGCAAATTGGTGTCCAACTTTCCGTCAACAGCGAGGGTTGAGTGTCCATACCTCCATTGGGACCAGGTGTGCCTCTTGTCGTTCACCCACGTCTCCTTCCCGAAAGCCTTGTTTGCAACTATTTCAGAAGAGAAAAAATGTCCTTCATTAATGCATTCCCATGATTAATCATATATAGTTTGTATATCAGCAAAAATGCAAGTGCATTTTAAATCTCAAGTAAAGTTCATGTTGTCATAATTCAAAATTGATGAGTTTTATACCGCATGAAAAAAAAAGGTCCGCCTCTGTTTACATTTTCAAGCCAGCCAGGCAAGGCGAGCCGGGCCATGAACGGCGCACTTGCAGCTAATGCAAAAAAGCAAATATTACATGAAAATCCTGATCAATCTTCATGGGCAAAAAATTAAGAAATATTGCTCTCAACCCAAAGCCTGAAGTAGAGATTGCCTTGAATTTCAACAATTTTTGCTGAATCCAAAAAAAGCCAAGCTAGTATAGCAAAAAAATTAATGTTGACTCACTGCAAGAAGACCCGGAGTTGACCTGCATGAAGCCCGGTCCACATTCACCCTTGTATCTGCAGCCGATGACACCAGCTCTCATGCCAATCTTCTTGTGCCAGGACACAGGGTGGAAGCGGACATATCGGGCAGTGACAGGGACATTGAGATAATGCCTTCTCTCCGTGTGCTTATCCATATTGCCCCCGAATAGCTTGGGCTCAAAGTGGTTGACATCCTTATAGGAGAACCAGACTGATGAATCGTTGGAATATGACACTGTGTACGAGGTGACATAGCAACGTCGGTCACCTTGACCCTTTGTCACGAGTCCGGTTATTTTGGTCGGAGGACCAAGATCAAATTGAAGCCACTCGTTATCTAGGTACAGAAGAAGAGTGATGATATGTGCGCTCAATGGAGATCAGTAAAAATGTCAGGCCCCAAAATGATGAAGCCACGAAATATTCTCACCACTGCTGGTACAAAAGTACATACAGGTTGCCCCACCGTTTTCGCAGTAATAAAGCATTTCCAATCGCGCCTACATTTCTAGGGCAAAAATTCAGGCAACGAAGTGGGCGCCATGCTCGACTTGGCACCCGATCCGATTATTATTGAAGCTCCGAAAACTGTGGGACAACCTGCATTTTTTTGCATCACCCAGCAGGTAATTGGTACATACTTGTCTGCCTTTTTGGGCACCATCCATCTGAAGAAGCAATATCTCCCAAATCTGGAGTGCAAGATTTCTTCTTACGCCAAGACTTGTTGCTTGAGGCGGTGATATCAACATAGGGCAGCTCGCTGATGACCTCGTTGCACTCCTGGTGGCCAACGACCTCCATCCTCATCGAGGGGTGGCCATGCCAGTCCACCACGTGGACGCGCACGAATCTGGCCTCGACAGGATGCTCCAGGTACGAGTGCCTCAAGTTGTGCGAATCGCTGTTACCCTTGAACACCTGAAAGTATATAAAAGTATAAGCCATGGGAGGCACAAACTTTTTCGCCAGATGGCGCTTTTTGGGCAAGTATATTTCGAAAAACTGTGGCACGCGCGAAACTTGAAATTGGTTTCAGCCATGAAAAGCTTGCAAATTTGCGTGAGTTGCATATGGTTTTATGGCTTGAAAGGGTGCCATTTTATCCGTAGATTATTTCATATTAATAAAGTTTTTAGAATTAGTGCACCAAAAGCCGAAAAATAGCCCATTAGTGATCGCCTATGTAGTGTAGCCATGTCAAATGTACTGGGCCAAGTTGCCGGGCTAGATGGCGCTGCGAATCTAGTGACTTTACGCCTTTGGCTTATAGCGGAGTGCGAGGAGCTAGGAAAATGCATCTGATTTATTAACCTTTTTGTTGCCGTAAATGTCGCGGGCAAATTCCCATTTGTAGGCATCCAGGCTGTAGGAGACCATGAAATGCGTGACCCACTCGGCCACATCTCCCCGGCCCTGGGTCACGATCCCAGTGACCTCGGAGGCCACTCCGAGGTCCACCAGGAGCCACTCGTTGATGGTCTTTTTCGCGGCGCACCACCCCTTGCCATGCTCCTGGTGGAGCCTCGCGAATTTCACTGCGCATTCCCCGTCATCAGCTCTGGACAGGGCTGAGCTGGCGGCAAGCTGCCAATCCTTGATGGACCCGTCGGTCATTCCCAGAGGCCTCGAGGTGCAAGAATGGCCTGTTAACCGTGCAAAAATCGATGAATGGCATGAATGCATCATTTTTAGCCTATACCTGCTCCGGGCTGCTCAGTAGCCGCGTGGGTCAAAATTAGAAATGGGCAGAGGAGAAATGCCATTAGAAGAAAGGCTGGTTGATTCATGGTGAATCTGGAAAGAGAGATCAAAAGCATTACTTTATGGCAGAGGAGCATGATTATCCGTCAATGAATTGCAATGTTTTTGGCAGTAGCACTATAATGCATTGTGTCCAATCTGGAATCTGAAGAGTGATAGCCTTATGATCGCCGCCTACACATATACACAATATACTATGGTAAAATTCTGGTTGTTCCTTCTAATGCTCCTCAGTCTGGGTGGTCTGAAAAACTTTGCAATGCTTGGTCAAAGCATCATCTACATGTGGGAATTTTCATCATCTTCACCTCCTGGTTCAAGTGTTAGCTACTTCAACATCAAGAAGCAGATGACGACCCAAGGGCTGGCCAAGATGGGAAAACGCCTTGATGGGACGTGATAAGGACAACAATAGGATGGGAAATTATGATGAGCTATCGAAGTCAAGGGGTGGGGATCACACAACTCTCGAACTTTTTCAGCTCAACATATATTATAGCCGAGCTGTCATTTAGTACGAGTGTGTCAGCACAATTCCATATCTTAGCTACATACGTAGCAAGGAGTTTTTTGCTTGAGCTATCCGATTATTTGAATAGATCTTGTCCAAATTGCGATGGTTCATTTGTCACTTTTTTCCTCTATGCAGAGCTGCTATGCAAGATGATGAAGTGGTCAATTTACTGCGAATGCTAATCAAGTCAGGGAGAGACAGATCGCAGGCAATCCGCTCTAAAACTTATTGGTGGCCAAAGAAAAAGTGCCGACATGAATGGCCAACGCCCAATAACTCGGATTTCGCTGCTGCAAGTAAAACCAGGCTCTAATTTCCTCGAATTCTTAAAAGCGTTTGTATCTCTTCTGCGCCGCGCAGCAAATAAGTAAATAAGTGCGCGCGTTTAAAGAACTCTTTGGAGATGACAAATTGATGGCTGTTTTGCTTAGGCATACTACACTTGAATTTTGCGCACTAGACACTTCTGTTGATTTAGTATAGTAGTAGCACAAACAATGGCGAGCGTTTTTTGGCCCTGCAGAAGAAGCTGGAAGAAGGCCTTTGAAAAAATGCGCGAACAGAGAGTAATTATGTTTCATCATCACCACCACACTGCAAAAATACCTACAGCTATACAAGCACATACAGTCCGATTCTCGGAAACCGCACCAAATGTAAACAAGCTTTAGCGCGGCTTGGCTGTGCGGCTGTTGCGTTTTCCGTGGGGCAACCTGTATAATGTAGTATAAAGCCTTTGTTGATATTGCTTCTAAGGAAGACTCGCTGTTACTGCGTTAGCTCAAGTAGTATTCCAAGATTGAGTATGGTGCTTGAAAATGTGATAACAATCAAAAGTTCACAAGGAGGCCTGAAATAGTATACTACACGCACCAGCTATCCATCATGTCAGCAGCTTCGTTCCCAAAGAAAACCATTTAGAATTACTCCAGCTGCCCACGAACTTATTAAAACTGCAGCAACATTAGCAACTGGGCAAAATTGTTTTGATGGCTCGTGATTGATGAAAACGGGTCAGGGCAATGTCCCCAGTTTTTAGGCCTTTGGCTTTCTACTGAAGCAATACATGAAAACGCGTGAAAAAGTAAAGGGGTCGAGAATTGGCTCAAATGAGGCGTGTCCTGTTTTGCACAGATATACACTATTATATACTATACAGTATACACGAAAAATAGCTAACACGTGTCTTGTAAAAAAGGGCGTGCTGTATTCACACAGTACGACTAATTTTTTCAAAACCTTAGGAAAGAACTGTAGGCATAATAATGATTTGGACGGCATCAGTCCTGTTTTTGTCTTCAGCCTAATTGGGCTCATTTTGTGGGGAAAGTGTGATTTTTTATCATTCACGGCCAACTGAGTGTTCTATCTGCGCATGTGGCAGACAAAAAGTTGAAAGAAGCTGAATATCTGGAAACTTTTTGCGAGGAATTTCATGGGCTACCTTATCAGCCTTGGAATACAGCACGACACGCACCATTTTAGACACAGCGCAATTCGGAGTTTATCCTGTAAAGGCTTTTTTGGAATGGAAAAATGTCGCAGCTTACAGAGCAGAAATTCCTAATCTTGTTGAGATTAAAAGTATCCGAGTCATAAGTTGAGTGCAGAAATTCTGCTCAGTTGGCAATTATTATGACAAGGGCTAAGTGGCTTTTTGTGCTGCTTTCGAGCTGCTGTCTTGACATTTCATTAATTTCAAAGTACAAGACAAAAAGTCCCTTTCACAGCGAAAAGCCATAAATTAGGCCAGCGAGCAGCTCAGTTTACTTTGCAAACCTTAGCTGCAGCATCATTTCTTCATATCCCAGCTAGGTGTTGAGGCGCTTATGGCCCCCTGACTCGCGGCAATCAGATGTATCTCCCCAAGCGAGCAATTAAGTCACAATGAAGGTCGTAAAACGATGCTAAAAAATTATAACTGAAGATCTTGCTATCAATAGGCTTGAATTGTTGGGCAAAAAAGGGCTGCAAACGGCCAAGGGGCCAGGTGGCGCTAGCTTGTTGCCACGTGGCTGTACGGCCGGCGGCAGAATGGGCCGTATGAATTTTGACCGCCCTCTGCGCCAAACACTTCTACTGTAATACAAGGTGACTGTTGTGTACTGACTCGTTAATTAAAAAGTGCACTTGCTTATATCTTAATTCCCGCCACATTACTGGCAATTCAAAAGGGAGTAGTGCTTTTTTCTCAATTGATAAAGCATTCGATTCCCAAGCAGCTAAGTTTGGAAGTAAGTAATCACTTCTCTCTTTTATAGCAATTAAAAACCAGTTCTCCTTTATGTCCCGCAGTAAATTGAGTACATTTTTGTGGCCTGTACAATATAACCAGCCTGCATGGTCTCTAATCCAGAGAAATGGGACCAGTTAAACAAACTTTACATTTTACACGCCCCCAAAAAAAAAAAAAATCTGAATAACGCAAGGCAAACAGATATTTAGCAGAAATCAGAAGTGCAATGAACCCACTTGTCATCTTCGTCGTAAGCACACACAACTCGAAACAGAACAATTTTCTAAGCAGTCCTCTTCAAGTGCCTAATCATAAAAAACCTCAATCTGCAGGTGTTGGTTGTCTTCCAGCCATTTTAGTTGGCTGTTTTAATTAGGTCCGCGAGACGGGCAAAAAAGGGTGAGCAAAAAGCGATTCTGGGACACCAATTGGAACTGCTCGTTTTATTGAATAAACTTGAATTTTATGGCTGGAACACTTTCCTTATATGGACAAGCAAATATGCGAACGGAGTTTAGCCACCGTGCATTTATATGCACCCGCGCGCGGCTCTTTCTGATCGCCGCCGCGCCATCAAGGGTTGAGAAGGAAAAATTCTGGTCAAACTGGCTCCCAAAAATTCCTGCAATTTTTGCCTTCTCTTCGTATTTCCCGGCAAGCAACAACGGTCACAAGTGCAGTCTTTGGTTTCAAGAACGTACGAACGTGGTGGTGTCGAGATAAATTTATTACGCGATGACTGCCATACATTTGTGGCGACTGACGATTGAAATCACCGGACATTAATCAGAGAAGCCTCATTTCGGGCTGGTCACGCTGCACATCAAGATACGACTGCCAATAATTGCATCAACATTCCTACTTTGCTTCATAAGTTGTCCGCTCCAATTTAATACTAAAAAATATACTTAGCATTGCATAATAAAACTTAAGTTACAAGCTATGGCATTGATTGACTCGAGACAGTTAAGATATGGTTAAACGAGCCATTTTTGCATTAGGTTTTTTTTGCACGGCCATGATTGTGCACACAATGCGCGCGGGCCTTATCACCGAAGAAAACCAGAGCACATCAAGCTATTATCAAATTTTGAGCGTGGGTAACCTAAAAGTGTAATGGAAGCAAGCCATTACTATTTGCTATCTCCATTTATCTGTCTTGACCAGTTTAAAGGGAAAAGTTGCTGATGAACGCCATACATTGTGCATGGATGGGCGTTGTTGGTGCGGCCGAGATATGGATTGCGTTTATGAGCCTGGATGGCGTGACAAGGCCTCATGGTAACAACAACCGTCTGATGACTTATGAGGCTCTGGTCAACATGAGCAACGCAATGTGAAGCCAGAGAGGTCTCAATTGCGTGGAAGCGAATTTCAAGTTAATGGTGCATGCGAAAGGGCAATTCTCGCGAATGTCTTAATGAATCACACTTTCCGCATTAATTGACATTTCACTCGGCTTTGTTTGCTGCGCGCTGATGCGAGAGGCAATCGTTTTAATATGGTCCTTGCGAAATGAAGACTGCTTTCCTTCCCAAAATGCTTCTTTCAGCAATGTTGATGAACAGGAACCAAACAGACGTGATTGACGGAGAACAGGATAAGCAATCATGTTGCGCTATCGAATGATGCATGATATACTTAAAGCTAAGAAGGAAGTCGTCTTACCTTGTACGTTAATTAGAGTTTAAAGTATCTATGAACGAGTCGCGGGCGAATGTAGCACTTTTCCGGCAGAGCCACTCGTTGTTTGCATTATTGTCCAACAAGTGGGCACCGCATCGAGACCCTTGAAACACTGAGCGTTTCAAAGCCTTAGAAGCGAGCCCAAGAAAATCCTCGGATGCATGCGTCGCCGCCGACCGATTCAGTCCGAATCATTCGTGACCGCGTCCGACTCCGCCTAATGCAACTGCAAATAAACAAAGACGCGAAAATCATCACCGGAATCCTTTCCGAACTAAAAAGAGGAAAAGTGAAACTTGGCTGCTATAACCATGAGGAAGATGAGGTCGCCGAGGTCATTGTGTCACCCGTTCGAATTTGGCGCCTTGTCGCCCTTGGCAGCAGCTTCAGCTCCTGAGTCACTCTTTGCCGAAGACTTCTGAAGCTCCAGCCGGCCGACGCACATCTTAGCAGTGTCACACGCACACGCTCGACTCAACGAGAATGGGCGGAAAGCGAGCTCGCCATTTTGACGCACTTTAAATGGCCAACATTTTTACCCAGCGCATTTTGACATAAAATCCGGAGAGCTTGTTTACCTTTTAACTCAACAAAGCAATAACAGTGATTTAATTTTTCGTCAAACTAGCAGGTCGAAAAAGCCTAAACAAGTCGCTTTTTTCGCGAAACAAAGATGGCTTGTCCTAGTTTTTCGAGCTATTTCTCAAGTCCCACCTCGGCAGCAGTCGGCTTGGCGTTTCTGTCGGAACGAGACTGTTGCATAAAACCAGAAAAACCGTGGGAAAACCGTCGTGGATTTGTCCCCTTGCCAACCCTTTGCACCAACGACGCTCCCCACAACCTTTCAGAGGACGTCAAGGCCGTGTTCCGGCACAAAACTGGGAAATCCGCTCAACAAAGGCCGCGCCCTGCTCAACTTAGAACGCTCATCATTTTCAGTAGCGTCGACAGCGACGACAAAGCCGCCAGGCTGAGGTCACCAAGGGTCACCGAGCGCTCATCATGACCGAATACAAGCTGGTTGTCGTCGGAGGTATGCTGCAGTTGTTGCTCTCGCTGTACCGGCCTCCAATTGCTTTTTTTCAGCCGGAGGCGTTGGAAAAAGTGCTCTCACCATCCAGCTCATCCAGAACCACTTTGTGGACGAGTATGATCCCACGATTGAGGACTCGTATCGCAAACAAGTCGTCATAGATGGCGAGACATGTCTACTTGACATTCTGGATACCGCTGGCCAGGAGGAATATTCGGCCATGCGCGATCAGTACATGAGAACGGGCGAAGGCTTCCTGCTCGTGTTTGCCGTCAACAATGCCAAATCCTTCGATGACATATCTTCCTATCGCGAGCAGATAAAACGCGTCAAGGATGCGGAGGAGGTCAGTTTTTCTCTCGAATATCCTTGAGCATTATTTCCTCAATTTTGTAAGGATTCTTGGAGTAAATGTCACTTAGGTTTAGTTATGCAAAATCCCATTTATACCCTTAATTCCTTTTTGTGTAGTTTTTCCCGTTTAGTGTCAATTGTATGGCCTCATGTCATTAAGCTATTTAATCCACGATCCTTGAATGTCACTTGACAATCTTGGCTGATGGTTCCTTCAAAAACATTTTCCCCTAGATAAGCCAATGCTGAAAGCTTTAGCTAAGCATAGCTGGTGGTGTCAGTGGGTGAACTTAATCACGAAATCTTTCCTCTCCTCAATTAAGTTTTTATCTATGTATCTGTTTCAGGTGCCAATGGTGCTGGTTGGCAACAAGTGCGATCTGCCCACGAGAAACGTTGACATGAATAACGCAAAGGAGCAGGCCAAGCATTACGGCATCCCTTTTATCGAAACATCGGCGAAAACGCGGATGGGAGTCGACGATGCCTTTTACACGCTTGTCAGAGAAATACGCAACGACGTAAGTACATTCGATAAGTACGTCATACTTGGCTAAAAAGCGGTCATTGTTGTCTATAAAGCGCCAGGTGCCATGTAAAAAGAAGTCCAGAAAGTGCCGAATCATGTAAAAACAAAAGTTCACTCAGGGTAATGCACACAAAGTACGAGCTAAACATAAGTAATCCTGTGGCGTATGGTTTAACGAAAATTAACGGTTCATTAAGTAGCTAGGTGGAAACGCTCACATACGTTTACCGTGCTAAAAATTAAGGATAGGGAGGCTGGAGATGATTCACCAAACTAATTGCTTACCTGCTTGCGAGAGCCCCTTCCCACAAAGCTGTAATTTTTTATTGTTGTGTATTTTCAGAAGCAAAGAAGAGATCGCCATCCCAAGCCACGCATTGATACTAATTGCTGCCAAAGTGGTAGTTGCTGCATTCTTCTCTAAACAGGTGGACAGAAGAGCCATCCGTGTACGAGTTGCCAGAAAATATCGTTCGTCCCTCACCTTTTTTGCTGGTATGCTCTCTCTCCCTTTTTCATCATGACTTGGTTTGAAAAACGCAAACTGTGAAATGTATATATAGAGAAGATGGATTCTTTTTGTACCAAAGCGAAGAGCTGAGAAGTTAGTAGAGGCTTTAACAAAATTACTATTAGCATCAACGTGAGAAGAAAAAGAACAGCATACCTGATCAAGAGTTTCTGCTACTGATGATGAAAAATGGTCGTCGTTATCCTTCCATTTGTATAAGATTCACCTCAATTCCCCCTCCCAGCATCATAAGTTTGGTCAAGATCATGAAAAGAATTCCATATACACCCAACCGAGATTTGCATGTCGAAGAGATCGAATTTTTTTCTTTTCTAATCGTCCTCCCGCTACAAAAAACAACTACTACTACTACTATTGCTCCAAAGCTCTGACCTCGTTGAAATATTATATCTAATAATAATCTTAATAATTGTGTTAGCGTACAAGATGTGGATTTGTTACGTGAAGTATGAAATCCACTGTGTAACTATCCACCGTCGCATCGGCGTCTTAGCAGACGTAAAGTAGCGGAAAAATATACAACTCGAGAAAACAGCTTCAACAGCTTTAATATCATTGTTAGAATCTGTGACAAGCTTGTCGTACATGCGAAAAGAAACGTTCCAGTCAGTATGTATTTAAAAGTCACTGCCTAAAATCAGGATGTCATTCAGGCTGATTTATGCCCTGTTCATCTACAACGACTATAACAGTCGTAACTTAAGTAGTCTTAAAAAAATTGTCGTTATTTCATAGCGACAAAAAATTGTCTTAAGTCTGAGTATGACCAGTTGTTAGCGTACATATCAGTAGTGATGGAACGAGTTTCAGCTTGGCTTGAAAGCTTGAAACTAAAACCCAGCTTGAGCTACATAAGCAAAAAGCTTGGGATCGCTCGAGCCAAATTATGAAAAGCTTGAAAAGCTTGAAGCCCAAAAAATGCAAAGCTTGAAAAAGCCTTTGCCTTTGTTCAAGGGCTAACCTTCCTTTGGTTTAGTGTGCCCTAACTTAAGGACGAGCTAGTAAAGCCAGCCTGCTAGGGCTGACTAAAACATTCTACTGGTCTATCATTTCAGTGGATTCTTTCCAAAGTTGCATTAGTTTAGTCAATCCTAGAGGGATCGCTAAAATAACGCCAGTCCTTACTAGCTACAACAGGTAATAGAAATGCGAGGAGCTATGACAACTTTTTTCGTATGGTAATACAAGTAAGTTTCGAAAAAGTAGAGCAGATGAACAGAGCATCAATCTATATCATGTATTTTTACGTTTTCAAAAATGTTTCACTGCAGGCCAGGTTGAACTCATTTTTTTCCATTGCAGTTGCAATCTATTTCGCTATCCACGTGTTTTCAATATTTGACACACAATTTAACATATGGGATAAAAGTGCACTTATTATGCTTGTTCGCACGTTTTTGGCAATTCAAACATGGTCGTCCTGTAGGATTCGTCATCCAATTCTACGAGTTCTGTCAATGGGTAGGGATATCCGCTCTGCTTGAGCACCTGGTTCAGGTCACCGAAAGTGTCAAACAAAGTCTGGAGCAATCCACTCGATGACTTTCGTAGCTCAGTTTTGGCATTGCGTTGGTGGAACTCCACCATGATGACATCAATGAACTTGAAGCTCCCTTCTGAGAGCAGATCTGGGAGGACTTCCACTTCACTGCCTTCAATGTCCATTTTCATGACCACTTTGGGCCCCTCTGCAAACACTGCGTCCATTTCCTTTGGAATGGATCTGGTGGCAACCACCGTGTTAACGAAGTTTGATAGTCTCATTAGCTTGGCCTCCACCTTTACTTTTTCTCTAGCTGTTGCACTATGCTCAGGATCTGGAAATGGTATTCTGCTTTTAGTATTGTGGCTAGCTGCTATAACAGGCTTAAAAATGAAATAAAAAGCCACCATGATCAAGTTAAGTAGCTGGCCAAAATCTGGGTTATTTAAAATATTTAATGATGAACAAGAATGTGTTTTTCTAATCTACCTTTTTTGTAAAAAAAAATTTTTAATTACCTAAAATTACACAAATTCATGGAAGGAATTGAGGCTAAAAGTAGCCTAAATGACTTTTTTTAAAAAATAATGTTAAATAATGAAAATCAGGTCCTAAAAACTCTGATAAAGTGTTTAGAAGGTCCTAACTTGACTGTTGAGAAAATACAGGTTATGGGTGTCTCGCTATCAATGATTGAGCCTTTTACCATGTGGCCTTTGACCAGGATGGTTTCATGTACGTACCTATCACAGTTCCTCCCCATTCCTTATCGGCTGTATCTTTATCAGAGTAAAAACTGGTGATGCCTTCAACATTGGAAACAGCCGTCTTGGTAAAAATCTTGACATTCCAATTGCAAGTGAGGTAAGCCTCTTCGAGCTCTGAAAATGGCCATCTTGAAATGATTCCAGTCAATTGCAAAAATATAACACATTTTTTCTAGTAAATTGACCTTTCTTGCATTTCATCCATGCTCCATTTCGCGAAATTTTGTGCATGTTTTTAAACATAATTTAATTAGTAAGCAACAATTTTTGTCATTTATATACCATCAACTACTACTAAAAAAACTGAAAAAAATCCCGCCATGTTTTTTTGCGTTTTTGCGTTTTTGCGGTTCACGCCCGCCGGCCAATAAATAAAACGCAGAATTTGAACCTTTGAGGACTTTTTCATGATGAGGATTGGGTTCAAATCCAACCGAGCAAATGTAGGGCAGATTGTGTTTCACATTGGGTAAAGCATTTCTTTTGAAATACTTGTTGAAGACACTGTGAATCGAAGCATTTGGATACAATTTCGGCTCATACAGCTTCCTTATCTTGAAGAGGGGACAGAAGTACCTAATTAATTGTATTTTCGAATTATTTAGGCCTGACGCTTACTTGAATACCAATATTGGTTCCCACGTCCAAATAAACATGGTAGCAGCCATTCAGTGGGTTGTTTGCAATTTCGTACTTCTTAGGCGTGAGCTCCATAAATGTAAAATTCGCAGTCTTATGATTATTCATGTGGATGAGTGCTAATGCAGCAACAAAAGCCAACAGGAGGAACATCCATGGAATAAGCCCTTTTTGGTTTTGGCTCCCTGTCATTGCTGCGTAAGCCCCGAGCGTAAAACTGAAGCTGTCAAATTGATGCGAATTCATGATATTCAAATGTTGCAGTATTTTTGCATATGTTTGAGACAAGACAGCACAAATGTTATATATGCATTACCAAAGCGGGTTCCAAAAAAAGCGGACATGCTAAATGCCGCACACAAAAACGCACAAGGAACGCAACGCACCCGTTCTCGCCCAACTGAATACCGCACACTTGCAGAAAAAAGCACCGTTAAAAAAATAATGAAAGTATAAAACTTAGAAAGCAACAATGTAGTTAATACAAAAATTGGAAAGCAACAGTTTTATTTAGAAACAACTTATGGGGTGTTCATCTATGCCTCGTTTGCTTAAAATCTTACGATCGACAGCCTTAAATGAAATGACTAAGTTTTCGTACTTCTGATTAATCAAAACACTTCAAACTCATGTGACCAATAGAGGTGGGAAAAGTGGTTTACTTAAAGCTATCAAAAGAGAGTAAAAATGATCAGTACTAAAATAGGAGGCTTAAGTAAAACGCAATTTAACGGAAGGAAAAAATTTCCTTTATAGATGAACACAGCATTAGTGATGTCAGAAAAAAAGAACTTTTATTTCTGGCAATATGGGAACAGCTTCCCAACCAGAAATTTCATTCGAGAACTTCGAACCAAAACGGCCACAATTTTCATGTGTCCGATTTGTTTGTTTTTTGTGTATCACAAATTGAGCACAATTTTGTTGAACTCAGCAGATATTGTTTATTCCACAGATATGTTGAAGTTTAGTTATACCTAACCTTACACAAGTTTGTTTGACACAAACATGTTTAACATTTATGTTCCACAAACTGAACACAATTTCGTTGAAAACAGAGCTTTTTGATGTTTGTGTCACACAAATTAAGCATACTCTTGTGTCACTCAAGGTTGAGCCAATTCTGAGTCACACAAATTGAACACAACACTTTTTTTCAATTGGAAGTTGAGTTCCACAAAAAATGCTTTTCGTCATGGATTTCAGCCTCAAATTACCCACTTTGAGTCACTCTTATGTAAGTCACAAAAGCCCTGCTTAACCTTTAGGAAAAATTCAAGAATTTATAATTCTAGCTTAGCAAATTATTAAGAGATGGCTCTGCTATCAAACCTATTTTATTTAAAAGTAATTATAATTACAACTTGGCAAAGCATTGAGAGTTTCAAAAATATTGCTAATAGCTTTTGGTCCAAACTAAATTAGTATTGAAGTAAAAATAATTTTATTTTCAATATTATTATGGAAATATGAAATATTTAAAACAAATCAAGAAGCCAGTAAGTTAGAGAAGTAAGTATGATAAAAATAATATCTCTCTCACAAGTCCCATCTAAAAGGACAATAGCACATCTTGTCTGATGTGAGATAGACTTGCAAAGTCAGCCATCTATTGGCCAAATATCTAAATATTTTTGAATGATACTCTCATTCCTAGCACCTTTTTCCTAATGGATAATGCCAAAATTGGGGGATTTCTGTGTTACCAAAAAGTCGCACAGAAGTTCTTCAAAATTTTCAAAAATTTCTGGTTGAGGCCAAATTGGCCATAGCGCTTACCCAGTTTTTATGACTCAATCAGTACATATGTAGGTGTAACATAATGACTGATTTGTTAGGTTTTTGAGTACAATTTTGTTGATGTTTTAAGTGTAATTTTTATGCTGGTTTTGTGAGACTCCACTTTGATCGCTGACTAAACTGAGTTCAACAAAAAGGTGCTATTTCGTCACGGGTTTTTGACACAAATTTGACAAATTGTGGATACTTTGAGCAACAACAAAAGTGACCCAAAAGTAAGTCAAAAATTGCGAAAATTTCTGGTTGGGTTATTGCTTAAAAAGGAGCTAATTGTCCCTTGAATTACATAATACGTAAGTGATATAATTATTGCATGATCAAATTGGTTTTGACAAGTCTTAGATGAAACCTTAATCGAAGCGCGCGGTATTTTAAGTAGTGCGCGATTAGGTGCGTTGCGGGACGTTAGTGCGCGGTATTTTGCATGCATCGTTTCTAACTTAGCTTAGCGAGCAAGCTTGTGCTACTTACTAACAAGCCAAGTTAAGGTACTCTTATAGCAAACATACTGTCTGCATGATAACGTATAATTGTACTCGATATAATTTTTTCCTAGCTTAATTTGACTAACCAGTCGATCAAAGTGATAATTTATGTGATATGTTCAGCGTGAAAGAAGCTAATTTCAAGCTTGCGGATAGGAATTTCGAACGCTCTATGACAACTCAGAAACAATAAGACAATTAAGTCTTTCATAAAACCGTTACATAGCAACTCATTGCACCATTAATTTCCCTTTTCAGCTCGTTTTACGTAAAAGCCACTAATCTTCACTGCACGGAATAAATCTTTTTCATGGCCTTTTGAAAATTACTCATTACTCAGAAAAAGCCTCTCCAGGTTATAGAAGAGTGCTTGAAAAGTAAGTTCATGTCTGCAGATTGTCCCACCCTTAATGCATCCAGAACCAAATAACTCATACACTTTTAAAAAATGACTTTTTACTTATTCACAAGGACTTGAAATCAATACAGGTTGTCCCACCTTCATCGGAGCAAAAAAGGGAGACAAATCGAGCCTATGTTTTTAGGGCACAAAATCAGGCAACGCGCTAGGTGTCGTGCACGCACTGCTTGGCGCTAGCCGCACCCGGCTCGACTTGGAACCCGATCTCATTTTCCGTAGTTTAAAAAACTCCGATATTGGTGGGACAATCCGTATACATGCGGTGTCGAAAGGTCGCGAAAGTGCGGACGTCCTGAATACATTGGCGACCTTTCTTGGCTCATGATCCATGTCCATCACAATAACTCATCTTTTCTGTGGGATTATTGGTGAGGTTGCCAATGGCGCAGATCGACCACATTTCACATTCACATATTTTTTTCCAATACTACTACCACGTGGGATATTCCGCGGGGTCAATTTTGTGTCTGTCATAGAAAAGGGCCAGGCAGCAGGAGTGTGGTCTAATCCTTTTTTCCATTATTGGCCAGATGTGCCGCCAGAGTGTAGGAGAAAAAGCCTCTTAATCCCCCAATCCTTGACCAAAACAAGGTCTCCTCTCTCCTTGTCATTAACTGTTACGAGAGCCATGGAAAATATGATACCTTTTCTCAGTAAAAGAAGAAGATGATCCTCCTTTTGATTGCGGCAAATCATCTTTCACATGCGGATCTTTTGACCATTAGATACGCAGCTGGAAGCTTCTTAGTACACTTTATACATACTCGGGATTATTATTATGTATATACTTTGCTTTCGAATAGTATATGCTTCTTTTAATCACACCCTTGAGGTCATGTCCGGATTGCCCCCTCTCTGCAACATCTGCCATTTATTGGGAACGCCACTTTCTTCAGGCTCGAACCTCAAACTAAAGTCCCCCAATAAAGCGCAGGCAAAAAACTGCAATATTCAATCAGTTGGAGAAATAGTGATTTTAGGCGTATTACAAATCAGATCAATTGAGCTTTGAGCACCGGGAAAGTGCTCCCCTTGATGCCCAGTTCATCTACGCAACTTTTTGTAACTTACCTCACGAAAAAACACCACAAATTTCTATGCGTTTTAATGTCACGGCCATGTACCCCAGAATTCTATATGATAATGCTCGCCGAATGCCTTTTGTTTGTGTCACATACCTGCGCAATAGCTGTATCTAGGGTTGACTCAACTAATCAAAGAAGCCATTTAAATTGCTAAGTTGCAGGCTATTTTGAATGTTTTAGTCTGCCCTTAATTACTGGCCTTACTAGTTTGGTTCATACTTGCGCTAGGATGAGCTAAACCATTCAGCCAGTCAAACTCTAATAACAAAGCAACATAGATTTAAGCAACCCTAGCCGGCCTGCGCCTAACTTGTTTGCCTCAATTAAATATTGCGCCAACTTTTGACAATTTTTGCCCTGATGGAATACCGACAATTCACCAGAAGAATGCTCAAGTTACGCCTGATTTTGTCGTGGTAGATGAACAGGGCATTAAATGGGAATATATGAGGAATGACAGCATATCTGGGGATGAAAGGTAACGGCCTTTTGAGGAGCAAACGACCGTTGGCTTTCCAGCGGTCTCGCGAGGGCTGAAAAGTAGCGGAGTCAGCGGACTTTCCGCGTATATCTGTGTAGGCTTGATGCTTCCACAATCGTCCGCAGTTTTTCTCCTCGGTTAGACTTCTAAAGGGCGCCAAAGAAGATTGGAAAAGGTGAGAAAAAATAACAGCTTTATGATCGATTGCACCTGTTACTTCTTTGTCACTTTGCTAATAATGCGCGAAAGTGTTTGCCTAACCTGACATTTGTTGACAACTGACAGCTTTCGTCAAGCTTTCGCATATACTATTTATTAAAAAAGAAAAGAAATCAGCCCCAGCTTCGTTAGCATCATATCATGAATGGCTTCTTTTGATCTGGTCACGTTCGAGCCCAATTTTTGGGCGAGCATTCATCAAAAATCAGTGCATGGTTATTTTTATTCCCTTATACGTATGTGAGGTGGAGAAATCCGGCTAATTGAGAGCATAGATACATATATATGGCCTACATTTGCTCGCGTATGCATATAGCAGAATGTGGCAAAGTAATGAAATTTCCAGAAGTGCGGGTAATCAAATTGCGCGCCTCTTCTTTAAAAAAGGGAAGCAAAAAACATTTTAGGGCGTTGCAAGGGTGTATAAATTTCCTTTATCACAAAAGATTAACTGGGTAGGAGAAAAAACACCAGGCGGGCTAGCTTTTTAATGACGGCCCCGTTGACAGTCTAATAACACCCCCAGGGAGACTTTTGCGGCGAAATCACTTTGGCAACATCATCATCGCTCCTACTAACCAAGTAAGCCATTGTAGGCACATGCACACAGCGGGGAAAATTCCGTACAAATGTAAAAGTAGAATTCAAAATACACTTAAAATCTTAAATAACTTTACTTTCAGCAGTAGTTTTTCTTTTTGGTTTTTAAAACTCTTCTGGATTTCAAAAAATGGAATTTTTTAATTGGTACTTTATTTATGTCCTGTTCATGTACGCCCCAAACTCCTTAGGAAAAGGCACGAAAAACACCTCAAGGAAAGGAGAAAAATTGTCTTATGACAAGCACCAGCTGATACTAAAAAAATCAGATCGACTTTAAAAGCCAACTTGAAAGTAAGCAAATCTAATTTTGGCTTTTGAGTGCTGCACATTTTATTCCTTTTGAGCAAGATCAATAGCTGAATTTAGTCTGCTATCAAAGGAACTTATAAGGAAATAAGCTGAAAACTATGACACAAAATAGCAAAAATTTCCATTCAAAACGCTGCTCGGCCCCAAGCTGAACTCGGAGAGTGGCAGTCAGCTACAGATTCACTTCTCCTTAAGACAATTTTTTCCATACCTTATGGCATTCTTAATACATGAACAGGGCATTAGGGCGTGTAGTACGGTAAATGAAATCTACCTGCTAGCTTGGTACGGCGTGCCGCGCCATCGTCGGCACACGCGCACACTGCTCGCGCAAATTATCCTTTTCATAAACAAAACCCCACATGATTGTGGTTGAGTGTATCGTAAAGCGGTATGACTGGCTTTCGAGAAAAGCCCTCCGTTTATGGACTCTTCTTGCTGACTCAGGTGGAAAATGTGAATATCACGCGCAGTTCATATTACTATACGGCACATGTAAAACTGTTGGCTTGGCAAACTTAATGAAGTAGTTAAAAAAGCCTGAGAGACGAATGAACAAAGTTTTGCTCCAAGACATCTTTGATGCTGGAAAAGAACAACAAATTACGTGATGCTGCAAATGGCTTTCGCCCCCTTGTTTCTCCGCCATCTTTTTAATTAGGCCCAGTTTTGCATGGACTTTTTGCTAATCGTCACTCTGGGACAATGGGGTCATTTTTTCCTCTCTTGGCATGGCCACGTTGCCAAGTGAGGATGAGCAATTAGCGAGACCAAAATACTGGAGACATCACGACATGATGCTTGCCGCCTCTCATGTTCTTGACCACTTTGGGGATGCTTCCATTCTTCTTGAGGACAACAACAGCCACAAAAAAGAGAGGCTGCTGCAAGCCAAAAAGGCCACGTGGTGGCAGCGCGCATCGGGACGTGACATCTAATTTACAGGGGCAAAAACCAACAAGATCCTTTTCATCATCAACTTTTGTGTGTTTGCCACACATCTTTCACTTTGGTGGATCTTTCCTGGCACCTTGGCCAGACAACTTTTGGGCCGGGCTTTGTTTCAAAGTAGGAAATGTTTTTGAGCATCATTTGGACCGCTAGGTGGCGTGCGAACTAATTAATGAAATCAATCTTAGTCGCTGGGTGGCGCGCAAACTATGTATTAATTCACTTAAAATCAACTCAAGTTACTAGGTAGCGTGCGAACCATTTACTGAAATCAACTTTAGGTGGCGTGCGAAGTGCGAACTATTTACTGAAATCAACTTTAGTCGCTAGGTGGCGTGCTAACTATTTACTGAAACCAACTTTAGTCACTAGGTGGCTTGTGAACTATTATCTGAAATCAACTTTAGTCACTAGATGGCTTGCAATCTATCTACTGAAATCAACTTCAGTCGCAAGGTGGAGTGTGAACTATTTGCTGAAATCAACTTTAGTCACTAGATGGCTTGCAATCTATCTACTGAAATCAACTTCAGTCTCAAGGTGGAGTGTGAACTATTTGCTGAAATCAACTTTAGTCGCTAGGTGACGTGCTAAATATTTTTACTGAAATCAACTTTAGTCACTAGATGACATGCGATCTATCTACTAACATCAACTTCAGTCGCAAGGTGGACGTGCTAACTATTTACTGAAATCAAATTTAGTCGCTAGGTGGCATGTGAACTATTTACTGAAATCAAATTTAGTCGCTTGGTGGCTTGTGAACTATTTGCTGAAATCAACTTTAGTCGCTAGGTGACGTACTAAATATTTACTGAAATCAACTTTAGTCACTAGATGACATGCGATCTATCTACCAACATCAACTTCAGCCGCAAGGTGGAGTGCGAACTATTAACTGAAATCAAATTTAGTCGCTTGGTGACGTGCTAACTATTTACTGAAATCAAATTTAGTCGCTAGGTGGCTTGTGAACTATTTACTGAAATCAACTTTAGTCGCTAGGTGACGTACTAAATATTTACTGAAATCAACTTTAGTCACTAGATGACATGCGATCTATCTACCAACATCAACTTCAGCCGCAAGGTGGAGTGCGAACTATTAACTGAAATCAAATTTAGTCGCTTGGTGACGTGCTAACTATTTACTGAAATCAAATTTAGTCGCTAGGTGGCTTGTGAACTATTTACTGAAATCAACTTTAGTCGCTAGGTGGCGTGCGAACTATTTACTGAAATTTACTATGGTCACTAGATGGCGCGGAAAACAAAATGCGTCCTGCTTCTACCGGGACCTACACTCAGTTATTTTGATGCTTGTTCAAATGCTACAAAAGCATTTTGAAATAAAAAATTAAATATTATTAGACGTGGAATTTTTATTATGATGGCGGTTTGGGCTTATTAGATGAAAAAGTGATGTAAATACTAGATATAGGCTGACAAGGCTTGGTCACATAAACTAAACACAAACCGCTGCTCATTCTTAGAGCCTTTTAGTCCGCTAGATGGCGCTTTCACAAGTCTCCCAAAAAAGTTTCTATTCACCAGGGCTTTTTTGCCATGGCTTTCCCAATTTTTCACCTTAGCACTTTTTTGTGCCCCAAAGACAAAGTGCACGTTATATGGTGGCGAGGGCCAAAAGTTTGAGTGGCATCGTCCAAATGAGGTGGCAGATTTGGCCACCCTCAAAAACAACAGCTGGATTTAAGAGTGAAACTTACTGATTTGTCACACCGCAGCATGTGTTGGTATAGGGAAGATAGTTTACTGAAGCAGCTAGAAGAAAGCTAACAGATTTGTTTGGATGCTTTTTGTTGTCCCACTGGCCATAACTTAGCTAAAGAACAATGTCGCAAGTTTTCCACTAAGAGAGATGCGTGAGACAAATATTTACCCTATGTGGCATATAGCAGTGCTTTAGCAAGTTTTTTCGGCTAATGGCGCCTCCATCTTGATATGAGGCCGGGCGCGCTGCAATTTTTTCTGACCAAACCTCAGGCGAAGAAGCTCTATGGGCTCACTTGTCGTTGACCCCTGATTGAAAGGCACTCGGATCCCATATCATTCGATGATCATCATCAGTGGAAGCAAGACAAGATTATGGTAGAGGGAAAAAGAGAAAATGGTCAGCTCCGCCAAAATCATGTTGTCCACCAGCCATCTTGAGATTGGCCCATTATTTGCAAGAAATGATGCTTTTTTGGCAGAATTTCACGTTCCCCCGTCTAATCTCTTTTCTGTGTGCTTCAAAATAAGTTTTTCGGATCTTCAATTAGTTTTTTAGGCGATTGGTGATAGCAAAAATACTTTCCTAAAAAAGCATGAAGTAAAAAAATGCTCTTTTGCTAACAGCGAAAGCATTTGATAGTACACACTTTTATTTCAAAATACAGAATGAGGATCCGAAAATGCGCTTAAGCGGGCTGCTCTGAAGAAGTAAATAAATGGGCCGAATTGGCTGTAGTGCGGTTGCAATTTCGGTGCCGCACTCTGTTTATACAGAATGCGGCTCCGAAACTGCACGAAGCGGGCTGCTCTGAAGAAGTGAATAAATGGGCCGAATCGGCTGTAGTGCGGTTGCAATTTCGGAGCCGCACTCTGTATGCAGAATCCGGCTCCGATACTGCTCTTTACGCTGCATTGAAGAAGTAAATAAACCGGCTGTAGCGCGGTTGCAATTTCGGAGCAGCGTCCTGTATGATGTCCCTTTTCTGTGCTTCAAAATAAAAAACCTTTTCGGATGAACTAAAAGGAGATATCTTAAGCTTGGGACCAAAAATGGCTCTTAATGTATAGCTTTCTAACGGTGAAACCCTATTATGATATGTAGTATGTAAATACAGATTGTCTCACGTTTCTTTCATATTATATGATATTTTAGATTTTTAGTCAAACTCAGCTCGACTTAAATTTCCACATGGCAAAAAAGCTCAATATTCTTGTGGGACAGCCTGTAAATGATAGGCTGGTAGTCTTGGCCTCAAAAGGCAAGCATAAATACCATTAAAGTCCCCAAGGTTTGCTTGTGTCGATTAAGCTTCATCATTGGAATGCTCCCATGGGACGGTTAAGTAGGAGGAAAAAAAAACAAGATCATCATCATGTGGAAATAAAAAGGGTTGGAAATGCTCCATTTATGTGAGATGGGCTCTTGAAAACAGATATTTATCGAGCGCTAGTGAGCGATTCCATATGGCTCTCAATTTATGGGACAAATGTGCCGTAAATGGAGGCAAAAAAGAAGCTTTACTGCTGTGCAAGCAAGTAAGCAGGCTGCTATCACTTTCTGAATTGGATGTCACTTGAAACCTTTTAGCTGCCATCATCATCATCTTTTCAAGCACGAAAAAAGCTTGCAGAAAAAAGTTGCAACAGCCATATCATATGTGCTTACTTTATATGGAAAAAATGCCTCCAATTTCAGAGTCCTTGCACACTTGGCTCATTCAGATTTTTGGCCCAGATTGATGAGGGCGATGGGGTTTTTTTAGGCTTGTCTCTTATAGGAGATTGCATTCCATTTGTCAAGCTCCTTTCTTTCTCCTATTGTTTCCGCATCCACGTATTACATAAGAATTTATGGTCGGGCTCATCTCTTGCTGCTGCTGCTGTTGACCGTGGCATCTTGCAGCAATCTTTATAAATATCAGAGCACACTCTGCCACCCCTATTGTTCACGTACAGACCATAAACGGACACTCTATTTGCTCCACTTATACTTGTATATATACGTAGTATATACATACAGTGGGCAAAAGGCACTTCTATATTTCACCCAAATCCTTTAGAGACGTTGCAATTGCTTTCCATGTCAGCAAATTAAGCCGTTTTGAAGATAATGCTGGAATGCTTCGCGAGAGGAGCTAAAAATGACGACGTTCTAAATCGAGTTTGTGACAACCCCATTACCCAGCAAGGAAGAACCATATTTTGTTAGAAGTAGAAAAAGTAGCTTTATGCTCCTTTGAGACGCCTCCTTACATTTGCTTATATGGACACTATCCTGTATGTAGAGCACACTTCTACGCCTCTTTCAAATGAAATTATTTCATAGCCCATACTATAATGTATGTCAAGCAACAAGAGCCTTTTCGTGTTCACTACTCAGCGGTAAAAGGTCAAGAGTTTATAGCCCTGTAAAAAAACAAGCAGAGAACTTTAACAAACACCCGCAAGATGGAGCTGCGATTTGTTTACATGCGGAATTAGCGACTGAGACTCTGCTTTATCCGCCATTCCCCCGTCAAAAATGCCAAAAAGCATTAATAGATGAAAAGTCGGCATCTGGTTTTTTGTCCCCTTCCACGGTGGCGCCATCTATTTAAATGGCTGCAAAAAAACCTAAATAGAGCCAAGCTGTAACTACATATTGGGATTTTCGAGTGTTTTGTCCAAGCTTCGCACAAGCTGCAATAAAAGATTCCATATAAGTACTGGTCATGCATTTTGAACAGCCAATTGCGTTTCCGTAATAAGATCTTTTTCCCGGCCTCCGTTTCAGCAGCGGAACAATATGGAGATCGCGGTCAAAGTGGCCATATTATGGTGGTGCATCCTTGCAACCAAGTCCAGCAATGCCTCCGTTTTACCACCACAAATTCCAATAATGAAGAAAGCGGATGGGGAAAAGGACGAAAAGGTGAGAGAACCAGCTTTTGTGCCATCTTCTCATGAATAATGAGTGGAGAGTGTAGGAGGTTCGCATAGACCCCCCGAGGGTGACATGCGCGCCCGCGGGTAGCGATGGAAGAACTTGCTACTAGAAACTAGTCGAGGTGTTTACTCGAGTGCGTCCGTTTATTAACTGCTTCTGTACAATTAGCTTCACCGGGACGTCGCGCCCGCTGCGCGTCTGCGAGCACGCCCGTCTACCCGTGTTCCTGCTACAACTTCCCCCTACTGAAGGGTTGTCGTGTCCTCACGACGGGGGCCTACGATCCTTTGCCTTGGCGTAGCAGGCCACCAGGGAGGCTGGGGGTGCTCCCGCAGTCTCGACTTCGGGGAATGGTTTTAAAGGCGTCGATGCACGAAGGCACCTTGGCTGCGGGCAGGACCGTCATGAGATAATGGTGCATCGACTTGCTCTGTCGAGCCAGCACGTCCACTTGGGCTTGTAGGTTCTTGTAGCCCTAATTGTGTTCCTGGAACAGGGTCTCGCACAGTCGTTGGAGAAGGCCTTGGGGGATGTCCGGTGCGGCGTCGTCAGCCTTCCCGTCTCCCGCTGAGCCGGCGGCGGCCGTAGCATACTTGGGCGGTGCATCCTCATCCTCACCATCGTCATTGGAGCTGCCCAAGTTAGCCAGGCAGAAGGCTTGAGTGGTCCCGCCCCGGGGTGGTGACGTCCTCGCCTGGAGGGCCGCTCGTCGTCACTGTCGCCCCTGGGAAGAGGATCCGGTCTTGCCTCAGATTGGTCACCATTCTCCATGTCATCTTCTCCATCAAGAATGCCGTGTGCCAAACCGCCAACAGCATCCACCACCCTAAGCCACGCCAGCGGTATAAGACCACCATGCGCAGCAGAGCTCCGAGGATCAGTCTCAGGAGGCCCACCGTAATGAGGAATCCTGTGAAGTACAAGTAGCACTTCCCTGCCAAGCTGAAGAAGGGGATGATGGCACTTCCCACATGGTCGACCATCTGATCAATGTCTCCCTGAGACCAGAAGGTGGTGGAGCGGCTGCCAGTGATGAGCGAGTTGTGAAGCACATTGCTGGTGATCATGTTGACGACAGCCCCCCTGGCTGCTGAAGAGGTGGAGATAGAGGATGTGGTTGGCCTGCCGCTCGGCTGAGAAACACCTCCACCCAGTCCACGGCTGACGTCGTATTGATGATTACGAGGAGCAGCATCCAACATGGGGTTGAGCTGGGCATTTGATGGGCGTGATGGAGTTGCATGGGACAATGCTGGGCCGGTCCGTCAGGATGAACAACAGCAGGTCCGCGAAGCGAGTCTCGCGGTTCACCCATACCGCGATCTCTTGGGTGCAGTTGTTGATGGACCAGGTGACTGCCTGCACCGGGTAGCACGAGGTCACATTGGCCACTGCTCCGGCCCGGGTGACGAGGTGACCTGGCCCATGACTGTTCAGGGTAGCATACGTTGACGACCCCGAGGCAATGCTCTGCAACTTATAACATATCAATTCCTGCAGAAACTTTGAACCGGTCCTGGATGTGCAATGCATGTTGAGGGTGAACGAGTGCCAGTTGGGTTTGGATATTGGCCCCGTCCATGTCTTCCTGGTGCAGATACTTGGCCTGAAGGGGCCCCATCTCCAGGTTCGATCAACAGCATCACGAAGCCTCTCAACTGCGTGGTGAATAGCTTCTGCTGGCACATTGACTGCGCGCCCTTGAGGGCAGATCCGGTAAATCGGGACTCCTCCTCAGGGGCTAGCAGGAGGAGGTCGCCAAGGTGCCCAGTTCCTCCCAGCGAGCTGGTGGCATTTCGATGGGGGAAGAGCACCGCAGGTCCCTGGTAGACTTCACTCAGTTGATCCTCACAGCGTGGAGACTTGCGTTGGGCCACACGATCATGCCCTCGGCGTCGTCCTGCACGATGAGGTCCTGGAAGTTCGCGGTCAGGTGGTTGGAGAACACCACCCGCCCGTTAGCCGTGTTCAACTTCCCGTAGATGGGCTCGACCAAGGCGTGGATCGTGGTGGTCTCATTTGATTTGTAGAAGGTCACGTCCCCGCTGGTGAAGGTGGTCGCGGTGCACTTGTGGTCCTTGTCCAAGACTCCCTTGGAGAAGTATGAGAGCAACGTCGGGTTGTTCAGCGCCACCGCTACCTTCTTGTTCTCCACAATCAGGTAGTGCTTTTCGGTGGCCTCTTGGTAAGCTTGTGGAGTCACCAAGTAGGGCTTGTTGACGTCCGTCATCTGACTGCCGTAACTGATGCTCTCTCGTACCCACACCTAGTCACAAGCTCCGGCTGACTTAGATTGATGGCCTCGTGGATTGCATCGGGGTGTGCGCAGTCGTAGGTTGTGAACAAGGCCGCTTTAGCCTCAGGCTTATACAGGTCTGCGCTTCTACCTGCCAAGGATTTGACCTTGGAGGATGGCTTCCAGTGCCACCTCATTGGGGAGGACCCAGTAGCCATACATGAAGAGGGCCAGCAGCAGAAAAGAAGCGTTGCACCACATTGGCATGGGCATGGTTAGCGTTCATATTTGGTACTGTTGGCTAGATTATTGTGATAGTTAGCAACTCAGACTGTAAGAGAGAGAGAGTAGAGTGTGAGTGTTATGTAAAACTGTAACTCGTGCGACCAAAATACTGAAGTTTTGTACATGAGTTCAACATAAAAACATTTTGTTTTGTGGTGATGCGATGCACCCCCCCAAACTTCGTGTTGAGGGAGCACCAATATGTCCTGCTTACTTATTAAACACTTATCTGCATTGTTTGTGGTGTTAATGGTCTTGTCATCTTGCATGGTGTTGTCTTTGTTGTCATTGAGTTAGCTGGGAACTCAAGGACATCATACTCAAGTACCGTGGGGTCATAATTGAACTGTGGTATTGGGTCGTCTCTGGTATGAGGGAACATGTATTCCCGGGTTAGTGGGCGCCATTGCAGACTCGAAAGAATGGGCAACTCCTCCATTGGTGCAGTTTCCACTTTTATCGCTGTTTTTAGGTACTCGTAGACTTATGTCTATCATGTCGAAGTCCATGTTGTCCTTGGGAGGTGCAGAAGGTTTTTCAACTGCAAATTTGGTGGTAGTGAGTTTGTTGATTGTTTCTCAATAGTCCAGGGCCTTTGTCGTGGGGTGAAAGCCTGTTTGTCCGCTAGTTGGATGCGCTTAGCAGATGTTTGGCATCAACCTGTTTCCGTTGCTTGCTCGCTGGGAATCCCCAAAGATGAGGTCTGAGTTGGTGGTAGGCTGCCGTTCAACACTATCTTATATGGGGCCAGACCAGTTGACCGATTTTCGGTAATGCTTGTAGGGGGCAGGACAACCAGGGTGAAGGGCACCACTCTGCCCATTGGGCGTAGTGCCCTGTGATCATCTTATGAATGAGTTCTTTAAGGTTTCGATGATGTCGCTCCACCAGAATGCTCCGAGGTTCGCAGGACATCGTGGTTGTGGCCTTGATACCCAGAGCAGCGCACACCACACCTGTTTCATTAGATGGGTCTTGAAATGCGTGCCTTAACCGGTGTGCAGCCATTCTGGCAACCAGAACTTGCATGGAAAAGCCTCTATCCACACATTACACATGCATTTTTGTGAATGATGCTGACTGGAGATCTTGAAGGGTCTCATATAATCAAGGCTGGAATCGCCAGTTCTGTTGTCGGCAGAGCGATCATGACTAGACAACCTCATCAGCTCTCTTTGCCATCCATGGGAAATAAAAGTAATAAAAGTGCTGGGCTGTCCTGTGTAACAGGGTTTCCTTCCTTGGCGCCCGGTGGTCTCGTGATTATGCAGCAGGCTGGCTTCTTCCCATTTGCTTGGCACGACCAGCCAGGAAAATGAATCGGCCTTGGTGCCTTGGAGCTGCAATGCCCTTTGCTGATCCAGAGGTGAGCTGTCAAACTAATCTAGTAGGACCCTATCGCGGGCTGAAGCAGCTTTCAAGGGCTCGCAATGGGGTTTGTCGCAGCTGCGCTAGTTTACGCAAGGTGACAAGGTCATCGTCTTCTTCCTGGGCCTCCGCCCAAAGTTCTGGCTTTGTGGGGATGAGCTTAGGTTTGCTACTCTGAAGAAGTCATCGTTGGAGACCTCTGAGCTGGGGTGATTGCTGGCCCGATCAAGGGCGGGGCCTGGCTCAGGGAATCTGCGTTGCTGTGTTTGGTGCCGGTTCAATGCACCATTTCGAAGTCCTAATTGGAGATGGTACCGAGCAATCTGGCTAGCATGCTGGTGGGGGGATCAGCTTCCTAGCCCCATAAAGGATGACCCTTTCCTTGCTGCCTTGAACTTGCAACAGCAAAGCCCCCACAGCTCCGTTCTCCTGCTAGAAACCAGTGTCCAAGATGAACATGTTAGGTGACACGAAGTCAGGGCAAGCCAGCACCAGGGTCGACACAAGGCGTCGTATATTCTCCCCAAAGGCTTCTCGATACTCTTGAGTAGGCGGGTAGGTGTGCATAGCTGCTGTGCCATTATCCCTCAAGAGCTTGGCACTCAGATGGGCGGTGACATGCTGGTACTTCTCGATGCAAGCCTGATAGTAGTTGGCCTTGCCCACGAACACTTTCAATAGCTTGCGGGTGTTGGCAAGGGCCATTTGCAGATCAGGTCGACGTAGGCTGGCACGACCTCCAGTCCCTTGGGCGTGACAACATGCCCCGAATAGCTTACTTGGGTCTGGAACACGTGGCACTTGGACAGCTCAAGCAGTAGGCCGGCCTTTTGGTGGTCTTGCAGCACAACCCGCAGGTTGTGAAGGTGTGACTCAAAGTCAGGGAGTAGACCAGGCAATCGTCCAAGTTTGGAAGAGCTACATCTCCCATGACACTCCCTCTAATACTAGGCATTAGAGCCGGCTGTAAGTCTTGGGGGCATTGGTGAGCCCACATGGCATCTTCAGAAAAGGGTGGGAGCCATCTCTGATTGAGAAGGTGGTCTCCTCCATGTCCCCAGGCTTGATGGGCACCACATTGAAGGGCTTGACAGCCTCCAGGGTGGAGAAGACGGTAGAGCGGCCAATTGGCTCAGATTATCCCGAACATCCTCGATCGGGTTGGATTCGACAACAGTGGCCTTGTTGGGCTCGCGATAATCCAGGCACGGCAGGAGGCTCCCGTCCCTTTTTCCGAATGTGGACTTGTGGGGTGGACCACAGCAAGGAGGTTGGGGTGATGACCTCTTGTCCAACCCCTTTTGGGTCTTCTCCTTTAAAGAGGCTTCCACGCTGGGATTGATTGGCGTAGATGAATATTGATTGGCCTGGTTACAGGCTTGAGGTCGATGGCGTGTTCTACCAGCTTGGTCTGGCCAGAACGACCGTCGAAGGGTAAGGCCCCTAGATACGCAGTGAGGAGTGAGGCAGCGGCCTTCAACTGCCCGGGGTCCCTCCGGATGAGGTCGTTTTCTTCCAGCTTGTAGGCCCGTATGGCGAACTCAATTTTCTCTTGCGGGACAGCATCGGGAGGTGGTCCCTTGTAGGGCTGGCCCTCCACGTCCCGTCGGGGTGGATAGCTTGTACTTGCGGCTCTGGACCCTTGTAGGGCCGACGGCCGGAGGCACATACTCCTGGAGGGTGCCGTAGCAAACACCTCCTTTCACCTGCAGAGAGTAATCCAGCTAGTTTGACAATTCACCATCAGGTGTCCTCCTGAGGCTGGCTGACCCACTACGCATGGCCAAGGAGCCAGCTGGGTCTCCTCAGCAACTGGCCTCAGCTTCGGGCGCTGCTTACTTGGCCTTCCCATGGGGCCACTGGGTCGCGACGGCTGCAACCAGGACCGCGGTGCACCGTGGGACCGTAGTGGGTCATGTCACATGGATGGCAGATCCCACGGTTGGGGTGTCAGCAGCGTCGTGCAAGGCTCCGACAATCGGGAGGTACTTGGCATGGATCTGGAGGGCACCTTGAGAATGAAGCTTATTGATGTGATGATGGCTCTGGAAAGGCCCACACATGTTGAAGTCTATGGACGGCTGTGTACTACCGTGGGCCGGATAGAGAACATATGAGGGTGCTTTCCGATCTGGACTCTCAGGGGCTGTCCGAGCTCTCCCAACACTTGCGGCCGGTGCCGCTTGTGGGCAGTGCCCACCACGGTCATGTCGCAGAGGGGCCATAGGTTGTGTGGCAGGACCCCAAAGCATTGGGCTAAGGCCTCAGAAATGCAGGTATGCCAGCTATGGCCGCTGTCAACTAGGGCACGGGTCTTGATCCAGCCAATACACACACAGGTACCCGTGCTGTAAAATTGTTTATGTTCGGTGATGTGATCAAGGGCAGCTAGCAGGAGGGATATTAGAGAGGCTCGGTCAGAACCCTCTACAACCGGGTCAGTTGTTTCCTGCCAGCGTGGCCCACGTGGGCTCTGCCTCGCCCTTGGGCCTTGCTTCACAAATCTTGTTGACCCTGGGGTTGCTGGTTGTTGGTGGTCCGGGGCTGAGTCCTGGCTTGCGGTCACCCTCAATACAATACTTGAGATGGAGCGCTCTTGCATGCCGAGGACCGTTGTTGCTGCTGGCTCTCAGCCCGGTACCCTTTGTTGGTTTTGGGGTTGTAGTGTTTGTTGGGCTCGTCCCGGTCAAGGGCCCGGCATTCAGCTTACCAATGACCCTTCCTCTCTCAGTAGTAGCAGATAATTTTGGTGTCGGCATCAGACAAGAGCATAGCGGAGACTTGGCCTTTGCCCAGCCCAATGGACAACAAATACTCTGCCTGGCAAGCCGCCTCTAGGGCCTCAACCATGGTGGCAACTTGTGCCCCAAGATGCCCGCCACTACGTCCTTCCTGTACATCTTAATGACAAGATGCGTACGGGGTCCAGGGCGAGTTAGGGCCTGGCCCTCACAAGGATGCTCCACAGGCGGCATGCCACTGAGGGATGGCCTGGTCAGACCACTGCTGGGCGGTTTCCAGCACAATGTGAGCCGCCTGAGATGAGGTAACCATGGCTTACACGTCTAGCAAGTGTATGAAGGTGAAAGCCTCATTGTCAAGGCGTAGAGGTCAACCTCATTGACCGTTTGCAGTGCCATGCCTACCAAGGCGTGCTTGGTCTCCATATTCTTGGTCGCCTTTGTTGCTTGCAACCCCAAGAAGGTAGCCTCGACAGGTAGGTGGGATGTGAGCCACTTATCGGCCTCAGTTTCCTCAAACTTCCTAGCTTGCATTTCCGCCAGGATTGGACAGCTGCTGCCTTGGCTTCCAAATGGCAGGTCCCAGCCTCCAGCCAGAGCAGCTCTACTCCCTGTTGTTGGGTATGGAGGTCGGCCTGGCGCTGGGCCTTGAGCCCTTGCATGAGCGGAAGCATCATTACTTGCATATCGGCGGGAACAGCAGCCGCGTTCTCGGGGCCCCGGCCAGGAGCCTTCCTGAGGCGAGCAGCCCAGAGCCCCCTGCGCATCTAGATCCTCCACAATTGCTGCTGTGGGCCTTGAAAGCACCGCCGCTGGGTGGTAAGTCGGGGGCCTCGTTTGCAGAGGAGGAGTGCAGCGGCGAAGGCTGATATCTAGTGCTCAAAAGTAACGTAGCATAGTTAATGAAGAAGCAAGAGTGGGTGTGGTAGCCTTGGGAGACCCCAGAGAGCTGCACACAAACCCTCCAATATGATCACTCTTTTCAGTGTCATTGGATCAGCGCAACGGCTGCTCTCACGGCCAGCAGGGGATTTCTGGCCCCTCTGACACTCTCGAGATTGTTTACGCGATCTGGTTTATGACCGGAGATTTAGACGGCCAATTTTAGCTATTTGGCTATTAGCGGAGCTTCATTAGCGACAGGATGCGAGATTTAGTTTACAACTTCTTGCAGCTGCAAACAGCAGTCGATCTCCCTTGTTACTAAGAGTAACATTGGGAATTTGGCCATAAAGAGGCCAGCAGCTTGGTCTGTTTGCGACCGTATTTGCGCAACACAATGCTAGGTCTCAGAGTGACCATTTATGGCCATATTTTGTGCCTGACAATATCAAATCTCGAAAGTGACCGTGAACGCATTAGCGATAAGCAGTTGAGCCGACCCATCTACGGGTCAAGGGATTAACTTCCCTATTAGTACATTGCTCAGTGATCCTTGACCGATCCTCAAGAGCCAAGCCTTTTCCGGCCTTCGCCTGGCGGCCCGCCGCTGGGGTCCGCCTGACGGCTTCCCGAGGTATACTTCTCGGGGGTAATCGATAGTCGTGGCCTGATTTCTTTTTGACTGCGTGCGCGCAGTATTTGGGAGCGTGTAGTTAGTTGTTGTTTATTGATCTTAATGCAATCATTAACATGAATCGTTCTGACAAATGCGCGTTTTTCTGCAAAGTAACGCGGCCTCCCTGCCAAGGCTTCAACCCAACCAGAAATTCTGAGCCCTCATACACCAAAAAAAACTCTCAGTGAAACTTATACGTTTTATCAACATTGAGTTCTAGTCACTACGTAACACCAACTGCATTGACACCTAGATAAAATCAAAAACACCCATTTTCCTTGTCACTTTCGATTTTTTTCCAATTTTTTTACATAGGTGGTATGGAAGTCAATGTTACGCAACGACATAAACTCAACCCGGTAAAACGAAGGAGTGCTAACACGTTACAATAACTTTCAGAAAACTTGGGAAAATTTCTGGTTGGGAATGGTGGCCTTGTTGCGAGGGCGAGGCTGTGATGGCGACTCAGGTGTCCAGCGATCTTGCTGCCTGAGGGCCCGTGCTCTCCTGGTGATGCCCGCCATTCTCTGTGGCGCAGCCTCAGCCAAGGACAAGCGAGGTGGTTCTGGCGACTCAGGTGTACAGCGATCTTGCTGCCTGAGGGCCTGTGCTCTCCTGGTGATGCTCGCCATTCTCTGTGGCGGCCTCAGCCGAGGACAAGCTTGCTCGGCGTACGATAGCCGGCTGGCAGCGTATTCGCGATTTTCTGCTAAAGTGTCGCGATGCCTACTGCCACAACACCTCCAAGTGACCCGGGCATACGACCTCGAGGGCGCCCGGCCTCGACCTGGGGTGGATATTGTACTTTCTGCTCTCCAGACGAGGGCACTCGACTGGCGCAAGCAACGACTCGCTGTCGGCCGTGCTGGTGGCTTTGATAATTGCCTGGGGTGTGGCCTTCTTGCCACGCCCGTTCAGGCGGTCTTTAACCATATTGCTGTCCCTTATTTGCGGGTGGTTCATTGGTGTCTCGTATTCGCGTTTTTCTGCTAGAGTGACGCGATTCCTACTGTTACTACATCTCTGGTGACCCGGGGGTTGTGCGACCTCTCTCAATAGTGGTGCGCCCCGGCCTCGACCCAGAGATGGGGTATCTTGGCATACTTTCAGCCATACTTTCCACATTGTAAAAGCTGATTTTGAATTTATCATGGTAAATGGCACCACCATAGAGTAGTGCATCAGGTTGTGCTTTTAGTGGAAAAGTGGGGAAAATACTTTTTGCCTCTGCACAGTGGATCAAAAGCCGATTTCACGCGCACAGAAATTACGTCAAATCACAGATTTCCGATTTTAGCACCCATTTTTAGCTTCCAATTTGTAGGACTTTTAGGCTACCTAAAGAGCACAAATTAATGTTAATTGACAGATAAAGGTTTAAATTTGGTGAAGAACTCATAATTTTTGGGCAAAAGTTGATTTTGATGAATTATGCAGAGCAGCAACTTTGCACAATTTGAGCAGAAATTGGCTCTCCCATAACTTTTATTCCAAATGACTCCAATTGAGTGACCAAGTCGAGGAAGTCAAGCTTATAGCATAAATTGAAGAATTGGCTGCTCTTACTTGCTCTCCTGGTTGCCAGGATGGCATATTTTTAGCTTACCGCTAATAAGAAAAAGGTGCTATGTTGATTTTGCGACTTTTTCCGTATGCGTGAAATGAAATCAGCAAACAAACCCACTGTGCTCTGGAGTGAACACATGTGTAGTGGCTTTTCACACTAGACAGGATGACCAGGTGTGGCTATTTATAGCTAAGTGGCTATTTTTTTGCTTTGTTTACTACAATTTTGGCTACAGTGATTTAGGCCGAATAGCCATAGCCATTTGTGGCCACTTTTAGTCTTTTCCTTCAAAGATAACCGAATGTGGCTTTTTTTGGAAGATTTTCAAATGTTCTGGTCACCCTGCTACTAGGGCGTTGTCGCCGCCATTGTTCCTTTGTTCCTGTTGTTGTTGTATTGCTCTATGGTCCTCTTTTTACCTCTAGCAGCGTTCTTGGGAGCAAAGGTGTCGAAAAACTCGGGGAGTTGTCCTCAGCACCGAGCCAACTTGTAGGAGGTTCGCATAGACCCCCCGAGGGTGACATGCGCGCCCGCGGGTAGCGATGGAAGAACTTGCTACTAGAAACTAGTCGAGGTGTTTACTCGAGTGCGTCCGTTTATTAACTGCTTCTGTACAATTAGCTTCACCGGGACGTCGCGCCCGCTGCGCGTCTGCGAGCACGCCCGTCTACCCGTGTTCCTGCTACAAGAGCATGTCATCAACTTTGATGATCCCATATCACACATTCGAGACAAAATGGAAAAAAGGGAACAGTATAGCACTCTTTTTTTCTCCACTCCGAATGAGGCACGAATTACTGCAACAATAAAATAGCCTGCATGTCAGTCATTTTTGGCTCTACTTTCAGCAGCTGCAAAAGTCAAAATGCTGAGCTATATACAAAGTTAGGACGAGACATGTGTGACTGGTGATGCCTGGTTGAGCGGAAATTTATTTGACATTAATCGTCGTTGTCGCGAGAAAACAGACCCGGAGTTCAACAGTCTTCTTCTTCGCTTTTACTCCCCTTCTTTAAATGAGCTACTTGATGTTTTGGCACGTCTAAGAAGGAGTATATTATAGCGTAGTAGTAGCACATGTATAACACACATACAGTCTTGTGCGTGTGTCGTGTCAAGATGCTCCTCGGAGCTTGAGCATGTTTATATAGAAGCTCGTTTCCAAAACTACAACTCGGACAGTGATTATTGAAACTTGCTATAATGCTGCTAAGTGGGCTACTTGCGGTGCTTTCACTCGCCTGTGGAGGCTACTTGGTCGAAAAGTATGTGGAGACAGCAGCCGCTGATTGCTGCGATACCACACCTTCCTACTTTGACGATGAAGTCATCGAGCTTGGAATTCAGAGGAAAAACGTATTCGACTGCATATCTCTTGTAGTATACATGTGATAAGTGAGCAGTTCCATTTTTCGTTGCAGCCAAGAAAGGTGGTGGTGGAAGTGTACTACGAAACCCTCTGCCCAGACACGAGGCATTTCATTCGCACTCAGCTGTATCCGACTTGGCAAGACTTGAGCCACATCATGGACATCCAGTGGAAGCCCTATGGGAAAGCACAGGTACGTGATTTGAAAATTAGGAGAACGTCATGGATGGCCTCCAATGGACCATTTCAGCATTGGGAGGACGAGAGTGCTGGCTATTCGTTTGAATGCCAATTTGGTCCGCTGGAATGCATAGGGAACATGGTCCACGCGTGCAGCATTAAATACATCAGTAATGACCGCCAGTTGGCCGACTTCATTCACTGCATGATCGAGGACAACTATCAGCCCAAAGAAATAGGACGAACGGTGAGATTGGCACACACACTTGAGCCATAAGGCAGATATACCACTATATAGCTTTTCCACAGTGTGCGGAGCGACACGAGGTCGATTGGAGGCCAATTCACAGCTGTGTAAACTCAAAGGAAGGTGCCCAACTCCTCGCACTTCACGGAGATGATACTCGAAGTCTGCGGCCCAAAATGTCATTTGTGCCACACATTGTGATGAATGGGAGGCACATCAAACCGGAGGACTTTTTGTCCAGCTTCAGGCACATCCTTTGCTCAGCGTACAGAGGAGAAAAGCCCGAAGAGTGCATAGATGTCATATGAAAAAACTAAGATATGCTACTTTTCTAAATAAACAGCCTTTGGTGAAAACGATGCCTTTCTCCTTCAACTGCAGAGGTTTCTAGTCGGCTTTCACTTTAGTTCCGCAATAGAGCCTTGCTAAAATAAGAAATATTGGCACTAGGTATGTATAAAAATATGGATCACGTTTGAGTGACGCCCTTTCTGGCCACCAGCATATTCAAAACTGAGTTTTTCGTGATGTATGACACTGCTTTCTTGTGAGTGACCATGGTGAAGTCGTACCCATTGCACTGGAGGATTTTGTCATGCACACGGAGACCAGCTTTGCTCGCGGCGCTGTTGTCCTGGATCTCGGTCACATAAATGCCCTTTGAAAATAAGGTCGAAATGATTGGATTTCGAAGAAATTCGCGCCATTCAACTCACATTGTCGGAGTAACCTTGCGGACTTTTCAAGTAGTCCTGATCGATGCCACCCCCAATTTTGAAGCCACATCTTAATACTTCTTGTCCGTTGGCATCAAAGCCTCCAGACTCTTTTTTCAAAGTGATGGGAATCTATTGGGGAAAGGGTTGGAAATCATGGTTAATGAGCAATAAAGACGGCTCTTACGCTTAAACATTCTATGGCTGTTCCGGCTTCGTGATGAAAAGCTGTATTTCCTGCGTTTGCAGACATGTTATCGGTGAGTCATACTGATTTTCCGATCGGCATGAATCTTTTTCTTTAGTAATTATCATGACAGACAGGTCCGGACAGGTCACTCCGAAAAAACCAAGTCGAGCCGACATTCCCATTTCCCTAATTTCAACTTTTCACCAAGTTTCTCATGATATAGTCTAAAAAGTGGCCAACAACGGCTTATTAATTTATTTTGTCAAGCTAAAATCAAGAAATTTAACGATAACCTAGTATAAATAGTAGAAAGTGAGAATTTGGTGGAGGTTTGCTTGCCTTAAATTGCGTGTGTCAGTTTCCAAAATTCTTCAGTTATTTTATGTCAACAAAATAATTGAGCCCATGAAGCACGATAGAAAAACTCGCGAATGTTCTTCTAAGATAATTCACAAAGGTCAATGTGCATTTTTTTGCCGTCAAATTGCATTGGGTAAATTTACACGAACTACTACGGCTATTCAAATTAGCAATCATAACTCTTTCGGATGGACATAAAAGGAAATTTTCGTGGGCTCACTTCATGCCATTCCCAACTTGCTCCCTCATCTGGGCAAATCTTAGCAAGCATTGTCGAGTGAGAATCGTAGTGTTACGCATCTGAATGTGGCGTCGAAATGTCAGCATTTGAATGCCCACCAACTCCGCCGGATCTCCCCGAAGGAGAAGCCGCCATTACACCTCCTCCAAAGAGTGGCCAAGGTGTTGAAGATGCCCAGGAGCAGCCGTCCTCTCAAAGTAACAAAGAGAGGAGGCCTTCATCGCCTGATCCAGGATGTGCCATTTGTCTTGGGCACCTGGAAAACATGTCGTACACGGATGCTTGCTTCCACAAGTTTTGCTTCGTTTGCCTCGTGGAGTGGTCCAAAGTACGTAGAAACTCCTTCAGCTGAAATCAGAGCTAATTCAATGTTTCGTTTCTAGGTGAAACCTGTCTGCCCTTTGTGCAAGGCCAAGTTCAAGAACATTATACACAACATTAAAAGTGATGACAGTTATGATCAGTATCCGCTACCTCCTCCCCCTCCACGAGACGAGTCTGGCGTAAGTTCATCTAGCAAAGTTTTTACTAAAGAACCTTAAAGTATCTCTTTTTTATATATAGATTCTTGTCGGTGACAACGATGACGGCCGTCGGTTTCGTTATCGAACCACGTTGCCACAATTTGCTGATGCAGCTCGCTTCTTGTACGAGACCAACGATCTCCTCCGGATTCGTCAGATTGAAGCCACCATGAATACGTGGCGTGAACAATTGCCAGTTTATCTGCCCCCTCGATCTGAACCTGTCCGATCCTCAGCGCGGTCATTGTGGACGCGAAGGCGTGGCGCTGCCACTAGTGAATTTCGCAGAGACATTTACCGCCGCAACTTGTACGTTGATCCCGAGAGCGTGAGCGATATCACGGGTAGATACCGAGACTGCAGCCCAGCTTGGTACCGAACCAATCCTGCTCAAACTCACCGCCTCGTTCCCTGGCTCAATCGAGAGCTGAACGCTCTGTTGGAAGGCTCCGAGCATCAATCCGCCTATGTGACTCAGAAGATTCTCCAACTCATCGAGAGGTTTGATATTCGCAGCCCTGAATTCCACGAAAAGCTGCTGCCCTACTTGGGCAACCGCACCGATCATTTCCAGCATGAGTTCTACCACTTTGCCAGAAGTGTCTATGATATGATTGGCTATGACCGCAATGCTACCTACACGGAAAATAACCAGCTTGCCGCCCAAGTCGTGAGCAGTGGCACGTCTGACGACGAAGATGATGTTCAAGTGGTTGACGAAGTTCCAGCGCCCCCACCGAATTTGGACCAGAGTGGGGAGCTGCCCCAGCTCCTACTCAATATGGGACCCTCCACTAGCTCAGGCATTTCGTCCTCTTCTGGACCCATTCCAAGGCATGTGATTCCATCGAGTGATGATAGCAGCAGCTATGCGTCAGATAACGACCAAAGAAAGACAACCGACGGTGGCGCTAATGATGACATCGAAGTTGTGGGATTTGTCAAACCAAGACATGAGCGAACGCCTGTCATCATTGACATTTCGTCGGGAGACGAAGCGAAGATAATGAAAAGTGAAAGCCAACCGCAAGCCAGTCAAGAAAGCGAAATGATCGAAATCAGCAGCTCTTCTGAGTCCAATCAGGACGGCAAGTCCAGCAGCTCTGCTCCAAAGAAACGACGCCCTAGTGATTTTTTAGATGCAGCCACAGCACGTGCAGAAATCCGGAGGATTTTGGACGCGGACCGGTTCGCGAGGAGGCGGATCATGACGTTGTTTAAGGAGGTTGGGGATCGCGTTGCTGCTCAATTGGACTCTACCGAGGACCAAGGCAACCCAGGCCCTAGTAGCTCATCCCAGCAGCATTCTGAAGATGTCTCGCTGAGCAGCTACAAAGGAAAGGGCAAAGGCAAGGGGAAAAGCAGCCGGAGAAGCGTGGAGGTTGTGACGCCTGCGGAGCCAGCAAAGAAGAAGAAAAAGTCAAAGAAAAAGAAACAGCGGCCAGCTTACGAGGATGACGCATCCTCTGAGGGCGAGAGCCAAAGTGAGGCAGCAAAGAAGTCCAAGCGCAAGAAGAAGTCGAAAAAGAAGAAGAAGAAGCAGCAGCTTGCTGACAGCAAGAGCAAAAAGCAGAAGAAGAAGCACCGGGTCAGAACTGTTAGTAGCAGTTCAAGTAGCAGCTCGTCTATCGACACTGACGATAAGCCGCTGTCGAAATGGAAAGTATCAGTATCAAGTCGGAGCTGTGACAAAGCCGATCGAGACCAAGCATTGAACAATCCATCCTCGTCCTCTAACTCCGCTGCCTCCTTTGGCGGAAGCAACCAGAACGAAGACCTCAGGCTGTTTTTGAGTCGAAAGAGGCCTGCCAAGGCTTGGTCAACTTCTGACACTTCTGACAGCAGTGACTTTGAGGGTCGACCGAAGAAGAAAATGCGAAGCATTGTATGCAAAGTGGATAAAAGTTGATCCTGTCACATGCATTCTAGAAAGTATAATTTCATACAGACACAAAGATACAAATAAAATTATGCTCCACTATTTTAAAAAGTTTATTTGAAAACGGTTGTTGAGTGCGTAACGAAGAGGACCATTTTGTGTCACATTCTCTTCATTGTTCGTCATCAATTCATAGATCGCAGTTGAATTCCGGAATTCTTATCAAAAGCCACCCCTTCCACGGCCTCCTCGACCTCGGCCTCCAAAATTACCACGATTTCCACCGCGACCACGGCCTCGACCACCTCCACGGCCTCCGCCTTTGGAGACAACGTCGTCTTTGACCATCTCTATGACCTCATCTGGAATCCTCAAGTACTTGATGGTGGAACCGCGAATGTAGCACTCGTTCATTTTCCAGAATCTGTCTCCGTCTCTCGATGTGCAAATGACTTCGCGAAGGTTGATGTTCATCCAGTTGTCACACGACACAAGATGGCCGTTGTACGTTTCGCCGTTTTTCAGCTCTACCAACATGGGATGATTTTGAGCCGTTCGCAGCAGTGATAGGGGCAACATGATGCAAAACGTTTTTTCCCCTTAGGAGTCTCCGCAAACAGTTCTTCTTTCAATTCTAAAGAATCCGAAACTTTGAATATGGCTAGCCAAAATCTTGAATCTTTTTCAAATCAAAACTACGTTTTACTTCATAAGTTCTACTCCTTCAATAAATTGACGGAATTTTCTTCAATGTTTTGATTTTTGTTTTCGCCGAAAATTACATGAAGTGGTTGATGGAGCTTTACCCAGAGAGGAAGCTAATCTTTACACTGCTCAAATAGGAATTTAGCGCGCCAGGCTCGGGCCACCTTTTCAGCTATGATTTGTTCAAACTGAGGCGGGAACATTTCAAAGCCCCAACTATTATTATTACATTGCATTCTAGAGTTTTTTTAAGTTTTGCTCTTAAAATTGAATTATAGCCCTTTTTTAGAGGCTGAAACTAGATCCAAAGGACGGATAGACTTAATCCAGCTTGCATTCCTTGAAAAGCATAATGTGACTGCAAGCATTGCTTTGAGCGCTATAAATATTCTGATAACGCGATAGGATCATCAAATACCCCATGACTCAAGACGAATCTAATTTACAATGCGTAAAGGACCGACAACATTTATCACTTGAAACTATTTGTTAACAGAGCCAAATCAGAATTTCAATTTTCCTTCAAATGTCTGTCAAGTCTCACGTAATCCATGTGTACAGTAGTTGCATTTCGTACGTAATCTTCACTCGCATGCATTTACCAACATGGTATCCCTAATGGAATTACTCGACGAGTTTTTTCATGGAAAAGAGCACTCAAGACTTCAAAGAATGTAAAGCAATTGCGCACTTGACAAGAAGCAAACCCTGGAGACCATCATACCAGTTTAAGGCTTCTATACAGCACATTCTTGAGCTATTGCTTTCGAAGATGGATGAGCCTGTTGAAAAGGTGCAACGCGTCCCGCATTTCTCTCAAGCTGCGGTGACGGCGGCAATTTTTAGCTACATTTTATAGCTTCGTTTCTTTCAAAAGCCCAGTTGTTGCATTTGGAGAGCAGCTTGGAAAAATTAGCGATCTTGCAATTTCTAAGCTAACTCCAGACAAGCCGAAGAGAGCTGGGGAAGAATAACGCACAGAAGGTAAACAGTTACAAGGAGTATACTATATATACTGAGTTGAGCTAACTAGGCTCGAGTTTTGAAAGGTCATGTGTAAGAAGAAGGAAAAAGCAGCATTTAATGAAGTAGCAACATTTGGAACAGTCAGAAGAAGAATGTGAAAGCATTACCCTCTTTATTGTTTTTGATTCAAGTTGAAACATACAAGAGCAATATACGTTGATTTTTATTATTATGATAGGTGATGCAGTAAGTTACAATATAGCATGATTGTGAAAAGACAAGTATGAGCATCTACTGGTTCAACTTGAGTAGTATTTATTAAAAACCTGCGCTGATGACAATGATAGCTGTTTTAGAAGGCAAGTGGCATTGATTTTTGTTGAGAGAGATAGAGGAAAAAAGTAAGTCCACAGCTTAGCAAGGGTTTTCTTTTAGCATTGGATGATCATCATCAAGGAGACACGAGTCGTTTCGCTCAATAAAGTCTTTAATGCCCAACACAATAATGGATGATTTTTAGTTCAAGAATGAATTGCGAATTCTCAATGCCCACAAATTGCAGTATATATCTATGACATGTGTAACCGTACGTACTATATAAATGCTCCTCTCAGAAAGTAATGAAAAAAGGGGGAATGACATTCAATACTTGGCTTTCTTGTTCACGTAACTGGATGCATAATGTCCTCCCAGGCCTTGCGAATGTTGGCCGATGTAGGGCCCATCGGGACTTTGCTCAGGGCTTGGTGGGATGGTCAGCCTTCGCTTTAAGCCCTGCTGATGCTGAGTTGTGGGCGACGGAGTGGTGTAGCCCGAGTTGTAGCCCGAGGCTGGCTGAGGATAGAGCATGGAGGCCAGTTGAGTTTGCGACACAATTGGCGCGCCTGGAGCGGCCGCCGGAGTGCCCATGAAGGCAAGATTCATGCTCGGAATGCTTTGCTGTCCAGGTGCAGCAGCCATGAAAGCAGCCTGCGTCACCACGGCAGGGAATCCCTGGATGCTAAAGATTTGAGGCTGAGCAAAAAACTGCTGCTGTTGCGAGGCCGGCTGCTGCTGTTGCTGCTGCTGCTGCTGAGATGGATGAATAAAGTAGGGTGGGTAAGGAAAGCCCATCAGGGATTGACCTCCATGATCGTACACGACAGGCCTCTGGTAGAGGCCATTCGTTGGAGGCTGCGTGGCCTGGATAAGAGGCTGTTGCTGTTGCTGCTGATGAGAAGTCACAGATGGCTTGGCCACTGCATCTGTGTTGCTAAGGCTGCCCAATAACTGGCTTAGATTCTGGGTGTTGAGAAGATCATTAAGGCCGTTGGAGGCCATTTCAGCTGCGTTGCTGCTGCTGCTGCTGCCATTACTAGCCAGGCTGTTGGGATTGCCTAATAAAATTGGCCTCGATTTGGGGGTGTCCAGCAGCGCTGGCCTCGCGCCGTTGGAGGACTCGCTAGGACGAAAAACAGCGGCCAACGAGGGGTCTTTGGTCAGCTCATTGAGCTCAACTGCATTGGCAGGCTTTTCTCCGTTGGTGACGAGGTTCTGGAGCACGCTGACAACCTGGGGATTCTGCAACACTGACGGCTCTCCGCTTTGACTTTGCATCTGCGCCGTGAGCAGGATCATGAGTGCAGCTTGAGCATTTGAGGGTGCTGGATTTGGCTCAGCAGAGGTCATGTGATGCTGCTGTTGCTGTTGTTGCTGCTGATGGACGACAGAGTAAGTGGATGTGGTCGAGGTTGGAAGCGGACGGCTCAGGCTTGAAGCCACTGAAGAGCTGGTTGGTATAGAAGCGCTTGAAGAAGAGATTACTGACGTCTGCTGCTGCTGCTGCTGTTGAGGGGCCGGAGGTTGTGGAATTAAACTCGTGCCAGAAGACAGGTTCTGGATTTGCTCCTGGATGATGTTTTGCAGGTTCTGCGCGACTGTGAAAAAGATGAAAGCTTATTAGCACCTTTTTTTAGAGTAAACTCAAACAGCGCATTGCGGTTCTCTCTCTAAGTATATGCTTAGCGGTTTTCAGAAAGCTCTTAAAAGTTCAAGTGCTCCTGAAGCTGTTATGGCAGACAAGTTTGAGGTCTCTTGCCAATGAGGAATCTAACGAATGAATTGCTTACATGCTGGGTTTTGAGCCGTCAACTTTTGTAATTGAGAGTAGACGTTGGCCGTGGGCGTATCTTGCAACAGGGCTTTCTTCTTCGTGTCAGGTGGGGCGTTGACAGCCTGTAATGGAAATAAAAGATAATCATCACATGCGTGAGCCTAAATATGCAGGCTGTTCACGCTTATTAGCACAACCAAAAGCATGCAATGCTCCAAAGTTACAACACGCTTTTGCCCCAATTTGAGCATATATTCCACTAAAATCTACCCATATACATTATTATTCCCTGTATGCATGTTATATTGTAATCTGGTTTCTTGGCTCAAATTAAGGGCGGCCGTACTTGGATCGACTAGGACATCCTGTCCCTGGATAGACTGCAACAGATCATCCCTGGATAGACTATGAGAACATACTGCCCTTGGATTAACAAGACGGGACTGTACTTGGATCGACAGTCATGACAGAGAAGCACCTGGGTCGACTAGAACGAACTGTACTTGGACAGGCTGGCAGACCGCATTGTACCTGCATCAAAAAGCGGATCGTCCTTGGATCGACTGTCAGAACGAACAGTCCCTGAATAGACTAGAACCAACTAGCAAGAATTTTTTATTTTCACCAAATTGCAAGACTATCCAAGTTGGGCTTTGGGGACCAAAGACTTATGGGCAAAGAAACTATTATGTTTCTCCAGTCGATCCATGGACGATTCGTTTTGTCGATTCTAGGACTGTTCGCCTAGTCTATCCAGGTAATGTTCGTTTTCATTGTCTAACCAAATACAGTCAGTCCTAGTCTATCTAAGGACTGTGTGTTCCCGTAGTCGATCCGAGGATGATTCGTTTTGTCGATCCAAGTCCGGCTCGTCATAGTCTATCCACGGACGATCCGTTGTCGACCCAAGGGTATGAGTCCGTGCCCCAAATTATGCCTAGTTTACCTGCATGTAAATGTTGATTGCATTCACGCCTGGAATGCAGAAATGAACTCTGATCCGCTTGCCGTGGAAGTTGAGCAGATGCGTGATTTTTTGCGTCTCCTCCGTATCGACGGGGTTGAAGAACTCGACGAGGCCCCAGTCCTGGATGACACCTTTGGGCATGGCAATCTGACAATAGGGTGGCGGCTTGATGGCGGAGAAGATCTTGCGGAATTCACTCATGTCCCTGAAATCCGCCGGCAAGTGGTCCACATACAGAGCCTTGGAATGGAGGCTGCCGAACGAGATATGCGAGGAGTTGAGCCAATCACAGTCCAATTTGTAAACGTCGTGCTCATGCTGCCGGTCGGTGACGGAGCGGCCGTCCAGCAGGTGTCTGGCCTGAGCCGCGGCCTCGGATGACACGTACTTGATGAGGCCGTAGCCTTTGGAGTCGCCCGTCCTCTCGGAGATCATGAGGAAGGCTTCGCGCACTTTGCCGTACGCGGCTGCCAAATTGAAGAACTCCTCATCGGTGTACGACATTGGGAGCTTGGCCACGCATAGCCAGCCGTCAGAGTTGCCCACGCACACCGACACCTCCTTGTTGCGAATGAACACGTTTTGCCTCGACTCTGGCCAGTCGTCGAGCAGCTCGGGGAAATCGAGCGTCAATTTGGCACTGGCCTTAAACCGGCCGTCGTTCCTCTCGATGGTCACGCTCACGATACCGAGGTCGGGGAAGGCCTCGCGAATGTCCTGCAATATCAATAGTATTATTAATAACTTATTCCATATTTTAAAGATATAGATATCTTTTTCTACGCTAGGTGGCGCTACTGCAGAGGGGTAAACGCTACCAGAAATGGATTTTTTCTTTAGATTAGTATTTTGGCGTTTTTGAAGGGCAAGTGGGCAAAATAGTAAGTTTTTTTTTCTGCTTTGATCTGATCCTCCGATCTGGTATGAAGCGAGACGCGCATTTTCCGCTAGATGGCGCTGCGGCGAGTTGCACTATCACGATGCCATCTAGCGATGTCAAGAGTCACTCGGTTGACTTGGATTCCTCGGAAGCAAACGGAAAGCCGTGCGATCTTTTTTGAAATCTCAGAGCACTACAGAGTGTATACATGTAAAGGATGATGTCGATAAATTTACTTGAGCCATCAATTGTCCCGCGCGCGCGCTCGCGAAAAATGGAGTTGATTTTGAGGGTATTAAGGGGTTGAGAAGACACGTCGTTTCGAGTGCAAAGTCATGTTTTTCTTCTTGATAGAGGGGCTGCACTCTAGGAGCCATAAAGGCCATGCACGAGGAAAAATTGCCGCAGTAGCTCACTGTTTCTGCCAGCCTTTCCCCGGGGTGCATTGGTGAAAATGGCGCCAGCAGCCTCCCAAGAATAACAACTACGTATACTGCACTCTCTATAGCTGTAGTGGGAGAGGGGTAAGCCGGAAATTTGTCGTACTCCGGCGCCTTTTCATCTTCGTCATCATCATCCTTTCAAGGATCCTTGAGCACTTCATTTACAACCGCAATTCTTCAGCAGCAGAAGAAGAAGAAGTGTAGCTAGGGCTTTCTCTTAAATTGGCTGCAATACATATACCCTGCTACACAATGCAAACAACTAATGGGACCAAGCAGACCCAATAAGAAACTTTCCCACCTCATCCCCAACTTCCCATGGGACTGAGTGAAATTTCTGCGAAAAAAAGAAACTTTGCTGTGCGGCTCGAGCAAAGCTTTTCGGGCCGAATTTATGGACTGGCGCAGTATTTTCATATACACCGCACACAAAGAAAATTGGTATTTTGCTTTCGCTGTCACCTCAATATAATGGCTGATTTTGACGAATTCTCTATTAAAAGCAGTGGAAGCACTCTTTTTTTTGAAATATTGGACCAAGGCAAAAAATCCCATCTCGCGCTTAACCGAGCAAAGGATGAAGAAGCCTTTCAAGAGTGAGTCGCGGTTTCTTATAATAACCGCGGATTACAGCCGAATTTTCATCAACTGCAAACAGTGGATTTGGATATACAGTATCGCGTGCCACAGTTAAACTAAAGGCTTAAAAAGCTGGAAATATGACCATGTCAGACAGCCGAGGAGGAAAAAGTTTCGTATGATGGATAAGGAAAAAAGTTGAGAGAGACTTTTCATGATACCTCTGCGAGAAGTTGTATTTTATTCAAAAGCTCGAAAAGTTAATATTTATCATGATGGCTTCGTGCCAATTCTTGGCCCACGCAACTTTTGCTACTCTTACCAATTATTGTCAAAAGTGAAAGCAACAAGACACAATGACGGATTTATGCAGGAGGAGAACTCGCAATGTTAATGTACATAGCTGAAATTCAGTGGCTGCCCCACAACAACACACACAAAAAGTGGAGCTAGCATTTCGCGATTTGTGGACACTTAATGATCCGCATTCTTTGATGTGTGCAGTACTCGCATACTAGAACATACCCGGGATAAATTAGCTCTCCCTTGAGAATGTTGTCAGCTTCCATCAGCCCTGCTGTGTTATATTTTTCCAGGCAAAAATAGGCTTTCCTTAAATTAGCGTCATTCATCCGGAGAAGCCCTGATGACCAAGGCTTGGCCTAATTCCGGAAATTCTTCAACAACAAAAGCACTGACGGAACTCGAGCAGCACTAAATCATTCTATACTGTATGGCTGCGCAGAGGATTGCTTATGCTGGGATTAGCATTTCACTGACCCTACGCCTTAACATAGCTTACATTTCACGTACTACTTATTGATGGCACCAACAGCTTTATGGCGTGCTAAGCTAAGTAACACACCATTTCTCTCCTTCGCCAAGCAAACATTGACCATCATTATTATGAGCTTTTCCCGGCCAGGATTCAATTATCTCGATCCCCTGCTTTCGGTCCCAGAAAGAAAAGGGGATGATGACTGGAAACGATAATCTCCTTTCCCGTAGTACTACATTGAAAGTAGAAGACCAGCTGGTATAGAGCTAAATAAGGCAATTTTCATACAGAATGCCCCACTGTTTATGCTGTGAGAGAACGGATCGGGCTGCAAGTCGAGCTCAGTGGGGCTAGCGCTACGCAGTGCGTGCACGGCACCCAGCGCGTCGCCTGATAAAACGCCTTAGAAACATAGGCTCGATTTGCTACTCCGAAAACGGCGGCGCAATCTGTAGAAACTAATGAACGCAGAGGCGCGTTCATCTTTCACCCAGTGGGTCAATTAGGTCGTGTGATACAGAATGCCTGACCACACATCCAAGCACAAAAATGGCGGAATACAATGGTGAAAAGAGAAAACACAACACAGAGTGTGAGAGTTTGGAGAGCTTAAAATCGTGCACAAGTTGGGAATGTCCCTTGGGAAATCCGAGCTAGTCATATGGATCTATTTAAATTGCTCCCTAGACCATATCTACACCATGGTTTCGTTTTTAGTGCAAATATTTTAGGGTCCTCACTACAGTTGACTGGCAAGAGCTCTGGTGGCAGCTCTTATCATGAATTGCCATTGAAATGAAAGAGGATGGAAGAAGAGCTAGGACGAGAGATGGGGAAAAAAAGCTGCACTTAATGCCATAAAATGTAACTAACTTTCCTCACAGGCTCCACCAGCAAAAGCAACTTTTTCCATTTCTGCAGCTATTGTCAAGTACAAAAATTAATTAATGAGGCTTCTACTTCAAGCCCAAAAGCGAATGTCTGATTTCAGTGCTATTTGGCCGGAAAATGCATTTAGGTTTCATCCAATAAAGTAGTATTTGAAAATGGACTTTTTTGCTTCTGCTCGAGCCATAGCAAAAAGTTTGCTGCAGCTTCGTATATATATACGCCACTCAGTTGTCATAAAAAAAGAGCAGGGTATAAGAACATACCATAAATGATGACAACGAAATGTCCTACTGCTCGCAAGTAAAGTAGAAAGCTGTCTAGCCAAAAAAAAAGAGGAACCCTCCTCTCAACTTAATTCATTTACAGTCATAGTACAGACGTAAAAGAACAACTCTTGAATGATGCCATAAGTTGGCGGGAAAAGTTTGGCTACAGAAATTGCCATCATATCTACAAGTTAGTGACATCAAAAAAGACTACGCAACAACTAAGCTACCTACTGAAAACCATTATTAAAAAACTAGTTCTATACTGGTTATTTGACCTCGTTTTGGGGGCTGAAAAAAGAAAGTCCTTTGAAGCCACTTTGTGGAAATATTTGAAAACGTTGAAATGACGAAAACGCAAGCTCGGAGGCAGGAGCCATCAAGTTAGCGTCAGAAACAGCCTCAATTATTGCAAGTTCCCAACGAATTTCCAGCTTGCTGTACTGCCGACTTCCTCTGCACAGTCCTACTTCTCGTGTAGATGTGGGCATTTCACCTAAAGTATGCTCATGGGAGGGGGAAAAGGAGCGCAAAACAAATGCCAATAAAGTTAGCAGCAGAAAGAGTTGGCCATTTGGCAGTCGCTCCTGGCCGCCATTAAAAAAATAAAGGCCGCAAAATAAGAAAGAAAGGGCCTTTGGTCTTTTGCAGTTGTTTCACAGCAGTAATAAATCTTGACGCGAGTGAACTTCAAAATAAATTTTTTCTCGTCAAAGCCCTCGCCACTTTTCACGCAAAGAAGAAATTCAATAGAATATCATTTCTTCTCCTCGATGTGTATACAGAAGGGAAAAATCTGCAAAGGAAAAAAGGGAAACTTCCTTCTGCCTAAATGATCACTGCTACGAGATATATATTCGCTGCATGAATTGTTTTTCCTTTTCTGCATGCATATATCGAGGAAATCTATCTTACGAGCTCGCTCCTTTTTTTTGGCTCGCAAAGGAAAATATATTTATCATCGTATCACATCCTATTGTCATCGCATATACATCATAACGCATATTAAGCTTTCAGACCTTTTTCCACGGGGGGCAAACACCCGCACCTTGTTAGCTGCAAATTAAAGCATGATACTAGAAAAAATTGGCGTCACTAACAACCTCGCCCTTTTGGCCTTCATTAGCGGTCAAAAAAGAGGACTATTACAGCTGCAAATATCATGATAAATGGAAGTGCGCGCTGACCCACAAATGATGGCCGAAAAAATACGGTTCACATCACGAGTGAAAGCATATCAACTTTCCAGCCTGTAGTATCTTCCTTGACCACTTTTTTGTAGTAAAAGAATCTCCGCTTTGAAATTCGAAATGGCAAATGCCACTGGGATATTTGTGGGCCATGTCACAGCAGCTACTTTTACAATAACACCGAAGCTTTCAAAAGTGATTGACGCTTCACGAAATTGGTCTTGAAAGCGCAAGTTTCCTGCTGCTCCTACGAGTTTCCACGAGTGGCTGTCGAAAAATTCAATTCAAAGAAGAACAAAAGAAACAGCACTGCTTTCCCTGCTTAATCTTGCTATATACACATGTGGAGCCAGAGAGAGGGAGAGAAAGGTCATACCAGCCTTTGATAAAGAGGAAAATTTGATTAATAACTCAGCTCTGAACTTCTGCTGTTTGATAACGTAGCAGCAGCAGCAAAATTAGTTAAAGAGCTTTCCTCGTTTGGGACTCGCGCGCGAGTTCAATCAATAGGTTTTTTTGCTGTATGTATGATGGCAAGTTGGACTTTTGAATGTCTTCATCAGCTATTCCATATGGAGCACAAAGTAGGCCTCTCACTCAGTTTGTTATTCAGCTGCCCAAAACTCGCGCATGGCAAAGTTTGTGAGGAAAAGTTAGCAATTCCATGTGTCAAGTGTATACAGATCGTCCCACCGTTGAATAATAATCAAACGAGCCAATTCACATTAGTATCATAACACTAACATTGATGCAGAGCGATCCTAGCGGCCTTTGAGGGCAACAGCTGGGATTTTCAGCTGACACTGCTTGAGAAAAGAAACTGAGCTGCCGCGTTTTTGTGACCCTATGATAGTTCGAAATAAAGGCCCTAGCACATAATATCATTTAAGGAATTACTCCATGGCGCAAAAATAATTTGGGTCTGAATCTATCATATCCATATGATACTTAATGTAATGATTGTAGAGTAACCATTGAGAGTAATTTAAAAAAATTAAAATAATTGACTCGACTCATCAAGATGAAACTTGATCTTGAGCTCAACTCCCGAGTGTTTCAACATAAATGTCGGTAGATGGTGCGTCTTTGTTATGATACTGTTGCCTATATTAGGCTGATTATGAGGAGCTCAGCTCGAGTCCTGACTTTTGCTCCGATTTCTGTGGGACGATCTGCAGAACGTCATTTTATTTCGAGCACATGTAAAGTAGATCAAGTTTAGCAAGACTTCAGAAGTACTTCAATCTTGATCTTGGCCACGTCTTCTATGAAAATGGCCAATAAACTTGAATAATACATGGGGCGTGAAGCTTATGTGGAATAACAAGCCTCGGAGTGTTAGCTCAGAGATGGCTTTATGCATGAAAGGTTTCGGCCATTTATGTAAATGCTGCTGCTGCGCCCGCATTTCGACTACACACAGCCAAAAAGCAAAGATAGCCAATGCAATGAGCAGTACCAGCAAAGATAGCCAATGCAATGAGCAGTACCATAGCAGCAGAAATGGAGGCCAATAGCAACTGGGTGGTGAAAATCCTCATATCTGCCATTTCCACCCTCAGCAATTCAACATGGCATTGATATGACCCAAATCCTCGGAAAATACTTCCTTGGTGAGATGATCATAATACAATATGGCCACCCTGTATGCAGTGCTCGTGTGATACTCGACAGGTACATTTACTTCTCATTGGTATGCTCAAAGCGGACTTATATCCCGTTCATGTGCAAAGTTGCTTTTCGGAAAGTAAAAAATTGTCAATAGGCAACGGAGTTTTGCTATCAAACCACTTAGGAAGGGCTTCTCAACTAGTTGAACCAGGAATCGAGTTAACAAATTTAGGGCAATATTCCGATAAACATTGATTATTTCACCAGTTTCAAACATGTAATAACTCTGCAATTTTTGAGTTGCTTCATGTGAATTTGTGAGAAACATATTGATTCAGAAGTAACCAGTTTGGCACTGAAATTGAAATAAGCTTTGTGAGTGCTTACTATTCAATAGTCTTAAAATTGACCCGTTTTTTCCAAAGTGTTAGCATCAGCAGAAGTTTACTTTTGAGATTGTCGTAAGACAATTTTTCTCCTTTCCATAAGGCGTCCCGACGTGCATTATCGTAAGGAATTTGGGGGCACATGAACGGGATATTATATGTATGTGTATATCGAGCTCGCACGCAAGCAACCTCTTAGCAGTAATATGTGGAAAACGTGGTTGAAAGCTCGTCAGAGTCAGCAGGCGTTGGAGCCGAATGAGCCCCATTAAGACAGTCATTTTCCATTTTACTTTATCCTAGCTACCAACCAAGAATGGGACGTGTGCTGAATTTATATGCAAAAAGAAAGCCCAACGGCAGCCTCGCTGTACTCCCATGTATGGTTATAAACTCAAATCTTCCTTTCTCCGCCCAACTTCGTCGAGCCACGATAATTGTATAATTTCCAAGGGGAAGCAGAAAAAGCAAACTTCTTTCCCTGCCATTAATTCGGAATAGCCAGAAATCTGAGGGCCGAAATTCGGGAAAGCTGGAGAAGTGACTTGCAACTTCAATCTGGAGTCATGCAAACGCACACTTTTCACTATGCTCCAGCATTGCAGTGCAACGCGAGTGAAACATGATATGGTTCTCCACTATACACGATAGCAACTTGCTTCGAGCGGAGCGGAGCCAAGAAAGACGCTTTGCATAATTTGAGTGCATAAAGAAAGCTATTCAAAATCTTTGCTCTGACAATTTGGTGCTCAAGTACTTAGTCATTTCTCATTGCTTTTTCTATGTTTTTTCTAAATATAATGAAAAGTAGGAGGGTGCTCGAATAATCCAAGGCACTCAACGTCTCGCCGTGGACGCCTAAGTGGAATAATGACAATTTATTTTCCAATAATAAAGTAATTTCTAGTTGGTTATCTAAAAAGGTGTAAAGTTGGAGGATGCTCGAATCATCCAAGGCGCTCAACTCCTCGCCGTGGACGCCTAACTGGCATAATTTGAAGAACGCATCAAGAAGCCGCTTTTTTTAGTATTCTAGCTTGCTTTTCTCCGCCGCAGCCGAAACTAATAACATGGCTTACATTGGGCTTGCTTGGCTATTTACCTTTGGCAAATAGGCATTGCACATATGCTGGTCATAAGGCTGTACTGCAACTAAATAATAATAAAAGAGGAAAACTCGCACGGCTTTTTCCGCCAAGTCAATACAACAATAACAAACCGCAAAGAAATAACAAATAACAATTAAGTCGCCAAAACAATTGTTTGCGCGTCCCGTTTGTTAATGCTATAGAATACAAATACAAAGCTCTGTTGCTTGTCAGGAAAAGCAATTTGTCATTTACGAGCTCGCTGATCCCCAAATTGACATCTCACAGAGAGAGAGAGCAAATTGAATTCTGTAAGTGGCTTTCTAATTCATGTCATCGTGGCTTTTTGTTGGCAGAGAAAAAAATTAGAACATTCAACAGCTCGACAATCCAACAAGGAAATTGGTTAAGCTGGGCAAGACAACGTGAAAGATTGAAGGGAACGATGATGCACCATTGAGCAAGAAACTTTTCCCCTTTGAAGTCTTTATATTCATTTCCTCCACTTACCAAGAATACGCACATGGTCTCTATAAAGAGAGAAAGGAAGTTAACTCTTGGGCTTTGATGTCAATATGATGTCGAGAAATCCGGGAGAAGCAGCTTTCCCATTTACATATCTGCTATTTTTTTTAAGGGTCAGCCTCCTCTATATTGGTGTGAGGAATTTTTTAGCCGTCCTCTGTGTCATTTTGACCAGCTGAACAACGATTTTTTCCCCACGTCGGATCATTGGCCAGGAGGAATCCATCTACTTTGTCAATTACGTCCACGACAATAAATTGCCATAGCTTCAACCCCATTATTTTCTGCCATTCAATATATATTACTATTAGCTGAGACGGCTGAGCAGTACATAAGCTCCGATCATATAATTTCCATGATTTTTCATTGTTGTTTGTTGTAGAGGAGGATAATGAACATTATGCATCTACAAGTGGATAATGATCATTATGCCTCACTTGATCTTTGCGCCATCTATCTTATTTATAAATAATAGAAAAAAAGGAAGGTGGCAGCAAGAATCGAACCGTGGTCACCCAGGTAGCGCGCCGACGCTCTACCCCTAAGCCATCAATTTGATTATGAAAATTGCTTAGAAGCAAGCGATTAAATAACGTGGCCAAACGGGCCGGCGCGGTAGTCCTGAAACGGGCCGGCGCGGTAGTCCTGAGTACAGCTCAAACTGCAGCTCCGATCGGAACGAAATTTTGAAGGGTTCATGGTTTCTCGGTACAATTTCCAAATACCAAATTAAAACTAGCATTAAATTACATAATAAACGGTGGAATAAAATTGGGCAGATGTCATGCTACCGTAGGCCGGCCGGCCGGCCACCTTTAGGCTGTTTTTCGGAACTAAGTTTTGAGAACGATCTGCTCATCAAAATACAGAGCTCTAAGCTAGACTGCTGGGTCAGCTTCGATGAGCTCACGCTCGCTGTGTGCAGCAGCTACTAGCTAGCGCGGCCAGTGCGGTGCAAGCTAGACCGCTGGGTCAACTTTGATGAGCTGTCTGCAATAAAGCGGACCCTACAATTTAAGGCATATCTTGCAAAAAAATGAGCACGAAAAGCACTTCTTAATTGACTTTCAGGTATTGCTTGAAATGTTGGGGGTAGCTAATAGTAATAGGATTATACACCTCTAGGCTGTCGGATAACACTCATTATTTTTTAGTGTCGCGTGACAATCACTCGTTCGCTCCGCTCACTCGTGATCTGTCACTTGTCACTAAAAAATAATTCGTGTTATCCTCCAGCCTAGAGGTGTATAATCCTATATTACGAAGCTGGATTCAAAGTGCGATAAAATATGGCGAGAAGTCTAATGGGCCGCGCCAGATGTGGCCAAGCACCCTTTTCTGGTCAAAACTCACACACATATATATGAAACCTTTTTTGGTGTACACCATCCAGACGAGAATGGGAGAAAGCATAGCCGAAATATGGAATTTGTCAAGGAGTTCCTCCCTTCTTTGCTTCAGTGGCATTTTTAGCCGAGCTGCAGAAGTATTTATAATAGCCTCTAAACATTCTTATCCGTCAAACAGGGGCTTTAAAAGTCGTAGCCGTTTCTCACAAAGCTTCACTCGTGTCGGCCTTTATTAGCCAAGGAAAACAAGGTCAGTATGTTCGAGACTTTTAAATGCTCTCCGACTTTTCCTTGCCTCTTTTCCAATAATAGCGACGAATTCCTTCTTTTTTTTTGCTGGCTCCCTTCACGGATTGGAATCTCCTCTTCTCACACATCCAGTATAACATGCGATATTTTATCCCCGAAACTTTTTGACAGTTTTCGTAGCAGGAGGAGAGGAAATCCGGAGGGAAACTGAGGACAGCTCGTGGCTTTCACTTTGCCATTCCAAGCTTCTGCGACCAGGAAATGTGATTTAAATGCGTACAAATTGCCCCACCTTTTTCCCATTCGAGGCAAATCGAGGAGCCTTATGCTTCTAAGGCATATACTAGCTTAATTGAATTTTCTCCCATGATTGTGGGGCAAATTTCCATTTGTGTATGGAAGGTGAAAGCATCAGAAGACAAAAAGCCACAATAATGCATGTGTATAGGCAATGTCCACCACGCAACCAGATTTATTATGGTGCCTTTTCGGACAACAACAAGCCTACTGGCCTTCACGCTCACAAAAGGCTGCTTGCTGTTCTTTTTCTTCTCTTTACAATTGAGAAGAAAAAGATAAGAAGAGCGAGCGAGTGAAGCGAGACAAAAACTCGGATCCCGATGTGCCAAGGCAAAAAGAAAGCTTCAGCTTCAGATTATTTTCCATACTCAACTCCATTACAATTACTCTTGGCTTGTCCAATATGAGCTTTCTCTTTAAAGGATTGCCACCAATCATCATAGTTATTAATTAATATTGCCTTTTCTCATGACAGATTAGTCCTATTATGCTAGGGTATTAGTTTTACGACCCCCGAGCTTAAAAAGTGGGGAGAAAGCTCCTTAATGACCAATTTGGCATCACCCAGAACGCAGCTGCTTTTGCGTAGAATGCTTGTAATAATGGCTGAAATTGCAAGAGCAGTAGTGAGTAATTAACTTATATAGTAGTACGTACACTGCTGCTGCTGAGATAATGGACTATTAGCCAGAAATGAGTGTGCTCACCAGGGAGATGTTTGAGAGCTAGCGCCACGTTCAATGGCATCAGTGCTTAAAAACTCATGGGGCAAGAATAGCCAATTACGTTTTACACGAGTCTCTCGCAAGATAAGCTTTCGTGTCACTAATCTCCGATGATCCACATGGCTTACTTTTTCCTGCCAAGCTCAAGATTCTGCATTTTTAACGTCTTGGTTCCTCCACCCTTAATAATCCGAGGAAAAAGGGATATCTAGCTTGCTGAAACACCGGTTACTTGCGAGTGGCTCTCCTAAATCATCTGCTTTCTAATCGTCGAGATAACAAAGGATTATCATAGGAACGGCACATATTTTCCGAGCCTGATCCAATTACTTTGAAACACGCTCATTTCTGTAGTCTGCGTCAAAAAGAATAGGGAATGTAGCCTGCGGTTGCACCACCAGAGACTCTTCTTTTTTCCTCTTGGTGGTGGACGACGAGGAGGAGACCAAGAGAAAAAAGGGGGAGAAAATGAGATGAAATTGGACTGACATCTTCTTTTCACAGCAAATCGAGAGGAGCAGCAAAATTGTAACAGCTCGCAAGACAAAAAAAATATATTAGCGCAATTTGGCTGCTGCTGGGGAGCCACGTGCTGTTTAATCTGGCAATAACAAAACAGGCTTTTTCCGGGAAAAGCCTTTAGCTATATGGCAGTGCACTTTCCGCGAAAGTATGCTCAGTATGCTCCTCTGTGATAAAAGGGGAGGAGGAAGAGACCATCTTTATTGTTTCTGCGAGATTGGAAATGAGGCAAAAAATCCCTTCTTCAGAAGTCAGAAGAGCTCGGAGCAACTCAAGCTTCTGGCTGGAAAGCTCAACAAGTTGCGGATATTGGCTTCAATGATCGAGAATATCTGATAATGCAGCAGGGCGAAAATAGAAATTTGACAGCACTCAAAACGTGGCCACTTCTTGGCTGATGACAAAGAAAAAATATGAATGGAACTGGCAATAAGTGATGATGAAGCAATACAAAAAAGAAAAAGCACCTTTTATTGCTCTCCAGGCTGAGATATCGTCTTTTTTTCTTCCTCAGTAAGTGCACCTGCCAAAGTTTTATGATGTACCGACAACAAGGTTAAGTCAATGCAAGGAACTTTTCCTCCACCAACAGATTGCACCACTTTTTATAGGCATACAGCTGCAACGAAGAAGCGCCACCTAGCGGCGAAATCGGGGCAAACCTCAACTTGGATTTGCGAGGTCTCTATTTTCTTTTTTGCAGCAAGAGGAAAAGAAATGCACTTTTTCTGCACACAACTCGACTTGTTTTTGCTAACAACAACTTTATTGCTTTTATAGCGTCAAAATGTTGTTGTTGGTCCAGGCAAGAGAAAAAAAAGAGGACAGAAGCAAACTTCCAAGGGAAAAGTTCTCCTCCAGATCAGCAGAAGGGCGCAGCAGCCTTTTTTCACAAAAAGGAGCCTGGCAAAAAAGTAAGGAAGTTAATAAAATGGTCACCCCTCCTCCTCAACTAACCAAGTGGAAAAGCTCTCTCTCCTTCCATATGCATATATGCGCTCGTAGCATATACTACATATAGTGTATGGGCCATAACGGAAAGCCGAGTGAACAACTCGTTATCATGTCCGACATAAAACTGCAGGCTCGCCCCTCCACTGCTGGACCAAATGCCGAATTTTCTGGACTGTTTACACACTCGGCTCCTCTCCAAACTTCAAAGCTAATAGGAAACGCAAATTCACGCGAGAACAGAGAAGCATCAACAATGCAATGTATGGATGGAGCAAAAAAAAAAGGTGACAATGTTTGGTAACTGACGATGACAAATGAGTGTATGGGGAACTTATTCATGCTTACTTGGCCCAGGTGGCCTCCTGTTTCTGAAATGTCAAAAGCCTTGCCATTTGCAATACACGCACTCTAATTTCCTCAAGAGTACTATACAAATAATGCGAGACTTTGACCAGCCATTTTTTGCCTTCAAAGCCGAAAAGCCTTTAATTTCTCTCCTGTCAACGAGGACGTACTTTTTCAAGCTAGTGGAAAAACATTGTCAATGACAGTGCTCGCAAACTCAAAAAAAGTCCAAGATTGATGTACTGAATCAGTAGAGGGGCCCTTTAACAACAGCAAGGAGGAGCCCACGGTTTTAACAGCTGCGATCATGTTGTAAAGTTGCGACTACCTGGCGTAGCTCGGGCGATGAGTACAGGCATGCCGACGACGAGGAGAACGAGCTCGACAGCTGCTGTTGGATGCGATGATCAAAGCCCCAAAGCCAAAAACGTTGACCTTGAATGACTAGACCTTGGCTGGCACCAAATTACCGACATACAAAAATTAGCCCCAGTGTCACACGCAGAGAGCTAAGTAGTCCGATAGTAGATATAGTATCTATATTGATGAAGAGCCTCCATCACTGCATACTATATATCAAGAGGTCGAGTGACATGACATCCCTAGCTCCTAACTGATGTTCATACAGAGGAACAAAGCTCACATCTTAGATACTGCATAATAATCACGCTTATAAGAAGGAAGCTGAAAACCTCGCCTTAAGGTCGAACTTTTTTAGCGGTTTTTTTGGCGTGTGGGAAAATAAGTTTGATTGGGCTTCAAATGGCTATGGAGAAATGTATACATTTTTTAGCCAGCTTCCGGGCCAGCCTGTGCAAGAGTTCCCCCCCTCCAAGCGAACATGTGTAGTAGATATGCTGCTAAAGTTATCCCGCCAAAACTCAATCGGAGTAGCAGGCTTCAGTAGGGAGACACAAAAAGCCACATGTTTCATAGAGTGTACATGTGTGAATGCGTGAGTATATGTGTGTGGGGGGATTTCAAAGATGCACTGAATCAATGCCAAGCTGCTTTGAGGAAGAGATCTGTGTGTATGTGGTGTGCTAATGGATGATGACGACGATCAAAGCTAAAATACATCGAGGCTGCTTCGCCGGCCTCAGCTTTGGATTTGGAAACCGTTGCTGGTGCAAGACGCTTCAAAGGAGGTACTTTAAAGAATGGTAGCCTACCTGCTCGACGCAGCCATCCGGAAGGTTCTTCAACTCCAGGCAACGGCCAGTGTGGAACTTGCGCTTCTTCTCCAGCACCTTGGCCTTCACAGAGACGACCCCATTAGCAGTGTTGGTGGCGGAAGCAGCATCACTAGCCGCGTAGCATTCCGGGCTGTTGGGCCCCGAGGACTCGGAGCTGGACTTGGCCTTGTCCACGACCTTGAGCACATCGTTGGCCCAGTGGTCGTGGCCCACGGAGGCCGATACAGTGGGCTGGACGTCGTCCACATCCTCCCCAGCCTCGACCACCTGGGGCTGGTGAGGCTGCTGGAACCGCGAAAATCTACGTGACGACGTGGGAGTCGCCATGGCGGGTGATGTTTAGCAACTGTTGGAGTTGTTGTTGCCCAAGCTGAAGCTGTCCGCCGACGGAGAACGCGAACGCCGCTGCTATAGCGCCGCTGCTATAGCGCTCCTCAACTGAACGAGCGGCAAGCCTGCTTCAGCAAGCTGCTATTGCTGTGGACTAGTACTAGCAACGACTCTCAAAACTCCAATCGTCCGAGTTGCTCATATCATCATCTGGAAATAAAGCAAAGGTTTCCAGTTGTGGCTGCAAACGGATTAAACGCTACAGCATAGCATGAGGGAACTTTAATGCATAGTACTCCTCTGGAGCGTAGAACTGCAAGTCGTGGCGCCACTTGTCATACAAATTGACCGGCGTTCGGGACGGGCTGAACACGTGCTGATACTCGAGCAGAATCCATTGGAACTTGAGGCCGAAGCGACGGACACCCTCGTAAATGCACTCGATTTCTTCTCGGCTGTAGTTGACTCGCCTTACGACAAAGGGTGAGCGACAACGTGAGCATTTTGACACGGTGCGACGACGTGACCGACGAGGAGCTGTCGAAGAAGTATCATTTGTTGGAAACTGATACGGATCAAGTTCCACAGGAGCATCTTCGCCGTTCCCTTCCTCTTTCTTCTCGAGAGTTGAGCTGAGCCAACGACGATGATACGCGACAAATATCAAATCTTGGCTCTCAAAGGCCAACTTTGGTTCAGAGCTGGAAGCGACCGCCTTAAGTAGTTGTTGTCCCTGAGGAGAGTTGACATCATGAATCAAGCTCAACTTATCCTCCTGACCGCTCTTGTTTTCATCGAGCAGAACTTGTAGGACCTCAAGGTGCTTCTCTTTGAGCCTATACAATTCCTCCATCTCGTTTTCAATGTCGGAGCTTTCAATTTTCAACGTTGAAATTATTTCTTTAAATAATCATAATATTGGCGGAAAGACAGGAAAGTGGGTTAAGTGGCGGATAATAAAAAAATGAGTACTGATACGTCTGGAAATTTTAAATGCCGAATAATGAAACTGAGAATTCTGGTATATTTTAAGTAGTTTAGAGCCAGAAAATGACCAAAAAAGCCAATTTTGAGAATTAAAAATCAATTAAAGTCTGCGTTTATCTTGATCTGGTAACGCGATACGCATTGGCGAACAATTCAAAATGTAAACAAACCAGTTTTCCTCACTTACAAAAAAAATGAACAAGGCACAACTTCCGCAGCTTACTCAGTGTTGCCAACGGTGGTCGGAAACGACCATTGTGGTCGTTTTTGAGTTAATTTAGTCGGAAAAATTTTTGGTGGTCGGTGGTCGCAAAAGTGGTCGTTTTCGAAAGTGCCAAAAAATTCGGGAAAATAGCTTAATTTTGCCATTTTTTCAAAAAATACGGAATTTTTTGAGATCTGCATTGATGAATTTGACGTTGGCCATGAACTCAAATCCAAAAATTGGCAAAAATATTTGAAATTTGCATGAACACGAAAATTCTTTTTTTTACATGAGGGAACAGCCAGTTTGTGGAACAAAGCTCCGGCCATGAAGTGGCTTTTTGAAAAGAGTCATTTTTATGCAAAAGTGTTTGGATTTTTTGTTTTGGATCACTATTCAGGCCTCCAAACACAAAACAGAAAACTAAAAAGCCAATTTTGGGCCAAAAAATGCACCTTTTTTGCTGTTTTTTGGCTACTGGTCGCAAAATTGGTCGTTTTTGGATTCATCGAAAAATTGTGGTCGCAAAAGTGGTCGTTTTTGCGAAAAAAAGTGGTCGGAAGCCAAAAAATCCGTTGGCAACACTGAGCTTACTCATTTGTATCATTGGAAGTGATTCATCAATACAGTTACCATCAAAGAATTTTTCAGTTATCAGTTCTTGAGATTGGACAATCGTCTACGCTCATCCGTGTGAAAAAGTCTGAAAAACTGGATGGTGTACGTTTGAAACGGACATGAGTGAATTTAACCGAGTAACTGTGAAGGTGTTTATGAAATAGCTTACAGTGAGCTTACATCCGAATCTGTGTGAATTTCCGTTTTGCAGGAGCCCCGTTATTCCTCATTGAAGTGTAAGTGAAGATTCTGATATACCTCTTGCTGCAGCTCTCGCATGGTTTAATTTAACGTCAGAATTTATTATTTTTTGTCCTAGGTTCTTTATCGAATATCACAGAAGAGAAGAATGCGGTCCTTCACGAGGAGCATTCCTTGTAGAAGAGCTTCCACTCTCCCGATTTGATTGTGGCGAAGCCATCCTCGGAATCCCCGCAAATAACTGTCCGTTCGACAACTGGGGAGCGGAGGTCGGTTCTGCTGCGAACGAAAAGAGAAGAAAAGTTGAAGCAGAGGCTGGCCTATATCATGAGAACTCCTCTCTCGTCAGCCTCTCAAGATGCAAAACCACCATCACCACTACTCGACCCGATTATTGACTTACGGCAAATCCGATGAGACCACAAGGTTTTGCATGTAAATTGAATCTGAGCAGATGAGGAGAACACAAACTTTGAGTGGATCCAGGGGATCAATTTCGTGATCGTAGCTCCACTCCACATTGACCAGGTTCACCGTGCCCAAATTCCTTGAGAAGGCGAGCACAAAGCTCTTCTCCTCGCCGTGGGTCAACCTCAGGCTTTGCCTGTAACAACAACATGGAGGAATTTAGACCTACCCGACAACTATGTGGTGGCTGAGGGTCACATTATGCACCAGGAGGACTTTCTCCGCATTGTCCTCGCTGTGGCAGTTCCATAGACAGAACGTTGCCTCGATGTGATCGTTGAACTGCCAGAAAATGTGAGCGGACTCAACGCGGCCAATGTCCTCTGGCGTATCGAACCAAAAGCTAGCCTCTGTTCTACTACCACCACCATGTTCATCAACATTGCTTTCACTAAGGTAAGTCTTACACTATACTAACTGCATGCGGCCCATATGATGATAATGCTTACTCTGGTGACAATGCCACGTCGGTGATCTCGCTTTTCGTACCGTACAAGTTGACCTTTATGTATCCCTGCACCCATCGCTCTGCCGCCGTGGGCTGAGCCAAATTCAGCGAGAGGAGGTAATGATATTCTGAAAAGTAGTGGGGAGAAGAAAAAGATAGCAGCGAAACTGGGACGACGGCGCGGGCATGCATTTGTAATGAGCTTACGACAAAATGGAGCCTTCTTCCCAGTTTTCAAGAAGAACTTGGCTCCGCTGTTGGCCTTGACGACATGCGGCTTGTATTCAATTGCCCTTTCGCCCATGATGGCGCAATCCTTGCCCTCTTGTCCGCAGTCGAAGCAGAGGCCGCTCTGAAATTGCTCATAGGAGTCACATTTGTGACCTATCATATGGCAGCTCGTGGCTCGCAGGGACTCAATGTATAATTCCAAGCCTCGGTTGTGGCTGCAGGCTACCAAATGCCTGCCTACCATGTCTGCCGGATTGCTCCCCATCGTGTCTAGGCTGAAGGGCATGTCGAAGAGCGAGCATCCAGGCTGATCGAAACCACCGTTAGGGTAGAAATCCACGTGCCCACACGGGCTCTCCATACCGTAGCCTTTCAAAATACTATTAGCATATGTGTATCTACAGATTCAAAAATGGACTTGATCTAAAATTGGCCAAGTAGCCATTGCCTTGTTGTCATATTCGGGGAACTGAGCTGGATTATGCTGGATCATACCTCCCATGAGAATACTCTTGGCGTCTGTATGAATGACGTCGACAAATTCCGCATCTCCTAGGTCCAGCCGCACAAACTCGGGCATGTCTTGGAAGAGAGGCTGTGCAGGATCTATGGCCGAGATCCTGCCCAACTTTCCCCTGTTGAGAGACACGAGCTTCTCCCCTGCGTAGCCAGCAATGTGAGCTCCTAATGAGTGGCCAATGATATGGAAATCATCGACTTTCGCCTTGGCCCCTCCGACTCCGGCCTAGGAGAGATGAGCATAAATTAGTTATTGCTTCGATTTTCAATTGCTGTGCGAGTATACAGCGAGGAAGTCGATGAGTGTGGCCACTTCGAGGCCCACCAGCCTCGTATTGGCCGCAGCCTGGCTGTACAGTCCTCCTGATCCTCCGCCCCAATCCACTGCAATCACGTTGACATCGTTGTTGAGCAGGAACAGATTGGTCATTTCCTAAGAATTAAGCTGCAGTCTTATTCCTTTTGAATCAAGTCAGCATAGAAAGGCAATCTCTTACTGCAATCCAGGGGACAAATCCTGTGTCGATAAAGCCGTGAATAATCACCTTCGTCGGCCGATTGGGATCAAAAGTCGAGGTCGAGAAAGACAGAGGCTGCGAAAGGTTGAGGAATCGAGGCTGGCCGATGCTTTCTCTTGTCGTCAATAGGAATCTTGTATTGATAATGTTACGGTCCAGTGGCAGAACATTGACGGGCCTCGTGAGCCCGTACCACTCATCTGTAATCTGGAGGCAGCCCAAATTTCCATAGCATTTGGAGGCGTTCGTGGAGCCTGCAAAAAAGGCCGAAAAAATCAGGAAATGTGTGCCACATACTCGACGACGACAGTTTTCAGGGGAGTGGACTGACCCATGAAATAAGACACGAGGGCGAAATACTGCAGGATCAGTGAGATGTTGCTTGAAGCTGCTGCTAATGTAGCATTTGAACTTGTTTGATTTATGGCCTGGCCTTTGCTCAACGTCACATTTGTCACCGAGGCTGCTATATGACTTTCACTTGTTAGTAGCCCGGCTACACCTTCCGCAATCATCATAAATTCCGCACTGCTGTATTTAGCTCAACTGTCTATTATGTTCTCGAGATGCACTGAGAGCTTACTAGCTATAGCTGCTGTCAATGCTGCCCAACTTGACAACTTACGAGTTATGAGGCGGTGTTTATGAGCTAGTCGAGATTTCTGAGCAGATCATCTGATTCATTCTAGTATTTTTTCTTCTTCATGACAAATAGCTGAAAAAAGTTAAGAATGGCTGCTTTCAGTTATTTACGACTGGTTTTCGGATAATTCCCAACCTTTTCTCTATATTCTTTTTGAGGATTTGCCCAAGATGGATTTGCCTTGTCAAGCAAATTGTGAAGCATCCTTTTTGGCACTCAAAAAATCGTGGTTGACGTCACCGAAACAATGAACTTTCCAGGATTTCCCAGGTTTTTTCTATGACTCAAGATTTCCTTTTCCGATGCTCTGAGAATATTTTTCCAAGATTCGAGGATTGTCATAGCTTCATTTTTTTAAGTAGCCATTCTTAACCTTTTCATGCTTACCAAGGCGTAGCATATCTTTCACCCATCTTTTGTGCTCAAAAGTTGTTTTTTGCTGCTCAGGAAATGAAGCTATTATAAGTTATTGGAATATGTTGCCTATCATGGCATCACACATTCTTATGTCATGTAACAGGCCCAAAATGAGTTCCATAAAATTGAAAGTTTCATTTTTTGAAAATCTACTTTCTCTTCTTTTTGTGTCAGCTTGAAGATGACCTATTAAAAGCCACGTGACTCCAGAAATAGTGCGTTGTTTGACGCAACTTTTACTAAATAAAAATATAATGCAAAATAATTGTCCTAACGTCCGCTCTTTTCTCTTTACAAGGATAATTTGATTTTTACTTTAATGCTCTTCCAATATTGACATTAGCCAACTTCCTCAGCAGACTTTGCAGCCTGCGTCATAGAACTTTTGCAAATGTTTGCTCTACGAATCTTTTGGTATTGAGAATGAAAAAGTCGTATGGAAACAATCTGCACCGACTAGTTTTTGACCCACATCTCCAATAAATACGTCTTAACAGCAGATCTCCCGATTTTGCGTATATTGTGTCCTAAATTTCCTTTATACTTTCTCCAAAAATGAAAAAAAAATATCATAAGATATCCAGTATTTGTGATATGAAATTGCAAAATTTTTTCTCACCAAAAATAATTTTTGATTGATGGAAAATTCTAGGGGGCATGTGGTATGATGCACTGAGTATTTTCAAGTTTTGTGGAGTGATTTGTATCATTTGCTCACTAATGGTGACGAATCAAGGTCGCAAACTAAATTTTGTATTGCGAAGAAGAAATGTGCAACAATTTCAAGTTTCTCGCTATTATTACCTCTGTTGTTGATGCCAATCCTTCGAAGGCCGAAATGGACGTTCAAGTCGAAATCGTCTTTCAAACTCTGAATGATTTCTTTTGTGCTTCTCTCTTGGCCATTATGGACGAGACCTTTTCCAACTCGACGACAAGCCAGGCTACCACTATTGTGAGAAATGGCCAAGACCACAAGGAAAAGTTGACTCACTGTGGCCATCATCTTCGTAACCTTTTGGCATTGCTCACTTTTGATTTTTCTCTATGATGATTCGGCAAGGCTCACACTGCACTGCCATGCAACAACTATGCAACCCCTTCTTTGCCTTGGGAGAGCGCTCAGGTAGATTCTGAGAAACCTTAGATAATGATGTCGTTGACGTTGCACCTTCGAAATTCGTATTTTGAATGATCCGGATCTGAATATCTGCCTTAAGGAAATTTCTACCTGGTGTCCTCGGGCAAGTAGCAAGAGTATTGTTCTCTCTCAAGTAGTCATTGTGTGATTTTTAGCTGAACCTGGCGTGATGAAATCGAGCCTTTTTGTCAAGCTGGACAATCTCGTGCCCAAAATACGCTTCCCATGCAGTTTCTTCTTTATTTTCATTTGCCAGCGTGATTTTCCCTGTTATTTACACTTTAATAGAATTTTTACAGTTTTCTTACAGAGGTTGCGTGAATCGGAAAAATTTCCGATTTTTATATAATAGAATGTTACGCTTATAAGAAGTGATGAAAACGTGAAATTTGTCCATTTTTGCCGAGTTAAGGTAGAAATGAATTAGATTCAATTGAATAATCTGCTGTTTTATTATAATAATGCCTTCTCAAAACGTAGCACACCGGCTAAAAAAATTCTTAATCTGACCCAGCTGCAGTTGTCAGACCACCGGACTGCATGTTGCTATTCGAATCATTTGAGGCCTCTGAGGTCATGTAGGCGCTTTGCTCCATCGTGTCATCATCTCCATTGTTGTCATTGTGGAAAAGCATGTCTCCGTTGGATCCTCCCCACAGTGAGCCAAACTGGATGGCTCCACCGGAGTTGTTTTCACCACTGGCAACTCCAGTTCCTCCTCCACATTCGCTCTCGCTCAAACTGTGATAAAAAACATGGCAGGTTTAGAAGAAGCAGGAAAACCAAGGGAAAAGACCAATTTGGCTTACTGGTGACGAAGCTTGTCCTCCCTCGTGAATTGACGTGGGCATTTAGGACATTTGAACGGCCTCTCTCCTGTATGCAGCATTTTATGCCTGGCCACGTGTTGAGGCCGCGTGAACTTCTTCCCACAAATGTCACAAGGATGATTGTAATGCTCCTCAGGCGCCCTGAAAACGACATTGAATAAAAATTGATTTTGAAAATTGGGGAAAAGTTGCACCTGTGAATTTTCATGTGAGCTGTTAGCTTGGACATCTTCTGGAACCCCTTGTTGCATACTGAACATTTGTAGGGCTCTTGGTTCTCATCCAGGGCCACCTGCCAAGCCGGCCTTGATCCATCGCTCCCGTTGCTCATGTCTCCAGAATCATCGTGACTCGGTAGCTTCACGTCCAAATGCTTGTGGCTCACCGAGATGTGCGCTTGCAAAAGATCGATTCCCGGGAACTCCAGGTGGCATTCCGGACAAGCCACCATTTGCATGGAGTCCATGTTGGACTTTTGGCCGAACATCGAGTTGACTTTGTTCAACGATTGGCTGACGGAGCTCGGCTCGAATTTGGTGTTCCTCATGTGACTGGCCAAGTGCTGCTTGTAGTTGCCCGGGTGCTTGAAGCTCCGGTCGCAATGCTCGCATTGGTATTGGTACTGAGTCACGGTGGGCTTGTCCCCGTTGTCCACCCTGTCGGCCATGGCCGATTGAAGGACATTGGTCAGGTGCGGGTTGGAGCCAGCTTGAGCCACGAGCGTGGCAGAAATGCTGCCGGATTCGCGCTCGTGCTTCAGCAAATGCTGCTTGAAGTTACCCGAGTGGTTGTAGTTGCTATTGCACACATGACAAGTGTAAAGAGATGTTTGGGGATCTGAAAAATGCAGAAAAAAAAATGAACTCAAAGTTAAGCTATTTTAAACCTATTTTCCAAAGAAGCCTCTATAAGAGCTAAAGCTATTTAATAGCCACATTTAAAGTTTAGGCATGAGTGGATATTCTTTCCACTTACTAAAGCAAGTTGCGATCATTTCGCTGAGGATGGCATTCCGCTGCTCTCTGAGCTCCTCGTTATCGTGTGTCTTCATGTGCTGCTTAAAGTTGCCCACATTGCTGTACTTGGAGTTGCAAATGGGACACACATGCTCATTGTTCTGGCTATGGGCCAGGACAGCGGTCATCGTCGAAGGATCGATGTTCAATTTGGGCTTTTTGCTCGCAGATCCACCATTGGCCTCGCTATTCAGCGATAAGCTCGAGTGGCCTCCAGCGGACGGCCTCGACGAGCCGCTACCTCCCAGCACTGGAGGCAAGCTGAAATTGCTCAGCTTGAGCGGGGGCAGCTTGGGCGTGCCGTTGGCATTAGTCTGGAGCACTGGCCTCCGGAACGGCGGCCTCGGTGGGAGTTTGAGGTCAAGTCCTTGCATAAGCTCGCTCGAAAGAGGAATGGCAATGTAGAGCCTGTGCGCGAGAAGGATGAGCTTTCGCAGGTCCTCGATGGTGGCCTCGACGACCCCATTGTAGACGACCTCGAGCAGCATTTGCATCTCATCCGAGGTGACTTGCGGCATCTCCACGGTCCACACCTCCTCATATCCTTCGATGGACTCCAGCAGCTGCAGCAGAGCAAAGCGATACTCAACTTCCTCTGTCTACACTATATAAGTATATATAGTATATGTGTACACATACCGTTTGCAGATAGGGGCTGGCTGCTGCCATGACGAGCCTGTGGGCGTGCAGGGTCTGCCCTTGCGCACACCGGATGGCCAGGTCGGTGTAGAGCCCCGACTCGAGGCATTCCCCCACTTCCTGAGCAATGTGCTCATGCAGGTCCTGCGAATGGACCCTGAGTAGATCCATGTTATTTGTCCGCTGCTGTAATGAGAGTATGCACTGTGGTTATAGTGGTGGCGTGTTAGAGCTCAGTGCCGCAGCTACTCCTATGTAGCTGCTGCTGCGGGCTGGGGGGCCACGCACCAAGGAAGGAGGAAAGGGGGATCGATGCCGCCAGCTAGCCAGCCAACGCGTACTGCGACTGCAGTCGTACACGCGGCGGACACGTCGGCGGCTACCCTGCCATGCACTCGAGGCTAACTCGAGGCCAGGGACCCCTGAGAAGGAAAGCCGCTCCTCCTCCTCCTCTCCCGGCCTCGCTTTTACTCACATATACCTCTCTACTACATTATACGTACACCTAGCGCATTAAAATGCACTTTGTATATATACATATATTTATATGTAATTAATATTTGCGTAAACTATAACTTACCGCGCGTCTCTGTGTAGTATTTTCCGTCAATTGAAAAAAACTCGCGAAAATGTAGGTTTTCAAAACAGAGTGTGTGTATTTCGTATTAGGACTGGCAGCTAGAGTGTGACTGCGTGACTGGGGGGCGGCCTCGCTTCTGCAGCCTGCTGCAGCAGCAGCACGGAGTGACGTGGACCCGCGGGCGACCGGGCTTGCCTTGCCTTTCCTCCTTCTCGAAGATCGGCCGCGGTGCAGCATAACAGCGTAGGCCGCTGGCCGCGTCGCCACTCGCCGTTGCCCAGAGGAGCGGAAGACTCGGCCAGGAACGAGGGAGCGCGGTTGCCTGCGCCCGGCGCCGCCTGCCATCATCACGCTGGACGTGCAGTCGACGCGAGGACGACGAGAGAGACCTCGAGGTCAAGCCAGAGCCCCTCGTTCGGCGGCGGCGCAGGCTGAGCACGAGCAAACGAACCCGTACGCCCGGAGCTGCAACGGAGACTAGGCTGGCATGAGGTTATCTAGGCTAGCTCTGCGTTCGCACTCACGTAGCTTTGCCTCCAGGGCGTCGGCCGCCCGAGGAAGCCCGGACCGCCGTATGATATGGTCAACTCCTCGCCTTTCGGGATATCGCGGATCGCCCGCATCGTTATCACCTTCGCGCCCTTGTCAAAGGCGAAGGCCATGTTGGGTGCGCAGGCGTGGTTAACATAGGAGGCCGGGCCGAAGAGGGCCGTCGCAACATGGACCGTTTTTTCGACGTAGCGCCCGAGGGGGACTTCAATGGCAAAGCTGTTGGCGTCTATGATGCGCCCCCACAGGCTCATGAGCTCGTGGGCAGATGCGCTCCTCCATTGGAGCATGTCAATTAGAGCTGTCACGAAAACGCCCCTCTCTTCCTCAGCATGCAAAAGTTGGGCCGGGGCCGGTGTCAGAGATAGGAGCTGATCATAGGCGCACTCGAACGCATCAACGCGTTGGTACTCGGGCTGCTTTTCACACTCCGCCGGCCTCTCAACGAGGCCGTAGAGCGTGGCTATGCGAAGCATCAGAAGCTTGCCCACAGAGCCCGCATTGATGGCCTTTAGTAGGTCGAAGAGTCCCATGGGACACTCGTACTTGTGGTGGCTGTCCATGGCTGCGCGTAGGCATGGCAGCGAACTGCAAATCATGTACGTACACTGTAAAAATATTTCACTACATATGCGAGCGGCTCTAAGAATTATATGTACCAAAAACTGACATCGGGGCAGTTGGGGCATGGAAAGGGACAAACGACTCTGGGCTCGCCACAATGGCAACAAAGCGAGTCAAAGCTTTTCCCCTCTCCTGCATGGAATGCAATCATCGCAAGGGGGCTAGGATCCACGAGGACGATTTCGCCAGCATTTATGCGACTCGTGGCCAAAAAGTGCCGGCCACGGTGGGCGTTGAAAGCCGATCGGATCCCACCATGCACATATGGCTCATGCATTAGTTTTGCTCCGCTCTCATGATTGTTTGTATGAGCCGAAATGACTTGAACGACAAACAATAGCTTCCATACGGACGAAACCCGTTTCTTCTTCTTGCCCTGCTGCAAGAGCGTGCCTTGGATGTAGCCCACATTGGCCCGCATTTGATGCCAGTCTGCTGCACTTTTCTGTGGAAGTCTGCCTATAAGCACCACCAATCGGTCAAGCATCACAAGGCACATGGCCTCGGAGGGGGTGTAATTGTCCGGTTCTTGGTATGCGCAAAAAAAGAGGAGCTTGTTCAAGGCTCTGATGGTGTTTGCGTGCTTGAGCTCAGTGACTATTTGCGAATTGGGCAACTTTCTTGGCATGGCCGAAAGCTGTTTTTGCGTTTGCTGTATCATCCGAGCAAAGTCCATTTTTGTACTGCACTTGCATGGATTCTCATATATGATTGATTCCTTTTCTGCTCTCCTTCCTCTATTACATTTGCAAACACGCGCATTTTTAAAGAAAATGCTTAGTATGATGAATACTGCTTCGAGGGCAGCTTGAGCATAAAACTGCCTCTTTCTTCCACATAAAAGGACATTGCTCAGCAAATCCATGATTAATGCATGAAAAGCTTATTACAACCTTTCTTTGATACCTAAAGAAAGTGATGTGGGGATTGTCACTTTGAATAATGCCAATTATTATAGGTTGCGTGACGGATAAAACACATGCTTTGATGATGATTGCATTGCCTCTCTAAAAGTGCGTTTTGTGAAAAAAGTTGGCTAGAAGCTGTAATGCATCATCATGCCTGACTAGACATTGCATTTGAAGCACCCTCCGAAGTCTAAAAAAGATTATAACAGTTAAGTTGCAGATGCGTCACGAGTTCATTTGAAGCCTTATCAGCCCTCGCAGCAAAGGCCTTGTTCTCCACTACATTGCTGCTATGGAAACTTTGGGGCTTTTTCTTTTTGTATGAAGCAAATTGGCTGCAAGCCTTGCTAAGGCAGGACTTTTTCATTGCTGCAATCAAAAGCCTCGGTTTGCATGGCAAAATCCATTTAAATCCCTGGACAATTGACATAGGCCTAATTAGGCAATTAAATGGCTTGCACTGGCCCAAATCGATACCTTTCGATCCCTCAAAAATTGATGTGTCAAACCTTTTGGAGAGTTGGCTCGCTATTATGAAAGAGAAGGACTGACAACACTTGGGAACAGCTGAGGCTAGCGAATTGTGTTACGCAACATGGCAGGGTTGGCAAGGAAGGAGAGCAGGCAATTTCTTGATGAAACGAGCTAGTAATTATGAGGCATTCTTTAATTTATGTCACTCCAAATTTTACTCTCTCTCTCTAACCTAAACGTGACATGCTCTCTTGAAGTTTTTCTTAATCATACTTAAGAAATCGAGAAAAGCAAGGGATTTTCAGGTACTTAAATGTGCAAGTTGCGAGCCAAAATTTCCGCTCGAGCTGTGCAGTGAAGAGGTAAAGCTGATGGATCAAAGGCAGAAAACAGCTGAACGGCAGCAGCGCTGGAAGAAAGTGTTGCGAAGGAAGAACTTCGTCTCATCTACAAAGGCCTTTGTGTGTGTGTGTGACCGAGTCGGAAATAGAAAAATCAATTCATTAAATTTTTCCGTCAAACGAATGTAAACAAATAGCCAGCATGGATGAAGAGGACGGGGTCGCTCCGATTCGAGGTCAATGCTCAGTTTGGCCTCCATATTGTCATGATCTCGTTGTAGCATGAGCAGCTTGGGATTTTTTGCTATGCTCTTGAGCAAAAAAAAGGACGCCGGCCCCACCGAATCTAGGACACACAAAGAAGCAACTGCTGGCTAGTATACGAACAACAGTCATGGCACGTCGTCTGCGCCTCCGCCTGAATTAAAATGGAAAACCGAAGGCGAAGACGCCATCATCACCACCACCACCACCATTCCCAAGGCTCGAGAGGCTCAAGTGCGGAGCAACAAGCGGCGGAAGCCCTTGAAGCCAACAATGGTGAATGGTACAGAAACGGGTCGGATATGAATGGCTCCAACCATAGTAGCAAGGCCAGAGGCAAATCGCAGAGTCCAGAAGGGACCACCACCACCACTGGCCATGCTGGAGGACTCCAGATGCGCAATGGGTCGACCGCAATGGCGGCTGCAGCCTCCAATGGTCAGGCATGGAGGCTCGCCACTAAGGTCTTTAATGAGAATGACGAGGCCCTCATCAACCGGAAATTGCCCAAGGAGCTGCTCCTGAGGATTTTCAGCCATCTGGATGTCGTTTCTTTGTGTCGCTGTGCCCAGGTAAAAAATTGAGAGTAGTGATTTAAAAGCATTTTGCCGTATCTTGAAATGTGATCCGTTTTTGCTATGCAGGTATCACGTGCGTGGAACGTCCTGGCTCTAGACGGGTCCAACTGGCAATATGTGGACCTGTTTGAGTTCCAGATCGATATCGAAGGCGTCGTGGTGGAAAACATTGCCCGCAGGTGCGGTGGCTTTCTCCGCAAATTGAGCCTCCGAGGCTGTCAGGCCGTGGGGGACAACGCGCTCGCCACGTTCTCCCAGCACTGCGCCAACATCGAGCTGCTCGACCTGAAATTCTGCAAAAAGATCTCTGACCGCACGAGCCAAAGCCTGTCGCTCTACTGCCACAAGCTACAATATTTGGACGTGAGCTCGTGCTCGGCTGTCACCGACATCTCGCTGCATGCACTCGCCCAAGGCTGTCCAGGACTGGTCCACTTGGACATCTCGTGGTGTGATATGGTCACTTCGAACGGGGTGCGATCCCTGGCGGAAGGCTGCCGCAGACTGCAAGTCTTCATTGCCAAAGGCTGCCCCCACATTGCTGATGAAGCCTTGGCCCACTTGTCCAGGCACACCAAAGAACTGCGCAAGGTCAACATCCAGGGCTGCCGCAATGTCCAGGATGACGGCATCATTCGGCTAGCTGAAGCCTGCCCAGACTTGGCCTACCTCTGTGTTAGCAACTGCGGCCACCTCTCAGACCAGTCCCTCCTTGCTTTGGCCAGATGCTGCCCCAAGCTTAGCACCCTGGAGTGCGCGGCAGTCTCGCAGTTCACCGACACTGGATTCTCTGCGTTGGCCAAAAGCTGCAACCTCCTGGAGAAAATGGACTTGGAGGAGTGCGTCCTCATCACGGACGCCACCCTGGCCGTGCTTAGTGCTTTCTGCCCGCGCCTCGAGTCCATCAGCCTCAGCCACTGTGAACTCATCACGGATGAAGGAATCAGGCAGCTGGGCATGGCGCCATGCGCCTCTGAGCATTTGAACGTCCTTGAGCTGGATAATCTGCCGCTCATCACGGATGCCTCACTTGACCACCTTGTGGCCTGCCACAACCTCCAGAGGATCGAGCTCTATGATTGTCAGCTTATTACGCGAGCCGGAATCCGGCGGCTGCGTAACCACTTGCCCAACATCAAGGTTCACGCCTACTTTGCACCGGTCACGCCCCCGCCCACCCAGGGAGGGACCCGTCAGCGTTACTGCAGATGCTGCGTGATTCTCTGAGCACACTGTGAGTTATCCGCAGCACAAAAACACTACTATTATACACACAGCTTTTTCATACACATCCAACGTAGCAGAGACTACTTTAGAACTTTGTAGTTAGCAGGCTTGCAATACCAATGATAATCTACTAAGCATATAGGCACTGAATACCAAAAAAATATGGGAAAAAATCGAAGAAAAAATGGCTTCTCCTTATACCTACTCCTTAAGTTTTTATTGCCTCGATCCTCTTTTGAGAAAAAATTGGCAACAAAAATACTTTTAACACGCAGTTTCACTCAGCTATAAAAATGTAAATGTTGTGCATTTATACATAAGACACTTGATGTTCTCGTCGTCGTCGTATTTTTTCTCTATGATGCCCCCCTCATGTCCCATTTTTCTCTTGAAAGCAGAAATGATGCTGAAAAATTCACGCAGAGAAGTGATCGTTTGTGGCGAAAAAAGGAATTGAGTTTTGTGGCGGTGCTTATTTCACTTTGAGTAACAACTATGTTAGAGACATTTTGTTGGTTTTTTTAATCTACGATACCTGCTGCTGTCTGTCCCAATCCACGTAAAATGAAACTGTACTACAACCACTACACTTATTCGACAGAGCTGTAAACTCGATATTTTAATAATGAGGAAGATGGATGAAGTGTGGAAGGAGCACATCGGAAGAAAAATATTATTGAATACTACTTCTATTATTACTACGACACAGATTAAGATACAAATTTTGCTACCTGTACTTTAAGAAAGAAACAGACGATACGATAATAAATCATTATTATGCTATCACGAGACGCATCTTTTTATTTCCATGACGTTGTCGAGCTGATGTAGACCCATAAAAAGTCGCTCAAATTGGCAGCGGCAGCTGGGGTGTTGTCAGAACGCTCTTGCTTGAACACGGACACGTCATTTCGGGTGGGATCTACTACAAAGCCTTTGATGAGATTTTGCGATAAGGCCTTGTCATCCCAAGTGAGACGAGTTATGCGGTAAAGTAATTTTCTTTGCCAGGCAAGCAAACCATCGATGCGCTCATACTCGACAAAGCTGTTCATCGCAGTTTCCTTTAAACGGTCCTTCTCCTCATCTTGCTGTTTGATATTGGCAATTAGCTTCTCACTCTCTTCTTTCAAAGATGTCAAGGATGCCTCACAGCCTAAAATTTCGGCCTCCTCTTCTTTCAGCTCTTGATCGAGCTGTTCAAGTTGTATCTGAAAAATTTGAAAAGTGTCACTCTTTCATCTCTTGTAAGACAGAATCACTTCAACTTACTTTTAACTTTTCTACCAGGTCACTGTCAGATTTGTCGAGTCGGTCGGCTTTTTTCGCGACTTCTTCAAACGCATGGAAAAATTTGGATGAAACCGAGTCCTCGGCGGCCTGAGAGGCCAAGAACTTCTCAAAAGTAGGCTCAAATGCGAGAGAACGCATACTTGACACTCTCAAACCAAGTTCTTGATTGTTTTGATTTTTGAATTTTAAACGAACAGCGCGAAAATGAATCAACTAATTTTCAGGCACACTCAGTTTTATCACTTTCTCTAAAATGCTTTTTCTAAGCATAACGCCATAAAATATTTCGTCCAGAATTAAAATTTTATGAAATTACAGCCGCGGTAAAAAAAAATTTCGAGTGGCGACTATTCAGCCTCGATATTTGCCATTTAAAATTTGGATCGGGTATATTTGATCTGTGATACACCCTTATGCGTAAATTCTCCGTCAAAACAAAGGGGCCTATTTAGCAAGCAAGCGAGCCTCAATATTTGGGCCGTTAAAAGGCGAACGTTTCTTGTGAATTCACCTATTTTGTCAACCTTCAGGAAACTCGTCAAACTGCAACTGGTAAACTTTCAAATTCATTATGATGCCAAATGTGTTCTTTGCAGCTTTAATATGGAGTGAAAGGCTGTCTTGTGACTTTCTTCTGAATCTAGAGGCAACCTCTAATGCCTTTTCATCTTCTTTTGGTTCCTAGAGAGTTCAGGCAAAGCCAGAAGAGAGCCAGATGCTCATGCGTGCAACTTCAGCCATCACTCCTACGTTATAGCGTGAAGCATGTCTTGATTCAACATGGCTGCTGACGAAGTGTGGTACTGTGGATTCAATGGGTTCAAGCAAGTGCCTTCTCAGATTGACAGGTCCACCTTGACCACTCTGGTTGCCCAGCAGGTCAAATCGTCGTCAAACAAAAGCATCATTGTTGATGTTGCAGTATGCTGGAACTACTTGGTGATAGCTGAGCCAGAAATTATCACCAAATATGGACTCGTGAAAGGCCGACATGGCCATGAAAGATTGTGTCTGCCTCCGGGTGCAGAAGGCCAAAAGTTTGTACAAGTGTCGGCTACTCCTAGGCATTTGTTGGCTGTCACTGACTTGGGAGGTGATGTCTGCCTGCTAGCAGCATTTTGACATTTTTGCCTAAAATTGGTCATTTTTCAGAATGCTGGACACATGAAGAAACCAAGGGCTGGAGAAGGGTCCATGTGGGCTCCGAGCAACCTGCTTCTACTCCCGAAGTTCCAGGGGACGCGCCAAATCCTCCTCTGATTGAAATGCTCGATACTGAGAGTGATGAAAGTGCCGAATGTACTCTGAAATTAGTCAAGACCAGTTGTGGAGATGCTCACAACATAGGGCTAGATGTAGATGGCAAGGCCTATTGTCTCCCCTCTCCGCTAGACTTTGACCCTTTCCCAAGTGGAACTCAGCATAAAGTGACTGACATAGAGTGCGGAAAAGAGCACTGTCTCCTACTTACAGAACATGGTCAAGGTATTGAAGTTAGTCTCGCAAGCGTCATTGTTATTTGCATTATTCTCTACTTGCAGTGTTTTCATGGGGCGGAGGCTCTCGTGGTCAATTAGGACATGGTACTTTAAGTGCGGAGGAAAAGCCTAGGCTAGTGTCTGCTTTAGATGGAATGCGCATCAAAAAAATTGCAGCAGGAGGATGGCATTCGGCTGTCATTAGCCAGTACGACGATCTGTACATGTTTGGCTGGAACGAAAGTGGCCAACTTGCACAACCAACAAATCTAGCAAAGCCAGCTGAATGCTTCTCTGCAGTGGAAAAGTTGCTCATGGCATGCTGCACCATGCAGCCCGAAGACGCAGCCAACCCAAGGGGAGATGCTGAAGATTGTGAGGTCTACCATAAAAATGACGACAGGGAATCTTCCGTTGTCAACGAATCAGTGGAAATTGAGAAGGATTCGCTCACGTGTTACACAACAGCGGCATGCAACGTTGACACAGATATGATAGTGGTTCAAGCACTGCCAATGCTTGTGACCATTCCTGGTGGCAAGGATGAGGCAGCCTCCCAGGCTGTTGATGTGAGCTGTGGCTCGAGGCACACTGTGGTTTTAACCAAGGCCAACGTGCTATGGGCTTTTGGATGGAACAAATATGGCCAAGTGAGTTAATTATTGCAGCCTTTTTCCACGGGACATTATTGCTACCCCCCCTTTTTTGATAGCTTGGAATTGGGCACACAACCACCATTGATTCTTTGGAAAAAGTCAGCCTTCCCAAGTCTTTCGGAATCATCAAGATGGTTCGCTGTGGCGATTGGGGAACCGCAGTGGTCGTGCAGACAAGAGGCAACAAAAAGTGATGATGCTCTCATCTTTCGTTTGCCATCCTAACAACATACGTATTTATTAATAGAAGACAAATCTTATGTACACATCGCTTTGCAAATAAAGCTTGAGTTGCGACTAGGATTCTCGACTAAGCTTGATGCAAAAGCTTGTTCAGAGCAGCATACGAAGAGTCCAGATCAAAAAGCATTTGCCGGGCTTGCGTCTCATTCAGCTCATCACTGACTTCCATCGCGCTCAGAGTTTTCAGCCATTTGTCAACCTTGATTCTCCCCTCGAAGTCTGGGGGCAAAATGCTCAAGCTGCTCAAGCTATCACTCAAATCCTTGAAGTCAGAATAGAGATCGTCCATGGATCGGATTTCCATCCTCAGCCTGTCCATGATCGTGATAAAAAGAGCGACTGTGTCAGCAATCAATTTGCTCGTGTTTCCTTTGTCATCCTTGATGGTGATGGGCCTGTCTTCTCGGATGCGTTCCAGAGCAGCCGGGCAATCAAGTCGGTACTTTCTGCAAAAAGTTTCCACGTCTGGAAACTCATCGCCCTGCACCTGACGAAATGCAGCCTTGTATTGCACCAAAAGCTTTGAGCAATGTGAAGTGTACTCCTTGGCTGGAACACAGTCCTTTATGTAAGCTTTTTCGAGGCACTGCAATGTGGTGAGGACTGCAAACAACTCGGCCAAATTGTCAAATTTCTCCCTCTCACGTGGGTTCCGAGCTAATTTCACTTCCTCCATCAGCTCAGGACGGTTTGAGATCGAACTGGCCATTTCTGATCTTCTGAGTCACAGACTTTATGGTCTCCAGGGTGACCAGAAAATTTGATCGGGTTGTAGCCAGATTTTCCCCAAAAATAGCCACATTTGGCTATCTAAGAAAAATGACTCAAAATAGCCACAAATTGGCGAAAAATAGCCACAATTTTAGGAATTTGCACAATGACTAATATTTATTATGAAAATTTGATCCAATTTTTGGGATTGCTGTGATGAAAGCAAGGATTAAATGATCATTTTCTTCAAGTTTTGGTGGCGAAAGATTTTTTTTTAAAGTCAGCCGTTTTTGCAAATTTAATTTTTCCCCCTGCTTTTTCGATGATTTTCAAGCATTTATTAAGTAAAAATATCAAATTTTCGGGCTTTTCAAAAATAGCCACAAATGGCTATGGCTATTCGGCCTAAATTTCCGTAGCCACACACGGGTCAAAAATAGCCACTTTGGCTATAAATAGCCACATCTGGTCACCCTGAATTGGTCTCACGTCTTTGTTGTCCTTTGGCTTTTTTGCTTTATTGCGTATTTACAGATGACAATTGCACAGTTTTGGCCGAAATCGACACTATTTGGCGAGTACTGATGCTTTCAGCCCTGTGCAGTGTTATTTTCACCATTAATTGTTGTCCTCCCTTGATTTGGCGATTTTTCACATTAAATGCGGCAAAAACAAAATTTGATCATCAAACAGCTGTGAAAGTTCGCGAAATAGTGAAATACGCGTAAACAAAGCGATCCCTTATCATTAATTCGGCAAAGTTTCATTTTATCACGTGTTTTGACTGATTAGTGACATTATTTGACATCATGGCGGATTCTATGCCGAACCGTAAAGTGCTATGTAAAAGTTGCGCCGAGGTTTGTTCATTTATCTGAAGGAAGCATCTGTCTTTGAGCTGAAACACGAGTTATTTTCTTGTAGGACATATTCATTCACTCAAGAGTGGCAGTGAAATGTGTCATTTGCGAGGATTTCTTTCTTTGCCCCGAATGTTTTGCTGGCAAATGTGACATTGGATGTCATCTGCCAACTCACCCCTACAAATTTGTGGATAATGGAGGCTTTCACCTTTTTCGTACCGATTGGACAGCCAAGTATTCTACTTCATCTTCATGCTCACTGTTGCAGTTTATCAATCATTTGTTCTTTCGCCTAGTGAACATTTGAGGCTACTCAATGCAATTGAACAGTACGGTTACGGTAATTGGGAAGACATTGCAAAAGGAATCAATTCCGATCCCGAGGCTTCTTACTCTTGGAGGAAAAGAACTCCAAATGACATTAAAGATGAATACTGTAATATTTTCCTCACTGGAGTGATGGGGAGGCACACATGGAAAGAAACAGAGCGCAGCAAGACCAAAGATCACACGCAGGCCAACCCGCTTCTGCCTCCGGAGCCTCCAAGCGAGCCTCCACCCAATTTGACCTTCAATGAGGCTGTGTACCTTGGATATTTTGCCAAAAGAGATGACTTTGAAGTAGAGTATGACAACGAATGCGAGTCTCTTGTTTCTCAACTGGAAGATGATTGCCTCTCTACTACCAACTCTGCTTTAACTGCTGAGGATGAGGAATTGGCGAGAGCTCTCAACATTGCTCACGTGGAAGTGTACAAAACGAAACTCAGAGAGCGTGAACGCCGAAAGCGAGTGGCAAAGGATCATAATCTCATAAGTAAGCCATCATTGTATGTTAAATTATCAATCCATGTTTCAGTAGGCTCATTAGGCAATTCAACGTCGTGTGCATTATTCGATATCTTACTTTTGTAGCTGAGTTCTTCCGAGATAATCCCATTCCGGGTGGGCGACAAGCCAATAATCAAAATGGAACGAGCTCCAAGAAAAAGCTACCCAAAGATCCTGTGCTGGAAAGGTTAAAGATTTTGAGCGAGTTCCAAAGCGCCAAGGATCATCAAAGCTTCATGGCCAGTGTTGCAGCTGAGAAAGATTTGAAGAACAAAATCAAAGACTTGATGAGAGTGCGCAAAAATGGAATAACCAAGCTGTCAGACAGCATTGAATTTGAGGTACAACGTGTACGTCGCAATAATCGCAAGAAAAATGAGAAGAGACGGCAACAGCAGAATGCAATTCTGGGTGAAGCAGTTGCTGAAATGAACTTGGTGCTTGCTCCATCTCCTATGTCGATGATGAATGATGATTTTAGCAACTCGGCTGCCCCGTCGCCTGCCGCTGAAGCATCTTTGAAATCTGATGAGAAGGTAGGCGTTTTAAGTAGACATAAATTCTCCAACATAATCTTGTATTCATTTTATTTTTTAGCCTCTTATTTCTTTGTTGCCTGGATATGAAATCCTGTCAGTGAATGAGAAGAAGCTGTGCGCTAACCTAAGCCTTACTCCTGCGCATTACATCAGCTATAAAACGTGCCTTCTCACCAATCACCTCCAAAAGAAAAAAGGCCAAACTCCAAAGCCCTTGAATCCTGCTGGCCTTGACAAAAACAACCGAAAGATCATTTTCAACTTTCTCATGCGAGCAGGATGGATAACTGCCTATTAGAAATAAGTTGGGTACACTTGCTAACCAGCTTGACCTACAGAAATATCAAAATATTACCTATGATAATACTTTGAGTGAATAAATTGGTAATCTAAAATCTGAATCAATTTTTTACTATATATCGGATTTTATTTGTTTTTTAACCAGTTTCAACAAGTGAGTTGTTTTATATCGGGCCCGTTTTTCACCCGAGTTGTTGCTTGGAATGGTGGTATCAAAATTTCGATATGGAGGATAAATGTAGAAAACCATTCAGCTGCCATCAATTTGATTAAAGAACTCCATCAGCGAAGCAATAGCATTTTTTTGCGAAAAAAATGAGTTTGCGAAGCCTGTTTTTCTTGGCTTGACTCATTTTCGAATCTGTGTTTTGTGCAATTTGTTGTTTTTATTTTCTTTCGTTAAAATGAATTGGATAAAATTGCTCCATCAGAGGAGATTTTTCTCCTCGAGTTGCGCAAAAAGAGCGTCTATAAAAGTTTCTCCGAAGAATTCACTAGCTGATCAAAGATTGACTAGCATCATAATCTCAGATGTTGCCCCTAATAGCGAAGGTAAAGCTAGTGTCATTCCTAGAAGTTCTTGTTATCATGATACAAATTTCAGTCACTTTGAAGCTGTCAGTTACCAACAGTGTGAATTTGAACTTCTCTTCGATGGCACACTTTGTATCGAATGACCATGGAATTGTTGATTTATCAAAAGACTTGCCAAGGTGTGGGTCTTATGAAAACCCGGATTTGATGTCCATATTTTGGCAAATGACTCCTCAAACAGACTCAGATTCTAGATTTTGGCCGATTGATGTTCATCAAGGACTGGAGTGTAATTTTGAAGTTTTTTGTGGCCACATAGAAAAGGACGAGGCTCACGAACAATTAACTTGCGCTGCTAATCAAGTCCTACATCGGCATTACATGGCCAAAGATGTGAAAAGAGTTGAAATCGAGGTGAATTTTATCTAGGTTTTGCAATTTTATTCATGCAATTTTCACGTTTTAGGGCTGTAATGTTAAAGGAACCATGTTTTTTCCATCTGGTGAAGGTCCTTTTCCTGCTGTCATTAACATTTATGGAGGAATCCACAAGGGCAGAGTGATAGAAGACAAAGCTGCCATGTTTGCCTCAAGAGGAATTGCCTCTTTATCATTGGCATTTTTTGGTGTGCCAGGGCTCCCCAAGTCCTATGCGAGTCAGCCTTTAAATTTGAACTATTTTGAAGAAGCCCTTGATCATGTCATAGGCTATGACCAAGTTGATTCAACTCGAGGCATTGGAGTAGTTGGCATTTCTAAGGGTGCCGAGGCTGCCTTGGCAATGGCTGCTTTCATGCCCAAGCACAAAATAGGAGCTGTGGCTGTCATGAACTCAATTCTCAACCACAGTGTTGTCCCTATAGAGTACAATAACCAAATAGTGTGCGAAGGTAAGCCTGAATCAGATTTTTATGCAGACAAGTGAGCTCTTTTACAAGTTGTGTTTTTGCACCAGCCTGGATTCCTGACATTGTACCTGAAAATCTTGAATATTTGGAGCCAACTCTGATATGTATCAGAAAAATGTTTCAGAATGTTGATTCTGGTCCAATGATTCCTTTTTGGCACTGTGAAGCTCCTTTATTATTCTTAGCTGGTTCAGATGACAGACTGCAGCCTTCCTTGGAGCAGGTAGCAAATTTAAGTTGGTGATATTTTATGTTTAACAAGAAGCTTTTTTATATAAAGGCACAAATTGCTGAAAAAATTCTCAGAGAATCAGGAAAATCCAATTTTGGCATCCAAGTGTTTGATGGACTAGGTCATCTTGTTGATCTTCCATTCTCGCCTCCAACAACTACTACAAATCATGCATTATTTCCGAAACCAAATGTGCTTGTAATGGGAGGAGACCAGCGAGAAAAGCATGGGAGAGCTCAAGAGCAAATATGGCATGAATTGCTCACTTTTTTCAAGACAAATCTTGGCCACCAATAACATAATTGCGTTTGCTATATCTAATTTTCTGATACTTACAGCTATCGCAATGAATTGCAAAAAAACATATAGTTTTTCAATATATTGGACTTTTAAGGGCGAAGCTAGATTAGATTTGTTGATCAAGACAGCCCTCAGAATTGCTCTTGAAAGTTTGCTTTATGGGTGGTTCATGCAAAATGCTATTTGGTAATTGCAGCCATGGCTGAAAGTTCAAATTGTATGATAGGTCGTTGCAAAAAGTTGGCAAGCTTGTAGGCTACACCAAGTATCCCACAAAGGAGGAAATCAGCTTTGCTTAGCAAGTATTTACTCTGGTTCTTTCAAAGCATTTTCAAACATTTGGATTCCAATAACCATGATGGATGAATTTTTTGGCACTACTTCAATCCATGGTTTTGGTTACATTCAAACATCAAAGAGAAACTTGTTCAAATTGATTTGGGTATTTGAACAATTAATAAGGGTTCTTTTAATCAGTATATTACAAGTGTATTTCATTCAGCTTTTGATTATTATCACTGGATTTCTCTTTGCTGGAATGATGGTGGACCAATCATTGACGGATTGGTCTGAAAGTCCTATCATCACAACCTTAGACTCGATAGCAACACCAATTAAAAATGTCCAATTCCCTACAGTGACAATTTGTAATCAAGACTATCACCCCTATGACAATTGGAGCCCCATTGAAAAACTCCTGAATAACTTGGCATTTGAGTGCTACATCGGCAATTCAAGAGCTTTTCCCAATTGCTCAGTGACTCAGAAATTACGCAAGGACTTTCAAGACATTGTCAATGCACTGCAAACAACCCTTAGAAGGCTTGTCAGTGATGAGCCTGCATCTTTTTTTGGCCCGAGTAATGATAAATTGATGCAAGCAGTCAAAAATGGCTTGGCTCATAGGAACTTTACCATTGGTGACATGAGAAATGTAATTTCAGATAATTTTGGCAAGCAATCCACTTTTGCTGATGCCTTACAAACAATTGTGCCTTGGAAAACTCTGCCCTATGGGTAAAGCAAAATGTCTCTAAAAATCCTTTGTTTTCAAATAATTGTGTAACATCAAAGTGTCCAATTCAAGTTAAAGACCGTGCACATTTTTTAAGACATTTTGCTGTACTACATCCATAATAATAGTTCAATTGATGAAGCTACTAGGCTGAATGCTTTAAGGTACTTAACTGCAGGAGAGGTGATGCTGGGTACTGATAAGAATATGCCATTTGGTAATTTTTTGTCCCAATTTGCAAGCTTGTCCATGACAAGCATGAAGGAGAGTGACGTTTTGCAAGATGCTTTCTCTTGCAAGCAATTGACTAAATTAGACATTGCTCTTCATTCTTATTTCCAAACACTGAGCCATAGCTTGGGCTTCAGTTCCTCTATGAATGTCTCATTGCTTGATATCCCATCAATGCTGGCCCATCTTAATGGAAGAGCAAGAGGAAAGACCATAAAAGAGAGCTATGTTTACACACAATGCCAGCAGAATGCAGTATTTTTCAAATTTGATGAATGTCTCATGGCTTGGGAAGCTTACATAAAAAATCCACTGCTCCAATCTAATCATCCTTGCCATGGTAATATCAGCATAGGTGTCAAGTGTTGTCCAAATTGGACCGCCCTTTTGGGGCAAGACTTGCTACCAATCATGCGCGTCATGAGGTTAGCATCTCAAAGAGGCAAAGAAACCATAAACTTCCAGTCAATTCAAAAGTTGATGGATGGCACCCAAAAATATTTCACCAATTTGATTGGTACTGGGCACTACACAGAGGGCACAATGAGGGACATGTCAAGCATGGTCATAAAAACCTTTTTTAAGGGAGCTCCCACAGAAAATGTGTTTGCCCCAGTTTTCACAACAAAAGGGCTTTGCCATGCCTTCAATGCTTACCCTGTGCAGCAATTACTCAAAGCTTCTAATTTTAAGAGTTGTCTCACTGAAGCATTCAATGATGATCTTGACCATACAGACAAACCAGCAAAGGTCATGGGCTTTGGCTCTAGGTCTGGATTGGAAGTGTATTTGGATGCCAATAATTTGTGGAAGAAGACCAACATACCCACAACTTTTGCTGTCAGTTTTTCTAGCTACTTGGACTATTTTGATGCTAAATCATTTGTAAGAGTGGTCAAGCCTGGCTTCAAGACACTTATTGACATTCAGCCATTTGAAGTCATAGCCACTGAGAGGTACTTTTTTCTAAATATGGCTCTCGATCATTATTTAGCTGAAAATTGTATGTTTTAGGCTCAAATCACTGCATCCCAAGGACAGAAAATGCAGATTCTCTGATGAAGCCGATGATATGTCAATTTTTTCAAATTATTCTCAAGCAGCCTGTCAATTTGAATGCTTGATCCTACAAGCAACTGATGTATGTCAGTGTGTCCCATGGAATATACCAACCAATTTATCTAAGCCACAAGTTTGTGACATATATGGAACTTACTGCTTTTTTGCAATTCTTGACCAAGAAGAAAGGCTGCTGACATGTGACTGCTTAGCAAATTGCAATGATATTCAATTTAACTTAATTGAAAAAGAAGTTCCTATCAATCCTAAAGAATACTGTGGTGAGCAAGCAAATGGGGACATTTTGGTTATGCTTAAAAAGAAAGCTGGTTATAATAGGTTAATAGCAACTTATGACCTAGCCACTCAGTTAAATGTATCTGGCCACACAGACTATGAGGTAAGGAATGAATTTCTTTGCACCAAAATCATGCAACAAGACATTGGCATAGTCTCTGTCCAATTCACATCTTCAAAATATGTTAGAACTATTATGGATATCAAATTGAGTTTCACTGACAAAATGGCAGTTTTTGGTGATAAGCTTAAAAATTATTATCTTTGGCAGTGCTAGACGTTACTCATATATTCCTTTTAGGTGGCACACTGAGTTTGTTTACTGGGATGAGCTTACTCAGTCTAGTGGAAATAATTTACTGGTTCACTAGAGCTGGAATCAGCTTTTTGAGGCTTTTTACCAAGCTGTTGTGAACCCAATTTACTGCTATGTCTTTCAAACTGTAACATCTTTTAAAATCAGTGAAGTCAGGAAAAATTACTTTCTCTGAAAATATCTTTAAGATCAATAAATAAATGCTTTTACTTTTTTTCTAGAAGCATTTGTGTGCTCGTAAATTATATTGCATATTGGCTTGTCATTCAAAGACAAAATAAGCAATAATAATAGCAAGAAACATTATGCATAATTTTTTCATTGTAACCTCCACAAACTGAACAATATATTCATGTGTATTAGGAAATTCCTATTGAAATGCTTTTTTATGAACCATCCATGTTGCACAGTTACTTGCCATGAAATATTTCATTGGAATCTTTGATAAGGCACATCAAGTCTTGTGTGAGTCTGAGATGATTTAAAACAATACTTGCTTCCAGCACAAAAAAGCAGCACTAGTATGATGTTGATAGCAGATATAGCCATCAAAGTGCTTGGTCCATTTTGATGCGGCTCTGTCTCCTCAATTATCTTAATTCTTCCACCCAGCTCTTGATGCACTGGGGACATTTTTTCAACATAAGACCTTAAGCAGTCAATGGCTTGAATCCCAGTGGTCTTAATTGTGTAGTAGTCCTTAAATGTCCATCCATCTCCTCCATTGGCAAGATATGATGTCATTGCAATAGTGTACTGCTTGTCATCATCAATTAAGCACAGTCTGGTATTTTCAAAGCAAGGCAGCCTAAATGAAGTGACAGTCCACGCTCCAGACTCATAGTCTTTGGTATATTCTATAGATGCCCCTGATGTCTGCAGTATGTCCATTCCATCTGCTAATTTGTCATTCAATACTTTTTTCAAGTTCTCCCCTGATATGGCTACTTTGTCAACTGTATTATTGAATGGTAGCACAGCATAGATATCAGCTAGTGTAATATTGCCTTTGGTAATCACACTCCTCAGCCCTTTGCAAATTCTGGTTATTGAATTTGAGTGATGAAAGATGAAAATTATTACCTCCATTGTTAACAAAACTGATGTCAATGTTATCCCAGCAGTTTTCATCTCTGAATGCATCTGTGACAACATCACCAAGAGTGCTTTCTTGATGTGAATTTCTGTCTAGAAGTGTGGTGGTTGAGCCAATAATCTTTGTGTAATTTCCCAGCTCTTTCAAATATGGCTGCATTGCAGTCAAAATATCTGGATCTTCTGCTACAGAGCTGTCCAAAATGACAACTTTGGCCGCTTGAATTGGCTGCAGCAAATTTCCATCAGCATCAAAATCTAGCTCTAAATAGCCAAGGTATTTTGAGTAAGATCCAGCCTGAAAATTTTGGTGATTTTCCTGTGGCCATCATATAAAATGTAGGCCTAATTTGGACTTACCTGAACTACTGGAACAACCTTTCCTGAAGGCTGTTGAACATATGTGGGATATTTTCCTTCTGGAACATCTGAAGGATTTGGATCAGAAGACAAAAAGCTATGAGAATGTCCACCAATGACCAAGTCAACATAGTCAATTTCATAGGCCAACTTTTTGTCAAAATCATAGCCAGAGTGGCCCAAAGCAATGATGATTTTCACCTGCTCTTCTTCAACCAATCTTCTGCTTTCTTTGGTCACAGAGTAAATTTCATCAGTGAACCTGATCAAATCCCCAGGTTGAGAAATGGATGAGGTCTGTGGAGTTATGTATCCCACTATGGCTATTTTTGTGCCATTCAAATGTAAAGTTATTGATGGCTTGATATGGCCACACAAATTTGGTGCTTGTGAACATTCAATGTTTGCTGCCAAAATGGGAAAGTTGGCTTTCTCTGCAAACGGAAGCAGGCCTTCAACACCATCATCAAAATCGTGATTTCCCAATGAATATGCAGTGTAATTGAGCAAATTGGCCAAAGTCACAATTGGTTCATACTTGAGGATTGAGTACCAAATTGTGCCTTGGTAGTAATCTCCAGCATTGACAAAAATGGTATTTTCATCTCTCAGCTCCTTCACTTTGGTGGCAAGTCTTGCTATCCCACCATAGCATTGTTCTCGTTCAGGATGACAATTTCCCAGCTGAGCATTGACAGCTTCGAAATGGGCATGAATATCGTTCACGTGGATGACTTTCAAGCTCTCATTTGGCACTGCCTTAATTAAAATCACTGCAACTGCGTAAAACAACTTATTCATGATTCTTTTTCACGCTCCTCGCTTTGAAGGCACTCATAACAAAGCAGCACATTTTCCATGAGCAAGTGTTTCACTATATGCACTTGTATAAATTCTGGTTTTTACAAGGTGATTCACGAGGAAAAAGCGCACGCAGTTCGGTTGCTAAAATCATCAGACAATCATATTTTTCTTTGAAAAATGCAACCCTACACCTCTTTTCAATTGAAATTTTTTCATGTAGGTATGCTGTAAAAAGTGCAGAGAAAATAGACTGCTCAGAAAGTGTAAAAAATCTAGTGGGCAGACCACGCACGTTTAGCACGCGTCCAACTTGACGACCTTGTTAGAAGCTCAAAAAATGGGCATACGACTCTGGTTTAAAAGCTGGTCAAGCAAACATAAAGGCTTACTCAAATCCACTCGAATGTCATGGAGTTGAGAAAAAATTCATTAAAAGTACACGAGTCAATCAAGCTCATATTTATGCTTATATTAAGTTATGGATTTGGCGGAATTTCTTTCTATTTGTGCAGGAATTCATGGTAAAATTCGACTTGCACTCCGAGCTTTGATTGCAAACTGGAATTAATGCCGAGTTGAGTGCTGCATCAAAAAATGCGAATTGATTGTGCAGGCGCATCCAATGTTTTAATGATGGCGTGCCCGGTTGCTCGAGGCCTTTTGCTCATACCTCAGTGCTGAGGACAGCTTGACGACTGCACCTATACACACACTGACCTGTCCAGCCAATTTCACCTTTTTCAGTCTCGGTTGAGACCTGCCAAAAGCAACATGGCTCTACTCTATGTTTTGCTAGTTACATTTGCCCTGTCAAGAGCCCAATCACCAATTGGCCAAGCAAAATTAAATGCTGAGGAGCAAAAAGCCCTCGCGTTCATCAATGATGCAGAAAAGCAAATGCATGAGATGGCAAAGGAAGATGTCATTCATCAGTGGGCTTATGCCACAAACATCACTGACTACAATGAAAAAAAGCAATTGGAGTCAACTGTAAGAGAGCGAATTTTCAATCAATCATGAAGATATGATGCATTTTGCTTTTTGCAGAAAAAGTCTGACAAGTTGTCATTGGCCTTAGGAAAAGAGGCCAAGAAGTTTGACATGAATCAAATCCAAGACCAGGACATTAAGCGAAAGCTTGAAAGCATTTCGCAAATTGGCACCTCCATATTGGAAGACAATGACCTTGACAAGTATAATGAGATCACCAATACTATGGAGAAAATCTACAGCACTGCCAAGGTGCCGGACTTCAAGGATAAATCCAAGCTGGTCAGCTTGGAGCCAGAAATAACTCTGAAAATGGCCGAATCAAGGGACCCTGAGGAGTTGAAGTATTATTGGGAGCAACATAGAGCCCAAACAGGAGCCAAAATAAGAGACCACTTCAAAGAGTACCTCCGACTCACGGACAAAGCTGCCAAGTCAGACTATTGAGCATTTACTCGATATTTTCAAGGCTCTATACTTCCTATATGTTTTCAGGTTGAATGGTTTTAAGGACGCCACTGAGATGAAGACAAAAGCTTATGAGTCTGACACATTTGTGCGAGAAATGGAAGAGACCTGGCAAGGCTTGAAACCACTCTACGAGCAACTGCATGCATACGTGCGTCACCACTTGATAAAAAAATATGGCAAGGACAGAGTCGATCCTAATGGACCATTGCCAGGTAAATAACCATTGATGCACTGTTCAGTGTCATTTACAGTTTTCATTTTTAGCACATCTCATGGGCAACATGTGGGCTCAAAGTTGGGGCAACATCAAGGAATTGGTGATGCCCTATCCCAATAAACCTACAATTGATGTGACAGCAGAGATGGCCAAGCAAGGCTGGACTGTGAAGACCATGTTTGATAAAGCTAATGACATCTTTGTCTCCCTTGGATTCGAGCCAATGACTGATGTGAGTATTGCTACCATAGCTAACATCCAGTTATTCAATTGGGTTAATTTCAGAAATTCTGGAAAAACAGTGTGATTGAGAAGCCTGAAGGAAGAGAGTTGGTCTGCCATGCATCAGCATGGGATTTTTACTTGGCAGACGATTTCCGCATCAAGATGTGCACCAGAGTGAACCAAGAAGACTTTGTCACTGTCAACCATGAAATGGGGCACATTCAGTACTACATGAGATACCGGAATCAGTCATTCCTCTATCGTGATGGGGCAAACCCAGGATTCCACGAAGGAGTGGCTGACATCCTTTCTTTGGCTGTGGGCACTGCAAGCTACTATAAGAAACTCGGCCTGTTGGGCGAAAATGTGGACATCACCGACGAAGAGACCAATATCAACATTCTCATGTCGATGGCTCTGGAAAGGCTGGCCTTCATGCCATTTGGGTACCTCGTTGACAAGTTCAGGTGGGACCTGTACAGTGGCAAAGCCGCCGCAGACAACATGAACTGTCATTGGGTCAAGCTCAGGTCTGAAATCCAGGGCGTCAAGCCCCCCACAATTCGCAGTGAGAATGACTTTGATGCTGGCTCAAAGTACCACGTGGCCGCCAATGTGGGCTATGTGAGATATTTCACAGCATTTGTGTACGAGTTCCAATTCTATAGAGCACTCTGCCTGGAGTCGAAGCAGTACATTCCCAATGATCCCAGCAAGCCCTTGCATAGGTGTAACTTTTATGGCAACAAGGATGCTGGAGAAAAGCTGATGAAAATGCTCGACATTGGCTCGAGCAAGCCATGGAAGGAAGTGATGGAGTTGATGACAGGCGAGCCTAAAATGAGCACTAGTGCATTCAGGGAGTACTTCCAGCCTCTGGAGAACTGGCTGAAAAAGGAGAATGCCAAGAATCAAGTGAGGGTTGGCTGGGTCAATCCACCCCTGAGCACCATGTGCAACTCGAATTCACAAAAGTCCAATAATGGAAACCAGTTGATTCCAGCCTTCATCGGTGTGATGATCATCATTTTTGCACAATTGACTCTGCAACTTTAGACCTAGTTGTATTTAAAAGCTCATAAGAATAAAGTAATTGACGACGATTTTTGACAACAAAATATGATGATAATATAATGTGATAGTAGTAGTTATCTGTGTGAAGTCGGCGGAATTGTTATCACAACCGTTACTGAAGATCTGGAAATGCCTGGATGAGTATTTAAGAAGAAGGGCTCACAGAATCCCATTCGTCAAGTACTGGAAGCCGTCGTATAGTTTCGTGGTTAAGGAGTTGATGGACTGTTCGACCATCGTGTCAACCAGGGAGTGAAGCTGATCTTCTGTGAGGTTCAAGTGGAACCTCTGTTTCATGCTCTGAACGGTGGAGGAGCTGCTAGTGAAGCATGGCAGTTGGGATCCTTAACGAAAGAAACGATAATAATACTGTATGTATTTATGCGAGTAAATGTTACCTGCTCGCATGACGTCCACGAGAGTTGTTATTTTATCCGAATGCTTCCTGGCTGCCACCAGCCCTTGGAGAATCAGGATTTTGAAGTATTCAAACATGTCACTTCCCTGGCCTCCCATGACCTAAAAATGATACTTCAATGATATGAACGGGGTGACAGATTTGGGGTGCCGTCACTAAGGCCTAAAATGTGGTGGGTTTTAGGATCTAATATATAGTTGGGTTTTAAGACCTAAAAAATGGGTTTTAAAGCCTACACTTTTTAGGATTTGGGTACTAAGATCTAAGTTGAAAAATTGATTTGAGCTGTACCTGGGTTTCAAGATCTAAAGAACAAGATTTTAAGATCTAACATCTTCAAAACTAGACAGTAACAAGAAATTGAAGTTTTCACAACATATTTTTGTTATTGGAAAGCACATATTATTAGCTTACCAAAATACATGTTTATTAATGGCTCTTCGCATTTTGAAGAGAAAATACAAACTTATGAAATAAATTAAAATATGAAGTTCCTGCAAGTTTTCTATTGAAAGTCACTTTTCAGAACTAAAAGATCTTAAATAAACCATTCGACTGGATTTTAAAAACTAGGAATAAAACTTGATGTTTTTTTCAATGTAGATCTTAAAACCCATATGGTTAGATGTTAACATCCATATATTAGGCTTTAGCATCCAAACCTTTAGATCTTAAAACCCAGAGCCAAAAAAGTGTAGGCTTTAAAACCCACTATGATTTTAGATCCTAAAACCTACCCCTATTTTAGGCCTTAGTGACTTCTCCCCAGATTTGTGGCTCAACGTACCTCGACAAACTCGGGGGTGAGCTTGAAAGGCGAGCTTTCAAAGCCAAGATTTTTGGGGGAGCACGACAGAATGAACCCGTAGTCAATGTGTATCAAATGGCCCTCGCTGTCGAGAAGTATGTTGCCATTGTGTCTGTCCTTGACTTGTATCAAGTATGACACGACGCAGTACGCAGCGCAGCTCTCAACAAAGTTCTTCTGTGCAGTCAGAAACTCTTCTGAATTGGCAGCTCCAAATTCACTGTAAAAGTAGCTGAGAAGTCCACCAGTCGGGGAATTGGCCACGCTGCATTGTTTTTTCACCTGAAACGTGAAAAAGTTGCACATCACTATTATAGCATGTGAAAAAGCTTTCAAATGAGCTCACCTGATGCAATGACACGGTATTCAGGACGGGCTCGATCATGCCGCTATCAGCCGACAAGACAGTGATTTTATAAGGGCGCAGCCACAACGGGACTCTTTCTTCTACCCAAATTCTTTGCAGGGTAGCCAGCAGTTGATACGCAAGCAGCTCTTGCCTCAAGTCGTCTCCACACTTGACTATGACAGACAGCAATTTCCACCCAGGTAAATGTCCATAGGGCGAAGATTCTCTCACTCGTTGCACCTAAACAAGAATGTTAGTACACGGACGACAGATTTTAGGGGGTCAGGTGTACCTTGGCCTCCCATGGCTCTTTGAGAACCGCAGCAGAGGGGTCGTCAGGGTCTCGTTTGAGATTTTTCCGAGACTTGCTTTCTCCTTTGAGGCTTTCCGAAAGCCGTCTGCGAATGTCTCCCGCGGCGACAAATAAAGACTCGTGGCCTCCTCCTCCATTCAAATAGCCCCTCGAGCTGTCCGTTGAATCAGCGGACATCATTGAGATTGTGTCTCTGTCCCGAGGGAAATTCCGCATCACTCCGGGATACTGCAGAGTCAACTCGTCATCCTCAGTGCTCCAACAGTCCATATCCATTTGCATGTTCAACTTTAGGCTGATCATGGAGGATGTCACTGGCATATTGTTGGACGCGCCAGGCGAGGAGGCCGAGCTATTCGAGGCATTGTCATTGAGCCGCTCCTCACTTTTCACATGCCTCAACGTGGCCGGGTTGGAGTGCATGCCATTGATGTGGGCCATGCTGTGGACATGGCCAAGGCCTGCCGAGCCTCCCAAGCTCTTGGGGACAAGTGGGGACGTTGACACGTCCGAAACGTCCACGCACTCCACATAAATGATGTAGGGCGCTTTGTCTTTGGAATTTAGGACGGTGGCAGCCTGCGCCGGCACCCTGACCACATGGTGGTGCACAGAGGGAGCCTCCTCAGTGTGCAGTGGCAGCCACACGCGCGCTGGCAAATTGAGGTTGAGCATTGACAGTTCAGCCAAGAGACGCTGAGTCTTGGCGTCTTTGGTGGGCAGAGCGCCCAGCCTTTTCCCAATGGATATCAAGGCTTTGATGAATTCTTGCTGGGGAGCAAGACGCGGAGCACCACACGAGCAGTACGTTTTGCGACCCTTCAACTCGTTGACTGCAGCCTTGCAAGAATCAAAGCAAATGCAGCCATTGTCAAATGCCCGGCCGGAGGTCAAGTCACCAAGTGCCAACTTCTTATGGCCAATTACAAAGGTTCCACCACCACCGTGGAGCGGGTTTCTCATTTGATATTGATGCTGGCGTGCTGTCATCCCTTGGCCTACATATGAAGCAATGGAAAATGACAATGTACAATTTAAAGAGACAATTGTTTTTACCTCCGAGGGCGGAATTAAGGATGAGGCCGCTCGCGTCGGAGCGAGAACGCATGTGAGTGCGTCGAAAGGAGGGCACCAGCAATTGCTTGTTCCCGGCGCTCTGCTTGTTCACATCTTTGGGCACGAGTTCTCCTGACAAAATGAGATTCTTCAGCTTGGTTCCGTGCGAACGATTCTTCTTGGATTGCACCTCCACTGCGGCCGGAGTGTAGGCCTCCAGCAGCCAGCCGCATTGGAGGCTGAACTCCACAGATTGTCTGCACCGATGCACAACATAAGGATGAATCACTTCAGCCACTTCGTGGTGCTGAATGTACATATTGATCAGCTGGGGCAGATAAAACTCCACGTCCTGGTCGTCAAGGGTGAACAGGCGATTGCCCAGATAGCTCAGAACTCCGGGCTCTTTCGAGTTGAACAAGTAATGCACTGCCATGGATGCGTCAAACATCTTGGACTCGAAGAGGCGCAGCAGCCAGGACTGGCTGCTGCTTTTCACACCCATGTCGTCCATTGAGAGGGCCATCTCGTCGTCCTGGCTTCTCAACGAGGAGGTCACCGAGGCCCTGTCAGGCACAGGGAAGTTGTCATCGAATTCGAGAACCCTGGGAGCCCTGCGGTAGTTTTGGACTGGCGGCGAGTAGCTGCTGCTGACCGGGCTACTCAGCCGTCGATGAGCAAAGTTGTTGTGCAGATGAATGATTCGTGTGGCATTCGTCGTCGTCTGTAAGTGCTCGGAGGACGCGCTGGCGTTGCTGGACGCCACACTACTGCCTATGCCCGAATCGTGACCTTCCACGACGTCTTCGGCCATACTGAACTCCTCAAGACTCATTGAAGGACGAGGCGCATCATCTCGAGCTGATAACGAAATCCAGACAGTAGACACGGCTTCTTGAGGGGCTTCCTTCTATTCTTCACTCGCGGCCGCTGCTGTCAATTGCTAGGGCGTGTCAAAAATCGGCCTCAGATAAAACTACAAATGTCTCCGCAGAGGCTCAAGATGAGCCAAAGTTGGTGTGCTTTCCACTGTGTATGGAGGCCTTTTTGGCCTTTGATTTTTGCTAATGGCGTTTTCTGGCTGCTGTTGGCCTTGGTCTTTTTTGTCAGTGACTGCAGAAGGACACGGACATTCCTTATGCTTTATTAGAGAGTCAGAGCAGTCAGCGTTTCCAATTCTTTACACGGAAAAAGAATACCGAGTTTAATAGTTATCTTTTGGCTCCAACGCTCCATCAGTCTAAAGCGTACCAAAAAACCAAGTCACTCTTCACTTAAAAAGCTTGTCTAATATGGTTTTCTCCTGATTTTACAAATATTTTACTTTAATGAATTCTATTAACTATTTTTAGCTTTGTTTTGATTTGATTAAACGTAAAAAAGATGTTTTAAAAAGGCCAAACATTTAGAGTCTTCTAAATATGATGCCTTAAAAAAAATTACACGAATGCGGCTCAAGTATTTTCGCGCAAATGAAAAACACTTCAAGTAAGTAAACAAACAACGTCCGTTCTATCCGGTTAATCTTAGCCTGGAAGCTAGCTTTTGGAGCGACTGGTTTGGAACCTTGTTGGTTCCAGTTGACTTCACGGTGAACTGTGCGCTCATATTGAGCGAAAATCGGGAACTACAGCCCGTTCACTGATGATTTTCATCTAGCCGGTAATTTTACCGCCACCGTTGCGAAATTGGGAAATTGACCATGGCGCGGTTAAGTCACCTTTTCGTTGCCATCTTTTGCATCTGCTCAGTCTCAACCGCGTGGAAGTTCAAGCTGAACGTACCGCGAGTTTTGCTACCGCTTGCCGATGAAGGCTCCAACTTTTTGCTCCATTCGGAAGGTGGCTGTTTTCAGTGGAGCTCTACGAGGCCCGAAGTCGTTAAAGTTGTTCCCACCAAGATAAACGATGAATGTGGCAATCAAGGAGATCAGTCAAATCCCATTTTGGCCACGCACCTCGAGGGAAGTGTTCAAGACAAGCCGGTGACTGGATGTACCTCTTCCGCCATTATAAGGCTGCCACCGAGGTGGGGTGGCGCGCCGTCTATTGCCAAAACTCAAGCTATCGTCACCGCCGAAGATGCACACTCTGACGGTCACATTCTGCGCTGCGATGTGATCATAGACCGAATTCACCGCCTGCAAATCGTCACCAAGACCCTTGAGCTGTTTCTGGAAGAGGCTCCCGAAGAGTTCTCAGTGAGAGCTTATGACGACCAAGGCAATGAATTCAGCTCGCTCGAAGGAATCATTTTCACGTGGAGTGTGGAGTCTGCCTCGAACCAAGAGGAGAATGTCAAGTTCATCAAGTTCAGAGACTCGACTTACACGCTTGAGCCCACTCTCATGGCGTTGGAGGCAAAGGGCCTTCAAGGAAGTAAAGTTCTTCTCGAGGGTGTTCGCACTGGCTCATCCAAGGTTTCCGTTCGCCTGGCGTCTAAAGCGTATGCAGATGTGCCAGCTGCTGAGGTGACTGTCATGGTGGTGGCCAACCTCTTTTTGGTTCCCCATTCCACGTTTGTTCTGAGCGGTGCCACAGTTGACTACCACGCTGAGCAAATGAAGTCCAACAAGGTAGTGGTACTAACGCTTACGTTAAGCATATGAATGGTTTAACTCTATTCCTATTGCAGATCCATAAAATTGACTTGACGTCGTCTCAGCAGTATTACCTCGAGGTCCCGACAGACCTTGCCCGTAACCATCCAAAATTGAGGGGCTCCATTGTTGCCAACAGCGTTGTAGGCGCTACCGAAGTAATTCTGCGGGATAACAATGTGGGCAAGGACGATGCTGTCAAATCTCCATCAGCTGAGCTGCATGTCGTTGCGCCTGCTTACATCACCATCGATATTGATCCTCACAGCAACTGGAACGTGATTGTGGGCCAAGAGTACAGCTTGCACGTGTCCGTCTTTGACTCTCAAAACCATAGGCTCTTTTCGTCGTCCAACCTCGTCATTGAGCTGGCCGTGGAGCCTGACTTTTTCGAGGTGAATGGCAAAACTGACAATGGCTCGTGGATTCACGGTGTCCCAACGAAAGCTGGCACAGCCGAAGTCCGCGCTGTGCTGCTCGGGACCAAAGACGTCGAGACCGGAAATCTTGTTGAGCTTGCAATTCACTTAAAGGCCAAAGCTCAGCTGGAGATTTTCGACCCGATCGTGCTGCAACCCGCAGTTTCGTTGCTACCTTGGGATCCAGTGACGAAGCCAGTTACCCAAATTGCCTACTCGATCACATCAAAGCAATCGGCCTCCTTCCTTTGGACGTCTCAAAATGCTTCAGTGGCCACTGTCACCCAAAATGGAATTGCGAAGACGACAGGGAGCCTTGGAGAGACCACCATCACCGCTGCCATGAACCGAGCTAATCACAACCGCGGCGAAGCTGTGATAATCGTCACTCCTGTTGTGGGTTTGGAAATAATTGAGGATCAACCCATGGAAGTTGTGACTGGCTCCGTTTCCAAGCTCCCCTTGAGCTTTTGGGGGCAAGGCTCGCGAAAGTTCACCCAATGTTCTGGCATTGAGTACTTGACTACCGTTGCTGACAAGACCATCATGGAGGCTAGAAGAGAAGTTGATCTGCAGGACTTGTCACCCGAGTCTTGCGCCCTTGTCAGTGTTCAAGGCCTGTCTGCTGGCTTTAGCAAAGTCACTGCATCGTTCAGCTACATCAATCTAGATGGGAAGAGCGTTAAAGTCTCTGATCATGCCACAGTTGGAGTCTTTGACCCCTTGGCACCTGTTCAACCGTTCTCCGGATCTACCGTCTTGTCGATTGGATCATCTGTAGACATCGTTTGGGCCGGAGGTCCTCTGCCATGGATTTTCAGCCCTGAATCTCATTTCCACTCCATGGCTCTCAAGGATGAGTCCATTGCGGAAATCAGCGAAAAGATCTCGACTGCCAACAGTTTTTACGTCTACAGGGTCACATGTTCAAAACTGGGCGAAACTGTGGCCTCGCTGACTGTGGGCAATAAAAAGTCCAAGTTCTTGATGCACCCGCTAAGTGTGACCTCGACTGTGACAATTGTGTGTGCTGACCCCAACAAACTTCTCCTCGAGGCCAGCCCTGAGAGACCCAAAGGGCCTTGCCCTCTCATGGCCAAAACTGGAAGAGTGGCCACTTTGTGCTATGAAAACTTGAGGATCAACGTCACCGTGTTGGATGCTGCGGGCCGGAAATTCGACAACTTTTCCACCTTGGACATAACATGGTCCAACTCTGATGACTCACTGGGGGACTTGCAAGTTCAGCAAGGAGTTGTCAGAGGCGAAGTCGTCAACTCATCCTCCGAGAGCTTGTACGAAGACTTTGCTCTCGCGCGTGGCTACCAAATTCTGTTCACGAAGCAGAAACCGGGCTCGTTGGAGATTACCGGAACGCTCAAGAAATCCTCCTACCTCATGGATCGCAGCATTTCCGACATTTTGCACCTGCAGCTCGTGGAGGATGCTGAGATTTCCCCCAAAAAGCTGGCTTTATTCCATCACCCGGAAAGCTTCACCAAACTGAATATTCACCATGGCTCTGGATACTTTGAGGTCATCAGCTCTGCGTCCGATGTCGCCCAGCATAAATTCACAGCAGCCAACAAATCGATCCATTTGACTCCTGGAGCTGAAGGAACAACGACCTTATGGGCTAGGGATTTGTGCTTGGCACCCAAATCCACGTCTCGAGCCACAGCAGTCGTGAACGTGATAGGCATACACAAAGTGGAGCTTCAAATGGTGGACAAAGTTCAGAAGGGGCGTGACATCACTGCCGTTGTCAAGCTATGGGACCAATTCGGAGATCTCATTCCTGCAGATCCGAACAACGACAACTACTTGACCATCGCCGTTACGGCTGCCAACAAAGATATTGCCACCATTGAGGCTCAAGGGTACCAAAATCGAGAGTTCATAGTGAAGGGAGCCACTTTGGGGCACACTTCTTTGACTGCAGTGGCAACTTATGGAAGCAAGCGAGTGGCCTCTGGACTAGCTCCGTTGCAAGTGTTCCCTCCGTTGGAGCTTGACCCGAGAAACATCACTCTCATCATTGGCTCGCAGTTCCAAGTTCAGGTTCGTGGTGGTCCTGGCCAACCGGACGCATCTGTGGAGTTCAGCACAACTAATGGCAAAATTGCCTCAACTGACACAGCCGGACTCATCTCCGCCCTAACCTTGGGATCGCTGAAGCTGACTGCCAAAGCTATTGGTACGGACCGGTCCACCGGCAAAAAGGTCGTTTTCAGCTCAGACGAAGTTGACGTGCACGTGGTCAAGCTGCATGGTGTCCGCATCAAAGCGCCGATTTTGAGGATGAAGGTGGGCACTGAGATGCCGCTGACAGCCGTGGGCCTCGATCACGCTAACCAAAATGGATTCAGCTACGGATCAGCGGTGCCAAACCTCAACTTGGTTTGGAGCTTGAGCAATCAGGACGTGGCAAGATTAGAGAGTCCATTTTGGAGGAACGGTCTGAGCACAAATGCTCGCAATAATGGAGCCATGCGATTCTTGGCCAAGAAACCAGGACGAACAGTGATCAAGCTGAATGCGAAAATAACTGCTCCTCTTGATATTGTGGGACAGTTCCAATTGGAGCGAGACTCGGAAGTCTCGGATCACATTGAAGTTATCGTTTTTGATGACTTGAGGGGCCGGAGTCCACGTGTGGGTGGGAATAGCCTGTTGATGGCTCCAAATAGTGATTTCCAATTGAGGACCAACCGAGATGGAGTATCTGGTGTCACAGTCACGTATAGTGTACTTCCTGTGGTTTCTGGTCAAGACGGAAGTAGCATAGTAGCTGTCACTCGGACTGGAAAAGTCACATCGAAAAGAGTGCTTGGCACGGCTGTCATTCTGGTGAAAACGACAGAAGATCAAGCAGTTGTGCAAGAGATGAGCATCACTGTTCATGTGAAACCGATTTCTTACTTAATGCTCAACCCAATTGGTATTATCAGGCCCAAAACGGCTTTGACCACGTGGCCCTTGGGAGCAAAGTTGCCTTTGGAAGTGAGCTATCACGACGAGTCAGGGTCCAAATTTGATGCCATTGATGAAAATGGCATGCAAGCTGCCTCTGCCACGAGGCCCAACAGATTCGACAGCAATCTCATTAGTAGTGACAAGAAAACTGCCAACCACTCCTTGTCCATCGAACTAACCAGACCTGGATTCACTGTTCTCAGGACTGCTTGTGGGCCAGATATGGACGATTTTCTCATCTTTGATGTGGACTCTGGCATCCTTCCCTCACCTCGACAAATTGGAGTGGGAGATGTCCTTGTTTTGGAGTCTTTAGCTCAAGGTGTGGCCAATGAAAATGGACAATGGAGTGCCGAGCCCAGTGGTCTGCTCCATATTGATTCCAATTCTGGCCTTGCCGTAGCTCTCAAGAGTGGAGCTGCTCGAATTTTCTACGGGCTAGCTGATGATGCACAGAATGGACTCTCAACCAATATCGAAATAGTGAAGGCCAAAAAAGTGGCCTTCCAGCCAAGAGATGGTGTCCGTCATCTTACCAACGAAATGCACAAAATGCAAGTTGTACCTTTCACGGTTGCCACAGAGTTAGAGAGAAATGGTGGCAATCTGATCTCAGCAAATGTAATGGCCAATTCAAGCATTGCGACCGATGGGGTCCATTTTGCCAAAGTGCTCTTTTCATGCAGTGCCAAGTTTGTCAAAGAGAGGAGAGGCCTTGATTTGAGCAGCATTTTTCACGTGACTGCTGGTTTCTTCCAAGGCAGCTACGCGTGCCTGTTCACACCTTACGATGACTCTTCCACATTTCAAGACCAAGTTGAAATCACAGTCTCGCCATCATCATCCTTGAGCCAATATGTTATGGAGGAGAGAATAGTTGTGCCATTTTCATCTGCCTTCAGAATTGTCACCGAGTCAGTTCTGCTCACCAATGTTGACCCACACACAGACGTCATCATCACGGGCCTTGACCACGTGCTGGACAGTATCGTCATTGTGGCAATTGACCCTCATTTTCTGGCAGTCGGAAACGGCTTCAGCAATGGAGAAGACTCTCGGGGCTGGAAAGTCGGCCTCAAATCTGCCTACTGGGCAGAAGTGAGGCCTGGCACTGACTTGAGCATTACAGTGTCATCGCCAGTCACTGATCAATCGGTTGTCATCCCGATCAAAGTTGCCTTCAGAGGAGACCAATGTGCCAACATCGAGCTCGGATGGAGCAGCTTGCTGTATTTCTTTGCCAGCCATTACCAGTCTCTCATGTTCATCATTGCATCGTGCGTCGTTTGTGTCTTGATCACCAGGCTTGTAGTCGCTCAAGCTAATAAGCCTCAAGAGGCCAAGGCTCCGGGTGGAATTGAGCCAACTGTCAAGTCACCTATACGGCTTGGCAATGGAATTCAAAGCCCAACACTGCTGAACGCAGACTCGAAGCCGTACTTGTGGACTGTCAACGATTCACCTGTGTATGGAAGCCCCACATCGCCGCTGAGCAAGAGGTCTCCGAGGTCACTGTCTCAATACTCCTACACCGATCACTAAACTTGTAACCGTACACAAAGGCTGTGTGTGTCCATCTTTTCCGTGTACATACCTCTAAATAACACTATGCTAAAATATTCTCGTGATAAATAAAGGAAAACCAAAGTTACAAAAGTCCGTCATGAACACGCTTTTTTAATAAACGAACTAGCGATGACGATGTCACAGAAGAAGGTAGATTCAAATTTCCCGCAAATGAACCGACTCTGGAAATATGAGGCTAAAAATAAGCACTCTCATCACCGAATATACCCCCTCAATTGCTCAAATGAATGTAAATGTATAAAATGACAATACTACGATAATAAGAGCCTAATTTTGGGAGCATTGTGTCGAAATGCATTTGTTTAGAAGCTATATAATTCAATTTTAAACTGGCTCGACTTACTACGAAATGGCATTGTTGTTGTTTGTCTCTCTCGTGAAATAAAAAATTGGATTCAATAAATAAGTTCGTCAAAATGCGGCGGGGTGGCGGACTTTATAGCAATTTTGTCTCGTCAAATGACAGCACCAACACGCCGTACAGAGGAGCCGAAATTCCCCCGCCTTCAAGCTTGCAGGGTCGTCAAGGAGGGTCTGGATTAGGTCGCCCCCAACCCCAATTGACAAAAGTGACCAGCAGCAGTGTCAACAAGCAAGGCTATTCCACCATAAGCTCCATCTCTGCTGGAATGATGCAGTATGGCAATGACGGTGAATTGGTCATGAAAAAGGCTCGTACTGAAGATGACTATTTCAACGAGGATGATGACACTGACTACCGAACTGGCAGCTCCAGACCCAAGCCCAAAGAAGAGCTGCCATATCAACCGGCTCCTGGCTCACCATCGGCCCCAAAACCGGCACCCAAATCGGACTCGGATTCCGAAGAAGACCCTCTGGATGCATTTATGGCCAATCTAGAGAAAGATGCCAAGAAGCAAGGAGTGAAAGCTGTGGACAAAAAGGCATCAACGTCTTCCACAGCTTCTTCGAAGCCAGACACAAATAAAGGAGTGAGGCAAGATATTGATGAAGCAGATGATGAAGAATCCTACTACAAATGGCTTGAAGAAAATCCCAATGCTGGCAGAGCAGCTGATGAGGAAGAATGGGACATTGATTATGACGAGGATGGCAACCCAATTGCTCCACCAAAAGCCAAGCATATCGATCCTCTGGCGGCCTTTGACCATACTCAGGTTGAGTATGAGCCTTTTGAGAAATGCTTCTACGAAGAGCATCCTGATATTTCCGGGCTGAGCCCTATTCAAATCATTGACTTGCAACAAAAGCTGGGCATTCGAGTGTCAGGTGCCTCTCCTCCAAAGCCTGTGAGCAGCTTTGCTCATTTCGGTCTGGAGGAAAAACTACTCAAGGCCATACGAAGGTCAGAATTCACGCAACCAACTCCTATTCAAGCTCAAGGAATTCCTGCCTTGTTGTCAGGTCGCGATTGCATTGGCATAGCCAAGACAGGCTCCGGAAAAACTGCGGCCTTTCTGTGGCCAATGTTGGTGCACATCATGGCTCAGCGACCTCTTGTCAAGGGTGATGGGCCTATTGCTCTGGTCCTTGTGCCCACTCGAGAGTTGGCCATGCAAATCTACACCGAGGCAAGGAAATTTGGCAAAGTGTACGACCTTCAAGTGGTATGCGCTTATGGAGGTGGATCAAAGTGGGAGCAATCGAAAGCCTTTGAAGCTGGCGCTGAAATCGCTATTGCGACTCCTGGCCGAATGATTGACATGATTAAGATGAAAGTTACCAATTTGCTTCGCGTTACTTACCTCGTTCTCGATGAAGCAGATCGCATGTTTGATATGGGTTTCGAGCCACAGGTACAACGCAAATTACTCTTTTTTACTATCTGTATGGTAATATATGTGATTTTTCAGGTTCGGTCAATATGTGACCATGTCAGGCCTGACAGGCAATGCATGTTATTCAGTGCCACTTTTAAGAAAAAAATTGAAAGACTCGCGCGTGATGTCCTGATTGACCCCGTGAAAATAGTGCAAGGTTCGGTTGGAGAGGCATCCGAGGACGTGACTCAAGTTGTGAAAGTGATGGAAGTGGGAGGCTTCAAGTGGCAGTGGCTTATGGCTAAACTAGTAGAGTTCATGTCCTTGGGATCAGTGCTCATTTTCGTAACCAAAAAGACCAATTCAGAAGAACTGGGGCAAAATCTCAAAGCCAAAGATTTTGACTCGCGAGTGATTCACGGCGATTTATTGCAGCACGAAAGAAACGAAATCATCACTGCTTTTAGAAAGTAAGCACACCATTGAAGCATACCTTGATATCGTAACTAATTAGCAATTTTTTTCATATTTTAAGGCAAGAGTTTCCCATTTTGGTAGCCACTGATGTTGCAGCGCGTGGCTTGGACATTCCTCACATAAGAACGGTGATTAATTATGACCTTGCCAGAGACATCGAGACTCACACCCACCGAGTTGGCAGAACCGGTCGTGCCGGCGTGAAAGGCACTGCCTACACTCTAATTACCGAAAAAGACAAAGAAATGGCTGGACATCTCGTGCGTAACTTGGAACAAGCCAGCCAAGATGTGCCCCAAGATCTTATGGACTTGGCGATGAAAAGCTCTTGGTTCAGGAGCTCAAGATTTCGCAAAGGAACCAAGGGAGGTGCTCCCAAGACTGGCTTCGGCTTCAGAGAGGGCGACAGGCCTTGCCTTGGTGATGCCCGCACCGATACAGATGCTCTTAATGACTATTTGACATCCAAAGAATCTACAGGTGGTCCGAGCACCTCTCGTCCCGGTGTGATAGGTCAAGGACGCGCCTCAGCTCTCAAATCTGCCTTCAAAAGCCAGTACATGTCCCGTTTTTGCAAGAGCTCCGACACGGCTGCCAATGCAACAAACACAATCGAGGACCCTTCTACATTATCTGCTTCACCTCTTCCACCAGATCAAAGTTCAAACTCGAGTCGAAAGCGAAAAAGCAGATGGGAGTAAAATTATGAATTTGCGTGTTGAATATGTCATGTTCATCTTGAAGGGGCTTTAATAAACCACAGCTTCAAAAAGAGCATGCTATTGTGCTAGTATGAATGACATCGATTTTACGATAATTGCAGTCGCAACATCTGGCCGAGCTAGTTAGTAGCAGTGTCATTTCCCAGCTTTTCGTTGAATCGAAAGCAGCAAAGTAATCATTTTAGGTAAGTGAAAAACTCTTCGGAAAATCTACAAGATAATAATCTTACATAAGCGGAGGGAATGGCTAGATAACGTTTTCAGTTGAACTAGAGCGACGATATCATGCAAACATGAGCAACGACTTAAACAATAGCAGTCAGTCCTACCCCCATGCCAAAGATGATTTTGAAAAAGAGGCATTCATACACAATCCGTACACTGGAGTGGCCTTTCCCAATGTTGGTGGTGGCAATCAAAGAGCAAAGGCCAATTCCGCTTCCTGTGTTTGTTGTGGGTAAAATACGAATGAATCGATTTTTGCTAATATTGACATTTGTTCAAAAACATGTGCGTTTTCTAGGAAAAAATGCTGCTGCTGCACTATTTCATGGAAATGCTGTGGAATTGTTTCATTGGCCATCTGTCTGACCTTGGGCCTTTTGATGGGAGGAGGATATTTGTACTTCAAATTGAAGTAAGTGCACATCATTTTTATAAGGACTTTGCCTCTATGGTAAAGTTTCTTAGGTTTAAAGGTGCTGCTTCCACCGATGATGCTCAAGAGTGGGAGAAAAAGTTTTCTCGAGAAAATGGCCAAAATAATGGAACAGAAAGAGGCATGGATCTCATAAGTGGAGAGTGAGGAAAATTAAATTGAACACATAGAGACCATATTTTATGACGACTTTGTTAAAGCTATGAGCTCGTGAGCTATGACGAGCATTATTCTGAATACTTGAAGAAAATGGATATTCCGATCTTTGTCGTTCCACTCATTCTGAGCTCCAGAGAAACGATGCATTTCAACAAAATTGGAAACAACGTGTCAGTCAGTACAAAAACAGGTAGAATTACATAATTATCATCATGATGCTTATGATAACATTAGATAATCATGTCATTTTTTGTTTGGGTACGTCGTCGTGCTGTCTTTGTCTTTTAACATGTCTCCATATATCTTCGTTTTAAAGCTAGAGGTAAATACAACTTGTAATAATGTACTGGACGCGTCACTCATCACCCGCATTTTCTCCATTATTTAGATGTCATATCACGCACTTCGCAGTTTATAGTGGGGCAAATGTTTGAAATGGTGTGGGGGAAGAACAGTGGAATCATGCACACTTTATGCATGATGCCAGAGCCCAATATTTTGGACTGTCATTCTGAAGAGAGAGCAAAAGGCTGGAATTTGACTTCAAAAAGTGAATTTTTTCAAGTAAACCTTGATTACGCAATAGTACACCGATTATCATATTGGTACGCTAATATGCGCTAATTTCAGAGTGGATTTGTCAACACAAGGGAATTCGTCAATTATAATATCAAAACGAAGAAATATTATGCAAGGCAAGGAAATGTCACTGACCCTTCTTTTGGATTGAATGGGGATGTCGTCACCATTCCTCCTCCGCCACAAGAATCGCCAGATTCCCCATTTTCAAGCAGTGATGATGACAAGTTCAGCTTTGACTCTTGGGATGAAGGCAAGGAAGAAGGTGACAAAGACGATTTTGATTTTTAAGGAATAATAAAAGCGTTAAACAAGTACAAGAATAAGCCTTACATGCGTTTCTAACATTTTCGCAAGTATCACAATTCACTTCTTTTTTCCGCTAAATGACACGGGCACACGGCGCTGCATTGTTTTGATTTTTAAACGAGGCTGAATTGAGAACAACAGAGTTAGCTGTCGATAAACTCAGGGTTACGGCTCATTTTGGCTATTATCTGAAGCATTTGTCTTTTAACTGAGCAGAAACTCGCAATTTTAATCAAACCTGTTCAGTTTTCATTGCTCATTTCAAATACTCAGTTCAGCTGCAACACCATTAAATAGTGATGTTTTCATTGTATTGAAATTTGTTCCGAATTCATTTCTACTTGCAAGCAAGTGAGTTAAGCCAACTCTCATGTGGAATCCAGGATCAGAACAGGATTAGCCCGTGAAGGATCAGCGCGATCGACGAATCCCTGCGAGAGGTAAGGCAACAAAAATTCTTGAAAATGTGACTGATTTTGCTCAGTTTCTTTTGGCTAACGGTTGCTATTAGGCACATAATTTCAAGCGGATTTTAAAAGTAGCTTGGGTTTAATGTATTCTTTAAGTAAATATGATTTTAATCATGGTGAAAAAGAGGGGAAAGTACGAGAGATACGGCAACGTTTTGCTACTAGTGTGCAAAGTTCTGGTTTGGTCAGGAATCAAAATTGTCTTTTCAATCCAATCATTGTACAAGTAAATGTTGGCAAATACTGAAACTGCCTCCGTGTCAGTCTCGTTTTCCCAATATCCTACGAGAATTCCAACGAGGATGGGACTTTTCTTGACTGATGCAGTGACTAGAGGGCCTCCAGAGTCCCCCTGGTAAATGTTTATCATTATCATCAATTTACATCATTTTCTTCAATTGCTTACACTTGCTGTCATTCCATCTTTGCTAGACCCACAAAAACTCAAAGATGTTGAATTTAGACTGACCATCTTGGGTGGAATAAGGTCCATATCTACCATACATTCTCCTTCTGGTAAAAATTGAAATTTGGCTGTTTTTATCGTGTCAGCCAATTGATTTTCATGGATTCTGCCCCAGCCATAAAATTGGAAGTTCTGCTGAACTGATTATGGGCCCTTGAGCTCAATTAAGGATTTATTACTTAATAAGTATTTGTTTTTACTTGGTTGAGATGCTGCTAGTTGTATGGCCTTTTTTTGCAGTGAAAGCTCAATGTCAACAGACAAGAATGCAATTGCTAAATCATGGAACAGTCCAGATTCAGAAGGGGCTGAATAATAGTCTGGGTGTATTTCAATTTTGCTGATTGCCAATGGGTCTTTTAAATTTCTGTAGGATATTTCTCCTAAGTACACCTTATTATCAATTGTAGAAATAATCATATTTATGTAGAGCTCAATTGTGATTTGATTTACATTGAGGATTTTGTACAAATTTGGGTCACTGGCATTTCTGAAAGGGCCTCCATGCAAGCAATGCGCTGCTGTAATCACATGCCTTTCAGTCAGAATTGCTCCAGTACACATTGGTAGTATGACTCCATGATGGGAATCTTTTGCCAAAAGAGCCACAAACGGTGCTTCATCTGAAGGCATGAAATCAATAAAAATTCCAGCTAGCTGCTGTTAAGGGAATTACCCACAAATGGCCTTTTTCCTCCATAAACTCTTGAATCATGGGCAAGAGCAAAGTTTGCTTGTGCAATCATAATACTGATAAAAAATCTCATTTTCCTAATTATCATAGTATAGCCAAGTATTAAAATTTGCCTTGCTGGGCTTCATTTGAAGTGAAGACTAATCATAAATCATCATGTTCAAAGGCTGTCACCAAAAGCATTATGAAATCAATTCGTGGTCTAATTTACTCATTGGCTTATTTGATCAGCTTGACTCAAATGACAAATGGCATACTCAGTGGTATTGCTGTAGAATCTGTGGATTTTCGAATTGTAAATGGGGATGCAGTCAACCAAAGTAAGACCACATTAGTTTTAAATAATATTTAAAAATGGCCAGCAGACTTTTTAAAATTGTGAGCTAGGCCAATTGTCCTATTTTGTTGCTGGCTTTGTGAGGTTGGACATTAACTCAGGATTATTTCGCCCTGAGTGCACTGGAGCAATTCTGACTAAAAGACATGTCATAACTGCAGCTCATTGCCTTCAAGGATCCAGCAGAAATGACGCCAATCACTATAAAACCTTAAAAGTACAACTAAAAAGAATGCATTGCATATGTTCAATTATGTTTAACAATAATTCATCAAAGGTCATTGCAGGGATTTATCTTACCCAAGATGGTGACAAAATGGATATAAAAGACGCTCTTGTACATCCACTCTACAAACCTGATTCTTTGGACAAATATGAGAAATATGAGAATGATTTGGGCATTGCCTACCTATCACAAGACGTGCAAAGTTTTGCCAGTCATTATAAAGTGGCATTTTTGAGCTTGGCATCATTTATAAATTACGCCCAGCGTGGTAACAAATTCATTACTAAAAGAAGTAAACAGTTGGCTTGAAATTGACTTGTTCAGGCTCGAATTTGAGCCCATTTTATGGCTGGGGCCAAACATACAAGAAAGTCTATGCTAATCAGCTGCATACAATGAATTTTACCATTCTCAAAGAGGGTGTGTGCACCTTCACCATCAATGCAACTGAAGGCCAACAAATGGGAGCCACCAAGGCCTTATTTTGTGGTACATCTTATGGAAGACAAGCTATCACTTGCCCTGTATTTTTTGCCTTGCACTTGACTTCTTGGCAGACATGACTTTTTCTACTTATTAGGGTGATGATGGAGGACCTCTTGTCATCCCAAACTCAGCAAAGTGATAAAAAGAGCAATTTTAAGAGCTGCAGCTTTATTAAAGTCAAAATCTTCCTTTCTTATAGTAATTGCTTTAACAGAAAAGCTCTTATCTTTTTATCACTTTTGAAAGCACTGATGTTGTTGTACTGACTGGGCTACAAGTTGGGGAGTTTAGCTTGTGTCCAGGAGTAAATCCAAAATGCTCACTTAGAAGCTCTTACTTGTACTCGGCCTTCACGGCTTTTGTCAGCATTCCATTTCATTCAGACTGGCTACAGAAAAATATTGGCCTCGCAGGGCGAGAATTGGATGCCTCTAGTGATGCTCATTCCTTGCATAAAATTGAAATCATGGCACTTTTTTGTGTGTTTTTAAGATTTTTGACTATCATAGGCAAACAAAATCATAAACTTTAGAAAGGAAAATGAGCCTGAATTCGTGTGACATTTTCTTTGTCAATGTACACAGGTGCGTCATGTTGTTGGTATTTTCTCTACCGGTAACCGAAAATCCCTGGTGAGGTTTCAATTTCCAAATAGTTCTCAGTTTTTTTCCTCTATCAAGACTAGCATATAATAGGGAAAAACGAAATGTTATCAAAAATATTGGGAAAAGAATTGTCCAGGGGAATTTTTTCCCAGATCCTATGCATCTTCTTTTGGGGTTGAGATTGGGATACTTTTTAGTCTGAATAGCCCTTGTAGCCTTGTGCGGCCTCAATTTGTTGTCTTAAGCGGCCTCAATTTTTAGTCTTGAACAGCCTCGAATTATCAGTCTTGAGTGGCCTCAATTTTTAGTCTTGAGCAGCCTCAATTTTTAGTCTTGAACAGCCTCGAATTATCAGTCTTGAGTGGCCTCAATTTTTACTCTTGAGCGGCCTCAATTATTAGTCTTGAGTAGCCTCAAGTTATCCGTCTTGAGTAGCCTCAATTTTGAATCTTGAGCGGCCACAATTTTCAGTATAGAGCAGCCTCAAATTATCAGTCTTGAGCAGCCTCCATTTTTAATCTTGAGCGGCCACAATTTTCAGTATAGAGCAGCCTCAAATGATCAGTCTTGAGCCTTTTGGCAGCATCTCCAGGCATAAAATATGGATAAGAGATACACGTATAAATTTCGACTGAAACAGTAGCCCAATCTCAAAAGAAGATGCATTGGATCTGGGTAGAAAATTCCCCTGGCATATTTTTATCCCAATGTTGCTGATTATATTTCGTTTTTCCCTTTTTTATGCTAGTCTTGGTATAGAGAAATAAACTGAGAACTATTTGGAAATTGAAACCTTACCAGGGATTTTCGGTTACCGGTAGCTAGAAATGGGCGACTTTTTTACGCGCACGCTTTGGATGTCTTTTGCTAACGCCATCTATTGGGATTCGGGTGCAAGTGGAATCCTAATCAATACTTTATTGTAGTAGGGTTTCTGGATATAATGTGGTTCGAATATAACTTCAAAAGGATGCTCGTTTCACCGCAAATCGAGCATGGTTACTAATACTCTGAGTTTCTTCATCATAATAATTTCCATCATCACTTGAGGCCCCCGAAAAGTCAGAGCATCCCAGTCTGCGAATTAACCGGTTCCATAGCCTAAAGTAAGCCGGTTTTGGCCTCTTCACCACCCTGGTTCCCTTGCGCTGGATCAGCATTTTGTCTGCTTTCTTGCTGCTGCTCCCATAGCAAGTACACGAGCAGACAGAAACAGCGTCTGGTTCCCTTCCAGGATTAAACTTGCGATCCGAATGATGCCCAGCCAAAATGCGGCCATTCACAGCCATCACTTCACCATCTAGAGTGACCACATTTTGAGCTGCATCCTGCAGCTCTTCCTCCTCCTCTTCCTCCTCCAAAGACAAGATCATGAACCTGAGTACCAAGAGGTTGATGGAAGAGGACAAGGAGGCCAAGCCAATCAGTAGGAAAATGAAGGAGCAAGCCACGTAACCAGGCCGAAATTGGAGTGCTTTGTTGTTCTGCAGAGCCACAAAGTCTCCAAAGCCAATTGTGGATAAGGTGATGAAAGTGTAGTAAATGGAATCAAAAAATGACCATCCTTCCTGTAAAGAAAACAAATAATATGCTATAGCAAGCAAGAAAAATGTGCCTTATTAGGGACTCAAAATTCCGCAAGGTGGCGCCACGGTATTTTAGGGGTGCTGATTACTCGCTGAGGTGTTCGCGAAATTTTGTTCAGTGTGGTATACGGTGAATATTGATGAAAAAAATTCATTTTTCGTCTTCAAAATTAGTGTATGGAAAACAATATCTGAATTAGGCCATAAATAAAGATTGCTTTTAAGAAGCATATTTTTGAATCTTGAGCCAAATAAGCCCCCCTGACCACTAGCGACACCGTGTCAGTTTACCGAACTACATTTGTCTTGCTTGCTATAATTGAAATTATGGAGGATTTGCTGCTCTCACCTGAGTGTGGTATAGTAGTGCTCCACCAGTGACTACAATTGAAGAAGTGACCACTGATGACAAAATGAGGTCAAATTCAGAAGCCTCAGTCCTTGCACAGCCAAAGGCTGATTTCAGCCTTTTGACTATGATTGAAAATGCCTTGTTCATTCGCTCACCCATGGACTGAAACATCACCATGGCAGCTGGTATACCAACCGCAGCATACCCCATGGTAAACGTTTTGCCAAACAGGGTATTTGGTGTGCTGTGGCCATATCCAATGAGGGTCAAAACCACCAAAGCATAATAAAAGGAGCCTTGAAAAAAAAGAGAGCAGTATTATGGCTGTATTCCAATTTTGATGTACCTGCAAACTTCCACTGTGGGCCGTTCTTGTGAGGCTTTCTCTCAATGATGAGTAATTCTACGAGTTTGTAGTCTTCTTCGGTCATGTTGTATTTGGCCATGAAGTCAGCCTTGATGTCAATAAGGGCATCAAATGCATTTTCGTTGTGTGGCCCCTCGAGTGCGTCAAAAACGGCTGCTCCAATGAGTAGGTAGGTGAAAGTGGCCACAATGAGGGACAAGGTACGCACATTCCTCCGTTTCATAGCTTAGCTCTGTTAGGAAAATACCATTGTTTTGGAAGCTGTATCTGTCATGTCTGCTGTTGCTGCTGCTGCTACTCACTCCTCCAGAGGCTGCTGCTGCTCTTGTAGGCGAAAGCCCCAGGAATGGAAAGCTGTAGCATACATAGCAGCCTCCACATACTCAACTATGTGCTTGAACTCGCTGCAGTAATGGTATAGCATGCGAAAGCTCACTTTAAGGGATGCTTGGTATGCTTTAACCGAAATACATTTGTACCTCTTGCCAGTTATGCCTATTTTAAAGCTAATAGTGATGATAAAGCTGACTTCCCAATATATCTTATAGCAAATGTATCCATGTGCTTATGAAAAAGTATTTTCTTGGTGAAATGTATTGTGATCATGACATTTTTTCCATGGATTTGTAATGGTTGTAGGTATCTGGCTCTAAGTAAGCTATTTGGCAATGGCTCCTAAACAAACCTTAGCTTGGTTACTTTTTGTCACGCGACAACCAGCCAAATATAGCTAAAATCAAGCTGCCAAGCTGTAAGGGCAAAGTGCAGGGTACTGCCATGTGCCACCAAAGCTTCGTGGCATTTTCGGTGCAAAGCTTGGTGAAATCGCATGATATCAAAGCCAGCAATGGAAGAAGAAGAGGAGGAGGTTCCTACCCTATTTTCCCGGAATATTTTCCTTACGCGACCTTATTATTGTAGTGGATACAGCGGATACAGTATAATGAAGTTATGCGGCACAGTGTGTGTTTATCTTACTCATTTATGTCTTGTTTATACGCTCTCCACTTGCCTTAATGTGTGAGTGATCTGAAGTGGTCAAACTAACCTCTACAACTTCTTAACCTTAGACTTGGCAAATACCATCAATACAGCTGTATTACACTTCAGAAGTCTTGTAGACATTGGTTGGTCCCGACCTCGTGGGTGACACTTAAGGCACTACTACTCGAGCTACGTCGGTTGGATCCCTGGTCTTGTACCAGGAAACCGTGAGCACTACTACGCCGAGATTTACCAGATCGAGGCGAACGTATCCACTTTGATACGAGATGTGTACTGAGTGTAATTCAGTGCAAGCTTAAGCAATACAGAAAGAATGAATGAGTGCACGCGCGCGCTGGGGTAACAAGGGAGTATCTACTATAGCTATAATACACGTGAGAGTCAATATAGGGAAGTATGCTTCAACATGATACAACACCTCCCCCAAGTGGGTACGGATACCCCTGGGTAGCTGTAATCACTAACATATTAGCCTATCAATTGACCTCGAACTACTCTAATTTTGGGGCCTAGGATTTATGATATACCTAGCAAGCGAGAATTTCGATCAGAGCATAAAAAACCTAATGAAATAGAAAAATAGGAAAAATGCATAGCGTATCAAAATTCAGTTCCATCATCCGATCCAGTGTCTTCATTTCTCTATGTTGCTCTTCAAGGCGATGTCGTCAAAGCAACCTCCCCTCCATTGGTGCACCATATGAACATGCCAACACCAATAGCTACCATTGCAGCTACAAAAATGCCGTACTTCCGGCGATCATCTCTGGCCAACTCGTCACGCTTCAAGTCTAGGATCTTGATGACCTCGGACTTCGTGACGGAAGCTTCATCTTCGGAACCATCATCCAATTTGCATGCCTTGTCCAGTTGACCGAATCCAATGAGCTCGGCCTCCAGCATTATGCCTTGACGGGTATATGCCTTACCGGCCCTGGCCGAGAACCCGTCGTGCTTGGCAGATTCCGCGTTCTCGTAACACGGTCTGGAGATTCTGCGGACCCCTTCGGCGTCAACAACTACCCTCAGGGGTGTCATGGGGACAATCCGAGTCCGCTTCCATTTCTTGCCAGGCGAGTTCATGGCCTTGTGGATGTTGTCGAAGATCTTGTCCAGCATTCGCCTGTAGCCATTGTACTGGTGCTTCAAATCCGCACGCAGCACATCCTTTGTCCAAATGAGGTCCCTGACCTCCTGGTTGGCCTCAGCCAGATTATGCTCCAGTTCGGTGATCCTGTACTGGGCATCATAGACTTCCTCCTTGGCCTTCGCCAATTCGGCTTTGAGCTTGGCTACATCGTCCAGCTCATTGAGGGTGGCTACATCTAGTGGCGCTGGTGCGATCAGGCGCTCATCTATAGGTGCGTTGGGGTCCCAATCGGGATGATCCCAGTCAATGGGGGAACGGTCACCTCGGGCTTCTGACATGCCTGCAACACAGAGAAAAACACTTTAGATATTGTTGTAAGAGATGGCAAAGAGACGATTTCGCCGTCTCTGCTCCTCCTCCTGCAAGGGGGGCGAGTCAGGATGCGAAACCGTTGGTGAACTTCCCAGCGGGGAGGCTCCATAAGCCATGTTTGGCAAGCTCTGTACAACTCCTGGGAAAGGTTGATAAACCATCGGATGAGGGGTCGGGGCGATGGACATTGTCGAGGCGAAGGGCGTGACATAGGGTGACGCATAGCCTGGACAGCCATATGGGGCAGGGGCTTGTTGGGGGTAGACCGGTGGCTGCACATTTGCAGCTTGGGAGTGCATGATCAACAGTGAGTCTCTGGCCCTTTTCCTCGCGCTGGCCTTCTTCCGCCATTTCCTGAACCGCAGTCCAATCCATAGCAAAGCCATCAAAGCGCAAAAGGCCACTCCATAGAAGATCCAATGCGTGACATCTCTGCCAGTTGCCTCAGCAGCTGACTTGTCCTCCTCGCTGGAGCCTTGCGGAACCATGATATCGATGTCCGCTAGCCTAATACCAGTGTGGCTGGTCTCATCAACAACCTGAGTCTTCGCTTTGTCGGCGCTGTTGGTTGTACTTTGACCTGATCCCATTATAACCTCCGACCAAGTGCAATTTACAGGGGGACAATTTTTTACAATGCTTTTTGCAATTAGGGCAGCTAACTTCTCTTCGTTTTTCTTAGCCTCTTCTGCGGTCGGCGTGTTCAAAGTACCGAGCCACTGGGTGTATGTATACATCAAAAAAGACTTACTGAGTGCTGATGGAAATGTTCTCCTGGAGAAGGTGCTGCTGCAAAAGCTGGGCGTTGAGTGAGGTGCTTTACTTACTAGTCATAACGATGCATTTGCATCGAGGTCAGCCGTCTTATGCTTGCGTAAGAAGCGCTTGTTCCTCACACTGATCACGCCATCATCATTTTTGATGACGTAGCTTCTACCGGAATGCCGAACTTCGAGGATGACTCCGAACTCCTCCCATAGCTTAGTAAGTGCATTTTGCATGCGCACTTTTTCCCCCACCTTGAAATCTGGAATGATCTCGTTTGGCAATTGCTTCTTTTCAGCTCTGGGTTCTGGCATCTCAAGCTTTGTCATCTCATGCAAGATTGGTAATTTCGTCCTTAAATGACGGCCCAAAAACATCTTCGCAGGGGATTTGCCGTCTGCTCGTGCCAGATTTCGAAATTCCAGCACAGCGGCATTCATCTCCCTTAGGGTCTTGGTTTTCATAACCAGCCTTTTCATGTTTTTCACACTAGCTTCCGCGGTCCCATTGGACTCGTGGTGATAAGGGCTGCTGGTGGTGGCAATTATGCCATGCTCTTTACAAAACTCACGCATTTCATGAGAGGTGAAGCATCCAGCATTGTCGGATCTCATCACGATCGGGTACCCAAATGTGGCAAAAATGATCGTCAACTTCTTGATGATTTCCTCACTAGTGTATCTTACCATCTTGAAAATCCAAGGCCAACCACTGAAGGTGTCCACAACTATTAAATAGTCTGCCCCTTCATGATGGCCCAAATCCATTGCAATACTCTGCATTGGGGCCGTTGGTACCATGTTCTCGCCTTCTTCATCATGCGGTAAAGAGGCCATGTACTTTTGGCACATTTCGCACTCTTCTACTGATTGTCTGATATCCTTGGTCATACCACTCCAATAGTAGAATTGTCTGGCCGTAGCCAGGCTCTTCGTTTGCCCAGGATGCGCAATATGAAGAGTCCTCAAGATGAATGGACGTGCTTCCTTTGGTACGAAGACACGTTTCCCATCAATGACAACCATTCCATCTTGGACTGAAAGCTGCCCCCAAAGGTTTTGGGGCACCAGCTTTAATGCATGAATGGCCACACCCTTCTTCTTATGATGATGAAGGTCTTCCTGGATGGCCTCAATTAGATCCTGATACTCCTTGTCAGCTCTTGCTGCATCATGGATTTCTTGGAATGCCGGATCTTCTTGTGCTGAGACAGAGGGGGCTGAGATTACGCTGATCTTTGAGTTCTTCAAAGTTTCTGTTTCTTCAGCGTCTGGGTGGTCATCTGAGAAGTTAATGGGATGTCTTGACAAGGCATCTGCAATGAAGTTTAACTTCCCCTCAAGGTAGACCAAATCGAAGTTGAACGGTAGTAGCCTCTCCCTAAGCCTCAAGAGTCTGGAGTTAGTGATTTCTGCCATGTCCTTATTCATAATACCAAGTAAAGGCTTGTGGTCAGTCTTCACCAAAAATTTTGGGCAGCCATGCAGAAAATGCGAGCTCTTCTCACATCCATAGACTATTCCCAGCAACTCCAGCTCAATAGTTGCATAATTCTTCTCAGCAGCGGAGTTGACCTTGGACCCACAGGTAATCAGGTAGCTCCTGTCCGGGTCTTTTGGGTCATACTGAGTTAGAATGTAGCCGATGCCATATAACCTGCTGGCATCCGTTGTCAACACTGTGGTCTTGTTGACATCAAAATGCTTCACCAACAAAGGTCCGGTCAGGATCTTCTTCAGCTGGTTGAAGTCTTCTTCGTGTCTTGGTAACCACTGAAACTGAACTTTGGCCTTGGTTAGCTCCCTCAATGAAGCTGACATGTGGGCCAAATCAGGCAAGAAACTTCCTAAAGTTTGAGCCAATCCCAAAAAGCTTCGCACATCCGACTGGTTGGCTGGCCTTGGGTACTCCCTGATTGCTTTCAAGTTGTCATCGTGTGGTTCTACACCATTCTTGCTGACCATGAATCCAGCAAACTTGACACGTTCACCCATGTGCAGCTTTTTGGGTGATAAGCTGACACCATAGGTTTTGCAGTTGCTGAGGAGGACATCCAGATTGTGCAGGGCTTCCTGCTCTGTTTCCCCCCAGATGAGGACATCATCGACCAATTTGACTCCCTTTCCGTTCAGGCCAGTCATGATCATGTCGCTCCTGCAGCACCACTCATCGCTGGAAGATGTGAGCCCCATGGGAGCTCTCACATAACGGAATCTTCCCTGTGGTAGCAAAAATGTAGTCAAGTAGGATGACTTTTCTTCCAACTTGATCTGGTGGTATCCCTGCGCACAGTCTCCGACCACAAACCACTGAGCCTTTGCAGGGATGCTCTTCAACAAATGGAATGCAGACGTAAAGGGGTGGGTTGGTCTCTTCACGTACTTGTTCAGCTGAACGAAGTCCGTAACCAATCTGACTGATTTGCCATCAGACTTGATGACAAAGAAACCTCTAGAGGTCCAATCTGTCATCTCCCCTGGCTTCAGCTTCTTGACAATGTCGGCATCCTCCAAATCCTTAATGCACTTGTCCGCCGCTGCTTTGAGATGCACCGGTATGGCATTGGTTGAAGAGATCCTCATAGGTTTTATGTCCCCATCCACTAGGTGGATCTTCATGGGTTCACCCTTCATAAACCTAGTTTTGTCAAGCTTGTCTGCAAAGACCTCTGTATATTTGAGCTTCAAGCTCTCCAGGGTCATATCCATTGTGGTTGCTGCGATTGCCGTGGAGTTAATGTTTAGGCCAACCACGCCTAATATCTCCAGTGTCTGCCAGTCGACAATCACCTCTTCATCGTCACCAAGTGAAGCGACCACTGCATTGGTTACTACAACCACTTTCATGCCACGTGATATTGCAATCTCACATGTTCTGCTCGTCTTCACTTCGGTGCCATCAACGCTCCTGACGGTCTCCGGATTGGGATATATTGGCATCCCCATCTCCGCTGCAACTTTCTCATCAACCACAGTAATGGTTGCTCCAGTATCTGGCAGGCAATACGTAGAGAAAGCAGACCCTACCTCAGGGCAAAATAATAGCTTGGCCTTGGGAGTTGGCCTTGATGACGTGACCCTGGTAGCATTGGGTAGGCATGAGGGCCGCAGCCCGCTCACTGCCTTGGAGATCTTCTGCTGCATCTCCTTCTTTTTTCTGCTCTTGGTCTTCGCCATCTTGATAACCCCTGCCCCTCCGTCATCTTCCTCCATCCTCTTGATGCGACTCTGAAAAATGAACGGCAGAGAGTATCTATCTTTTGATTTTTTCATCATGCGTATTGCCTCATTGCAAGCAATAGCGTTTTTACACTCCAATGTGCTAGAAAAATCAAAACTCAAAGGCAACTTAACTGTGAATTTTTTAATGGCTTTCTTCGGGTTCCCATTCGGCTTCTTCTCGCCACCCTCGCCCTTGCCTTTCTTCTTGAAGCACTTGTCCGCCCCATGACCCTTCTTCTTGCAAAATTGACAGGTTGGTGCCTTCGGACAATTTGGTCGGAGGTGCTCTTTACTTCCGCATTCAAAACAACCTCCATGCTTCTTCTTCTGGCTTGAACCTGCGGCCTCAGCCCCAGCATTCGAGCCCATGGCCTTTTTCTTGCGATAAGCAGTAGGCCCAGCCTTCTTCACGGTAGGGTTCTCGTAACCCTCTTCGGTGGCTGTATTAACATCATACATGTTGCCAGCCGATTTGAGCTCATCCATCGTTGCTTTGCCGCCAGCTAAGTTGTCGGCCTTGATAAGCTCTTTCCGTAAGGCTTTATTAGCTAGAGAGCTCATATAGAGGTACTTCATTACCGTCTCTATGTCCATGCTCTCAAACTCGGCTGCTTTGCATTTCAGCTCAAATGCAGCCCAACTCGTTCCATGCAGCTCGCTTGGGTTTGTACTTTTGTGACGAAAGCACTCCAGTCTTCTCTTAGACAATGGAAACGCCAGCTGGAACTCGTTTACTACGATCCTCTCCATTGAAAGGATCCAAGGAGTGCCCACATTTTCATCTTGTATGAAAAGGGGCGATTCCGCACTCAACTTTGCTGAAATCTTGGCTGATAGATTGGCATCAAATAATACCAGACTGTAAGTGTGCTGGGCATCGATGGACTTCTTCTGGATCTCCGACTCTTGAACGTAGGTCTTCCAAGTCCTCAAAAAACCTGCAGCTCAATGGCTGTAGCACCAATCTTCAGCAGTATCGGCTTCAGATTTGCATCCGGCTTGACAATTTTTCTGTCCTCTGATGCCGGTGCATTTGATGCCGATATGGCAGTTGGGTTGGCCTTTTAAATGCCGGCCTGTGATTGCCAGTGCTTTCAATTCCAGGGCATCCTTTCTCTCGAACATCTCCTTGACCTTGTCAGCTTGAGTGACTCGGGTCTCGTCCGGCAGGTTATTTAGAATCTGCATGATGCTATTCTCCTGGTCGACCAACTTTTGTTTCAGCTTCTGGAGCTCTTTTGCTTCTGAAACTGAAATATCCTTCTGCCTTTCCAGGGCCTCGCATAGCTTCTCTCCGGCATTCATGTGCCTGGACAACCAACTCTTGTGTCCATTGAGACTATGTATTTGTTTGGTGAGGTCCTCGAGTGCTCTTGCACCTCTGGCTTCGGAAAGCTTTCCGATTGCCAATTGCAAGTCAGTTGGATTCTCCTTCTCGGTCATCGCTAAATTTGCTCTGACCACACTTGTATCAAATGTGTCCTCGTCACTATTTGTGGCTGCCAAAAGCGTATCTTCGGGCCCTCCGCTTCTTCTTTGGCTTCTTCTAAGGCTTTCACTTGCCTTTGAAGTGCTGCAAATACGTTCTGATCTGCAGTATGCCACTCTTCTTCGCCAGCACTTTTAATTGAGTCCTGGCTCATGGACACTTTTGTTGACACTTTTTGTTGTGATGCTGCCAAGGGTGGCGGAACTTTCACAATTCCACTCACGAAACCTTCTCCGGCTGCCTCTCACACTTTGTTGTCGTGATGCTGCCAAGGGTGGCGGAAATTTTCCACTCACAAACCTTCTTCGGCTGCTTCTCAAACCTTCCCTCTTCTAGGAAAGGGCCTCTTATGCGAAGAGACTGAGAACTGACGCCATGGTTGGTCCCGACCTCGTGGGTGACACTTAAGGCACTACTACTCGAGCTACGTCGGTTGGATCCCTGGTCTTGTACCAGGAAACCGTGAGCACTACTACGCCGAGATTTACCAGATCGAGGCGAACGTATCCACTTTGATACGAGATGTGTACTGAGTGTAATTCAGTGCAAGCTTAAGCAATACAGAAAGAATGAATGAGTGCACGCGCGCGCTGGGGTAACAAGGGAGTATCTACTATAGCTATAATACACGTGAGAGTCAATATAGGGAAGTATGCTTCAACATGATACAACAGACATTACACAACAGGCCAGAACTGCAAATTCTGATACAGTTCCATCCTTGGGTCTGTTTTCATGCATAGCATTTACATTAATACATATTGCCCAAACAATGCCTTCTTGAGATTGGAATGTAGTAGCAAATATCATATACCACTCTGTATTGATACACAATGATACAGAAAATGAATGCTTTTGTGGCTCTCTCAATTACGAAAAACTTTCCTATTATACGACATATTGCGAGCATTTTGCCAGCTTTTTCTCGCATTCTTCTGAATATTGGCTGCTGATGCCCAATTGTATTCATAGAAATAAGTAAATGACATGCTTTTCCTTCCAAGAGAATGGAATTTGCCTCAAGTTTGGATGTGGAAGTGCATCAAAAGTTTGCTTACATTTATCACTAAGGAGCTTTCGTATTTGTGCAAACTCTCATTATTTTGAGCTTGCATTTCCTTGAATGCACACAATGAAACCTAAGGATTTATTCTAGGCCAAATTCTAACTTTAGCTTCTATTTATGAAAGCCAAAAAGCTAGCAATTAAGTTAGTATACTATATGACATGATAAATGACAAGATTGACAGTACCATGCCATGCTCTACCTTTCGAGTATAATAAATGGAGTGATATTGAATAGCCAGAAAAATCCATATTTTGCTACAAGACTTTTTTACGTGTTACTTCGCCGAATTATGCTGTCAGATCCCTAAAAGAAAGCTCTCATAAGATTTTTCTGTCCACTTTAAGCATCATATTTTCTAACTTAGATTATTGGCATGAATACAGGGAAGTGGATACCATTTTGGCTTAGTCTCATTGTGTGCATATAAACTCGGCTAAGACATCTGCAGAGAGGCAAATTGCTCTGCCTCTTGGGATGGCTAGTACAATTGTAGTTTCTCGTAGTTTTATTGTTATAACAAAAGCCAACAAAACGAAGGGGAAAACCTCTTCTTTAGAAAGCAGCATAAAATCCCAACTTCCTTCTGCACTTTTCAAAGCTGAGAAAGTCAGTGATTTCTCATTTTTCTTCTGCAGTTGAAGGGATTTTTCTGAATTCGTAGCCTGACTCTGAATTCTTTTTATTCCCTATGGCGAACTGACATACTCGTGAAAAGTTGGATTATTCAATAGTTATGATTTTGTCACCCAGGCTCAAAACTTTGCCTGCTAAGAAAAGCTCAATTTCCAGGCCAACTTGAGTGTGCTGGGCGCTCACATAACAGCAGCAACTTTCTCAAATGCGCCCAAATTTAACTTTTTCTTAGCTTTTGCTTTCTTTTGCCTCATATAACAAACATGGACAATTTCTAAATCACTTGAATATGAATAGACTACAAATATTGGATAAAATTGAAAATTACTTTTTTACATACTATACAAGCTCTCTAGAATTCTAGAAGACTTGGGCTTTCTTTAAAGGCCATAATTTCATAGATGCGGCAAAGTGCCGAAAAGACACCCAAGAGTGTGTACAGTGGACCAAAGTTGCTTGAAAAATTGAGTGAAGCCGAGAAATTCCTTCTCAATTTTAGCCTTGGATCCTTCAGAGAGTTGCTAGACACACTGGCGCCAGAGTGTAATGCTGCCTAGACATTCTGGCGCCTGGATTAAAAGTGCTTTCTAAGCCTGATTTTTGGGTATCTTTTCTAAACTGCTGTAATGTCTTCACCCCACAGTGTCTCGACCACAATTGAAAGGCCTGAAAACGGACCGAAGGCCGGCCTTTATTGCTCGTCTGCGCCTTTGGGAAAACGCGCTTTGCACGAACAAAAATCCCCGCTTGTAAAGCAACAAAAGATGGCGCCGTTGACAGCTTTTCCCTGGCATATTCGCGTTTTGGCGCCTCTGAAGGCTAAATCTGGCCTTTGCAAGACTTTTCGCTCCATTGTAAGGCTGTGGAATTCAGTGCCTGGTAATTCACTTGTCAATCTTGTGCTTTATCCGGGCCGATTTCTGGCCTCTTTCCTGATTGCAGCAAAGGCTGAAGAATGAGTGATGAGCCTTGGAGCTTGGTAGCTCGTTAGCAATTGCACGGTTTCGGATTACAACAGCCGAAATCCTCTGAGATAGATACAGCTAAAATAGCTTTAAAGTCAAAGAGGTCGCTCTTCCCTACGACCTCTCGTTTCTAAAAGGCAGTCCTACTGTCTATATTGAATAATATACACACTTGAAAAATTAAATAAAAATGTTATATTTGAAGATATGATAATTTGTGTGGTGTAATTGTCACAATAATTTGGAAGTAGTATTTCTTAGTTTTGCCGACTTCCGTTATAATGTATTTCATACGTATTGCTGTTTTCAGTGGAGTGAGGTTGGTCATGACAGGTAAAAAGCCATTAATTTAAATCGATAGCATAAATGCTTACTCCTCGCGATAGCTATGCAGCAATTTTACAATCTCCAATAAAAAAGCTAGCTATACAATGCTTTTTGGAAATGAATTGTTTTTTAGGGCTTGAATTATTGAATTCAGTTGCGCTCAAAAATCAATTGACTACAACGTCAGATCTTCATGCTGATTGCGTTATTTTTGGCAAAAATGCACGAGTTTCGCATTGCAATACTTTCGCAACCTGAGTGGGTTTGTTTTAGAAAGCAGATGAATTAATCGACCTAGCAACGCAAAAACAACAACCAAAAATTGCATACTAAAAGAAGTGCTACTAATTTTGTATTGAGTTGTTAACTTGCATTGTGTGGTAGAATCAAGATGTTGAGTGATTATTTGGTTGAAATTCCGCTAAATAATTTTATACCAATGTTTGCCATCTTATCAACGAGTCTTTTTTATACCCAGCCTTTTACATTTTTTTGACAGCTCTCTTCCTTATCTTTCGTTTTCAGAACCAATGCAAAAGAGAGAGTTTAAAAATGCCTTCATACCACTTGATAATAAGGATATTATCTTTAAAAGCTTTTAGGTGACAATTTTGAAAGTGAGTCTAATCACACTGTAAATTAGTCTGTACTCTTTGAAGAAACAGATTATTATACAAAATTGCATCAAAATCTCAAGCCATTGTCAAAAATTGGATTTGAAAAAGTTTAATCAAATCTACTTCAAGTGGTTATAGGATGATATTTTCAGTCTTATTTTAAAAATTGTAATTTTCCTAGCTGTAATCTGTCAGAGGGCAAATATAAAGCATACAATATATAAGCCAGAGTTTAAATATTTGTATTTACTCAACAGCCTTTTGTTGACTCGAAGCACAGATCTGCTCTACCCATTCAATATTTCCACTTTGCTGCACACACTCAAGTTGAGCTAAATGTGTAGTTCCATTTGTCAATATATTGAGAGAATCAATAACAACAATGCTTTCTTTGATCATAGTATTTTTGTGTGTGTATTTTTCATTCAAGACTTATATGCAGAATTTTGAGTACAACCTCAGCAACCAAGAGGAATGCTGCTGTGTAGACAAAGACAAAAAGTAGCACTAGAATTTGGAAGTTGTGGTGAGGACTGCTACATAAAGTCATTGAAGTTCAGTTTCCACCTGAAAGAAAGGAGAAAAGTGTTCAAACAATAATTCAGAGCAAAAACGATTACAACATTCAACTGCTGCTGCGAGCAACAAGTGTTCATTTTAGACAGACTTGAAAATATTTTCCACTTTTGAAAAAAAAAAATAATTTTCTCATTAATTTTGGCTGAATGAGAGTAGTAGGTACTTACCTATTGATCAATTAGTATTTGCCTTGATTGATATTTTACCATTCATTTTCCTTTCTTTTTTGGTAATTAAGGAGGCTCTCACATAGCATATATAGTTTTCAGATGGTGAACTTTTTGCTCCCACTCACCAAAGTTTTGGAGGGAACTCAATCAAATCTTCTCAAAGTTTACATTTGGGAACAAGTTGGAAATTCCTCTGAACTGACCTTGATTTCTCAAGTTTTGCTACTGCTATGAAAATCAATCAATTCTTTCTTTGTATGTCAAATTCTAGCTTGGATCTCTTATATAGTGAATATTTAGGCATCTTCTTGAGAAATTAACCTGATTAGTAACCAATTAGCTCACCTTGAGTTTTTGAGTCAATCTGAAGATTGTCACATTATTGAGTGCAAATAGAGAGTTTTTGCATAACCACAACAAGAAGAGGATGATTCAGCCATGGTGCTATGCTCATTGTCACTGCAAAAGTAGACCTTCTTCAATAAAAATGTAGTCTAATAGAGCTCTGTGAAACACAGAGAAGGAAAGCTGGGTGCTGAAGGCGCAAGGGAATCACAAGGTGGCTATTGATTGCTAAATCTCCTCTTTGATAGCTTGGAATTTTCAAAGGAATTTCGGCAGCATAGAAATTGAATTTATCTTCTAAATTAACCTAAAATGTATTTTTTTAATTATAAATTACTCTTACTATTATGGCATTCGAAATCACCTTGCTAAAACCTAAATTCCTCCAATTTCGTAAGCTACTTACTTCAAAAAATCATTTTACGAATTCATGATGTTTTCTAATAGGAATTCCCCTGTGTGATAATGAAGCTCTAGATTCAGTTCATCTACGGAATTTTTCAATGGGAGTAGATGAACACGCGCGCACTTTATTATAGCGTTTCACTGGTAGCCTAGCTGTCATATTCTTTGTATCTTAGCAACTTTTGTACGTATATAAAAAAGCTTTATGAATGATGCGTCACTTATAGGTCTCAAATTATGGCAAGAAGTGTATTCCACCAATTTGTTTTTACTCCAAATAATGAGGTTGTTTTTCTCCAAGTCTGGCAGCAGAGACAAACAGAGACTAAGACATTTTTTCTGGCTTCTTCTCTAATTGCCTTTTTCTGCAGCTACACAAATTAATGGATAACGGTATTCCTAAATGGAATTCTCCTAGTTGCACAACTGGTAAAGCTAACATTTACTTTAGCTTAAAAACCACTTTGGCCCTTTTCCGTCATAGGCAAACTTCAATATTGCATAACAGAAAAAGTAGAGTTCATAGTGGAAGATTACCTGTTTTCTGCTGACTGCTCAAGAATATGACCTTGTTGTCAGCTGAAGCTCCATAAACAGCCTAAGCAATGAACACTTTTCCTTTGGAAGGCAAATCAGCCATTATCACTGGTGGCCTCGGAGGCTACGGCCTCGCCATAGCAAATCTCATTTTGACTCGAGGCGGTCGTGTCTTGCTGGCTGACCTCAAATCAGCCTCTGAAGGAGGCCAAATTCTGGCGCAGCACTTTACGGAGGCTTCTGAGGCCAAACTGCCATTTATGCCCAGTGTGATGTGACCTCAGAGGCAGACCTTGAAAACGCCTTTTCCCTGGCCAACAAAGAACTGGTTAAGCCTGACTCCTTGGTTGACATCCTCATCAATGCAGCTGGAATTGTGGGAGAACAGCACTGGCAGAAAGTCTACCAAGTCAACATTGTAATCTATATTAAGTATAAAATTGCAATCTTGCAGTTATATCAAATTGATTTCACGCTAGAACGGAGTCCATAATGGAATATTGCAAGCATTCAAGCACATGAAAAATGGGGAGTTGTGGTCAATGTTTCAAGCACAGCTGGACTGACTTGCATTGGGGACATGATGGCCTCACCAGCATATGTTGCAAGCAAACATGCCATCACCGCGTTAACCAGGACTTTTGGAGTACTTAATTCTAGCTTTAGAAAGTAATTGTCGAAAAATTACCATTTCCTCCCTTTCAGACCGACTTTTACTTCGATAAGTACAAGGTTCGAGTGATTGCAGTGGCCCCATATTTTATTGACACACCCTTGAATCAAGACAAGTTCGGCCATTGGAACGAAGATGGTGAAGCTGTTGAGATCATCAGAAAGAATGCCGAGGGCAAGCCAATGCTCAAGTAAATGCAACAAATTGCTTTAGTTGGTCTTTTAAAATTGGTGAATTGTTTGCAGGCCAGATGAGGCAGCTTTGAAGCTGGTCAATGTGCTCAATGCCAAAAATGGGTCAGTTTGGCTTATCAAGCCGCAACAAATGCAGCCATTCAATGTGCCAGACTATGTTCTGCCCAAAACCAAGTAAAAAGCCTATATTTATTATGAAAAAGGTCACTGAGTGAAAATAATAAAGCCAAAATCTGTAAATTATCGAGGTTGCGTGATTATGCGTGATTCCGAAGTTGCGCCATAAACTGACTCGCCGAAAAACGTTAAAACGATCTAGCTCAGCTAGCCAGTGTGTTAAAGCAGTTAATTTCAAAATGGAGCCTAATCCTCTTGAGGAGATGAGGAGATGCTTCAAAATGATTGACCAGCCTCCGCGCAAGCAGCGAGGTCATCACAGGTGTTACACCTGCTACAAAGTATTCGCCTCCAAGGTTCTCCTCCACGAGCACAAGAGTTCAGTTCATGACAGGTCTATCGCCTGTGACATGTGCGGCAAACTGTTTTGGCAGCTCCGATCCCTTGAGCGGCACAAGAAGGTGTCACATAGGGGCATCACCGAGCTGCCTTTGGACCTGGCACTTCCTCACAAGTGTGAAGAATGTGACCAGAGGTTCAATCTGGGAGAAGATTTAGCCAAGCATGCTCGCCAATGCAAATCGTTGCCACAGGCCTGCTCAAGCTGCTCTTATCGGTTTGCCAACCGAGATCAATTGGATGAGCACCAAATGACTCATCATCCTGAGCTCAAGCCCTTTGAGTGCGGAGCTTGCCATGAGCAATTCAAAAAGACCTCGACTTGCAAAGGCACATTTTCGCCTGTCAACCCTGGCTGAACAATGGGCAGGGCAAGAAATACACCCAGGCAAATGTCCTTGCCCTGCCAACAGTCCCTGTCCATGTGCACAAGTGTGGTGACTGCAATGAAGCCTTTGCTAGCCTTCAAGCAATGCTTCGACATCAGCGAGAAAGGCATGTCAAAGCTTGTGACACTTGTCACTCCAAATTCAAGAGCGAAGGGGATTTGAGAAATCACATTCTCTACGAGCCTTGCTCCGAAAGGTTCCGATGCCAGGAATGCCAAGCAGTCCTCAACACCAAGGAAGCTCTTCATCAGCATCAGCTTGATTTGCATGCCAAGGTGTGTGACACGTGTCACTTGTCTTTCACCCGAGAAGAGGATTTGAAAAAGCACATCATTCAGAATACGTGCGTTCCTCTAGACTGCAATGCACTCTTGAATCGAGCCAATGCTGAGCAGATCCGGCAGCATGATCAAGAGGATTTTGGGCCTGCCCAAATATTTGAGTGTCACTCATGTCACTTGTATTTCAGCTCTGATGAAGACTTGAGGAGTCACCTCGAGGGTGAAAATTGCAGCGCGAGGCACCGGTGCAAAACATGCAATGCCATCGTTCAGTCAAAAGAAGCTCTGATTCACCATCAAAATTACGGACATGAGGTCAAATGCGACGTTTGCAATGACCACTTTAGGGATTCAGATATGTACCATCTGCATTTAGATTGGGATCGAGGCAAGGAGTGCACCGCCAACAAAATAGCGTGCAAAAGCTGCCCTAAGCTGCTAGCCAATGTGAGACAATGGGAAGTGCACTTCGCTAAAGCTCATCCTGTCATCCTACGATTCGAGTGTGACTTGTGCCGCAAGCAATTCAAAAGTGACACAGACTTGCAAGTGCACATTTTCGACTGCCGAATCCTGAACAACTTGGCCAGCTCGTCGCAAGCTACTCCAAGTACCTCTGGCAATGAGAGCTCCCCTTCCACAAATTCACTTGATCATCCAGCGAACAATGAAGCGAATCCAGGAGACCATCAAACTATCTACAAGTGTGCTCAATGTCAAAGGAGATACCTCTGCTTGGCAGAGCTGAAAAGGCACGTCTCTGATGGGCCATGTGTTCTCCTGAAGCACAAGTGTAAGCACTGCCAAAAGTTGTTTGCCTCCAAGGAGCTGCTAGATGAGCACCAGGTTGCGAATCATCCAGTGTTTGAGTGCGAAAATTGCCACATGAAACTGGCATCAGACCTGCTCTATCAGGTGCACATTTTTGACTGCGAGTACATGAAGAAGAAGCAAAATTGAGCCTGGCATTAAAAATAATCTGTAGGATCACATTTAATGCAATGATTGTGCATTATTGATAATAAAATCAATGAACTTTCTGAGTATGAATTATTTGCAATTCAGTTGAATCCTGGATGGCCTTTCTCTTGCCATAAAGGCTCACCTTGTCATTTTCCTTCAATCAAGAAATTGTTTGATTAAATATTACAAGTCACCCTCTTTGCTCACCAGGTTATCCATCACTATGGTTAGTATGTCCTCAGTCCAAGCTAAAACATTCCATGAGCCGAGTTCAGGATCTGAAAGGGTGAGGATTAAGCAAAGTTCCGCGGAGGTTGCGTGACACGAAAACAATTGAAAGTTGCGCAGTCAACAAACCTTCCACTTTCATAACATTGACGTTTTCAACAGCGAAATCAGGACCAAGCTTGGCCATTTTCCTGGTAGCCTTTTTCTTCAAGTCTTCTGCACTTTCTGAAGAACTCTTGAAGATCACCACAGATCCATTGGAGAAGGCCACAAAGGCTTGGACAGCCTTAAAGTCTTTGAACATGGACATGAGGCACTGAACAATCTTTGCATGAGCACCTTCCTCCATGATTATGATGATTAATGCTTCAAATTGAGGCTACACTAATCTTTATGATGGCTGCCATGCCGGATATCATAGGTAAATATATTTGCACTCAAGATCAAAAGCCTTTAAAATTGACTGTAAACACACACATATTTTCTGCTTGACCTTTAAACTCGGCAAGATTAGCACCTTAATCAACTAGTTCATTAAAATGCTTGTACTTTTCAAGTAAATCATTACTCTCTGATTTGGCAATTTTTACCTGACACATGATAGTAAAGTTTGCCCAGTCTAATGATAGTTTACTTTGCAGGGTTCTTATCCCGCTCTCAGATTGTGAGGCATTCGAGGTCAGAGTCTTTCATTCCACCCCTTCTGGGTGTGGCCCCTCTGCGTACACTCTCACTGACCCAGCTTGAACAAAAGCAACTGGTCATGCTGGGAGCAGCCTCAGAGCATATGCCACACCCATCTGATTCAGAGAGGATAAGGGTGTACCTGCCAAGAAACTTGGTGGCAACCCCACCTTACTACCCTCAGACTCCGCCTGTGGGCTGGAATGACCTGGAGTTCTTCATGAAGCTCTCCGCTGAAACTCTGTTCTTCATTTTCTACTACCTGGAGGGCACCTCAGCCCAATTTTTGGCAGCCAAGGCCCTCAAGAGGCAATCCTGGAGGTTCCATACAAAGTACTGCATGTGGTTTCAACGACGGGATGAGCCCAATGTTATCAATGATGACTTTGAACAGGTATAATTCCTCTTTTGGAGTTGGCCAAGCCTTATAAATTAATGCTGCTTTCCATTGATAAAGGGTGGGTACATCTTCTTTGATTATGAGAAATGGGGCCAGAGGAAAAAGGATGATTTCATATTTGAGTACCAGTTCTTAGAAGACAAGGATCTGAGCTAACAAGATGATCATGAATGTTTTCATTTGTTGAACTCACAACTATAATCAAATAGAAACTTTTCACTTGATAGTCTCTCCGTGTGCTACAAAGAGGAACATCCAGAGAGCAAGTTTATTTCACTTTGAGCTAATTTAATTATACGAAAGGTAGAAGAATACGAAATCCTTTAGTGAGCTGACATGATAAAAAAACCTAAGCATTGGTCCTTTCTGTGGTGGTGTTTTCGAATTGATTCATGGTGTTGTTCTTGCCAGATGCTTTGAGAGCAGAGTCTCCGGAAAAGTACTCCTTATGGTCATCACCAATGTAGGTTCCTGCCATATCCTGAAATATGAGCAAATTAGCTAAGAATGATCAGTCAAGTTGAGAAAGGGCACTATAATGCTAACCTGATGTTTGACACACTCCAGTTGAGTCCGGATCTCAGTCCGTTGGACCCCTTGGACGTAGGCCAACATGCCAATGTGTCCAAAGTAGCTTTTGGCCAGGAGATCCGTGCTGAGGGCTGCAGTGTGGTAAGTTGGCAAGGTAATCAGGTGGTGAAACACTCCAGCCTTCACTGCAGCCTCCTTCTGGAACATTTTGATCCTCAAGTCAGCCTCCAGTGCCAGCTCCGATTGGTCATAGGTCTCGGACATCAACAGATCTCGGTTGTATCCGCTCAAATCCTTTTCCCCTTGGCGCTCCATTCATCAAAGACCTGCTTTCTCAAGCTCAACGTCCAGTTGAAGCTTGGACTGTTGTTGTAGACCAGCTTGGCATTGGGAACCTCTGATCTCACAGCTGACACGAGCTTGGCCATTTTGCCCACATGCGGATTGGGAGTTTCAATCCACAGCAAATCAGCTCCATTCTTCAAGCTAGTCTTGCAATCCAGGACGGCTCTGTCAAATCCGGAATCAGCCTTGAATTTGTACAGTCCATTGGGGAGTCGATGGGGTGAGCAGAGCTTGCCATTCATCTTGATCAAGGAGGTGCCATCAGGGACTCTGTCAATGTTGTCCACAGGATTCACCTCCAAAAACGAATTGTACCTAAAATGATCATAAAAATGGACCTATGTATCCTGGATTTGATGATTTTCCTCTCTACCTTGATGCCAAATCGCCTGGGGATCTTGAAACTGGGATCTTTTGGGTCAAGCTGGCGCCCAACGAATCAGTTCTGGCCACAATGACTCCATCCGGAATGCCAAGCTCAAGGAAGGCATATCTCACTGCATTGATCTTGGCAAGGAAGTCCTCATGTGGAACTGTCACTTTCCCATCCTGGTGTCCACATTGCTTGGCATCAGAAACCTTTGAACGAAAATTATGCGAAAACATTCACGAAAAATGTGAAACTAGTGACCTACTTGATTTTCCATTTGGATGCAACACGCACCAGCCTCGATCATTTTCTTGGCCAAGAGGTAAGTGGCTTCTTCGTTGCCATATCCAGCGTCAATGTCGCAAATCATGGGCACCACATGAGTCTCGAAGGTGTCAATGCTTTTGAGGATCTCCTCGACTTTAGCAGCGTCTTTGGCCTTTTCAGCTTCATCCAGAGCTCTGAAAAGGTGAGTGAGCTCTCTGGCATCAGCTTGCTTCAAAAATGTATAGATCTCTTCAATCAAGCTGGGCACTGCGGTTTTTTCATGCATGGACTGAAACAGGATGATTCTTTAATGTATTCAATAATATATTGCTGGATTTTGAATCACCTGATCTGGTAGAGGTCCAAATTTGCTTCGCATGGCAGCAATCATCCATCCGGACAAGTACAGGTATTTCTTACTGGTGGTGCCAAAATGCTTCTTCACGGAAATCATGCATTGCTGAGCCACAAATCCATGCCAACAACCCAAGGATTGGGTGTACTTGGTGGGATCCTGGTCATACTCAGCCATATCTTTGCGCATGATTTTGGCGCAGTATTTGGCAATGTCCAGCCCAGTTTGGAAGCGGTTCTGAGCCTTCATTCTTGCAGCATAATCAGGGCTGATTGCATTCCAAGTTGGCTGGTCTTTCAGGACCTTTTCAAAGTCCGACTTGAGTTGGGCATAAGTGTCCATTTCTGGCAGTTTCGTGTGATTTTCTAATTGGTATCTGCCCAAATAAGACGCTTTTATAGGAATTATAGGGGACGCGCGCGGTGCGCGTAAAATGCGCTGTTTTTTGATTTATAGATGCATCAACTTGCTGGGAGATGCTCCATCCTTAATTGTTAAAATTATAACTTTTACATCTAAAGTCAATATTATTTCTATTCTTTAGAAATTGAAAAATTCTCAAAAACTCCTAGCTACTTGTCATGTTACATTTGTTCATATTATTTATTGCACAAAAATCCTTGTTGCCAAGTAATTCTTAGAAGCTAAAAACTTTTTTTTTTAAAAAAACTGTACACTTTTTTATTGAGTTAATTACATAACAATTAAAGCATGCAACGCTCACCAGCAAGCCGAGTTTGCAGGGTGAGCAACTTTATATGTGCCAAATTCTTATCGGAAAATTACTCCAGATTTCCAAAATTTTCCAACATTGGTTTCCATTAAAAGAAAAGCCACATTGATTTAGAGCAGAATGCTTATTTTTTCATAGCATATTTTCGAGTGACATGAGGCCATTTCAGAGCTAGGCCAATATCAGCTATTCGTGAAGCAAGCACTCTTGGCAGTATCTCAAAGCATGACCTCTCATAGAAACACGATTGGCGTTCTAATATGATAAGAGAGCAGCCTCGTGAATCCCATAACTAGACACTACGAGTTTCGTTTGAAGGGTGTGTGTTGACACAGATAAAATGCCGTTGACATCTTGCAATATTTGGCGTACTGATGTTGACGTATAGCAATGCTATGAGAGGAAATCGCAGTTTACGTAGCAAGTGGAGGAAGAGTTGGAAATGTACCAGTACTCACTTTAGGTCAATGTTCAATTTACCAAAAATCACTGCCATGTACGCGTATTAAATCTTGCAGCTGCTGCAGATCACTAATAGAAGCAATGATCACTTTATGTGTCTAGTTGAGCAAAGGTTAAAAATCCCCAACTGATTTCGTACTTGGACCTTTGCTCAATTATTCATAGGAATCAATGATTGTTTCTCATTCATCTAGCCTTTTCCTAACTATATCATTTTTCTCTTGAAGGCTTGAAATTGATTGAATTGTGCTTTCATTCTAGAGTGGTAAGATCCAGTTAAATTCCGAGAGTATATATAAATATAGGCATGTATCAAGTTTCACAAGCAAGTGGTGTGATATTTTGACATGCAGCATCAATGAAATGTACACGTGAACAGCAACATGAATGTCATGCACTAGGGATAAAAATGACACTTGGTGTTAAGTGAAACATTCTAAACTGATGATTGACAAATGATAGAATAAAAATGCTATTGATAAAAACCACGAAAGGTTTTGCATATTATAAGTCGTTTTAGGGAGTATTTAAACTTTGTATTGTATTTATGGAAATAAATTGGAATTCGTATTTTTTCTCTTAAAAATGTTCATTTTTTATTCTTGCTTTATTTTTCACAAGTATGGATCCACTGAATGCCAAAAATTGGACCATAGTGGAACACTTTGATGGAGTTAAAATGATTAGGCAGAATTTAGATTACCGAACGATCTAGTATAAAAATTACTAAGCCTACTTTGGGTTCCGCTTCTTTACACATTCCAGCAGACGGCGCTGGTTTCCTTTGCTTTGATATTTCACTTGAAAGCCGGAAATTCAGCTTTAAAAAAATATGTGAGCAACATCAGCTCATCAGGAGAAAAAATGGCCTAAGTTGATTCAGGGTTATCTTGCTTTGAACCCTCCTACGCCTCCAGAATCTTCTTGAAAGCGCCAAACTCTGCGCAATTTCCAAATGTAAACAATATCTGGAAACCTAACTAACAAACATGCTATTCAACAGCAAGCCGAAATAGACGTAAGGGTAACCAGACGTGAAAATTGTGGGCACAATTTTTGGATAAAAGTCATAGCCGCTACACGCCAAAATAATTCAACCTTACGTTCTTGTTGTAAGCATGGGGTTCTCTTTTGCATTACGCGTGGCTATTTATTCAGAAATATCTGGTGACTTGCCTCTCAAATTATCTGGATACACTACCTTAGAGTTACTGAGTCACTACTCAGTAAATTCACTAATCAGTTTAACTCAGTTTTAAGCTTTGCCTGCTTTGGTGCTTTTGAAGTTTCCATCATAAAAATGGAGCTGAGTACGCCAACTTTTGTCATTTTTTGCTAAATTTCAATTTGGACGAAATCCAGGTAAGTTGTTCTGAAATATTTTAACACCCTAAATTGTATTCTAACACACAAATGAAGAAAAGATTAATTATGCCAGAGTGCGTCATCACTTATGATTGCGTTTTTATAGGCAAATTGTGTTATGAATAACTAAGTTGCCTCACATTGTACTTTTGCCTTCTTGGATCTTTGAGTAGCAAATGAGTTAATTAAAGCCATTAGCAATCATACAAAGCGTGTAATTACAGGCTCACCTCAAAATTTGTTTCATTCAGTAAATTGACCCATGTGCCATATGTTTGCTACCAAAACTTTTTACATTAAGCCATGTGCAGCACAGAGCAGCACAGTGGAAACTGAGATTTAACCCGTTCGGTGTGTTTGAGCAATTTCTTAGTGTATCAGGCCCACAGTGTGTTTAGTAATGTAGATGTTAATGATTAAACTCCTTGGTGTTCTCTTCAGAATGATATGACTTATTCCCTTGAGCTAATTGTGCACACTAGGAATAAGAGGAAGAAAGCCTTTATACCAATGTGGCTCCTCTCAAGTAGCCTATTTACCTCTGTGCTGCAGAGTGAGCAAATTGGCCATTAAAGTTGCAAGAGCATCAGTTATAAAAGGCTCCAAAATTGGCTACTTCCAGTCCATTTACTAACCAGTCTCTCTATCATGAAGGTTGTAGTAGGATTAGTAGCAGTCAATTTGGTTGTTTTGCTGGCTTTAAAATCTGAAGCCTTCAGTTTTGGAAGGAGACAGGTAAGTTTTCTTTAAAAATATTCAAGTACCCCTTGAAAGCATATTTTTATTTGCAAAGGGTGGGCAAGGCCTTTTTCGTCATACTTGCAATCATCAAAAAGGGACACTAATAACAAAGCTTCTGATGTTCCCTTGAGGCCTTTGAGGAGTTATGACTCCTATGAAAAATTCAATCCGGATCAATATGAAAAAGGGAGTCCGGAATTCAATCTGGCCATGATCAACTACTTGCTTGATATGAAAATGCATGGCCAAGATATCAAGGAGCTTGATAAAACCAAGGTGAGCTACAAAGAAAATTTTAGATTGAGCTTTGACAATGGAAGCCATGAATTTCAAGGAATTTGGAGTGCCTGAAATGATTGGTCATGGTGAGGATAACATCATTTGCAAGATGGAGCCTTACAATTTGTGCTACACAGTGGATGAACAGGGCAACATGCATCCCTGGGTGATCATAGGCCAGTCAGACTTTTGAGGATCTACAAATAAGCTTTATCAGTCCAGCAACAAGAGCTTGGAATTGGGAGTATTTTGAAGGATCGGAGCCACTTTTTATCTTCTTCTACAATGTATTGTGCAGCTCTCTCATAAAATTGAATAAAGGAATGAAGAAACACCATTTATTCTGCCTTTTTCTCAAACTTAGAGTTGTATCTTTGACTAAAGATCTGGATGTAGTAGGAGCCTCCATTCCAAATGGCACAGAAAGTTAGGATGACCAAGTAGAATGCATTGATTAGCTCATAATTGTACATGAGTCTTGTTGGTATCAGGCTGAGAATCACATAGACAAGTTGGAAGGAGGCAAACATGAGAATAATCTTGAAATCATAGGGATTCAAGCTTTCTCCTTGCTCAATAAATCCTGATGTCAAAATGAAAAAAGTTCATATTTTTATGCATTGAAGGTAAAACACAACTCACCAAAATAAACTGCCATTTTGTAGCCCAGTTTTGTGGATGGGTTGTTATGGTCCCCAGCTAAATACCTCAGTGAAGTGACCAAACTCCTGTCTTTTTCTATGACTGTGAACTGGATGTAGAAGTAGATGAGTTGCCAGGCCAAATAGAAGCAAAGAGGGTAGAAAAACTGCTCTGACCAAGTCAAAGGTGTGAATGTGGCTGATTCTGACCACATTCTTGAATCCCATCTTAGCAAGTAATGAAACACTCCAGGCATAATATGAATAGCAAAACTGGTTACCTAAAAATCAAATGCTTGGTTGCTCAATGAACATCTTTAATAGGTTTCTTTTGGCTTACTTTGTCAATGCTGTGAAATACTAGGCTGTTTTGCCATGCAACAATGGCAACAGCTATTGGACCATGAGAGAGTAGGAAATTGTTTTTGAACCACAGCTGGCACATGTCTTCATTTTGTGCATCAATGCAACTAAGAGTCTGGATCCATGTGGATAATTGGACAAAGTAGCAAAAGTCAATCATGAAAAAGTGCTCTTTTGAGGACTTGTAAGAGAAAAACCTGCAAAGCAGCCATGCATTTCAAGATGAGTTTTTAATGCTTTGAATTTTTAAAAGTACCTGTATACCATAAGGAAAGCCATGAGGAAGTAAAAGAGCACTGGAAAAATTGAGGCTTCACCAGCACTATATATTCAATTGACATAGTTAGCACCACACCCATTGCAAAGCTGATGGCATCAACCTGTTTGACCTTTGTTTGCACCCTGTCATCCCCCATATTATCCCTGATCCTCCTATGTAATTCTTTTTAGTGAGAATATGGCAAATTTCACCACTTTGCTTTGATAGTACCTATTTGGGTCCCCTGTGATGGTTTGGCGCCAATGTCTCACTATGGAATTTTGTAGCTTTTCCTGTACATCTTTGACAATGCTTGGAATCTCATAGGGATGAACCAGTTGCAACTTTCCCACCCAACTGTAGCCTGATTTTTCATTTGTATCCATGCTAACTGGCTGCAGTAGTTTTGCGTCACTTACAATATGCTACAATGTGCCTCAGCAACAACTGTTGCAGCACAAAACTTCACCTGGAACACATTATTGCTTCTACCAGCTGAATCTAGCTTCAAATTGCTGGCTGGGTCTCCATTCAAATGAAGCAGGGCGCGAGACTTGTATATATTGGACCAAACCCTGAAATTCTTTGGATTTGCATTGCAGTTTTAGCACTAATCAAAAAGAAAATGAATGATGACATGCATCTTAGTTGGCCAAACCAGGTTTTGTCAAGCAAAAGGACAACTTGCACTTTTTTGCAGCTGGCTTTAAATATTTAGGCATCAGAAGGGAGCATCTTATGATCTAAAATCATAGAGTCAATAATTATTATTGGATGCAAATATTGGCTTCATAATGATAGAAAAATCAATGCGAAGTACAAACGCAGATATAATAATATTAGTGAATGTAATAAGCTGGCAAAAAGGGTAGCTTCAAATCATAAGAAATGACACTGCTCTCTCACAATTCCACAAAAACAGTAAAATTGCAGGGATTGCTGTGGCTAACCAGTACTGTAAGTGACATTTTTGCCAATAGAGAGCAAAGAAAGCTTATGTTTGAGACATACTATGCAGTTTTGGTGTATTTCGAATTATTCCATCTGGTAGCTCTGCATGTACTTTGTTGGTAAACAAATGAGAAGGAGACTAGAGAGAAAAATGACAGATATGAAAATAGAGGCCAGTTGGCCAGTGAGTGAAAAATCATTGCAGGATTGTTTCTCCATTCTGGATGAGGAGAAATATGAGGGCTTTGACTCTGGCACTGTTGATGCCACCAGATGCATCCAATGCTCAAAACCAGAGGAAGAGAACGCAGAGCCATTACATATCACAGTCAAAACGATTGGCAAAATCATTTCCAGAGTCTGCATTGTGTCTCAGTCAAAAAGAGCGGAACTGTACCAAGGATCCTATGACCATATTGGCCAGTACTTGTCCACCACAACAGGAACACTCTTAGGTAAGAATGTTTTAATAATGAAAAAGGCCAAGCAACTTAATGCAGTTTAATTTTTGTAGATGACAGTGATGAGGATTTTGTGGTTTTCCTCAAAGAAGCAACCATAGAAAGCTCTACACTTGATCAGCTCACTATGAAGTTTGTTGGGCCCACTGAGGAGTCCTTTTGGATTTTGAGTGTCATGATCATCACCAAAGATATCCAAGATCATAACCATGTTCTCCCGTGCTCTCCTAGTCTCAATGGAAGATTTGACTTGATGACCCTAGATTGCATGCTGAAAGACCAAGACATTGAGCTGTCAGACAAGGCCAAAGATTTCAAAAGACTGTTTGAAAGTTTCCAAAAGAGCAAACCTCCAGGATTGGAAGATGTGCACGTACCACTTAGTGATAGCTTGAAAATATTGGAATCTCAAATGTTGGCCAAGATTCAGGAGGAGAATGCAAAGCTTCTGCTAAAAATGGAAGAAATGGAATCGAGGCAAAATGCCAAGCTGGACAAAATTATTGAGTTGCTGCAACAAAATAAACATGACTGCTAAAAGCTGAGCTTGCTCTCATCAGCCCTATATTTTTGTGGCTGTGATCATGTCATGTAGAGTTGGATTTCTGGCAATTTATCTAGCTATATTTGTGCACTATTTGGTGCTTCTGGAGTCAAGGAGGATCGAGGCTCCAGTTCCGAGAGATCCAAACGAGATTTGCAACCTTACCGGCAACAATTCTAGTCGGACAAGGCGTGATGGTTTGTCAGCATTGGATGGATTTGTCAGTGACGCAGTTGATTATGCTTGCTTTGATGGATCGCTCTCATCGTGCTTTGCGACCATGGGAAAGCTACTCCCTACCAGGTGACCACTCTTGAATCCAGCTTATTTGCCTGGCTGATCCATGATTTCTCAGGCTTTACATCAACCTCAACACAATTCTGGACGACCTTTTGGGCTGCGAGGCCCCGCTGCAACCGACTACTTACGAGCTGCAGGATCTCGCGCATTTTTGAACTCTTCAATATTGGCGACTAATATCACGATGCGGACCACCAGATTGCATTTGGCAAATGTGAGGAAGCGGACCTTGATATTGAAGCATCAAGTGAGAATCGCGCTGGATGTATTCTGCAAGTACCTTCAAGAAGAGTCTGAAGAGGCAGCTCTGCGACAACAGAACACTACTGAAGTGGACGATTAATTGTGCTTATAACATTGAAAAACGTTTAATAATTAGAAAAACATCTCTTTCTGTTAACTATGATCGACAAAGGAGAAATCACTATAGGTAATTTTTAAGTAGCCATTAGTTTCAAGAAACAAGGGGAACTTCCATTGTATAGGTACTTTTGTGCCCAGGCAAAATCAATGATGTACGTAGTGGGTTTAGTTAAATATGATGATATGACAGGCTGAGATCACGCATTTTTCTCCTTTCCATTACGTTCTTTCTGCCTCGTAGGACTGCCGTGTATGATGGCCTGCTCCTTTCAGGCTCGGCTAGTTTGGTAGGCTTGAAAATTTCGAATTTGACAAACGTGTAGGCCAGAAGGCCGAGGCCAAAGGCCAGCCACCACAAAGCTATGGACCTTGGAAGGGGAACAGTTATCGTCTTCCAGCCGAATTTTGCACAGATGAGAACTTCGGTGATGACAATTGACATGAGAACCCAGGACTGCCTGCCTAGCTTCTCACAATTGGGATCGTCCAAGAGCTGGAACGTCTCTCGCAGGCCAACGGCGCCCCAGAGAAGCAGGAAGAAAAGCCTCACGCCATGAAACCAGTGCTCTGGAGGCACCCAAAGGACGAATTTCAGGTAGAACGTGCTCAACTCGGTTAGGAGGAACATGAATATGATGCCGCAAACAGCCAGCCATCTCTCCAAAGACGACAAGGGATTCCATGTGAACTCGATCCACCCATGCGGACTACGTACAGAGGAAATGAAAATTGCGAAAGCTTAACAATAGAGTTGAGATGTAATACCTGAATTGTGCCATGATCCGTTTCATTTTTCCACGATACGTCGGAATGTTGTAAAGGCCTCTCCAATTGTACGTTTTGAGCGACAAGTATCGGAGGGTGAGCAACCCAATCACAGTCCCACCGCCATTGCACACTATCACATCCAAAATCCAATGGTCCCACCAGCACTCGGAAAAGTTGGGCAACTGATGCTCGAGGGAGTATTCCAGGAACTCAAACATCACACTGATCACTGTAGTGAGCCACCCTGAAATATGCGTTACAGAATTGTTGACAGGAAACTTGATGAGTCGTTTTACAATCTCTAAAGATGAGAGTCTTGCAGAAGTAGCCAAATGTGTGCGCAAAAATGAACACGTCCATCTTGTCCCAAAGGTTGTGAAAAGGATCATGAGGGTTCTCATGATCGTAGATGCGGCAGTTGCCTCCATAATCCTTCTCTGGAATGGGTTTTCCCAGGTTTTCATCCACAAACTTGAGGAGAGCTCGTGCATCTTTGGGAACCTAATTTAAAATTGGTTTAACAGCATAGTTATAGCAGCTATCGGCTCAACGTACTTGGAAAAGAATGTAGATCAAAAGTAGCTCGTAGGCAATGCTGACGGCAAATGCTGCTCTCCAGATGAGAGGATGTGGCCTCATGAATGGCCCATCGGGCATGATTGTCATGCCAGCAGCCACCCAGAAAAACAGAGCTGCACAAAGGCCTCTTCTGGAATTGTACCCAGGATCATCATATACAGGCTCTTCAATGACGCTGACGTAGATTAGGCAGCCAATGAGGAAGATTAGGACGCTGACAGTGTGAGCTTTCCAGAAGAAGCTTATGTTAGGGTCATCATAGTCAACTCTTTCCTTGTCTTCTGCCCAATTATGAGCAGTGCGAAGTCTATAAAAACAAGCACTTCAAGGCTAGCAAAAATCATTGCTGGAGAGACTAGTTTTTTTACCTGCACATGGAGTTGGACTTTTCCCTTTGATTTGCTACCTCTCGCCTGATCCTGTCGATCGCCCCATCCACCATGGCGGCCATGTCGATCCTTGATGCGTGACTACTGCTCGTTCCTGCACTCCCATTTGCTTTTCCATCCTCCGAGGCCGCCATTTGCCATCAAAAACTGAAATACGCATCAAAACTTGCACTGGGCGTAGCACTTTGTTGTTGTTTTTCTTCGGATCGTGCGATTTGACAGAAAATCCGAGCGCGCGCGAAAATTTAAATTACCTTCACAAACAACACGTTGATAATCACACTTTAGATGACTACTAATCGGTGGTGACTCATGCGGAATCATAAATGAGGCATTTTCTACATATATCAATGTAGTCTTCAATTGCTAGGTTTATTAGCTGAGCAAAAATGTTCAAGTGTCACTTACTATATCAGTGGAGCACCGTGTTCCTGTGACTGCGGCGAGTGGAGTGACAAGTGTGGCATCAGAAGAAGATGATGTAAACGATGGCAACGAGGGTGCGAAGAACGACATATCGCGTGATTTTTACAGATAACAACAAAGAAGCATATGTGCAATCAAGACTGCCCAAGCTGCTGCTTTATAGTAGCACAAATGTCCAAGTTGGACCTTTGGAACTCACGTGTTTTTGAGCTTTGGCCACAAAAGTCAATACTGCCAGTTATCCTGCAGAAAAAATCTTTAAGGCCCAGCTGACGAGGACAACAGAGAGCTGCTTTCCAGGGCTCTTCTATCGTGGCTTTCCTCTTTGATGTAGAAAGGTTGCGCGACCTCAGTGCCTTGATTTGCACGATTTATGCCACTTTTTATCGCATCAAACATCTATCATATGGGCCAAAGTGGCATTGCTACATAAGCCCTTGAACACAATCACATTAATAATGCAAAGAGTTCGCCACTTTTTGCTGCCACTGCTTGGGCCCACGTCGTACTTAACATTTTGCAATACGTGAGCTGAGGCCGAAGAATTTTTTTAGCATTATTCATCTGGTCGGAATGTTTCTTTATTCTTGCTGCCACACTGTGCTCTGAGCAAGGCAGGAGCAAAAAGATTTTGCTCGTTTGATGGATTATTTGCAACAATCAGAAGAGGTTGTAGAAAAAGTGCACATGGTTATCCTGTCTTTAAAAGCCTGGCACTGCGAGCAAGAAAAGATCACAGAGCTGGGTGCCATAGCTCGATATGTATTTGTAGGCATGATTAGGCTGATTGATGTTGAGAATCGAGCCAATATTATTGGAATGCCATATAGAGGAAACAAGAAATTTGAATGATGACAAGTTTCTTTTCCACTTTACTTGGTGCTGGGATGCCCAAAAAGTCTGCATTTTGCGTGCAAAAATTATGTGGTTCTTTTTTTTGCTCCACTCAATGTTATGTGGTATGCCATAATAAAATAGAATTCAGAAAAGAGCTTTTTGCGTTAGCAGCGAAGAGTCAGCAATTACTGGCTGCTCATCCATCACTTTTCATTGCATCCCAAGAAGACAAGTCCGTGATGTCAATTGATTCATGCTCCGACCAGCCGCAAAAAACTACAAGAACTAAAGATTCTACCTATGGGTTAATGTCCACCGAACAGGTGGCTGGTCGGGTATCTTGTTGTACGTTGTTTTACTATGCCAGCCTTGCAAAGTGGATAATTCAAACTTTTGTGGGCTAGATGATTTGTCATCTTTCAACGAAAGCCTGTAATCTGGACTAACAAGAACGTGCTGAACTTTAGCTTGACCTCACAGTAAAAAGGTTTTATTATTATGAAATGTAATGACCAGGATCGATCGAATTTTATGGCGGGACCAAGGCAAAAATGCACTTAAAATTTTCATGCAGAGTATGTGTGTATACGAGATTATTACAACATACAGTGAGTAAAATCCAGAGTGGACAAAGCACACTGGTTCGACTCGTAATTGAATTTGCAGATATCACTATCTCTAATGGAGTAAAAAGGACCTGTGATTAGCAGCTGAACCAGTTTGCAGCTAATTATTATAATCCTCCTTCAAATTAAATGTTCAAATCCTCTCTTAACGAGGCCACTTACTGAGCAGAGAGAAGTGAGAAAAAAAGGGCTGCTCTTCATATTTCAAAGCTGAAAATTGCACTGTCGATCGTTGAGGCCTCAGGGGTGAACCTCTTTTGATTTTAATCAGTTCAAAACTCAAAGTTTTAAGAGCAGCAGACAAGAGCAGAAAAAATGAATGGCGGCCGCGGAGTTTGGAAAGTGGGAATGCGCGCGCTTCAATAGAAGTTGTCGCGCTCACTTTATGGCCCTATTAGATGCAAACTGGGCATAAATGTCAGGAATTGAGGCTTTATTTTACAGCAGCAACCGAAGGGCACAAAGAAGACACTGTGCGCGCAATTCCAGAATTTGAATCCGGAGCCCACGGAGTGCTATTATGCTTATCTTGGTCATTTTTTCATTTTCGCCTCAAAAACGCAAGCTACATTATCATCATAATAATAATAATAATGTGCGAGTTTATGAGGGCGCTAATAATATGTGAAGCCATAATGACCGCTCCTCCAGCTGCTGCTGCCTTAATTGAAGATGGTTGGCATACAAATTACCTCGTGACCTTAAGAATTTTTTCCGTGGCAACTAATTGGAAATTTGAGGAGGTGCAAACAAGTGATAAAATGCGGCCTGAATTATGAGTGGAAACACGTGAATGCAAATGACACCAGGAGGAGATGTCGGTTAACCATTAATGACAGATCCTGTTAGGATCCACCACACTGGGCCACGTGTCATCAGAAAACGTCATTAGCATACAGCGAGCGTTTTTCCCTCCACTGTTTGCTCCCACTGTGCCACACACCATTGGTACATGGTAGGTGCCCGAATTTTAATGGATCATGGCACGTGTGAAACTTCCGCCAACAGCATATGCAGAATCCATCAGAGACAACAAGCTACAAATTGACACACGCCATGAAAACCTCAGTGGATTTGCATGCTCAAGAGCGATTACGAAAAAATTAGCAATTAAATCCGGCCCATCCATCTCGCTGCAAAGTCTAAGCGCGCGTGAGGTGAAAAAGCTAATTTCGGGCCCAAATTGCTACATAAACCTTGATGGATGTTGTTGTTGCCACCTCCGGATTTTAAGGCCTGCCTTATTCTGCATCCAAGAGGTTTTCAGCTACGCAGCGACGATAGATTCAAATGAAATGTTTGAGAATGAGCCGATCCATCAAGGAGTCGACACTCTCGCCACATGTGTCCAAAATGCCCAACAATTTTACAATTATGGCACGGTGTGGGCATCTTCTTGAAAAGGCCGCAAAAACAGGCCCACATCTTGCATGCATATGATGGCACACGACGTCAACCCAAATGCTGCATCTTTTTGCCTTTTGATTGTGTCTTTCATCTGTCAATGGAGTTCATTGCGTGCTCGCTATCAGACATTCAATGGAGGAGGGTAAGGATCGGGTGCCAAGAAAACTGGACTATGATGGCTTCATTAGGAGCATTCCTCAGAGGAGATGATGATTTCGATGAGAGAGAACTTGATATACCCTTGCTTTAAGACTTTTTCCAAACGGCCGAGGCCAAATTGGAGCCGAACCGATAAAAAGGGCGTGCAAGTTATTGTCTCCCTTCTCACTCAAAGTAGCTCATATTTGGATTAATGCTCGCGTATTTGTGTCAGTCAAGTGGATTACGAGGATTTATAGAGCAGTAAGTCTGGACATTTATCTCCTCAGCAATAGTAAGGGTTGACAATATTACAAATGAATGGATGTGCATGATTTATGTCATCATCAGCATAAAAGACTCATTTGACCGAATGGAAGCTAATGATCATCTCGAAAACAGGTGCACATTCTCTAATAACAAAGATTAATGACACAAAACGATCTTGTCATCTGTAAATGAATTACTGCTACGGCACATCAATGATGCGCGCGTTAGATACAGTATACATACTGCGCACCCACGCTACAAAGCGCGCGTAGATGCCTACCCATCAATTAGCTAATCTTACACGATAAACTTAATAGCACATTTCATGCTAGATATTCCTTAAACCAAGGCAAAAGAAGCACTTTGTACGCCATATACGAAGAAAGCTGAATCTTTTCGGCTAATTCTAGCAAGATGGATGGATGCAGATAGAAAGCAGGGAAAAAGGCCAGTCCTCTGCAAAAAGGCCATCGACCAGTGGCCTTCAAGCAGAGGAGGAGCCAGCCGAGCAGAGTCCGTCGAATAGAAAGCCTCATTTCTGCTTCTATGGGACCTGAACGCGGAGTGACGGCGGTTCGACGCGCCACTCGCCGTTCGGAAGTTTTGAGCGCTGGTGGCGCGAGAGGAGATGAAACCTCACAGTAGGAAAGTGAGCGAAGAGCCTGCAGTCCATGTGCGAACTCGCTCCTGCAAGTTGCCCTCCGAGAATTTCTTGCATTTCCGCCACGTCTTTTTGGCCTCAAAATTGCGGGTTGGGGTGCGACGGCCGCATCGGCCGGTGCTTATCACGCGGCCGCAGCCGCAGCAGCCATGAAGACCGACCTCGGGCCGCATTCGGGCTACCACCCGGCGGCTCATCACCAGCTGATGGCTGACATGTACCAAGGCATGAGTCCTGCCACAGCCATTAACACCATGGATTGGAAGAACACCTCGCAGGTAGGACTATCTTGTGTTTCAAAGTGCTACTTAGCATTATGTATGCCCTCTTTGATGCTGCCACTATCTCAATCGCAATCACAATGAGGAGTGAGGTGTTTGTTGTGTGTGTGCGAAGCAAAAACGAGCCGAGCACGAGCTATAAGCCTTGCTGCAAAAAAGTAAAATCACTTTAAACCGCTTTGATGCCCAAACTGCTCCAACATCGCGAGATGGATGCGAGCACGATTTTCAATCATATCACCTGTCATCATATTTGTAGCAATAATTCTGGAAACCTTGAAGTGATGAAACAAGGAGGCCTAATACGGTCATTTGATGATTTGACCTTTAGCAACCTTTTGAGAAGAGCACACATAGGTAGACTAATTTGAAAGAAAGATGCCAGTTTGGTGTAAATGCTAATTTGGTCCGGTCATGTTAGGTGCAGCAAATATGAACGATGACTGGGTGTGACTGAAACATGCTCAAGTACAACACATGCGGGAGGCCCCTAAGCTAAATAATAGGCCTTAAATTTACCGTATGCAGCTCCAGAGGTCTTATCTGATTGCTACTTGGACTTTTTGCCATGTTCTTGATGCTGCTGCTGGTCAAACAGGCAAAAATCAGCCCACAACTTGAGAAGTTAGCATGAAGAGCTCATGAAGATTCCATATCGTTTTTGCTCCTCTGGCTGAGCGCGCGGTGTTGCAATTTTTAAAAGCCACAGTGATTGATAATATCCAGTTTTTCAATTAAGCTATCTCGTGAATATTTCGCCTCACAATTGAGTTAAATGGCTTGCAGCAGAATGCTGGTCAGGGTCAGTGGTCAATTAATTGAGAACAAGATGTAGGATGCGATATTTGTGCTTGATAAATAGACCAGGGTGGAAAATTAATTTTCAGTGCTATTACCTTGGACGCCCTTCTTTTTCCCATTTTCCTGTCGAGCTTTGCCTGGTCTTCAAGTGTGAAATATCAGTGTCTGTTTTAGCTGGCTCACTGGAGCAAATCTCGGTGAATGGCAGTGTCAACAAATTGATATCTCATTAAAATCTTGGAAAGTGTCAAGTCATGAAGTAGTAATATGACGGATCGAAAGTCAAACCATGTTTGACTTGATTTTGCCCCAGGCCCGAATTTTGAACGCCACACATGGCCTGCTTGTTGCCCCAAATTGGTTCGTTAGCCAGTAATCACGGCTGCCCTCATGAATAAATTGGATGCAGTCGATCAAAATCCAATTTTACGGCAGAAAAAAGATACCTGAAAAGGTTAGCGTCGCCTTAAAAACGGCAGTCGATTGACCATTTTTTAACGCGCGCTCATTTCGCGGACAATTTCAAATTCCGTCATCGCAGCAACAACAACAATGTGTAAACAAATCATCGAGCTGACGCAGAGTGCAATTGGAAGTGATTTATCCCTCTTTTCGCGAGCTGCTCATTTCTACCCCTTTTGTGACGTGGTGCTGCTGCTGCGATGGGAAAATCGTTGGTGTGACAGCGCAGATAAAAAGTTTTTTGCTTCATTAATTTCGTCATGGCGCCGACCGAGGAGAGCGAGTGTTTTGTACAATATGGATGTATTTTGGTGTGTATCCTGATCTGTTTTTGCTCCCGTCCATCCATCGTGTCTCTTGGGCGCGATGGTGCAAATGACATGACTGTCACCATTAACGTCCTCTATTACGATGTCGCCAGCCTCTCCAGAGGCTCGCTGAAGATCGACTCTTGGGACCATTTACCATATCTTACACCACACTCCTATGCACAACATGCGTAATGGACACGAAGAAGCGTCGAAAACAAGCTCAAAATGACTGGGAGCATCTGGTGAAATGAGGTGATTTTATACATGGACTGTTAAACCACCAAGGAACTACTAACGAGTGGGGAACTCCCCCTTTATTTAGTATAGCGCAGCAAACCGCAGCTACTAGCAAATAAGTTAGCCCCAAAGGTGTTACTGTGGGATTACAAGTGGTGAACGCACGATTCGGTGATTTACTACGTACGACTGAAATAATCCTCTGGGTTCAGCCATGAGAACTTGCTACACTTTGCTCTAATTGAGGCCCCTTTTCGATCAATGAAAAATGGCTTTATTTGCTGCCACGGTAATTAGGGTGGCACATGGCTCAAATGGAAGTTTGTTGCTGGCAGTGGCCAAACAGGAGAAGAAGATGCGCGAAAATCTGGATTTTTTCCGCCTCTCATGCATAACAGCGCACTCCTGTTGGCCTGAAGCTTGCGGAATGTCTTCATAACCAAGCGGAGAAGCTCTTTTCGCAAGGTTAAATAGAGAGCCACGATTCGGATAATTCATGTGCATGGTAATGAAGAAAAGTACCCAACATTATCCATGCAATGTCAGTCATGATTAGCATAGATTTATCCACCGCCAAGCTGTTGTTGTCAGAAATCGCCAGGGTGTTTTCCAGCCGCCACTTTTGGACGATTTTCAAGGCCTTGGCAGGAATTATGGCAGGCATTGACCAGACAGTTGCATTTTTGTACAGTTTTTGGCATGTGAAGTTGCCAACAGCTGTGCATGTTGCTACGAGTACTAAATAGCGCCGCCAAAGCCGCCGCCATCTTGGCCGCTCCGCTCCAGCTTTTCCATGCCATGAAGCTGCTGCTGCTGCTCTTGCTGCCAAAATGGAGCTCAAGGACGGCCAAAAATATTTTTAAGAGCTGCCAGCAAGAGAATTAGTCACTTTTCCTTTCATTTGGAACCGCGCGAGGATCGAGAGAGGCAAACAAAAATCGCGGCCTTTTTGCGAGCTCACTCTCAGAGATCTGCGAAACTTGCTTCTTTTTGTACTGCTCCTCGCGGCAAGATGAATGATTTTCCATGGGAAAAGGAGCAAGTCTTCTGGTTTCCCGATTACACTAATTGACATTGAAATAGAGTTGAGAGCAAAACTGCACAACTCACAACAACAACCACACCCCTGTTATTTTGATCATCGGAAATTGCCACTTTTTTCTTCTTCACTTTGGAGTACACAAAAAAACTGTGAAACAATCAAACGGCAACAGCAGTTCAAAAACGGGAAAATTACCGCCCCAATTTCCCACCACAACAAAAAAATCACTCAAGTGAACACGTGGTGAGGTCCTCGAAGCATTTTTATATGCTGGCATTAGTAGCACTTGTACCTATTTACTTTACTCGTATATGATATTATTGTACACATGTGGGAGGGTGACCAGACCAGTTTTTGCTGTGTTCAGATAAGACAAAGTGCTTTGGATTTTTAATTGCCATTGCTACATGTGTCTTCTAATATTTCAGGATGAGTTCCACCCATTCATCGAGGCTCTGTTGCCGCATGTCAAGGCCTTCGCATACACGTGGTTCAATTTGCAAGCAGCCAAAAGAAAATACTTCAAAAGCACGAAAAGAGGATGAGCCTCGAGGAGGAGAGGCGTTGCAAAGAGGAGCTCATGGTAAGCAGCATTCTGATGTAAATGATAGAGTATTGATTTCGCATTCCACCGATCTGCTCGTAAACCGAGTTCATCAGATGCGCTATCGAGCTGAAATATTGTCACAATGCAACCTTTGAATCCCCCTCAAAGTTGCGAGGAAGCCATCGATGGTAGTTTGGCAGCAGATCCTGACCATTTTGCTGCTCGGGCTCAAAATGGCCAAATACGACGTCACTTTATTGCTCCATTTTGCTTTCTAGGCGGAGAAGCCGGAGGTGAAGCAGAAATGGGCTTCGCGACTCCTGGGAAAGCTGAGGAAAGACATTGCACAAGAGTGTCGCGAGGACTTTGTCCTTTCCATCACGGGCAAAAAGCCAGCCATGTGTGTCCTTTCGAACCCAGATCAAAAGGGCAAAATGAGGCGGATCGACTGTCTTCGACAAGCCGACAAGGTATCCCACATACATGACATTGTCGTGCAAGCCATTTTCACCTTTAAAATATGTTTATCGTCGCAGGTTTGGCGCTTGGATTTGGTCCAAGTGATTTTGTTTAAAGCGGTTCCTCTCGAGTCGACCGATGGTGAAAGGCTGGAAAAGTCCCCCGATTGTTTGCATCCTGGTCTCTGCGTCAACCCCTACCACATCAATGTGTCAGTGCGTGAACTGGACCTGTTCCTGGCCAACTACATCAACACGCATGGTAAGTGAATTTTTTTCCTACAACATCTCCAGCAGAAAAGCAAACATACTACATTTGATGGATTTTAATTTTGCTGACTCACATGCACAGTGGGAGGCCGAGTATGACTTTGAGGAATGTCAAAAGCAGCTCCGGAGAATAAATCGTTTTCTCAAGCTAAGATAGTTTCATTGTGTGATCATGATCGAGTCCCAAAACGTCGTTTTTGGCATTCAATTACTACTTACGTGGTAGCACCACTGCATCTTTTCCTCCAGAGCATTGTTGCTAGCTGATATGGGAACTTTGGCCACTTTGAATCCCATTCAGCACCGTAAATCAGCAAGATTTCTAGCTTCCTTCCTCAAAATTCGGCAGAGTAAAATATGAGAAAAATAACATGGTCACTACTCCACACTTTTTGCAGGGCCAGTGGCAGAAGTTGAAAAAGATGAGGAGCATGGCGGTCTGAATCTCAAAGGTAGGTTATTATTGAAGTAGCATCAAATTATCATTGCAAAAATCTGCTGACTCGGCTGAATTTCAAACTGCCAATTACACGCGGTGAAAAACAAGGAATCTGGAAACCTTTTCTTTTTTCATTTTTGATCAATGAAAGTGAATCTGCTTTTCTTTGGCCCATTTGGCATTGCGCGATGGCCCACTGTGCCAACAAAGCTGTTGCGGCCTTTGACTTAGCCAAAATTCATTTCGGTTGCAGGCTACCCCCGAAATCCGTTCAATGACGTCATCTGCAACGACACCATCTCGGCCTCGGGAGTGTTCACGGCCAAAGAGCTTTGCAGGTTGTCCAGAGGTAAGCGCTCGGCATCCGAGCTGTGGGCTGCTAGCTGCCCGCAGTCAGGGTCCTTTTCAGCAATTGGCTCATCTTTCAATTTATCAGACAATGAAGCTGTTTCAGCCTCCATCATGTCGGGGTCGAGCAACATGCACGGCGGCGGCGGCTCCAATGTGGCCACCAGCCAAGGATTGAACGGGGTCAAGTTGGAGAGCCAATATTACTGCAACTCGTACACGCCTCCCACCCCGGTGGATCATGGACTTTGCCACCTTCCTACAGTGAGTCAATCAATTTTGCAGCACAATTTGTGCGTGATATTGCTAAATTACAGATAATTGCAATTCTTTTTATTTGAGTTTCTCTTGGAACAGTTTAGCATTTAATATCAGCTTTTTGACTGCTAAACTGTTTTGTAAACATGCCTATTAGCTGTTCTATTACAAAATGTATTAAATGTCAGCTGTTTGTTTACATTTTAAAAGTCGAAAGTCAGCTGTTTATTGTTTAAATTAAGTCAGCTGTTTGTTCACGTTTTAAAAGTCAGCTGTTTGTTGATTCAGTGCATGTCAGCTGTTTGTTTACATTTTTAAAGTCAGCTGTTTGTTTACGTTTTAAAAGTCAGCTGTGTGTTTACTAAAAGTAATCATACGCCTACTCCTAATTAGCTAGCTAGTTAGGCTAGCAAGATGGTAGTGCTGAAAACGAGATTTTAGCATGTTTGTATTTTAATTCGTCGTTTTTTGCCAGCATATCTGCATGCTATTTTTTCGTTACAATCTGTTGTTGAATTTGTGTTAGCAAATGTAATTTTGCACGCCAATAGCCAGTGGAGCATGTCATGACAATAATTTCTACGAGTAGTACAATGCAAAAGGATCTCCTTCTTCTGCCTCTACTTCATCATGATCTTTGACAGCTAATTCGAGAGTAGCAGACCCCCAATTTTCATCTTTTTGTCACACATCAGCAATATACTGGTAGCATTTTTGGAAAGTTCATAAATTCATGCTTGATTAATTGTTTTGTCTATTCGTAGTAGTAACCTATAGTTTTTCTTTTCTACACATAGGATCATGTTCCAGTACAGACAACATGATCAAGACAGAAGATTACACGAGTGCCAATGCTATGATGCACTCACCTCGTCTTTTGTCCAGAAGCCCCCATAACAATAACATTCATCATGGTGAGCATACAAACCCTTGCGAAAAATGCTTACAGGTTGTCCCACCTTTCTCAGAGTGGAGCAAACCGAGCCCTCTTTTCTAAGGCCTAAAAAGCTGGACTCGGATCTCGATCTGATTTTCACTCCCAAAAGTGTGGGACAACCTGTACGTATGCATATTCGGAGCACATTAAAAGCCAGAAGAGCTTTTTTGCTGCTGCTGCTGCTGTAGCAAAGCTTCTTAACTTGAGTGATTGATACCTACCATTACACTTTACACACTCTCAACTTGCGCGATGCTTATCTCGTGTTTGACACCGCGCCATTATTATAACAACACTCTTTTCATCTTTGCAGGCCTCCCCCGCAACACGCCCCTCTGGGCCCGCCCACCTCCTACTACGGGGGCCAGGAGCACCACAAGTACCACGAAAATGGCCACCATCCCCACCACGAGAACTTTTCGGATTTCGTCACCCTCGTGTGCCAGGAGAGTGCTGCACAGCAGCACCACCAGCACCAGCAGCACCAAGTTGTGCACCCCCACCTCAGGGGCCCCTATTCGGGCTATGCCCCTCACTTGCCCCCGGTGTCGTCCTCCTCCGCTGGAGCCCATCATCGATCCCTCAGAAACAACGGTACGCTCCATGGACAAACTAGCTAGGGCTCTAGAAATTCCTCCGCGACTTCGTAGCACTACGTTATTGGGTAACCCATAGAGAAAATCAGCTGTACTCATTTGGAACAGTTTACTTAGTAAAAATCCCTATGAACTGTTCCAAATGGGGTCAGCTGTTGCCTCTGTATGTTACCCTATAACGTAGTAAAACATAGTCGCTGAGGAATTTCTAGAACCCTAGGAGAAATTCCTCCTTCGTTTTACTACGTTATAGGGTAACATAGGGTTCTAGATATTACTCCGCGACTTCGTTTTTCTACGTTATTACGTAGTACTACGAAGTCGCGGAGGAATATATCTAGAACCCTAGTGTAACATACAGAGGCAACAGCTGACCCCATTTGGAACAGTTCATGGGGGATTTTTACTAAGTAAACTGTTCCAAATGAGTACAACTGATTTTCTCTATGCGTTACCCTATAACGCAATGCAACGAAGTCGCTAGGGCTCTAGATATTCCTCCACGACTATGTAGCACTACGCAATAGGGTGAACCGTCGAGAAAATCAGCTGTACTCATTTAGTTCAACTCGCTTCATAGAAATCCCCATGAACTGGACAAAATGGGGTCAGCTGATGGCTCTACGCGTAACCCTATAACATATTTAAACGAAGTCGCGGAGGAATATTCAGAACCGTAGGACAAACTCAGAGCAGTAGATTTTCATGAGTAGAACGTTCGAATAACTCAGTTCCCAAAAACAACCAAAAGGTGACCGGCCGGCCTACGGCAGCACGACATCTGCCCATTTTTGTTCCACCGTTTATTACATTATGTTATGCTATTTTTAATTTGGTGTTTGGTAAACCATGAACACCTCAAATTTTCGTTCCGATCGGAGCTGTAGTTCAGCTGTTGTTGAGAACGAGATACTCTCATCAAAATCTAGTGCTCTAGACAAACTCTGCTTGGGCTGCTGCTGACTTTTTGCTCTCCCTTGCAGATATGGAGCCAACTCATTCATCACCACCTCCACCTACATCAGTGTCTTCACCCAATAGTTTGCATCATGATGAAAGGGTTCGAATGTCTTCTCCCTCGTCCTCGTCGAATGTCGAGGTTGGCCAGGATTTAACTTCGCGAAACGAGGTAAGATCGGATGCTGCTTATTATTAGGCCGTTCTCATATTGCCAGAAATAGCTAAGCAAACGCTCTACATTTGAAGCAAAGGAGCTACTCTTTGTGAATTTTGAGCGAAATTAACCAGTTATTTCGCTCAACATTTAAAAGGCGCAACTGTTTGGCTTAAAATGTTGAGCGTTTGCTTAGCTATGTTTACCTCCTCAGCTTAGCTTTTTCCAGCAATATGAGACCGACCTATAGGGTATGCCTGAAAATTGTTGGCTCGGTTTGAATGAAATCTCGAGCGAAATTAGTGGGACAATCTGTGTACTTTTGTAGTATCTTTATTATATTTGGATTAATGGCTTTATTGGCGCGCATTCAAATTCGTAGGTGGCTGCCGATGATGAAACGTGATTTTTCTCTCCATTTCCAGAATCCGCCAGAAAACTTAGCTCAAGTATTCATGTAGTCGAAGAAATGAAGAGGATCCCCGACTCTTGCCAAAAATATACAACTCACCACTTTACGTAGTAAATAGGATTAAGATGTTGACGCTCGCAAATAAGTAAGAAAAATGATTCGATCAATTCTCGTTTTTATTAGCACCCATGGCAAAATGTGTAAAACCTCTAGGACAGCAAAGAATTCCATGAGTTTGTGTGTACTACTTATTATTAATAATCTAGGCTGTGATATGATTTTGAGACTAAACATTTCCTCCTCCCCAATTCCCATTCATTATTATAATTAATATTGATCATCGTATGTAGCGAAAAAATGCTGTCATTATTGTGTTACCCTCCTCCAACTTGATGCTCTGTAGTTGTTTCTCAAATTCTCAATTGATAATAAAAAGCTGGAAGAAAACGCGTCTTTGCAACCTTGATTTTCATTTCATTCCGCAGTAGAAATTTGCTGTCACATGGCCTGTGTGTTTATGTAGTAAATTAATGCCTGTTAGCATTTCCAGTGGTGGTGGTCAGAGTTAAAGTAATCGGCGCAATTAAAAAGCAATCGGACAACATCTTCAATATTGGATTTGGTTACCGAATTCAGCCACAAATTAGCGTTGCGTGTCCGAAAATTAAATCAAGCAGAAGATAGGCTCTGTCTTCTTCTATACACACGTGAATCACTGGCAGAAATCACAATAATTTCCTCTGGCAGACAAAAGCTACTCTATTACAACTTCATTCTCCATTGCATTGTCAACGCAGTGTCAATCAAATCTGATTGAATTGGAAGCCACGAGAGCATGAATTTTCAATTAGGATTCAAGTAGGTCAAGATTTTTTTCTGTGGATTCTTCCTTCAAAAAAGGGCTGCGAACTACTGGCTCTTTCGCACGTCGTTATCAGCAACTATATCGGGAATTCTCATTCCATTTGGCCGAGATTATCGGGCTCGCATGCCATCCGGTCGTTTCCTTCCAGCTCGATCTGTCATCTAAGAGCTGCAGCCAAAGTCAGCATACTTAGTATGGGACTAATGCAACGAGCACGCGTCAGGCATAAACCCATTAAAAAGTGGATCGAAACAGGGCCTACACCACTAGCAAAGCTGATTGTATCAAAAATTAAAAGCTCGCGGTGCATGCTCGCGACCAGGAATGTGATATCATCAGAGCATCTACTCTTTTTTCAGTATCTTTGCCATCCATTATTTGCAACTTTTTTCGAGCAAGATGCTAGTTTTTGTTAGCTGAGAAGTTGAGTTTCAGCTGAGATGTCTACTAAAGCTGAGCCATTAGAATTAGCTGAGTATGCTGAGCAGCTTCATGAATATCTGAGAATTCAAGTTACTCAGTTTCTACTGATCAAACTGAGTCAATAACTAACTATAAAATTAAATTGAACTGAGAACACAAAAACTGAGTTTGTGCTGAAAAATCTGCAAAACTGAGCCATTTCAGCCGTTTGAAATTAGCTGAGAAACTAAGTTGAGTAGGTTCTTGGAATTAGGATTAACTGAGTATCCCAACTACTCAGCTTTTCCTGTAGTTGTGAAAACTTAACCATTTGAAATTAGCTGAGAAACTAAGTTGAGTAGGATCTTGATAAATGAAATAAGGATCAACTGAGAATCCCAACTACTCAGCTTTTCCAGTAGCTGTGAAAACTGAGCCGTTTGAAATTAGCTGAGAAACTAAGTTGAGAAGGATTTTGGAATTAGGATTAACTGAGAATCCCAACTACTCAGCTTTTCCTGTAGCTGTGAAAACTTAACCATTTGAAATTAGCTGAGAAACTAAGTTGAGTAGGATCTTGATAAATGAAATAAGGATTGACTGAGAATCCCAACTACTCAGCTTTTCCTGTAGCTGTGAAAACTTAATCATTTGAAATTAGCTGAGAAACTAAGTTGAGAAGGATCTTGGAATTAGGATTAACTGAGAATCCCAACTACTCAGCTTTTCCTGTAGCTGTGAAAACTTAACCATTTGAAATTAGCTGAGAAACTAAGTTGAGTAGGATCTTGATAAATGAAATAAGGATTGACTGAGAATCCCAACTACTCAGCTTTTCCTGTAGCTGTGAAAACTTAATCATTTGAAATTAGCTGAGAAACTAAGTTGAGAAGGATCTTGGAATTAGGATTAACTGAGAATCCCAACTACTCAGCTTTTCCTGTAGCTGTGACAACTGAGCCATTAGAAATAAGCTGGGAAACTAAGTTGAGCAGGTTCTTGACTAATGAACTAAGATTAACTGAGAATCCCAATTACGTTTCCTGTAGCTGAGACTCTAAATATTAACTGAGAAACTGACAAAAGGCTATTGCTGAGATAGCAAAAAGTTCCTCAAGTCCTTGGAAAATATCTTATTCACAGCACATAAACCTACATAAACAAAGCTTAGATGAGCAGCCTTAATTGTGGGCCAAGGCAATTATGAAGCTTGAGAGTGAAAATAAGGGTTTCCCCTTTTGCTGAATCAGATAAACTTTTTTTAAGGCTGCTGGGGCAATGATACTTGCATGAACTGATTAAAATTATCTTCTGATTTCATTAACTCTCGCGAGATCTTTTATGGTGCTCCCAAAGCTGGTGAGGCAAAAATGGCATTTGAATCTCCATTGAAATGAGCATTTGGCCACCAGTTCTCTCCTCAGCATGAACATATTTTTAATCTCTGGGTCCATCAGAGGCCCGCGAGCATCATAGCAAGCAACAAATAACCAATCACTCCCAGTCTATCAGCTGACCAGATCTACACAATCTTTTGCACTACCAAAAAGCCTTTTTAAAGCATCAGCTGCAGCATCACAGGGTGCCTCTAAATGGAAAAATTTTCATCAGGGCCAATTGCTAAAAATCAAATTTATCTGTGCACCAAGGCCTGGGGCTTGTGGAATAGTACATTGGATGATCTGAAGTCAAGGGTGATTATGAAAAGGGCTGTCATAAATGATGTGGTACATCTACTGTGCTATTTTTTTAGGGTAGCCACATTCTTGTTTATGTATGGTTTACTTGACACATGACGAGCACGTGCTCACAATCTTCACACATTCATTGACAGACAGCCAGAGATGCAAGGCATTACAAAGGAGATTTTAGGAATGGCCGCTCGCGTCTTTTTTCTGATATGGCCCAGACGCGAGCAGGTTTGGTGGTCCATGCACAATTGGACTTGAATGCCTCGCAACAATTAACAAAGTCCTCCATGCTCAAAAGCTCAAAGTAGGAGAGAAATCTCTGGCAATTTCCAACAAAAGCCCTGCTTATAATTATGGCACACATACAGATGCCAAACTCAAACTTTCAAAGAGCCGTGCTACATTTGTTAGAAAAATTGAGCCATAGTCAAGATGATGTGATCAGCGATGAGGAATGCAGAAAAACTTGGCATTACCTCATTTTCATCTCTCTCTCTCTCTCTCCAGAGAGAAAGAAAGGGACCATATTTCCTGCTGCACACATCATTTGTCAGAAGTGAACCAGATCTCTGCATGTGTGTGGCAAATGTGGTTTTATTCAAAGAATGTCTTTGGGGCTTACAAACAATATGATCATCATCAGTTATTTATTGTTATTGTTCAAGCAGATTTCAAACTATCAACGCTACTAGCACTAGTTCATTGTTTATTGCTAATAAGGAGGGCATTCTATATAGGAGGGAAATGGTCATCTTATTGCTGTTATTTAGCGACGAAAAATGTTTGTTGTTGTTATTGCGTCCAAAGTGATTAAGTGGATGACTTGTTGGTATATATTGCACAATCATCACCATCATTGGTCTCAATTGATTGGAGATTGACATTGGCATTAAAATGCAATCAAGAGAGCAATTTGCTGGTGACGATATCCTAACTCGTAAGGCATCTCAGTAAGGCGATCTTATTCAACTTGAGCAATATTTTACGTGGATGAAGAAGAGGGCTTCTTGGAGGGCAATTGTTATTCATTCTTTGTTAACTATATATGTACAACGCTAGAATTACCTAAGTTTGAACTAGAAAGACACATCATCATATTGGCACTGCTAAAATAGTAGTCAATTCTTCAGTTGGGAGTGCCTGGGTTGCTGGAGCTGCTCCCATTGGAATTGTCAGCTCCACCCGAGGCCGGCGTTCCGCCGGAATTGTGACTGGTTAATGCTATCGGGCTCACTGTGGCGTCCATCGGTTCGCATCTAAAGTAGCGGTCTGCAAAGGAGAAATTTGAGCCTTTTCCAATTTTATTGTTATGCATGATTTCGGGCTCACCATCATCCATCATGTTTTGGCCTCCGTTGCCAGACTCGTTGCTATTGGAGGCCATCATGGGGGACATGACAGGCAGCTGGTCATAGCTCATGTTGTCATCCATGGTGGCAATGTACGTGTTGGAGGCTGAGGACGAGCTTGGAGTGTTGGACCACCTCAACGTGGAGCTTTGGCCGATGGGAGAGGAGGTGGAAGTGACCAGCTTCAAATTGGAGGTGCTGATGATGGACCCACATGAGCTGACAGCTGCGATTCTTGAATTCGTGAGCAACGACAGGGTATTGGGAGAAATGGGCCCGGACAGGTTGATGCCTTGCGTCGTCCCGCCCGAATAAGTGAAGAGCTGAGCAGAAAAAAGTTTGAAAAAGTCGCGTACTTTTGGGGCATGAAATGCTACCTTTTGAGGGTTGACAGGTTAGTAAACAACCCACTGAGGAGCGTTGTTGTTATTTATGTTGTTGTTAATCTGCAATCTCCACTCTGTTAAATTCACTCAGTCAAAAAAGGCCATTTTCTGGCAAATCTCACGTACCACTGTCCTGGGAGGCAACTCCACTGACTCGGACTGGTTGCCCAGCTGATGCTGAGGAATTGGGGATAATCTCAGATGAGTGCTTTGGTGGTGCTGCTGCTGCTGATCAGACAAATTGGTGGGCGAATGTTCAATGGGAGACCCTACACACATAAAAGTGCTTAATTTGAGTCTGGTAAAAAAAAGCTTAGTTGTCCAACTACCTGAAGATCTGATGATGGTGACAGGCCTGGCTGAAGGTGGCTGTGGTGGGGGTGGATAGAGGGCACCAGAGGAGCTCTCTGAGACCTGTGGAGACCCGGTGAAGTAAGAGGCTGCCATGGTGACTTTTGGACTCCTCTGCCCACCACCAGAGAGGTGGGAGGCTTGAGTACTCTGGGCCTCCTGGCACACCAGGGTGACAAAGTCACTGAAGGTGTCATGGCCATTCTCGTGGTACTTGGTTGGGCTCTGAGAGCCATGCTCATCATTAGGGCTGGCATAGTAAGAGGGTGGTGCGAGGGAAGCATGTTGTGGAGGACCTGCAAAAAATTCCACATGAGTAAGGGCAGGACATTTTAATTTAGTGAAAACAGGTTAGTCACACTGGTCCTTTGTCTCACCTTCATCTGAGTCAGCTGACTCAGCGTCAGCTGTCCTGTTAGTCTTGAGCAAAGCTCTGACAGTGACAACTGTAGCAGCAGCAGAAGAAGCAATATTTGAGTGGGAATGTAACTCCAAACTACAAGGGATGAGGTGTCTGCCCACATTGTTGTTCTCAGTCTTGCAAAGCTTTGCTGGCGGTGGAGAGTGGTGGTGTCTCAGCTCAACCTCATGACCACCTTTACAGTAATATAGCAAGGAGTCTCAGTTCTCAGCTGGCTCTAAGTTATACAGTACAGGTTAAGCTGGGTAGTACCAACCTATGGTGGCATGCTCCAGGTCTGCCTGGGTCCACCCACTGGATGACTGGGCTGGCAGGGCGATGGCAGCCGGTGCATTGGGGCTAGTGCTAGTGGTGTAGTAGGCTAGCTCCCCACTTGACACTACTTTATCAGTGTCTACATCCTCAGAGGAGCTCATCCTGCGCAGCCTCTTGAGGCGGACCAGTTCCCCACCCACAGACTGGACAGTCACTGGGCTTGACCTCAGGGGCAGGGAAAGGGGGCCTAGATTACACTAATTAAACTAAGCTAACACTAGGGCTAAGTAGGTGTCTTACTGTAGGCACTTGTGGTCAGTAGGGACTGTTGGTGGTGGTGGTGCTCCACTGGACCTGGAGATGGTGACCCATAGGTGGCGCAAGTGTAGTAGTTGTTGCCACCTGATGATACCACTCCACCACTTCCATGGGACTCTAATTTGATGGTAGAGGATCCATTATTGATTCCGCCACCAGCATTTGGATTTCCAAAAGTGGCTGGAACATACAGTCATGAGTGCTATAGGCTGCCTCTAACTCGGCCGCAAGATGGAGCAGCGATTTGTTATTACCCTACACCTACATATAAATCGCCATTTGATAGTCAAAAAAGCCAAAAATTGAAAATATCTTAAAAAATCCATTTCTGGTTTTCTCAACAAATCTCTTTTGATGCAGGCCAAATATGGCTTTTTTTCGTCTAACTTCCGGAGGCAAAAAAGTGCAAAAAAAGAAGAAGTGATGATTTGGGAAATCAGAAGATTTGAGATGTGAAATTACATGCTACGACTGGATTATCACCCCCCTTTTTTCCCTGAGCTACAACCTAGCTAGCAAGAAGAATGGTGAAAAGCAGCCACAAAATTGGTTCTTTTCAGCATCAATGAGCCTGCATTTATTTGAATGGCTCAATATCGCCAAGGAGAAAGAAGAGACGTAGTAGTATATGTAATGAAGAGATAGGGTCACAGGCTCATAAAACCAATCAGACAAGGGACCTTTCCTTTTCATGCAAGATGACATTACAGCCAATTCAGCAGCCAACGAGCATTAATTTCACCAGCAGAATAGCTATACACTACCCTGGTATATAGTATAATAAATGGATGAACGCGCGAGCTTCTTTTGGTCACTGATCGATGGCTGACGACATCATTTTTCCCAGGAATCTCAGCCGAAAGCTCGATCGGCAGTTTTTTTTTTGACAAAAAAGAAACTGCCATCGTAGCACCAGCTAGTCTACTCGCAGTCGTCCTAGCTTTTTATGAGGACGTTAATGATGCTTTTCAATGATCCGTACTGATCTGATAGTCGATTATACTAGCGCAGTTTTGAGAACAAATCTACTGAATTGTAAATGCTCTAAAGAATGGATTGTGGGGTCGCGAGGGTGGACCCTAGGGCATCAGTCAATGTCTACACAATTCCAGAGCATCTTCAAGTCACACGCCCACGTCTGGCACCTTTTTTTGCGACGAGACTACAATCCAGCTAGAAAGTACTGTATCTGTCTCATTACTAGCAGCAAATTCCATTTGTTTTTAAAGGCAAATAATTGTAGGTGGCGCTGCTGCTGTTGTTTTGCAGTCGCGACTGCCGAGCCGGCCCGACCTGCCGTGCAGCCCGGAGTCAGCTGCCAGAAATTTAAAGACGGCTCTAATGCACATTTTCATCGATCAAGAGTGCGCGGCAACTTTGTTTAGCCCGGAAACAGTTCTGGGTAAATGGCATGTTAACAGCTCCTCTATCTATCTATAGCTACGCGCTTTTTGCCACTTTTGGGTTTCTCCAATGAAGTGAAGAGAGTGTGAACGACGTCCACAGGATCGCCCCCCTTTCTCAACAATTGATGAATCACAAAGTCAATGAATGTTCACGGTTCATCTACGGCCATTGCTATCTATGCTATATAATAGAGGCTCTGCTTTTGAAGAGAAAATTCAGCCATAAAATTGCAAAGTTTGCCGCCTTCAAAAGCTTTCTAATTGAATTATTCTGGGGCGGAGATAATGAGGCCATTATCCCAAATGAAATTATAAAATGGCTGCATGCACCATTAATTTTGAAAGAATTTTTCTGGTGATCATCCACACAAACCTTTGGCCAATCTCCAGAGCTGTTTGGATGAAAAAACTCCCGTGGCTGTGATGGTGTCATTGCAAATCACGCCGTTATACGGATTATGCGGATAGCCTGCAACACAAAATAAGAGGATATCTTTAGTATTTGTGCCATATGTGAGCAGTTCTTGTCAATGTCCAATAAAGCTAAATCTCCCACTAAGATCAGATGATAATAGATTTTGACCTGAAATGTGCCAACGCAAAGCTCTGCTCCCCTGCACACATATAGCATATACAGTTTATATGAAGTGTGCGACGCAGTAGGGTGAAAGCGTAATCAATTGTGCTTTAGCATCGGACGTCAAAGGCAGAAGATCACTTCAGTGTTTACTCCAATTTGCTTCTAAAGACAACTACTTCATATAAGCACCATTCACTGCAGCGCCATCTGCTGATGTGGTAGGAGGCTGTTTCCTTATTTATGACTCTTGCACACATTATGAGCAAAAGGTTAAGGTATCATCTCCGCTCAAGAGGGGCCATATTTTTAGGGGAACCACTCGAGCCTGTTGTCAACCACAGCAAAGCATTTTTAGGCCGCTCTCGATGATGCGCTTAGATGTTGTGAAATTGATTAGAGCAGCAGCAGCCAAATCGGGCTCTCCCACAATTTTTGGCCGTCATTCAAAAATTCCGACTTTTAACTATAAGCACATTGCCAGCTTCTCGTACTACAACACAGAGAGTAAGCAACACCTCATAGTGATTTGGGAGCCAACTGGCAACGAATCTATGGGCGACGGCCGCTTGAGACAGAAAAATCTTGGCTCAAACCTCTTGATTACTGCAAGTTCAAGTTCAGATATCATCGAGAGCCAATTCCAAGCTAGACAGGAAAGCAAAAATTTCTTGGCCACTGTCCATTAGCACTGCAGGCAAAACAGATGTTTTTACTCAACTTTGCTATATAGGCAACCGCATATCATAACAAAGACATGCCATCTACCGGCATTTTTGAAGAAACACCTGAGAGCTCAAAATCAAGTTTCGCTTTGATGAGTCAAGCCTCTTTTTTTAGGTCAAATAATTACCATAAATGGCTACTTTTATTTTACTCACAAGTGTCTTAGGGTTATTGTATACTAAAAACCATTTTATTTTTGCATCATGAAGTGATCTTGATTTCACTTATTTGCTTGGGTCTTTATTTCGAGGTACTACTCGAGTTGCAAAAAAGCGGCAACTCAGTTTTCTACTTAAGCAGCGTCACCTGAAAGTCCCAAATGTTGCCCTAATAGACCGCTAGGATCGCCCTACATCAATGTTGTTGTAATGATACTAATGTAAATATATTCTTAACATTCGCGGCAATTTGCGTTTTGAGGCCCACAGAGGGCAGAGCACGCAAGCAACCAATCGCACTCAATCACAATGTTGTTGTTTCTACTCAATTGCAGTTGGCGCGAAAATTCAAATTGTATAGCGTGATTGATAGGATTGCAAAATAGAAAGTTGGCATCCATCTTGATAATTGATTTAGCACTTGGTCTTTTCAAATGCACCAAATTAGGGGCGGAAGTTTTGCCAGCAGAAGAAAATAGGTTGGAGTCTTTGGCAAAGGCCAACCAGATTCTTTGCACAAGCCCTCGAGCGGAATTTACATATTTGGCAAAATCTTCTGCCGTGGCTACCAAAACTCGTCGTTTTTTCTCTCCACGAATTTAGAACAAATAATTTCACTCTGGTGCTGCGTGAAGTGATAACATTCAAACTCCTATTGGCATTTGTGTATGCGAGAAGATTTCTTCTTTGGCAACTGCCGCCATTTTCAACGCACAGTGTGAAATGAGGATATGCTATTGCTGCGGCCCATTTCGGAGCAACTTTTCCCCCTCTGTTTCCCAATGTGATCATGATTACTACTGCTTCTTAAAAAGTTTGGCTCTATATATTGTTGTGGCTAAAGGTCTTCTACTCGAAACGGTTATGACAAACATAAAGTTCACGCTGGATTGAACTGTACATAACCCCCTTTTTGCAGCCTACTACAAATGCCCCACCAGACGCGCACATTAGCAGGCCATAAAAAATGCAAATCCACGGCTAGATCTCAATTGCGGATTCATGGCGAAAATATCTCATTAGGAGCTTTTTTGAGCGCAAACAAAGTTGTCTGGTCGGGATGCCTCATACATTTAAAGAGTTTTGGCACACTCACGCCGGCATTGTCGGGAAGAAACAAAAGGCTCCTGAATTTAATCCCATTTCGAGACTTTAGCTACAGAGAGCATCATCATCCACTAAGCTGTCAATTTCGGCTCGCCGGAATTCCCTAATTGGCCTGAAAAATGGCGACTCATTTCATGCAGGTCAGGGGAGCGCGCCACGTGATTGGTCAGTTTTGTTTACGTTTGTTGCCGCGAGCGAGCGGCCGTAAATCTTGGATGATTGCGCGCTCATTATTTGCAACTGGGCTGATTTGTCATAGAAAGTGAATTGGCCATGTCCTCCTCAGCAGTGGATGTGATTAGGTCAGTTGGCAATTGTTATGGAAATACGAGCTGTCCCCTTTCTTTCTTTGACATGTCAGAATCCTAGTATATATATGCACGAGATGCTGGACATAACATGCGCGCAGGCTAGCTACTACAGTACATAAATAACGCGCCTGAGATCTCTTGGCACGGGGAACAAAAGAAGAAGAAGAAGAAATTTCTCCCATTGAAAATATGTGTCTCATTTCCGCCTCAGCCAAAACATTTACAAATGAGGATGGATAAGCAGAGTGGATCCAAAGCTACGTAGCTTTATTGGCCATAAATTGGGAGCTGCAAAGTAAGCGCCTAACAAGCCAACAAACTCGGATCAAATATTCATGGTGGCCGAAATTACTTTCTTACGCCAGCCTTTCATCAAGATTTACTTTTATGGCGACTTTCACAATTGAAATTTACTGAATATGGCCTCACCTGTTTTTAGAGCAACTATATACATAGAAAAACATCATTTTTAGCTCGAGTTAAGAATAGACATGGTGAAGATAGGTCGAGATTGATTGGCACACTGGGGTAAATCCCATTGGAAAAAACCCTTACATGCCAGTAAGACCTTCATATTATGTGGTTATTTTGGCACTAAGCTGCTCTTCCCCACTGTGAATGGTGCCAGCCATGCATTTTGTCCCTCATAAAAACCCATGTACACATATGAGATATGCGATCTACATCTAATCTTGGATGTGACGCCTCGTTTCTTTTCCCTTTCATTTCCCCTTTAGCAAACTAGCCGGAAATAGGCAATCACATACGTACATAAGGAAAAAATACCTTTCAGATTGAGTCCTTGATGCGAATGATGATTTTGGTCGTCCAGCGCCTCTCTCTCCGCTTCCGACATTTGATCTGAAAATGTCAAGATTAATGCATTAAAGCGTGTCGACTAATGCTGTTTGCACTGATGCGGTTGCACAGCTTGGTCTCCTCGAGACTCTGTATATGGAAAAAATAAGTGCTAATAGAAGAAGCTAGCTTCAATTCTCCCCGCGCGAGACTCAAAAATTCCTAATTTTCTGCTCCATCACGCATCACACTAATGTCCTGTTCATGTGCGCCCCAAACTCCTTAGAAAAATGCACGAAAAACGCCTCAAGGAAAGGAGAAAAATTGTCTTATGACAAGCGCCAGCTGATACTAATATAATCAGATCGACTTTAAGCCAACTTGAAAGTAAATAAATCTAATTTTGGCTATTCAGTGCTCCACATTTTTGAGCGAAATCAATTGTTAAATTTCCTCTTTTATCAAAGAAACGTTACGAAAGGTAGTTTGTTTTGAAATATGTTGAAAACCATGTGACAAAATATAAAAACGTTGCTCTGCTACAAGCTGAACTCGTAGAGTGGCAGTCAGCAGCAGCAGATTCACTTATTCTTAACGACAATTTTTCCATACCTTAAGGCATTCTTAATACATGAACAAGGCATAAACAAACGGCAGCGTAGTAATTTAAGTGCGCATCTCGAAAATGAGTGGAGGATCTCTACACAATGAATATAGCGCGAGGTGTCACTCCATATGAATATATGACCACTCTCTTCTTGTAAATCAAAACATCCACGCGAGCAGTAATCGATGCCCAATATTTTCGCCACGTGGGATCAACTTCCGTCAACACTTCCGTTGACAGTTCCGCACTCATGGCTCTCTAAGGATTTCCTAGGACTACACATGGGTGTCCATTACTCAGCTGCTAATAATAAAAATGGCAATGATGCATGACACTTTCCGAAAGAAGCAGCAAAGTTTTGCCAGCCTCAATAGAAATAAGGAAAGTCGGTCAGGCTTTTTTGCTGACTGACAAATGGAGAGTGAGCTCAGCTGAATGTGGAAGTAGCCAAAACACCTTGTTTGCTCAGATGGGCTGCTTTCTACTCTCGGTGGACATCGTTCTGTTTACGGCTTTTTCGAGCTGTCCCAAAAATTAGAAGCCATTTCGGCGAAGCAAAGATCCAATCAAGTGACCACACACATTTTGCCACTGCCATCTTTATTGGCTCCTATTAGGAGCCAACCTCAGGCTTGGAATTCACCAAACACAACATTGCTTTCACTTCCCAGCTAAGAGTGCAATTATAGAAGATTCCAGCCAGATCCAGCTATTAAGAGCTGATTTTTACTTGGGTCGTAATTTGCAAGATTGGTGAATTCGGAGAGGCGTAGAAAATCCCCACCATACTGTCCCTGATGTGTATCTCTATAAGCTGGAGCAGAGGGTCAAAACTCGTGCCACGGCACAAAAAAGGCTGGCCATTCGGGATTAAGTTTGGCTTTCCCTCTATGTCGATCACTCTATACAGCCTACAACGGGTTGTCCACATTACTGAAACAGTTGTGTATGCATGGGTGGAATTTGGTTATCCACGCCAGACTGAACAATTTGATGTTGATGATGATGAAGAAAGGGGATCGGTTGACAAATTGGCTATGTCCACCCAATCGTGCATACTTGATCAGAGGAGTTGATTGTCAAGTGGTGAAATACAATTACCATGCGAGTTGACAAAGTTGGCAAGGAAGAGGTCCAGCTCACGCACGGACACATTGATGTGGTAGGGATTGACGCACAAGTTGGGGAGCAAACAATCGGGGGACTTCTCCAGCCGCTCTCCATCCGTCGACTCCAGGGGGACCGCTTTGAACAGGATCACTTGGACCAAATCAAGGCGCCAGACCTGAAAAAAGCAAACACGTTGTTAATTATATCATCGCATTCAATGATCAATCCTGGTCGAAGAGGTACCTTGTCGGCTTGTCGAAGACAGTCGATCCGCCTCATTTTGCCCTTTTGATCTGGGTTTGACAGGACACACATGGCCGGCTTCTTGCCCGTGATGGATAGGACAAAGTCCTCGCGACACTCTTGAGAGATGTCTTTCCGGAGCTTTCCCAGGAGTCGCGAAGCCCATTTTTGCTTCACTTCCACTTTTTCTGCCTGAACGAGTGACGAAAAAACACAATGATAGTATCAGAGCAGCACTTTTCCCATTGTGTGCTCCAGTATACGGATGTCAATCACTTTGCTAGCTGCTGCTGCTGCCAACAGAGTCAAACAGCCAAGATTTTGGCACCTCTCAACATGCTCATATATTTGCTCCCATCTTCTCAACTTTCTTAATTGATATTTTGCTGTTATCGGACTCGCGTCTGCTGCTGCTGATGCTGAGACGAGCATTTGCATTGCAAATTCTCAATGAACTTCTCCAGATTATCGGCAAATGCGTTGATGAAATAAAACTCGAATGGGGAAGCGAGATTGACGATAATGACGGGAACGAACTGTCACTAATGCTCAGCTCTAAATTTCACAGTATATACTAATAGCAGACGGGGATTATTGAGCCAATCCAATCACCTAATGAGAAAATTCAAAGCTAACGAAAACCTGGCTTTCGCAGCGATGACCAAGATTGCATTTTCTCCTAGTACACTCCATCTTTTTATGATGTCCAAAATGGCGGCTTTTGTGGTTTTACGAGTTGAATTCGAATAAACAGCAGCAGAATGGCGATGCTCGAATTAATGGCGCGTGGAGATGAACAGCAGCAGCAGAGCGAAAAAGGAAATTGCTACACAAAAACAGGGTGATCTACCAAAATCCATACACTGATTTCAATCATAACCCGGCATTAAGGCAGCAGCACAGAACCACATATTTCAACAGGAGGGAAAATGCTTTTTGTTGCTGAACAAACGCTAAATTAATGGCTGCGTCGTTTGTCTTACTGCAGCAAATCTGCTACTACATTGCAGGATTTGTACCTCATTTGTTGCCACTTTTTTTTTCACCACCTAAATCTCCCCGCCACATTTCATGCTGAATTAGAGCTACAAATTGCTCAAACACTAAAGCTACAATTTTGCAAGTACTGCCACCCTGTTGGTAACATCTCTCTGACGGGTGAGTCAATTTGCCCACATATTTATTTATGGGCAAGTTGAGATATGTATGAATAGTTCCTACAATTCTACCTTTGTGAGTGCTCTATCAATTCTTAAACGAGCGGAGCGCACGCAGCAATTCTACTTTTTACTAGCTGTTTTGAATAAAGGCGGGATTCACAGCGCCATCTATCCCGGCAAATTGAGCAAGCACATTTGACCTGGCTGCACAACATAGACGAGCAAAAATTGGCAATTGCTTGGCTTTGGGAGCACTTTTGAGCCAAAAACTTCATAATATGTCATAATCTACATACAAAATGGCACCCTTTCAGGCCATAAAACCATAAGCAACTCACGCAAATTTCCAAGCTTTTCAGTGTTGTTGTTTTCTACCCTAGCTCCGCCGATCAGCCAATCAAATTGCCGCCCGCAATCACGTGACTAGCCCAAAAAGCGCCATCTGGCGAAAAAGTTTGTCCCGCCACTGGCTTATTCAATCGCGCACTTTTACAGCATACAGAATTCATAACAGGTCGTAAAAAAGTGATTTGCCTTTGGATGTCTATCTCTGGAGAGGAAGGAGGGTCAATAATAATTCTATTTGAGTCATAAAGCCGCAATGCACGATGTTCACTTACCATAAGCTCATCCCTGCATCTTCGTTCCTCTTCCAATGACATCCTCTTTTCATGTTTCTTGAAATATTTCCTCTTTGCAGCTTGCAAATTAAACCACGTGTAGGCGAACGATTTGACATGGGGCAACAAAGCCTCGATAAAGGGATGAAATTCATCCTGCAACGCAAAAAAAGGAGAGTGATGCAGCATGTTCCAAAAATACATACTAGACGTTTCACAAGTTTGATAAATGAGTAAATTGGAGTTGTTGCGATAGGTGAGTGTCCGCCCACCAAAGAATCAAGCTTCTGTCATTTGGTATGAAGGAAAACCAAGCTGCTGCTGCTGCTGGCTAAAAAGTGGATAACTGGGTGCAAAAAATGGCATGGGATTTTAACTATGAGCCGCGTTCCACCTGGTTAATAACATGTTTATGCAACACTAATGAATATCTGCTGCACCCGCGAAAAGGCTGCAAAAACCGATGTTTTCCACTCATTTGATAAATATGGAACATTCGCTATTCCCACACTGTTCATTGATAGCATTCCACAGAGATGTATTACACACATCTCTCGAGAATGCAGATTACCAAGATGGATGGGCATGGTTTTTAAATAGATTCCTCTGAAAACGCGATTTGTCATAGCCAGGCCAGAAAGTCATTAGGAGCTAATTCAGGCAGAAGAAGAGGACTCTTTCAGTAAGGTCATGTTTACCTTGCAAACTTGAATGGGTATAATGAAAGTTGAGAGTCAAAGGAGTTCATCAATCACCGCAGCAGTATATTTGTTGATCAAGCCGGCTGAATTAGTTGCCAAGTTCGAGTGCATTGCGAGCAGCAAAGATTTTGGACAGTTGTCAAAAATTGCGGCAGCTAGACTGCGTGTCTCTATATCATAATATACGCGCAAACTTGGCCGACCTTGAGCTCCTACTTGGCACCAGTCAATCTCAAAAGCACTTTTCTTCAGATGATGGCACCCTTTTTGTTCTAGATCAGATAATTCTTTAATCAACTCCATACTCTGTTTTCAGCCACCAGGTGGCGCGCACAACAGCCCAGGCAGGCAGGCAGGCGGGCCGAATTGGCCGCAGTGTGTTGAACGTACGAAGCGCCGCCTGGTGGCGAAAACTGGCAAAATAAGGGAGACTTATGCGAGCACAAGATTATTGTCAATTACTTCATCATTTTGCCAAGATGATGGAGCATGGAGGCTCCACACAGTCCAGAAAAAAAGATGTATGTTTGCGAGATGACATAGTGTTCTTGTTGCCACGATTTTTTGCTAGAAGCTTCAAGACTGAATGCATCTCTCACACCTCCCCATCTCTCGCTGTATGCGAGCTGGCTACATTACAAGCACAAATTAGCCCTATTTGCTTAAAATATGGCAGGTCATCAGCCTTGATTTGGCAGAGTTTGACAAATCACCAAGTCCTGCCAATCTCTGAGAATCGATGACAAATGGCACTACAAAGCAGAAAAGATAACCAGCATTTAGCTGCACAGCAAAAAAGAAGGGAGTTATTACGTGTACTATAGCAATAGTTTTGAAGCTTGTTAGGCTCGCAAAAAGCCTAGCATGGTCAAAAAGACTGTGATGGATGAGATAGTTTGCAAATTACTACACATGGCCCAAGGCCCATTTGTTGTTACCCCAATTGAAGAGATTTTGAGCGTTTCCCCCCCTGTGTATAATAGCCAGACTACATTAATACATTTTTTTCTAACCTCAATCTTCCGCCAGATGGCTCAATCAATTTGGTCCAAACTTAATGGCTGGACATTACTCAGGGAACATGATTTGGGCAAAAAGTCCACTAATTAGACGGCCGGGTTGTACACATCATCTTTAAGAAGTGTTACAGTGATGGTTATTCATGTATTTGTATCGATATCATCCTCAAAATGGCGTCCACGCCCTCTGGAATGCGGACTTGGTAGCCAGCAAGTTTTCAAAAGTGGCCAACGCCTTCGCACAACTGCAAATGAGATCTTTGACCATCTTGTAGCACTGCTCCACAGTGTGCTAATTAATTGATGCGCGAAAATCAACGTTCAAGCATACGGCTCCGGATTTCTAAACTCGTGATCATCCTGAGTGATATGTGAAAGGCTCGGATTATTGTTATTATTCAGTTTGTGCCAAGAAGAAAGTGCAAGAGGTATATATGTGGCTTGCCAAAAAAAATTACAAGTCTGCTGACCTCTTAAGATGGAGTTGGAGTTGGCGGTGCAAAAAACGGAGCTGAGCATTAAATCATGAAAATCGTGCTCATATTGATCCTGCCTGCGACTAATTGCTTCATTATGGCCCTTGCCTCGTTGAATTATGAGAATGTATGGTGAGACTTGTCTCCATGAATTACTTAATAGTGACCAAAGGAATTTACGAGTTTGTTATAAAGCCTACGTGATAGTTAGTATTTTTAAAGAGCCCGCTAGGGGGGCTTGAAATCCGAAATGCTGTTCTGCTCACAGGGAGTCCCTTTGAATAAATCACGCAAGTAGAGTCAATGCACAATGGAGCGGTGGCACAATGAAACCCGATGAAAATAAAAGCGCTGCTGCCATAAAGTGGGCTTATTCTGGACACTCAAGCCCTCCAAGAAAACTCATTGAAAAAAATTGAAGTGCCCACAGTGTTGCTCAGATTTGCAACAGAGACAACTCTGTTTTACCGTCAAGCCTAGTTTCGAATTGAGACATTAACTTTTTTCCGCCAAATCATAATGTAAACAACAGGGGGCACACGTGGCCGTCAGCTGACGCGCGACAGCTGACTAATCAACCCATCCAGAGGAACTAGGGTTGACTAAACACCATTGCCAAAGCGAGAAATGATGCACGGTATTTAGCAGCAGGACTTTTTTAGGCTTGCATGTCTTCATAATTCACCATTCTCCACTAGCCTACTTGTGAATTGTCATTAATTCAGTTGTCAAACTGGCAAGCAGGAGATTTTTCCACTGGCTTTTGTTGCCGGACTTGAGAGAAAAGTGTTGATGCCAATTAAATCATTTGCTCAATTAGGGTGGCAATAATTACTCCACTCAGATTTCTCGGTCTGTTGGCCACCAAACCAAAGCTTCTTCATTCAATGCAATGTGGTTTTTTTGCGCGTGGAAGTCCGCAAAATCCATTCATTTCGTGATGATCAGCAATCGGTTGAGCATGAAGCGCTGGAAATTAGCACCTTTCAAATAATATCCAAGAAATACTGCTCTTCCTTTTCTAAATGGAAATATATACTGATTAGTGGCTTAATTAGCCAATCAGTATTTACATACAAGCTCTTCCCAACTCGTGGGTGGAATAATACTGCAACTACGCCCGATTGCAACTGAAGTGTTGAGAAATCCTTACGTATATAATTTAGCTCAGGAGCAAGACGACTACTCGCATTTACGTGCGGAAAAATTGCCATAAATCAACCTTTGGCCTTTCATCCTTTAGCCACCATTAGCCAAGGTCTAAGAGGGTCTATAAATTCAAGATGGGGGCAATTCCGATCCCCCAACAACCGGTCAAGAAGGGAGTGTCTGGATTTTACGACTTTCTGACTCAGAACTACTACTAGTTTATTGTCTCTCTCATGTGGATGTGTGTACGGAAAATGGAAATTGAGCTCAGCTACTGCATTCATTTGTGACCGAATCTCATTAAGAAGGACACTACTGCTACTATAACTGGACTGTCACTTCTTTGTCACTTGTGCAAACGACTCTCTTGGGGATATTTATATCGGCGGTCTGACTATAGAACTCCTACTATTAGAGAAATTATCGCATGTCCACCAACACTTGCCCCAAGCTCCTATAATATACTGCTATACACCCTCCACCTTTAAGATGACAAAATCTGATCCATGTCCCACCAATTCTGGTGCTAATGAGCAAAATGGACCCTTTTTGCACACTCCTCCAGCCAGCAAGAAGAGCTGTCTCCTATAATTAGTGCCATCCATTTCAGCTGAAAACAATTCATATGAAGGTTAATTCGGCGTTGGTGTATAACGTTGCCACAATTTGTGGCAGCCGAGGCCTTCAAGATAAATGAGCTCAGATATTGAACTTGTTTGCGAAGGTGTCAACCATTTAGTAGCCAAGAAGTGAAGCAGACATTCATCAAAACTTTGCAACAGCATACAAAAATACTCTTTTCAATACAGCTGACTCGAATCAGAAAAATCAGCTGACTGCAAGCTGAAATCAGCTGACTGCAAGCTGAAATCAGCTGACTGCAAGCTGAAATCAGCAGACTGCAAGCTGAAATAAGCTAACTAAGATGAAATCAGATGGCTGCAATATGAAATCAGCTGACTAAGATGAAATCAGCTGACTGCAAGCTGAAATCAGCTAACTAAGATGAAATCAGATGACTGCAATATGAAATCAGATGACTAAGATGAAATCAGATGACTGCAAGCTGAAATCAGCTGACAGCAAGCTGAAATCAGCTGACAGCAAGCTGAAATCAGCTGACTGCAACCTGAAATCAGCTGACTGCAACCTGAAATCAGCTGACTAAGATGAAATCAGCTGACTAAGATGAAGTCAACTGACTGCAAGCTGAAATCAGCTGACTAAGATGAAATTAGCTGATACCAAGTAGGAATCAGCTGATAATTTATTAGCTAACTTAAAATGGCGTCATGATGAGTTTTCGGCTCAAAATTCAGTCATGACAGCTGACAAAGCATTGATGCATCGGTTGAACTACCGCAGCTTTACGAAAAAACCATCCAACAATTCGTCGATGCAAAATTACTGTGGTCAATGAGACGCGTCGAAACTCGTCAATCCTGAAGTCTTGTAACCATCGGACTCGTTTTGGAAGAAAAAAGCGCATCATATATTTAATGAGTAATTGTCCAAGGCAGAAGCATTCATTTGTCATCATTGTACTGTCAGACACGTGGAATAAAAAATGGGCAATCGAGATTAAATTGACAATTGCGTGGCCTAATTTTTATTGCACACATTACCTGGTCACGCCAAGCACAACGCGCACTTTTTTTTCAAAGCAGTTCTCTCGCTATTTCTACTTGAAAAGAAAAACATCACGGAAAGCATGACGGACCAAGCATCATGAAAACTCAATCCATGTAAATTTGGAATCCAATTTCGGAGCTGCTTCTGAAAAATACCAGCAGCAACTGCTGCTGGGCTCCAGATGATGATCTGAGATATTCAATTGGACTTGTGGTAAAATGCACACAGCAGCAGTCTGAGATTGTTAAAAACCATGACTACCTATACAAGCTAGAAAGAAACAATATATATATATATTTTTTGTCAAAATATATAAGTCAACTGCATTTTTACAAAGTCAAAATCAGCTGATTGTTTACATAGTCAGCTGATTGTTTAGAAAGTCAGCTGATCTGTTTGATTAATGGTCAGCTGATTGTTTACAAAATATACTATATATAGTACTTGTTTAGGCAGCATGACATCCTCTTTTTCACTGGGAAAAAATTGAAAATTGATAGGATTGATAGGTATAAAATGAGCCTCTCAGCGTCCACATTTGTCTTGTCTGATATCACACGCTCCACGTGAAAAGGGGTAGCCATAAAAAGATGTCTTTTCAATACAAAAGTGCAACGGACACTTTATGACACCCCCCAGTTGCATCTCAGGGTGGAATCTTTTTTGATAACCCCTTCTTGGCACCAGACCATGAAAAATGACACTCGGGTCTCTCAAACTGGGGTCCACCAAGAATTTTTGGGGATGGCCCGAGAAAAAGGGGAGGGTGGGAGTGCCACCCCCTGACCATTACTCAGACACACAAGTCGCATTAAGAATGCAGGCCGAGTCATAAAGCCATAAAGTGGATTTTACAAATTATATGCAGTACCCTAGCTGTAACTGGGAATTCTATCAACTTGATCCATCAATGGAAAAAAAGGGCTGCTGCTCTTTTTGCCCTCATTATTGGGGGGCAATTAATGTGACCTGATGCCATCTATTGGTAGCAATAAACGTTTTGTCTCCAATCAATCAAGAAATGATCCTTGGATGCTCTAATAAAACGTCGTAGCAAGGAGCATTTTTGCCTACTGCTCGTTCGTTTTTCAGGTTATTATTATTATGGTGGAAAATCTGTCTAGACATGCACTGACCTCTAAAGAAGCTGACATGTTGAATGCAAAGCTGTAAAATGACTGCAGTTCGGGTCGTAAAGCAGACTCGTCTTCAGATTATTATTGTCTTCATGGTCAAATGTTGTCAAATAACCCCTTTCCCCGATTTGGCAAAGGGTTTTTCCCAATCTCTCTCTTCGACAAAAGGAGCGAGAAATTCGCTTCTTCACGCTCATTTTGGGGCCTTTGACCTCCGTAAAAAGCCTGAGAATTTTTTTTTCTAACCCAAAACAAAAATTTTCGGGTATTTTCGGGTACTTTTTATCGCGATGTCATTTGACACGTCCAGAAGGGGCGTGGACAGATTTACTGCTCTGCAATTTATCCTGTATACGTAGAACACTGTGGATGTGTGTGTTGGTTGGTGGGGGCGTTATTTGCCATCCGAGCCGATTTAGAAATAGATGAAGATAGTGAGAAATCCCTCTAATGGGAGTAATCAGTCGGGCAGCAAAAAGAACTCTCAACAGCTAGGGGACAGGAAATAGGATCGGACGTCGTTTTCCATTTCTGTGAATGGCCTTGTTAATGGTATGAATCAGGGGCTAGGTATACTAGATCGTAATTAATTATTGAGTGTCATCTGCAGAGGAATTTATGCAAATGGTAAAACATTAGCTGCGGGGTTGACCTCCCTCGCAGCCCATTGAGAAAACAATGGCGAAACAAATGATGAGCGTTGAAAATGGGTCGCTGACATGAGAAAACCACCAGGTTTATATAGACTTGATTCTTGGCAACCTACAACAGCTGATTCATCATATCCACGGCTTTCTTTTGACCGAGTGCTACGCTACACACATTCATCCTTTATGCTCTTCTCCTGCAGCTAGAAGATATCTGTAAGCCATGCTACATAAAAAAGGCTTGGTCCTAGCCTGGGTTTTTGGTAGTTACTCAATATTGACTCATCATGCCTTTTAAATTTCAAGCACAACCACATGCAGCTGACAAAATGGTCAATTTTTAAAAAATAGCTAGCTTAAATTAAAAAACACAATCGATTCTATAAAATATAACATTTAAATTTGATGACTATCAGTACTGCAGTTAATATTGCTTTAAAAATGCTTGAAAAATAATATAGAGACCGAGCCAAAGTCGTTCATATAGGAGCCCAAGGTTTGGGGACTATTAAGGCTGTCCTCCATTTATCTTGGAAATATTGTATAAATTATGATGCAGCATCTATTTTGACCTCTGCTGAAGCTAATAATAACAACGACGAGAGAACAATAATGGGGAAATGTCTCATTTTCCTTGCTCAGAAGCTGCAGGTGGCATGACAGGGCACAACCACGATGATCTCCTCGTTATTCGAGTTTTGAGTTAATTAAGCTATCAAGAAAGTCCAGTTTTCTTGGCAGCGTTTTTTAAGAGATCCAGGCATTTTTACAAGCTCAAGCACTATTCGTCGTAATATCTGGGGAATCCTAAATATGGCATTCGGACACATGGGGTGCCTCATGTCTGTGCCTTGATGGATGGCCTCATTCACAAACATTTCATTTGAATCAACCACCATCGCAGCACTCGTGACCATCAAATTGCAATACACCGAAGAACGAGGAGGACCCGTGCCCCAACAATTTAAAGAAATATTTACCGTGCGCCGATCAAACTCGGGTCTTCGCTCCACCACCAAATTAAGTTCCGAATCGGGCGGTCTCACGGTAAATCGACGGTAGTTGTGAATTCTAAGGTGTAGTGATTAAAGCGTAGGCCGAGTGGCAGATTTTCAAAGGTCGGAGGCAGGCAAGCGATTTACAGGCGAATTTTGATATTATTTATCGAGAAACAATGACGCAAGTAGCAGCAGCAGCATAGTAATGGAAATACCGAAATGTCAAGATCAAAATTGTCATGACTCAATTTTTCAATCTACTTTGCATGAGAGTGCACTTTTTTTCCGCCAAAAGATGGGGCGCACAGATTACAAGCTTGGTGGGAGGTCGAGGGAAAATAATGCCTGGCTTTGCTTTTAATTAGGGGGCAATTGACGGTAAAAATGTAGGAATCAAAGACGAGCTGAACAACACACGAGAGCATGGGCGCAAAATACATTTGTGTGTGTGTGTGTGTGCGAAATCAAAATATCAGCAGGTCGTTGACATATGGCGAATTTTTACGGCTTGAAAGTTTGGCAAGCGTGACAGTTCACACTTTAGCGACAAATAATTGTCCCATCAGGTTTTCTGACAGTTTAAGGACTTTTCAATTACACCCTGCCATTATTGGAAGCTACTCGCTCACGTCGCAGGAATAAAATCCTCTCTCAGGCTATAATATTAAAGATAAGCTGCTGCTGCTATTTTTAACAGATCTCTACGCTAGCTGGCCTTTAATGGCCGCCTTCCCACATCATCATGAGACACATCAAACGTGCACTAAAAAATATTTTAAAAGGGATGTTTTGCAAGCCTCGTACTTAAAATTCCTCATTTGCCTTCCTCCCAAATTCGCTGTTTATACATATTATATCCTACTAGGCGTTTGTTTACGTTCAAAAAAATAAATCTTTTGTCAAAAATCCGCCAAATTGCCAGAAAGTAAAAAAGCTGAAAAAATCAACTTTTCGGTCTCCAAAGGAAATAATCATGGGGGAAAACTGCAAAAGCCAAACCGAGCCAGAGAGAGGGTTAATGCGATTCATTTATCTCTATAAACTTTGTTTGCACACTTCTTCCAGCTTTCGCCATTTGATCTGATTAACCCCTTCTATTCAGGGAAATAATCACGCGAAGGAACTTTTTAATTACTTTTCGCGCTTTCCTCGCGAGGAGAAGAAATGTCACGCGCTTATGAAGAAAATGTCGCGATAAAAAGAGATATAAGTGTCAGCTTCATACAGCAGGGATGACCCAAATATGACTAATTTCAACTGTAGATAGTAGGTAGCCTTTTTGCATCACTACTGCCCTGTTCATGTACTCCCCAAACTCTTTAGGCAAATGCACGAAAAACACCTAAAGAAAGGAGAAAAATTGTCTCAGGACAAGCGCTAGCTCATACATAAAAAGCAGATCGAATTAAAGCTAACTTGAAAGTAAACAAATATTATTTTGGACATAAAGTGCGCCAAATTTCAAATTTTTCCATCAAAATCAATTGTTAAATTTCATCTTTTATCAAACAAACGTGATGAAAGCTAGTTCGTTGCCAAAAATACGGAAAACCATGAGACAAAATAGCAAAGATTGCCATAAAAAACGCTGCTCGGCCCCAAGCTGAACTCGTAGGGAGGCAGTCAGCAGCAGCAGATTCACTTTTCCTTGAGACAATTTTTTCCATGCCTTTTTAAGGCATTCTTCATACATGAACATGGCCTACGAGTTCGTATAAGATGGAGCGAGGGGGGACATTTGTGATCAACTGATCTTGGAGGGAGTCCTTTGACGGGTTGCCAAAATTCCTGGTCTTGCTTCACTGAGTAGACTGACTATCTCTGTTGTTGTGACATGACGGCAATATAGTGATCCCATATATATACACTCGCACCAAGAAAGAAAGAAGGCGCGATAATTCAACTCATCTGGATCGGAACTTTCCTACGCGCGTCTCACGCAACCTCTCATGCGCTGACGCGAAATCCTGGCAACGAAACTCATTTTTGCAAAACAGAGAGCTAAAACAGCACAATGGACAACTTTGCCACTTTTTGCTGCTTGTAATAATTGAAAGCTGGTTTTTGTGACTCACCAGGGATGTTCCCGTTTGGTGTGTGAGTTGCTTTTCGTGCTTGCTTTGCTCGTACTTCCACCTGACCGCAGTTTCTTGCGGGGCAGGGACGGTGGGCAGGTTCACCTGCAGTTGAGGCGAGCCCCCAGAGGTCACCACGTGGTGGAGGTCACTCGGGCTCAGCGAGGCTGGGACTGCCACAGTGATGGTCGTCAGCTGCAAGCCTCCATGCTGGTTAGCATTGGCGAGGTCGGCCTCGGTGGCAACCTCGTAGACCGCGGTCGTTTCTTCGCCCTCCGAGCCGCCCTGCGAGCTCGAATTGGATACGCGGACCAAATCCATGTTTTTGACACTTGTTGAAACACTTGGCTTAATCGGGCCGAATTTTTGGCAGCCTCACCCAAAACACGCGTTTTACAATTGGCAAACGTTCTTCTTCTTGACTTGAAGATGGGCCAGATGCAAGTAAGAGCAAGCGAGCTTGCACAGGTGAAAAATTTCCGAGCTAGGGGAGAAATCTCTCTCGCTCTCTTGGGGAGATGAGGTAGAAAGCTGGCTGCAGTCAGGTGAAGCAAAAGTCTGCTGTGCACGGCTCATAAGCACATGGGCAAGCTCAAGAAAGCAGTCAAAGCCACTGTGGGGGATGATGCCCACCAAAAAGCCCAATTTTGCATCAACTTCTCACTTGAGAATTTTAAATTGAAAAGATAGCCTTGAAAATGAGACATCAATCTCAGTTTTATCACAATTATCCAGAGAACTGTTATTAATGGCTTAAAATTGATTTCGGTAGAGAAAATGAGAGGAAACTGCAAAAGCTTTGGTTTTAGTATAGGAATTGACAACGGCTTAGTCTTGTTTTATTTTCGTAATATTAACTCAGAGTAGCCCACGTGCTGCAGAAGAAGGAAGGAGAGTCCCGGAATTTCCAGCTATTTTAAAATTCAGATTTCAGCTTCAATTAAAAGCTGCAAACGTGCATTCGTCAAAATCCGTGATGTGCAACATTTATCACAATTGCAGTTATTTTTTCCTAACTTTTATCGTCGCGCATATGTGATTGATGAAAACCACAAAATGCACCAAATTAGACAAATGGCTCGAGCAGCTTTTAATCATGCATGAATTAATATTTCCAGTTCTTTTGTCTAAATAATTTTTAATCCCACTTTTTCCGCCCGCATATGAGAAAAAAGGTTCAATATTCAATGCTAAAGCTGAAAGCTTCGAGACACGTGGTGATATTGAGCCTGAAGCTGTTTTCGCGAGCCAGTTGCAGTAAAATATTCTCGAAATTCACACTGGGAAAAGTTGGGTTAGAAAGCACCACGAAGGCTGCGCGCTGACAAACAGATCCGTTCCGCCCATAGCGTCTCAAGAGATGCTGCTGCCCTGAGTGAACGTGAAGTGTAGAGTTGGCCAGAAAGTTAACTTTTCTCGAACAGAAAAATCTTTTTCACATGTACCCCTAAAATCTTTAAGGCCTGGTTCACCAGCATATTATGGCTGACATAACGGCAAAATATCGGAGGGAAATACTGAGAAACTGAGAGTTTAGATACTATTGCAGCATGGCTTTTGGTAGCAAAACACCGAATCCAAAGAGAAAATCTAGAACCAAGCATTGAAGATAATGAAGTGGAGAACGACTTTTGGAAAATTGAAAATTGGCACAACAGTAAACTTCAGTTGATACAAAATAAAAACCAGATTAAAATGTAAGGCTGTTCATACGAAAATTAAGTTACAGCTTCATCAGCATCATTGAATAATGGATCACATCCAATTCAAGCATATGCAACTAACATTTTGTATAAAGAGGCACGATAGAAAAATTGAAAGCTTATCAAGATTTGCCCCAAATTTGTCAGTTCGGTTCTTGGCTCAACTAGCTTTGAGGTGCGCCTTCAAACGCTCTATTGCAAAACTAGATTACCTAAATTAAAATATGATATGAAGGCGACGCAATCAGCCTTTATAAACACAGGCTTTAGTGAGGCAGCTGGACCCAAATGTTGTTCAAGTCATTTCAAAGCTCACAATATGGACAACAGCAACAGCAGTAAACTGCTTTGACTTTTTTGCCTAATCCAAAAGCTAGAAGCAACTGTGGGTAATTGGAGATGCTTTCCACTTGCAGCGAGCACGACTGCAGCTAAAAAAAGCTCGCGCCTTTTAAAAAGTCACTTGGCTATTCATCCCTGAAAGGATTTACTGTTAGTCACAAACATTTGGAAATGTGAGCTTCTCCCAAATGAAGCTCGGAAGTTCAGTTGAGTTCCTTCAGACAATGATTTTCAATCAAGAAGAAGTAAGACAAACAAACACAGATGAAAGACGTTTTTGGTCATGCTACTAAATTAATGAGAGCTCAATTAGAGAAAGGGTCAACTTGCGAATAGTAATTGAATAGATTAAGCCTGATTAAATCACTCGCGTCCGACTTCAGAGTGAGTAGAGCATCATATGATACAGGGATTTTCTTGGCGATGTTCACCGCGTTTTGCTGCCAATAAATACGACAGACATAAACACCGCTGAAGTTCGGGGTCAGGATTCCCTCAGAAAAGTAGACAGCATCGTTGAGCTACTTTTCTTGGCAAATGATCATCATCAACTTAGTACTTGGAAATTGCGTCACTAACCTACAGCTTTGATTAGAAAGTATGACTCATCCTGCACAAAAAGGGAGAGACTTCCGAATTAGCCAGCTTGCCTTAAAGATGGCTGTCATTGGTCTATTCCTTGAAAATTTACAAATAAATATAGAATAATAAATTAAGCAATGCTCAATTATTCAAAATTAAAATTTTTCTTAAAATGAGGAAAAACTTTTGTAAGGTTTTGAAAAAAAAATTCCAAGTTAAAAAAAAGACCAGGATAGGTGATTTTTCATGTAAGGCTGTGACACAGAGGTCATTACTTATCCCAAGAATTGCATAAAAGCATGCTTAGTTCCAATACTTGCCACCAGGGGCAGCACTTACAGTACACAATCTCCCATGGGAACTTTCCACCCTTTCACTAGCGCCACCTTAATGCAAACCATGGAAGTTGGGACAAACCTAGAAAGCCTTCAACGCCCTTCATATAAATGTACTTCTAGCTAGGTTAAAAAATACGTAATTGACCCTTTTTGGCAACAATTGCCAGCCATAAGTAACAAGACGTCGACATGGTTTCTGCAATAATTGCTACCAAATTAAACTGATGATGATACGACAAGTTATGAGTTTTCCCACGTAAGATCTAATTTACGACTTTGACTTACCAGACCCAAGCTCGAGGAGTCCAAAGTGGCTACAGCAGCTCCAACTGCGGTTGATCTATTTCCGTGGTACACATTATTATTGTTGTTGCTGCTGCTGTGATGTTGCTGATGATGGTATTGACACAATTGATCCGAATTGTTCTCGCCATGGGCGAAAAAAACGCCACCACCTGTCATGCCTATAAGAGAAAAAAAGAGAGAATTATGTAGATTTCAAACAAATGTCATCATCGCAGACGTGTGAAAACGAAATAACGACAGCTCTGCGGTCATCAGCTAATGATCCATTTCGGGAAAATGGCAACGATTAAGTGGATATTGGACGATTTGCTACTCACACGAATACTGAAAACGCGACAATTGCCACTGCCGTGCCTTTGTTTACTGTTTACTATTTTGTTTTCATGTTTCGAACGGAAACTGAGATATTTCGCTAAATCGACGCGGGTCAAAATAAATTCTGCGAGCCTGCATCGCAAAGCACTTGAAGAATTGTCAGGTACAGATCATTGATAATTTTTCCTCAAAAAATATTCTCCCCTTTTATTCCCATTGATTTTGTAGGTTTAAAAATTGCATTTTTGGTAGTATTTTTTTTGGAAATTTTCAGAAGTACATATCTTGTCCTTTCTTTGGCCATATTTCAAAATCTTGAGGAGCCAGCTGTGCTATGAGCCAATGAATCAAATGATTTATGACCAATGCTGATTTCAGCCTTAGCACTTAGGGGGTCAAAAGTAAAATTAAGTGGGCAGTAAATAAAAGCTAAAAAAATCAATTTATCATTGAAATCAGATAACTTGAGAAAGAATTTTTCCTAGAATCATGATTTTTTTCAAAGGTAACAATGCACCGAATCAGAGAGGCTGGTAAAAAGTATCAATTGCAGGCCCGAGCGATTTGTAATTCGCTCTGCTCAAAAGGAAGTGGTTAGGATGCATTTTGTAGGAGCAGCAACAATCATTCATCATGATGTATGCTGATTTTTGGGAGAGAAAACCGGCGTTAAAAAGTCATTAGTCGACATTTTTTGCCACACATGAAGCATAAAAGAGAAGAAGGCTCTTGGAATAATTATCTCTAAAGTGTTTAACGGAGACGATTTGTCGTTTTGACGTGGATGGACCTCCCCTTATGTGGTAAAAAATCGACCCCGAAGAATGCATAAATAAACAACAATGACTGGGCAGATACGCGCGGCAACAGCTGTTGTTGGCAAGGCAAAAAATCCCGACTTGAAATGAAGAGCATATAAATCAAGAAAAGTGCAATCTGTGAAAATTAAGAATTTTGTGAGCAACGATTTCCCGAAATCAATTTCTTAGAGAGACGCGCGGGTTTCAAGCACTCCTTTTCTCACCACCCAGTTATCGCACAATTTCCTGGTGCAAATGAATCACCTCCAAGGGTTGTTCTGATATGTATAAATTCCCATTTCCTCACTCCGCTATGTATACATTTTGTACCGTTTTTAGCTTGACCCCCTTGCGCGCTTTTTGTTGACATCCGTCAAGCTGAGACTCGCCCTACCTAACTCCTAACTAGGAGGGACACTCAGTTTTTTGGGGTCAAGCTAAATTCGGGCAACTTTTGGCAAACCAGCGGTTTTTCAATTACATTATCAGAGCTTTAATTCCATCACTACCATTCTGCTTCCATTGAAAAGCTCGCGCAAATTAGGGCATCTTTCAGTGCATTTTTTCATACCCGATCGATATTTCATGTTTGGCCATTCTCATCTCATATTTACAACCCTATTTCCTGAGCCCAAGTTTGAGATCTGCCGCCAAAGGCCAATTGCTCCAACATAAATCTGCACTAGTTTGAAAAAAGAAGCTGCTGCTGCTTCTGTAGCTGCATCAGCGAGAAAAGTTGGAATTTGTTTCCTCGTGCATTTGCTATATGGTATTGGTGATGCCGAGAACAAAAGGGCCAAGACAGGTCGCTTTGTGGCTGATGGCAGGGAAATGAAAGCAGTTCTACATGAAAAAGGTGGAGCATTCATTACACACTGTCGCTATAGGAACCCCCTCTGCTCTGATAAAAGAAGTGAGAACATCAACCAATTTACCAATATGACCCTCTACACCAGCGCCGCCACAAACTAGCCAGATTTTGAAAATGCTGTCAACTTGCCGCGGACCCCAATTCAAAAAAGAGGCGGAAAAAGTCATGATTTTTTTGGCTCTGTCCAGTCCAACTGTTGCTGAAACAATTGTCACTGAATCGGTTTGAAGATCCTTGGCAGAGAAGGACTCTTGCCAAGACTGAGCGGTCTTGTTGGAATTTTGCCCAAAATGCAACAAATATACTGCATGGTAAATATCTGAAGACATTTTTTTGGGGGAAAGGAGGCCCAGCTTTGCTGGTAAAAAGGCGAGATTGGACAAATATTGATTAGCTACTTTTGTCCCAATCTCAATTGATGCTCAGACAATTGTGCAGATCTACGCAATGCTATGTAGCATCTGGGTGAAAGTCTGCTGAAGGGGATTGTCCACACCCTCCCATTCTTTGGTTGCTATTATGGGTTTAGCTCGGGCCACTGACTCCTAAATTTGAGTATCAGCAAAGCCTCTTTTCCGGTGTAGCTTTAATTGGCGCATGCCTGGCTTGGCACAGTTTTCATTCTGCTCTAATGAAAAGCAGCAGAGTGGTTTATCATTGTAAAATAGGTTAATTTCGCGCGGAAGCTGTGCAATCTCAGAGGTCGCGCAACCTCGCAAAAAATGGCCAGTTTTGCACTGAATTATTAAGTGGAAATCAATTGGCTGCGTGGAAGTTTTGTGCGGAAATGTGTCTTATTGGACGATTTATATCCTTTTCATCGAGAGGCCGGTGGTGTGGAGGCTGGTAGTAACTTTGAATTACCCAACTCAATCTCACAATGGCCACCCTGAGCTAGTTTTTGCTCTGTCCTCGATTAATCCCAAAAAGGAGCTTCTGCGCATCAGTAATTAAATCCTCACCATCCCGAATGAACTTTAAGCTGGTCACAACTTTCGCCAAAAAGTTGACTTGATTAAATTCTTTTTCTCCCAATTTTGCTGTTTTTCCAAACGCAAGGGAGTAAACGCTGCTCAGCAAAGAATGCGAGAAAGGGTGGACACGCATCCGAAAAGTAAGCTAAATAAGTGTCCAAGAATACGAAGAGGTGGTGATGGACGATCCATCTGAGGCACAGTGGGGCATTTTCTATTCTAGATTGTTGTTGTCGAGAAACTTTTCCATGGCAGACCCTTCTCATGTGCGCACTTTTATGGCGCACTCTCTGATTGTAACAGATGCTAACTTGATGTTTTATTGGTGGTGTTTTCTTGCGGTATTTGTGGCATGGTACGAATGCGAAAAATTCATGATTTTATGCATGGCACATCCGAATTTCTTCAAAAGTTGCTTGAAAAAAATCGTCGGTGGCAGATGAGGAGGCGCGAAATAGTCTCATGCACTGGATGTGTCAGTTCTAATATCGAAACTCAAGGGACCTGATGTTATAAATCCACATTGACACCAAACAGCTACTACTTTTGTGTGTGTGTGTAGAGACTCCTAGCTAGAAGGAAATAAATGGACTGCGCGCGTGGACCACCCACCAAAAAATCTTCCGTCCATTTTCAAAATTGAGAAATGATCTTATTTGCCTAAAGAATGAATGCGAAGCATGCTAATTGCCAAAGCTCCAAAAATATGTGCTATGCCTCATAACAAATGATTTGACAGCTATCTATTTTGTGGAGTTTCACCTTTAATCACACGAGCACGGTTTTTTCTACATAGTAGTAGTACATTTTTTTGCTATTTCTTCTCATCCACGCCGACCACGAGGGGAAAATTAGGCATTTTTGGGAATCATGCTGAGCTTTTAAAGGCCCCACCTCTGATGGGCCTGGAAAAAATATCAGGCATGCATTTTTGTGCATACTAATCTACCCCATGCTGACTAGCTACAACATCAATATTCAGCAAGAAGTTAACAAAACGTGGTTCGGTCAGAAATATCCATTTTTCCCCAGCAATTTCATTTTTGCTCCATATGATCATCCATGGCTTGTTAGCCATTTGCCCTCGGCTACTACAGCACACGTACGTCTATATATGTAGTATGGATGATGATGATCAGGCCAAAATTGAGTTTAAAATATCTTATAGGTAGCACAGGTGTGTGTTTGCTTGAAAATTAGGAAAATGGACCAACCTGTCGGAATTCATATTTCAAAAACGCGAATTGAGTTCTCACAACTCGCGTATGAAAAATTACAAGGTCCGCCCACCTATTTTGTCATTTCCCCACTTTTCCTTCTAAAAGGATCATCATCAACAAGTCACTACTGTTATGATAAAAAACTAGCTTTTGAAGTCAATTGTCTTTCGTCTAGTTGGCAGAGCTGCCAAAAATTGTGCCAACTGCATCTTGGCAGCCAAACAAATTCGGGCTTTTTTCCTTTGTCTCCCATGCTCAGACATTTAGGAATTTTGCCAAAAATTACGCACCTAATAAAGCGGTCAATGCCAGTTATCGATGTGATTGCGTCAATCTCCATTTTCCGGCCCAGGAAAAGCTTGATGAAGTATCAAAAGTTGACATGGGCCCAAATGCAAAAAGCAATGCAAACTACGATATGCCAGAGTGAAATTAGTTTACCCAGCCACTAAAATCATTGCATATTCACATAGGGAGCAAGATGCGAACCCTGCCTGCTAAATGAGCCTGTTTTTGGCCCCGTTTTGCCCGGAGTGGATATGATATGAAACTGTCCACACTAGTCCAATAATTTAACAGAGTGGCAGATGTCACACCCTTGCTGTGCTCCACTAATTAGGCTTTGCATAAATCAATGAAATTCATTAAGAGTCAAAATTCAAAAAGTTTACTCAGAGGTGGCTCTAATTTTGCATCGTTTTATTGGGGGGAGTAGGTCCAACTTTGAGAAGAAGCCTTTGGCCTCAAAAAGGCTCCTCTCCTCGTTCATTTGATGATGCTTTTGAAGCGTTTTGGCCTTTGTTTCTTACAAAACATTTCAAAGGTAGAGCGCATAGGGTTGGAACCCAGGAGGCGATGAATAATTAGTGAGATATGCCGCGACCAAGTTGGATGCATGCATGCACGCGGTAAAAGTTTGCCAATTTCATTGGAAAATGGAGAACTTACCCAACAAATAAATGCGTCCAATTAGATTTATCCCACACAAAGTTGTCACTCAACTAAAGGGACAACTGAGATGACTTTGTCTGAGGTCGGATGAACAAAGATAGAACAACCTCAGTTCCGTGGACGAGGAGAAGGATGGAGAACAAATGCGCGGAGGACGCGCAGCGGCCTCCATTTCTTCATGGTACAAAACGACCGACCGACTGCAACCGAACTACTACTCGGAGGCTGCCATACTGCATAACCAATGCAGTGCATATGTATGTACGCATGTATTGTATATAAAAAAATTTTTTGTGAATCTTACACTCATTGAAAGATGGCTTGCTAAAAAAACCTCCGTTGAAAGTTACCTTTTTTGGATGTAATAAAAATTGAAAATAAACAAATAATTAATTTAAAGTATTTTTGGTAGGTCTTTACTGATCTTTACAAGTTGCTATTTATGCAGCATTCGCATCGAATTCTAAAACTTTATTGTATTGGTAAAAAGTATAACGCTGACAATAAAATTACGATTAGTTTATGGTGCATATTGACGCAATAAAATTGGTCAAAATGAGATTTTCGGATGCTGCGGCGAGCCCTAAATTTTGGTACTATTACCAAGCAAGGCGAACATATATGGAAAAATTAGACATATTTTAGTAGGAGGTTGCGTGACTTGATTATAAAATCTAACGAATTTATCTGCTAAGAGCGAGTGCTATCAGACGCCTATTTTTTAGGCGAGCCAATAAAATGATAGCCGATAGAAACTCTTAGCAAGGCATTTGAAGCAAACTGAATCCTAAATCCAGTTTTTGGAAACAAAAATTCAGTTTTAAAACGAGAGCTTGTTGGCATAAGTTGAGAGTTTTAAGCTGTTACTCACCTGATTTTGCAGCTCCACCTCAATTCGATCCACCCTTTGGTCATTTGAGGAGGCAGAAAAACAGCAGCAGCTTGTAAGCAAGCCAATCTGAAAAATCTGTTGGAGTTCGGAGATGAAGTCCCTGAGTATGATGTGACATTGCCCGCTCCAGATTCGCCTCTAGCTGATTCTCATCATGGATGTTTCGAATATTTCCCAAGCTGAGCGGCTGTTCCCGTCCTCTTCCTCGAGCGGGGATGAGAATGAGAGAATCATGGTGGCAAGATCTGGTCTCTCTCATCTGGAATGGAGCCGAGATCTAGAGGAGGTAAAAAGAGGAAGTCACATAGTTGTTCCTTAGTTTCATTGCTCACTCCTTTTTTCCTTGATATTCTAGTTGAAGACGATTCAGCATCACATGAGCTTGACCAAGGAGCACATCGATCAGTTGGTGTCGAGGTTTGCTGGCTATCGCGAGCCCCCCGCAATTTTTATTTCGGTAAGACTCGGTCAAAAATTAACGCGCTCTCATTTGGTGGAATTTTGCAGCGTAAAAAATCACATGATCATAATATTCCTCATTGATTTGACGATATTTTTATTCAGGAGTACGAGGAGTTCACGAGCAAGTTGCACGACTTCTCTGTGAAGGAGCAACAACTAAAGGAGAAATTGAGACTGCAAAGCTTTGACGGCGGCTCTAGGCTAGATCAGGAGAAAGACGGCCATGCTGAAGTGGTGAATGACGAGGTTGTCCCCAACTCTCCTGGAGTGTCTTCGTCTCAGTCAGCTTCCGAATTCAATGGAAGTGATTATAACCACCACCATCGGCCGTCGTACACTCACTCGGACCACTTGTCATTGGACAGCCCTCCAGCTCACTCTGGAGACGAGTTCGGTTCGTTTGCTGCTGATCACTCCAACTCCTCAAGTCAACCTTCGTCGGCTTGTGCCCCCAAGTCTCCTATCCGAGCTTTTGTACGTGCCCATCTTGGAGATCATGGTCACACCAATGTTGTTGCTAAGCCAGGTCAAACTGTCAGAGAAGCCTTGAGTAAGGCCATGAAGCTGAGAAAGCTCACTCCGGAGACATGCTCTGTCTACAACTGCTCTGATCCCTCTAAGGTAGCATAAAAGTGCCCTTTATTGTTTTTGCCTCCATGTCTTCACAATTAAATCACGTGTTTCAGAAACCAATCTCTTGGGATATGGACATATCTAAAATTGAAGGTGATGAAATCAAGGTGGAAGTGTACGACTATTTTCCAGTCACCACTTCCATCTCCCACAACTTTGTCCGCAAGACGTTTTTCTCGCTTGCGTTTTGCGAGACTTGTCGAAGGTTGCTATTTCAGGTAAAGTCCACTTTTGATGAGAATAATTGTTTTTTAAATTGAGGATTTCTTCTTCTTCCCAGGGATTCTGCTGCCGCACGTGCGGCTACAAGTTCCATCAGAGGTGTGCTGAAGGAGTTCCTAAGCTTTGTCAACAGGTCAGGATGCAGAAAGTCCTCGTTCAAGCGTAAGTGTCCTACCAAATGAATTTACTAAATGTGTGTGTTTTGTCTTAAATCAAGGGCTGGAGTTCAATGATGAAACAGAGGGATTCCCATGACATGAAGACTTTCATGTCCTGGATGGTCAGCCATCCAGAGTATAGGTAGACTTGAAGCTGCCTTCTCTTTTGGGGAATACTACGGACTAACAATCTCAGATCTATTTGCTAACTAACACTTGTTCGGCCTCCTTTTCCTCTGGGTTTCATTTGGTCTTTTGCTTTCAGCTAGGATAAAGAGTCAATATGAATTTTTCTTCCCACTTTTCAGCATGCTGGCTGGAGGAGACGTCGGTTGGGGCGGCAAGAGGCCCAATAAAGTTCTGGACGACCTCAACCTCGAGTCAGGAGACACCTTTCAATTCCCACCTGCAAGTAGCCGAGGTGCGAAATCCCCAAGGAGCTCTGGCGAAGATCCAGCTCCCATCACTAACCGAGAAAGATCCATCTCATCGCCAAACGTGTCTTACCCGATCATCCATGCCGACTCCGTTTTGCCCCCGGAATTTTCCCACCTCAGGACTCACCAAAAGTTCATTCGAAGTATGTGAAAATGAACTCTTTAGTGCATGTACTTAATTTTGCGATTCGTTGCAGCCCAAGGAATGGTACAACTTGATGAACTGTACAATTTGAACAGTTGCAGCAGCACAAGTAGTCCTTCCAAGTCCTCTCGCTCAGTCTCGTCATCTCCCACCTCTACTTTGCGTTCTCGCGCTAGAGCCTCCTCTGCCGATGAGTCGGCCAACAAGAAGATCAAAATCGTGCACAAGGAAACCATTGAGGACTGGGAGATCCCAGCTCCTGACATTCTCCTGGATAAGAAGAACATTGGCATGGGTTCATTTGGAACGGTCTACAGAGGCTACTGGCACGGGCCTGTCGCTGTCAAGACCCTGAACGTGAAAAATCCGAGCCCAGAGCAGATCCTGGCATTTAGAAACGAAGTGGCTCTCCTCCGGAAAACAAGGTGAACTACCAAATTTGGCTGTTTCCAAGGCACGAATGACTTCATTGATTTTTCCCTAGGCATGTCAACATTTTGCTATTTTTGGGCTACGTGGCAACCAAAAAGATTTTGGCAATTGTGACCCAATGGTGCGAAGGCTCCTCGCTGCATCGTCACATTCATGTTGATGAGTCGAAATTTGAGCTTTTAAACACCATGGAGATTGCCAGGCAGACGTCTCATGCCATGGAGTAAGCATCATGAAAACCAGGCTCAAGTTACATTTATTAACATGTAATTACTTAACAGGTACATTCATGCAAAAAACATCATCCATCGTGATCTCAAGAGCAACAACATCTTCCTCCATGATGATCATTTTTCAGTCAGAATCGGCGATTTTGGCCTTGCCACTGTCAAATCTCGTTGGAAAGATTCTCAACCAGTCAGACAACCTACAGGTACTAAATTAGGCCAAAAAAAGAAAAAAAAAGTAATTTTGTGCTCCCTTCCTACTAATGATGGTTGATTGTGTTCACATTAGGCTCTATCTTGTGGATGGCTCCTGAGATTATCAAGATCAAGACTGAGGATGCATTCAGCTACAAAAGTGATATCTATGCTTTCGGCATTGTCTTATACGAGCTATTGTCTGGAATCCTGCCCTATTCCGATGGAGGAGCCAAGCCGAATGGTGACAAATATGGCTGCAGGGGCCTCTCAGTGGATCAGGTAACAAAGGCTTCAATCTTATTAACATTTCTGGCCATTTTTACATTTCGTCATAATTTCAGATTCTTTGGTTGGTGGGCACCGGCCAGGTCGTGCCGAATATGAAGGCCATCAAGCAAAAAACTCCAATAGCACTCCAAAGGTTACTGCTATCCTGCATCAGTTATGACCGAGACAAAAGGCCACTTTTCACTGAAGTGCTGACCATTGTGGAGAGCATCATGAGATCCATGCCTAAGATCAAACGATCCGAATCGGAGCCCATCTTGCACAGGACACATTTCCAGCCGTACACTCTGGATGGGCAGGAGTCAGGGCCGGGATCGGCCACGCCCAAAACTCCGGCTGCAACTTTGGCCTAACTAGGAAATTACACAGAGAGCTAATAAGGTGACGACGTACGGCTTTGCGTCCCCTTTCTATTTACTTGTTGTACTACTGCTACACTATTCATGACTTCTCTAAAGATAGTATTATTATTATTATGACAGGTCGCAACAACCACCACTCCAATTTGAACGATCAACAAAAGTACCCCTTTCTCTCTTTTTTGGAAGCTAACTCCCTCACTTATTGATTGATATCTGTGATACACGAATAATTTATTTGATTTTTGTCAGTGTTGTCATCATCAATGTTACATTCTCTCGGGACAATTACAACTATTATCATTTGCACCTAAGAATGCCTTGATTACTGGCTACTGTCGAAGTAGGCAAGAGAGTATAAATGGCACGTGTTCTTTTATTGTTTCTCAAATTGTCGCGACAGGTTTAACAAACGAACTACTCAATTGCATTGACTATGGTACAAGAAGCACGGTTTTAAAGCACAAAAAGTAGAAGTAGTAGGATAGAAAATATCACAGCTCTTGGTGAGGAAATCATCTCGCGCCGGTTGCCGTCTATACATAGGTCCCAGCTCCAGGTTTAATGCCCAGCTCTTGTTGCTGCATTTGCTGCTGCAATAGCTGCTCCTGCTGTCTCCGTTGCAGGGTGCCATACTGACCTATGAAGGAGCCATCCTCATCAAATCTCCCTGCTATGAAATTCATGCATGAGCCTCTACACTAAAAGGATTTTCATAATGGCACTTACCCGCCCCTCCTCCAGCATAGTCGTTAATACTGTCACAGTCAGATTCTGTGGGCAGCTTGAGATCACTGGAAGTTTGCGCACTCCACAAGTGCCTGTCATGCAATCTGAAATTGAAATTGATGGCTACTCATGTTTTGACAGGCTCCATGATAACTGGATTCTTTTATGCTTACGGTTGAGTGAATTCAGGGAATCCTCCGTCATCATAGGGATCCCTTCGTCCTTGCTGCTCTTCCCTTTCTTGCACAGAGTATTTCCCCCCTCGATTCTGCTTGATGAGGAAGACAATCACGCAGACAAGCACTAAAAAGAGCACAGCCAAAATCATGCCAATGAACCAGCCGGAGTGAGCTATGGGTCTTGATCCTGCAGCTCCAGATGGTGGCAAGGTAGAGTAGGTGTAGATCTCCATGGGTGCAGATGGAGTTTCAAACACTCCATCCACGGCCACAACCCGAACCTCGTAGGAATGATCAGGCTCCAGGTTGCCAATGACTATGCTGTCCTCATTAAGCTCATATTGGGTGGAGTAGTAAGATGCCTCATCTCCAACTTTCTTGTACTGAACGTAGAAGTATGAACCGGGGTTGTTGTTGGCCTCGATGTGAGGCTGCCACGTGACCTTAATCCTGGCCCTGCCAGAGTCTGGATTCATCACTGTGTACTTGAACTTGGGTGGACTTGGCGCCACAGTCGCCTCGAAATTGGTGTCACATTCAGTGTAGTAAGGCATCCCCTCACCGGCCCTGGTAGTGGCCTTTATGGTTACCCTGTATTTAGAGTGGGGCCTCAAGCCAGCCAATTTGGCCTTACCAGTTGTGTCCTTCATGATTCTGGGCTCCCTCTCAGTGATTGGGCCTAATTCTGAGCCACCTGTGACTTCCTGGTAATAAATCCTGTACCCAGTGAGGACTCCATTTATGTCCAAGGGAGGCTTCCAGGCCAGAAGTAAGGCTGAGCTGCCCATAGAATAGCAATCTAGAGAGTCAACAGGGCCTGGCTTGCCCTCAGGGGTGAGAAATTTGATAGTGTTGGAAGCTGGCCCATTGAAGGCCCCATTGAAGGCCAAGACTCTGGCAAAGTTCCAGGAGTTGGGCTTGAATGACTGAACGAGTGATCTGTCAGAGTTGGCCTTCATGATGATTTCCCTGAACTTTTCAGCTCCAGATTCTTCTGTCCAGGTTTGGATTTTGTAGCCCTTGAAGTCTCCCCTCACTGATTCATACTTGACTGGGTTCCAGGACACTATGGCAGATCTAGGGCCCACAACTTCATTAAGGGTCAAATTGGTGGGAGGCTCAAGTGGAACATCTTCCCCAGAGTATCCAATTACCTCGTCAGAGGCCACATTGGCCTCACCCAGGTCATTGTGGGCAACAATTTTAATTCTGTACCGCTGATAAGTGGGCTGGTCTTCAATGACAAGCTTGCTTTGCTTCCAGTCTGTGATGTCCTTGATATTCCATCTGGAATTGGGTCCATCCTTGGTCCAGTATACTCTGTACAAGAACCCTGGTGCGTTGTGCTCAATTTGTTTCATTGGCTAGAATGAAAAATGTAGGTTTGATATCTGGTAACGCTCACTACATTGAACACAATAACAAAATTTCTCAGTTTTAGTCAGTTTGTGACCAAGTGCCGCGTGGCTTAAGAAAAGCAAAAGCAATACAGTCAAGAAAAAGACATTTTGTGAGGTAAGTCAACTCTAATATGCTTCATCTGCTCAAGAAATGATTTCTCAGAAAGTAATTCAATCTTGTTTGATGCATGTATGAGAGTTTGTGTTGTACTTACGGTCCAAGTGATCACTAGGTTGTCAGGTGCATTTCCCCTTCCTTCAATGTTGTCTGGGTTCTTGAAGGGAACATCTGGAGGGGTGGAACACACAGTTGAGGGCTCCGAAGGTTGAGAGTTTCCCACTTTATTCTTTGCTATCACTCTGAATGTGTAATTGGCCCAAGGTGACATGCTGACTTTGAAAGAAGTATCTCCAGGGGGTACAAAGTCTGTAAAGAAGCATTAATTAAGCTCTTAGATTTTCCCCTAACTTTTGGATCTCATTACCTGTAGTTGTCTCCCAAATGTCAGGCTCAAATATTGTTGAGTACTGAATGATGAAATTTAAGATGGGGGCTCTGTTGTCCCCAATTGGTTTCCAAACTACAGTAGCATCTTTGGCAGCACAGTTTACCCACTGAAGAATTGGAGGGTTGGGGACATCCTGTACCACCAACTTGGCACTTGCTTCCACTGAGTCCAAGTCAGTTTCTGCCATGCAAGTGTAAGTCCCAGAGTCCATCTCAGTAGTCCTGGTGATGGCCAAAGAGTGGTCTGAGGACTGAACAAATCTGTTCATGGAATTGACCTTGAGGACTTCTCCATCCTTGAGCCATCTGATTCTCAGTGGAAGGGAGGGATCATGTTCAGCTTGGCACCTAAATGTGGCAGTGCTTCCAGCCTCAGCCTCATAGTCAATGGGGCCCAGGGAAATTCTAGTTGGCTCCTTCACCACAAGGCTTCCTGAGGCACTTTCATTTCCAAATCGATTGGTGGCAACACAAGTGTAGACTCCAGCGTCAGAAAACTCGGCTCTCCTGTAATTTGAATTTTGATTAAAGTTCTGGCTAATCCTTCCAAGAGATGTTTTGCTGAAAATCCTCATATCTTTCAAGAAACAGCCATGCTTTCTTTTTGCCTTTTAGTGCTTAATGCATTGAGCTCCCTAAATGACTCAGCAATCAATACTCTCTTTGGCGCTCAATTGATCTTTGGCTCTCTTTCTCCCTAGCTATTTGCACATCAGAGCAGCCATAGCTAGCTGTCAAGGCCTTAATTTAAGCAATTTCGGGGAGGAGAAGTCATGACCTTGCATTTGCATTAGGCCATAGAAAAAGTAATGGAGGAAATGAAGCAGCAGCATAGTAATAGTTACTCACTTTATGACCAAGTTGCCACTTGGCATGAGGTCATATCTTTCTCCCAGCAATTGCCTGGCCTCATGATACCATTTTATGACAGGTTTTGGTGCTCCAAAGGTTTTACAGTTGATGGTCACGGATTGTCCTTCCACAGCTCTGGACTGCTTGGCTGGTGCACTCAGTATATCAGGTGGCAAAGCCAGGACATTGACATAGACATCTTTGTAGACATAGCCGTTGGTGTTGCTGGCATTGCAGCCGTAGTTGCCAGTGTCGGACTTTTTCAGGCTGCTAATGCGAATCTGGTTCTTGGTCACCATTCGGTTGGGGTCATTGACATTCTCAATGGGTTTCCCATTGTGAATCCACTTGATCTCCGGCATTGGCAGACCATCAGCCTCACAAATGAACACAGCTTCTTCACCTTCAGCTGCGTTCTGGATTTCAGGCTCCACTTTGAACCTCGGCTTGGCCTGCACTTGGACATTGATGGAGTGCACTTGTGGCCTCCCAATGCCATTGTCAGCCATGCAGTTGTAGTCTCCCGCATCTCCAAAGTCAATATGCTTGATGACCAGAGTTTTCCCATAGTTGTCATAGGATACCCTGTCTAATGGCAGGGAAGCATCGCTGCCCGCCTTGGTCCAAGTGATTTTGGGCAGTGGAGTGCCACCAAAAATGCACCACAGTTGCAGCTCTTTGCCCCTGAAGGCCACTTCGTTTCTTTGGCTGACAAATTGGAGCAGAGGAGCCTGTTTGTTGGGAAATGACGTGGAGCTTGGGGTGACATGCAGGTGCACTCTGTTGCCCAGTTTGTACTCGTTTCTGAAGTAGGAAGCTGCAGAGCAGGCGTACAAAAAGTCGTCAGACATGTCATCTTTGGTCACATTTGAGAACCAAAGCTTTCCATATGGATCGACAGTGAGCCTTGAGGAGTTGATGGTCTTCAGCCAATTCTGGCCCTGAAGCATCCAGTAAACGTTGGGCTTGGGCCAGCCATCTGGGGCATTGCAGGCAATGCCAAAAGGGTCGCCTTCGGCCACACTGAGAGTCCTGGGTGGCTCATCTTTGAAGTTGTTCAGCTCTGACTTCTTCACAAACACGGAATTGGTCATGGCTGTGCCCCACTGGTTTTTGGCGTAGCACTGGTACTGGCCTAAAAAGGGAAGAATGCAAATATGCATTAGCACTCTATTTGTCATGGATAACTTTCACCATCACCACAAACTCAATTACGCCACCCATCATGGTCATGGTGGGGAAAAAGCATTATGTAGCTTCAGGGGAGAAAGCCATGTGAAAAAAGTCGGATTTAGCATATGGCCCAGTTAGTTTTTATGGCATAGAGTAATAGCAGTATAAACGTGTATGTGGGGGTCACCCTTGTTATTGAAGCAAACTTGTCCCCGACCAACAGCATACACACTTTGGCAAGCATACATCACACACAAATGTTTGGATTTGGAGATGGAAATGGTGGAATCACAGTAAGAGGTGACATGTTGTTGCTCAAGGTCACAACACTCAATTCACACACAACAAATATGGCTAGAATTGTGTTGTTCTCAAGTGATATAGTAGTATATGCATGAGTGAATGGTAGAAATGCAAAAATATGTGCAGCAGCTATATTGCCTAAAGCTTATATAGATCACCACTAAAAAGAGCGGTCTTTGCACTTGGTGTGAAGTAAACGGGTGATTTGGTTTGCACTCTAGTCAAGATGGCCAAGAATTACAGAATATCATGATGATGTATGACTTGGTAAATATTGTATTAGTATGTATGGAAGTACACAGGAACACTAAAAGCTGAGAGGAGGTACTTTTGTAGCATGGCGGCCATGTTTTTTCTCTTTACCTTCAATTTGGCGGTAATCAAAAAAGTCTCGAGCTTGAGAAAGAAGGGAGACACGTAGTAATAATAATCAGATTATATGGTTCATGCTAAAGATGTTGGTAGTAGGTAGTATAGAAAGTCAAGAAAAGTCTATACAGTTTTGCTGCTCTGCCTGTAAAAAGTTGGCTCAGTTCACCACTTCATCCAAAGAAACAGCTGTTATTTAACTTGATAGGTGAACCGAGCCGTTTTCTCTAGGGCTTTCAAAATAAAACTGGAATAGCTTACCAACATCCTCATCTCTTGGGGACTTGATGACCAATGTTCCTCTGCCAGGCTGTTGAGTGATTCTGTCGTTGTAGATGTTCCAGTCAAAAGGCAATCCATCTTTAGTCCATGAATATCTGAGGGAAAAGGTGTTGTTTTTATTACCAGACATTAATCACTGCAAACATTTGGACAGTTTGCACTTGTTAACAGGCTTTTTTATACTCACTCAGGAGCTGGCTCTCCATCAGCTTCACATTCTATGATAAAAGGCTTATCACTTTCATCAGCCCTACTTTTGACTTGGAAGAGAAGTTCATCTGTGGGTGGCTGTTTGATGATCTTTGGCGGACTTTGCACTGAAAAAAAGCATATGTACAATGCTCGATAGAATTACATATATTTAAAGCAAGTGTGCTTTGAGGCTTGGGTAAATTATAACAGCTTACCTAAACCACTGCTCAGCCAAATGCAGGTCGAGAGTAAAATTAATGAGTTTGCGTTGGTGGTCATGGTTTTGGTCACAACTTTTCGGGCTCTAAGTTAATCCTCACTGGGTGACTTGCCATGCCTGAAAATGAGCAATAAGAGATTAATGTAGATGTATATGCTGGGCTTTTGGAGGAAATGAGTCCGAATCCACAGAAGATTATTCTACTAGTACATGTACACAGATTATGTAAATGACTTCACGATTCAGCCATGAATAAGTTGGGAAAATCGAGCGAGCCAGTCCATGCCATCAGATTAGTATATTATATCTGCAGTTTTCCAACTAGCAAAATTGCTCCCCAAGGCCGAATTTTGTCAATTTTTTCGGCCTTTAAGCATGGAATTTACGACGTGCTATGCCCTATATGATTATGAAAATAGCACGCGGATGAAAAAATCTCCCTTTTTTCACCAGGCAAAAGTGAAATAAATCCTTGTGAGACTCACACATGGGATAAAAAGAAAACATGAGCTTGACAGAATTAAATCTCCAGACTCTATCAGATTTTTAACGCAACACAGATGGCACAATTTTGTGGCAATTGGATTTGCGGTAATTGTGTTATTTTGGCGGCATCGCGAGCGAATTGTGTGGTGCAAAAATCGATCCATCAGCTGACACAATTGCAACTGGAAAAACACTTGTTTGGGGAGCTGACAATTAACTGAAACCACGTGCATATGCTTGGTGAATCAACAACAACAAATCTTAGCATTGAAGTGCTGTTTTTTCATTCAGCATTAAAGGAAAGCTGCCACCTTTTATTTTATCAGATTCTCTAGACTACATATAGAAGTAGTTTCATTGTTTTTTTAGTCAGCTGTGTCTTGCATAGCTCTAATGTTGTGGTGGAAAGGCATTTGTGGAGGCTCCCCTTCTTGCTGAAAACATACTGCAGTAAAACAGCATAAAAGGAAGGTGTCAAAAAATGAGATCCCTTTTTATGCCACCATGCCCATGTATGAGAGTCCTAAGAAGGAGCAGACTCTTTTATTATTATGGCCTTTCTTTGAGCTGAGATGAGGAGATTTTATGGGGGAATATCCTACTTTTAATAGGAAATCTTCTCACTGTCCTGTAATAGCAGTTGTAGTGTAGAGCTTTTGTCTCTTCCTTATGAGAAAATATAATTCCTTTTTCAATTGATCTCTTGTCATGGTGAGCAACTTTTTTCATCTCATTTACATAATCATAATCCTCTACTTCCTTTTTTCCCATTCCTCCCCTTTTTATTGGACATTTGTCATATTTGAGAGCCAAACTGTAAACCCAGCTGAATTTTTTGCCATTTTGCTGCACATGAAGGAGAAGCAGTTTGCATGGGAAACTAAAATCTAGCAATGAAAACAAACTCACTCCTCTTTGATATATCTTCAAAAAGCTACCAGAGGAGAATATTTCACAGATGAGCTAGCCTTGATTAAATCTGAGCTGACAGCTCTATTTCTACTATTGACTGAATAGAAGAGGCTAGCAAATCTATTGTAATGTCACTACACCAAGTCTGCCCTAGGAGCTGCTTTCTCTGACTGCTCTTTAATGATTCATGGTTACTGATGTGAACTAACTTCAAGAGGATAAGAGCCAGGATGTTCAGCAGCAGCACAAAAGCTGGGGGAGTTAGATGCTAAAGCCAGCCCATGGGTCTCACTAATTGCAGCCTCCTGCAAGAATGAGGTCAAACAAATCCCCATTTGACATGTAGGATAAGTGTACTCACTTATTTACTAGTTAGTAACTCTGGAAAAAAGTATGGAGCACTAATACACATCCCAACAACTTTTTTGTGTGTGTCATATGTCAAGCCTCCTTTGAAGAATTCTTTCTAGCAAGTGGACATGTGTGCCAAATGACTGAGGTTGCATCTGCAGCTGCTTTATTATTAGCAAGGCTTTACAGAAGCTGAAAAATGAGGCAGAAAGTTGTCAGCAGAAAGTAAGTGAGGCTATGGGGGATGGTTTGGCAGAAAAAGGTTTTGGTCATTAGGAACTGGGGATGCTGTTGTTGTATTCTAGCTCCCCTAGCTACAAGCTCTCAATAATGTGACCAACTAACAAAAGCAGTGTAATTTTGCCTTTGTGAAAAACTGACAGATTTGACCTCAAAGGTAACTAGATACTACATTTTCCCTTTAATGAATAATGAACAAAAGGGGCAAGTAATGGCACAAGACATGAAATGCTCTCTGCGCCCCTCTCAAAATCAGTATTGATGGCTACTGGTTTTTTTCTTGAAAGCATTGTTGTACACCTCCCCCTGCTTCATGCAGTTTTTTGTGGCTGCATGATATTATAATCCAGCAGATAAATGTGCTGGGGTGTTGTCAATAATACACCATCTACCCCTCTGCATTGAAGCACATCAGCCCAATCACTCAAAGCTTTGATGAGAAATAACAATTGCTTGACTGACTGTGGGAGAAGAGAATGAGTGGCTATAAAGTGGGATGGAAAAAGAGGATCTAATTTACCCTACATAAACAGTTCACTTCTACAGTATCTGGGCTGCCATAAATTATGTCTGTGGCTTCTGCTAAGAAAAATCTGCTTTGTATCTTCTCATTGATCAAACAGAGCTGAGGGTAAAAATTCCTCTGCAGTGTGTGTGCCAAAATAGGGAAGACCTGCAGAAAAAAACACCTTTTGAATAAGGAGATCTAATGTTCTCACCTAATCATTAGACTCTGTAGCCCCTTGGATTTTTTGTCATCTAGGCAGTTTCTAAGAGACTCAATCCTCACAAGCAGCTTTCACTCAAACTTTATAAATGAGTGAGAAGAGGAAAAAGTGTTGGTCATCTTATTGAGAGTGTGAATCAGGAGACACAAGAGAAGTAAGAAGTGATGCCAAGTTTTGTTAGTCTCCCAAACTAGATATCCTCCCCCAAAAACACACTTGAAACTTATAGGGACTAGGGGGCAAATGGACTGGGGCAATAAACATTTTTATGATCCCTCTGCTCCACTCTCTCAACTGTACTAGTATATAGAGTGATATGTGAAAATCAATAGCTGTTTTACTTGCTGCATACAAGCTGTCCAACAAAGTTGAGTCAATCAGATCAAATGACATTTGTCTGTTTCAAACAGCCATAAATGTCATTGGTTAAGGAGTAATTTGGCAGTATTTTGTGAGGAATGCATCTCATTGGCTAGGGCCTGGAGATAGTGTTTCCAATAATGGGAGCTTCCTTCAATTTCTTTTACAACCTAACAAGATTCAGATAAAGGTCCCTTGAGAATCACCAAATGTCCTAGCTCCAGATGTAGAAAAGCAATTTGGATTAGAACATGCAGGCAGCAAGAAATTCCACTTCATGCAATAAATGCTGCACTCCAATGTTGTGTATGGGGTGAAATATGCCACATGATTTATAGGTCTGTCTTGGCTTTTCTCCCCCTTGGGTTAGGAAACATTTCTCGGTTATTTTGATAACAATCAAGTTTTTCTGCCATATTATCTTAGGATCACGTGCGAAAAAGTAGCAGTTTTTGTTGTCCTTTGATGGAAAGCTTTGCTATTGTAGCACAGTATACTTTTAATTACTTTTGTGGGATAACTTTTCTTGTATTACTTTTAAGGTAGCTTTCTAATTAAGCTTCCTTTTTCAGTAACGAGTAATCAATCGGCATACGGGTCAAGCAGCATCAGCTGATCACACAGCAATGTAAACAAATAAAAAATTTCATAGTGAGGAATAAAGTTTCATGACCTGAAACTCGCATAAAAACCTTCTTGATCCTGCTTTTGGACGAGTTGAAAGCAGATATTATCGCTCTTGCAGTCGTTTTAATTAAAAACTTTGGACATTAGCCCGCCCAAGTTCAAAGAGGAGACTTTTCATGTTGTAACTTTGTGTGACCCAATTTCTTCTACTTTTTATTTTACAATTGGATGCCCAAACATTTCACTCTTGATGGATTTTAAAAAAGGGGCTGGGGTTGGATAAGCCCTCATTCATCATTGTGGAAAGTGAAGGTTCAATTCTTGTGTTTTTGTGCACTTTCGTCCCCCTCAATCTTAGTGGTATGTATATGGCCAAAAAACTGTGAGGAAATATAACTCAATTTCTAGAAGACTTGCTTACGGGCTGAAAATTCAGCTTTCCTGCATTATGGAGCTACATCACGTTACAACACACTGTAATTCAATAAAAGCACTCGTTTTCTCACTCAGAAGAAACATTGGTAGCTGTATCATAAAATCTTATCATATAAGGTTTCATGATTATGACACACATGAAAGGCTCAATTTCATGTGAGCTCTCTCTTTTCTGGACCATTTATTTCATGTGTTGTAGTATGATCTTGATAAGAATATATGACAAGAAAATACTGCTTCCATTTGCACATCCCAACTATATGTATCTTCTATTTATTGAAGCATAAAGACACCGCAAGCTGTCGTAATAAGTGGCCATGCTTTTCTTAGTGTAACAGCCTCTGATTGATCGCTTTTTTCACACACTAGCTGCATTTTTCAAGTTCTTGCTTCACTTTATTTCTGTTCTGCTCGCAGATAATTTACCCTGGTGAAAGCCACTTCATTTAAAAGCCATTTGTTGCCATAATTAGTATAATTATATAGAAAGCCCCGGACCAGATCTTCTCCATGAATCAAGCTACCAGGTCTTAATTAACGCAGATTACTCAACATTTATGCATGAGATATATCCTGCGAAATTGCACAGATAAAAATATTTACTCGGCTTTAAAGGGGGAGACTTTAAAGGAACAACTCTAAAGTTTAGAACTGTGCAAGAATGCGGAAGTTTTCCATTATTGTCTCAACCAAAATTCCCCCGCTGCTACAACACACATCCCCCAAAGGAAATTGTCCCTGGATTTTACATAGTAGTTGTGGTGGAGGGCATTTCAATTGGCTTTTGCATGTTTCTCAATTTGGCTTTTTCCTCTCCTAGATTACAACCTGGAAAAACATTCGTACAACATCAATTGGAGATGAGCTTAAAAGGGGGATAGCTAAAGACTATGCATGAGCCCCAAAGAGTGGCTATGTATGGTATCTCGCAACCTCCATAATCTCAATAGAGACCTATTTTAGTGGAGGTGGTCTTTCCTCTCTCAATTCTGGTTTTAGGATCCCTCTTCCCTCTTGGAAATGTTGACTAGCTTGAACTTTTCCCCTAGAAGCAATCTAGAGAAAAGAAAGCCACATTTACTGCTGATATCGATCCAAGTAAGGGCACAATGTGCAGTACTATATTTACTTCATCCCTTGCAACTTCTCTCTTTTTTGGCCTCAAAAAGGGGAGTGTTTGTTATTAGGAAAGGATCTTCCCTAAACAAGATTCTTATCTTAGATAGCACTTTATACCTTTCTTTCTATTGAAGATACTTGGCTACAATTTATTTTTCTCTTGTGAAGAATGGTTTACATTGAGAAGCAAATTTGGTCTTTTTGGCATTACCAACCATGTATTAGTTCAAGGAGGTTGCCAAGTCTCTTCAGCTTCCCTAAGAGTCATCATTTTTCTGAATAAGTTTTGCTACATTGGTTTAGGGGTGGAAGATATTGAGAATCCATATTTGTAAGAACATGAAAGGGTTCCATGTAATAATTATTGCTCTTTACTATTTGACTTGGCACACACGCGCGTTCACGTAAATTGTTGCTTTCCAGGAAGTCAAAATTACTATGATTATTTGTATAATAAGGGGAAATAATACTGCAGTACTATTTACTCTGGTGCAAAAATGCAAAACTGAGATTTGCTAGAATACAGCACAATCGCGTAACCATTCATGTTGTGTCCGCGCGACAGCTGACATGTAGTGTCCGCGCGACAGCTGATTCTTTTGTGTTTTGGCCAAATGGAGAGATAGTAAGTGAAAAGGCATCATTAATCTTCATGTTTTCATGGAGAAATTCATTAGTATTGTGAGGAGGGGATGACTCTGAATCAGTAAAGATGACGAGGGTTGAGAAAAGAAAGGCTAATGGCCAAGTAGTCGTACAAGAAGATCCCATGAGCACTCTAATGATGGCAGTATTCTTCACCTTCTGCAGCTATTTGTTGCGAATCTCTGATTGCTGCCCTTTCTTCCATTTCCCCCTGATGTCAACTGACTTGTTGTAATATGCAGAAAGCTGAGCTTGTACTTTTGTTTATACTACAATATGCACTTTTTTATTTGTGCACAACAGCCTTGGCAAACTTGCAGCCTTCTTGCAATGAGCCTTGACTGCTGCTGTGCATTGTTTATTTCCTAATAATGTGCACTTTTACAGGATATGCACATCATTTGCTATGATGTCCCATATATGGCAGCTACTACTGCTATACATTCTCTCTTTTTTTCCATTCATGAATCTTCTTCGTAAGAGCATGTAAAATTAGTAATTGTTTGTTTACTTTTCCCCTACATATTGCAGCAGTAGCTAGCTCAATCTAAGTTGCAGCAGAGCACCTCAATATTTCAAATGAAGTGTAAATCGTTTGCGGCAAATGGCGGTGACTTTTATTTCCATAGTTCAAGTTCACTGCACTGCTGCTCCCCCCTTATTGAAATGGGTATACCTAATTTCATTTCAGTCAAAGAGTAACAAAAGCAACAAAAGACACAGTGGTAGACAAAACAAGAGAGACAAAAAGGCCAAAAGAGGGGGGGAAATATTGCGACCGAGAGAAAAATGCATGAATTTGTCCATAAATAGACCCACGAAGTCAACCTCAAAACTACTCAAAATGGAATTCCCAAACGAAAAGTCAATTTCAGCCCTCCTGAGGGCAAAAGGAGCCAGAAAAATGCCAATAAAGCCATAAAATACTACATGTTTTATAGGAGGAATTGCAGAACTATCAAAACTATTGTGTGTATGATATACGAGCCCCTGTTTTGGTCAATTGGGGATCAGGCTTGTTAAAAGTGGTTTTCGGGTCAAAATCCCCGCGAGAGTGGTGGTGACATGTGGCAAAGCCCAGTAGTGTATAATCCTTATTGATGTGACACCCTGTCAAGCAATTGCAAAAGTGGCACAGATGGAATTTCGTTCAAACTGAGAAAATCTGGCCTGAACGGTATTATTGTATATGACCTGAAACAGCTGCTGCTGTTGCTGCTCAAAGGGAGCAATTGTTATGTAAATAATACGGGTCATCAGCTGCTCGCGTCAGCTGTTCTAAGCTGCAGCCTGGAAAATGTAAATTATTTGATGTTTGCTCAGCATCTGTCAACGTCTCAATTACTGAACTTACTGGGACTTATTTGACAGCCAAAAAAATTTGAAGGGCTTCCCATTTTTTGGCTGCTTGATTTCCAGACAGATTGGCAAACAAGGTGTAACTCAATATCCTCTAAAAGCACACTACCCTCAACCTGTCTGATGTCTGCACACTTTTTTTGTGGTGTTATTATTGATGTCTCAGCAGATTTGTATGGTCACACTGACAGCTCAGTTTTCAGCTTTTGCTCAAATGTGCTGAATCAGCTCTTTTGGCATATTTTAATCTTCATTATCAAAGCTTTGCTACAGTGTTAGCAAAAATCCCAGCATTGATTTTCTATCACATTAACATAAATCTGTCCAGTGTGCAGACAAACCATGGCATCATCATCATCTGTGTACAGAAGCAATAGAAGGGGGATTGTGGAAGAGTGTGAAAATCCCCAAACCAGGAAGAGTGTCAGGTTACACCCCAAAAAAGCCATAATGGGTTGATGGTGTATACACAAATCCCTTTTTTTTAAAAAAACATCATACAAAACAAACAAGAATTTCTTAAAACTAACCAAGATATAAAGTAGAAGATAAGCAGATTTGATTAAAAAAGGCAGTTTGCTCTTTTTTAATAGCAGTTTCATCTAGAACTCATTAATATTTCAAGAAGAACTTACTGTTGACTATCTCCAATTTCCAATTTGACACTCGGTGCTGGCTCTGAACTGTCTTCAAGTCACTAGTGACGTGCAAAAAGGGTGCACATGTTTGCACTCACGACCTCTGAATTCGACTGCAGCTGAATCCAAAAGGAGTGTTGCCATATACGGAGGAGCACACACTGTGGCCATACCACAATCAAACCACCCAAAAGTATACGCAACCAGCACAGAAATGTGCATTGCGAGCAAAATCGCATTTTCGCACATATATGTGCATTTTTCGATGGCTGCGGCCCAGTGTGCAAATGGGCGTGCGATTTTGCGCCGAAAGATGCGCAGAGTAGAAAGCCGTGGAATCTCTCGCGCGAGCCGGCCGGCTCTTGAGGCTGCTACTATACGCACGCTTTCGGAATTATAACCAGCCTTTTATACCATGCTGACCAAAGACCCTTTTCCACTTGCTGACCTTTTTCAGCATGGCATTTTGCATTGATCCCCGGCTTCTTTCGCCTATTGACTCGCGCCCTTGACTACCCGGTCGTAAAATAAGGCGCATATATCGATCCACGCGAGCTTGAGTGACATTCGCATTAACCAGGATATGAATGGGATATGCACGTATGTCACTCGCTCCATTTCATGCGAAGGATTCATTTATAGATGCACATTATAAAAGGCTACTCATTTTCTAGGATAATGTGCACTAGAGGGCGCTGCAGTCGCATATGTGAAGGATGTTACTCATCCCTATAATTGTTAAGATTTTCCGAGATGAACTTTGGGAAAGAGCCATGAATAATTATGCCTTCGTGCATAATTCACGCTTATTCCTCCCAAAAGGCCAAAAATATCAGTTATTCTCCTTTTGGAGAAACTTTTTGGCAGAATAATGCAAAATTAGCAAGTGCAATTCTTCTTCTTGCATTCGTTTGCTGTGCAGTGCAAATTATTCTTGAAGCAGTTTCCTTGCCAAGCCTTCATTTCAGCTGTATAAGCGAGCATTTGGTCGCAGCTCGGCCTTCCAAAGCAAATAAAAGCCTTTTTTAGAACGTAATTAACCTCGGGTATACGTTTGCTATCTAGGCTATTCTAAGGCTTATTGTTGACATTCTGTTCAATATTCGATTAAGCTAATAAAGCATACTTTTCACTTGCGTGAATTTCCTTTTTTAAAAGAGAGAATGCTGTGTTTTTTTACCGCAAAAACCTAATTTGTTTGTAAAAGCTGCGAGAAGCTTTGTGAAGATGTGATGCAACTGACATCAAAAGAAAACGTTGCAGCATAATATACATTGAAAGATGTACATCTAGGCCCGGTTCACCTGCACTCTACCATCAAGAAGATTTGCATGAATGAAGCAATGAATGATTTTTGTCATCATCAAAAATAAAAAGTAATTTCCTCCCCTCAAAAAACCATATATAGAACGACCTTGCCTAAAAAACGCTCGTGAATCAAGTGTAGCAGTATTACTGCTTTTCTGCATTAGGCTTGCAATCAAAATGGGCATATGTATACAGGCAAACAAGGCAGGCCTGAAAAGCAAACTGGCAATCAGCATTCACAAACAATGCAACATGGCAAATGAAGTGCATATCTATATGCTAAATACATATGTAAAAATATCTTTTTAGATGTCACTTTTAACATGAAAGGATCAATACTTTTATAGGGATGTTTGTGTGTCACCCCTATATAGCTAGCTAAGCAAAACTGATGTGGTGCAATTTTCTATTCGGCATCTTATGCTGATGAAAGAAAGGCTGCTACACAGCACAGCTGGTATGGCACAAGTTGTGATGAGCAAGAAAAGCTCTCAATGGCTCAATGCTTCTAATGCTCGCCAAATAAGACCCGAAAATGCATGTAGAGGGGATCCACATCAACAGCAATATTATCTTATTTTTCGGGGGAAGGGAGTCTGCTTTATGAGCGCAAGAAAGATAGGTGCATATAAGCTTTGATATCTGATGCCCGACCGGAAAAGCAATCTTTTGGTCGGGCATGACCAATGCTCTAATGGGCTGGCTTTTAACTGATTTTCACGCTCCTTTTATGGCTATTAAGGGAATTTTCTCCGCCTGGGTACGATGTCCGGTGGGGGAAATGCTGCTGTTTAGATTGCTTCAAGGTTATGCACTTTTTATGCTTCAAAAGCTTGGTCATTCCCGATAAGCTTTATTGATAATAACATATCCGCCTCCCCCCCGAAAATACCACCACCATGTAGTATGCATTACACATTTGCTCATTGTGTGCAAAAAGACTGCATTCATTATAAGTAATGCCTTTATTCATTTGCATATCAACAGAATCACAGGTTGCATATCCTATATTATCTGGAGTAAATTAATATTATTCTCATATTGCCATATTTTTTTCGCGAGAAAAAACAGAATGTTTTGAGCTTTTTTAATAGTCTTGACCCTTTCTCATTGCTGTGATAAATTGAAATGTGCGCAGCTCGGCATGCTCCACAAAATTCAACTCCAGCGGCAATTTTTTCTCCATTTCCTTTTCCATTTGAATATTTCTGGTCGGGCTCCATAATTGCCAAATGAAGCGTGAAGCATGATCTTCCATCGCTGCTAGGCTTTGAAAAAGTTGAATTTATTGATTTTTGGCGAGGAGCATACACAATTTTTGAACTTTATGCAAATATACCGAGTGCTATTTCGAAAATGGCTAAACTAAATTCCAAAAGAAAATTGAGGCTTGGCGAATGGTTTTCAGCGCCATAAAAAGTGGTTGTCACCTTTTGGCTCATTATCTTCCGCGTCTTTGATCGTGACTTGGTTACGGTTGTTATCGCTTCTTATTTACTGACATCGCAACCTCGTCAGTAAATAAGAACCGATAACAACCGCAACCATGCTACGATCAAAGACGCGGAAGATAATGAGCCTTTGTTGCATTTTGAGGCTTTTACAGCAATCAGTGTTTTGCCAGGTGTGTGACACGTGCGCGCGCGCATGTTTTGGCTGTTTACTGCCAAGTTTTATTTCTTGATTGGAGCATAAATATCGAATGGAGCCGAATTGATATCGCATTGTAGTCGTCTTGACATTCTCCCAAAATGGACTTGGCTTTTTGAGAAATGATCCCCACCCTCCGATCTTTTAGCATTACCGCCCAAAAACAGCTTCATGTCGTAGCCCATTTGACACAGTGGGTCATTATGACACTCTATGGACTCGAAAATAATATTTTCAAAACATGCTTGACCGTGACTGAATTTGCTCGCGCGGTCGTATTTACAAAGCGAGTGCTTACGTAACATTTTGCGGAAAATGAGCATTTCTTTTCACTTGTTCGGCCCTCGGTGAATTGATGATCGTCATTTCTTCTTAGAGGAAAAAATGGCGGCAGCCTCGTTTGGGTTCCATTATTGTGCGATATTTTTTGCTCTGCTTTTGGGGGGACCCGAAGAGGAGGCAAACCTACCAAGACGCATAAATAAGATTCTCAAGTCACTTACCAAATATTCTAAATGAAGTTGGTCACCTACTTGTGCTACGTAGCCACCGCATTCCTTATTGCACCATAAATCTTACCGAGCCCCGAATTTCGAGGAAAACGTTGCCTTGGTTGAAATTCCAGTTCCAAGCGCGTTTTCCTGCGAGCTGCTTTTGGAATTGGAAATCGACACCCTGTCGCGCGTAAGTGCGATTTCGGGCGCCATTTTTCACGCTCTTAGCCAAAATGTAGACGTCGCGCTTAATTTTCCCGAATATGCTTCTGGAATTGGAAGTGCGAGTATGAATAATTGAAGCGAGACATGACAGCCCAAGGATGCTTGGCATACTTTCCAATTCCTACCCGATTTACCCACGTTAAACGCGGGCGCAAACGAAGCTTTAAACTGAAGTGGAAAATACGTAGAGCATTTTTTTATACTGATGTCGATAAGAAGTAGCCATTTTTTGCCGATTAGCATCTTTAATGCGGCGGAAAAATCACCACGTGGGGGAGTATCAACTTTCGCTTGCGTGTTCGGGGAATGTCGGAATGCCTGCCATTTCCATGTCAATCTAGATAAAAATAAGCGCGCAACATCTTGGAATTTACGAACATCTTAAGCGAGTTTTGCGCGCACTGTGGGGAAACTCGCGTGCTTTATAAAAAGTCCGCATTTTTAGCGAGCTGTCATCCCGCTTTTCATTAGACGGCAACGGATGAAATGAGCTTTTTGCGGAGTGGAGGGAATCTTTTGTGCGGATAAAAAATGCGAGGGTGTGTCCCAAGTGCACGTGTACCCTAATTAGTAATACGAGCCGCGCGATCGGTTCACTGCCAATATTTTCCGCTGCCGCTGAAGCGGCTTTCTAGTTCAAACGCAAATCATGCGGCATTGCTCTCTTTTTGGATGTGGCCCGCATTATCATCTATTATGATTGCATCACGCGTCCTTGCGCTAAAAAATTGTGGCAATGAGATGAATCAGTCGGCTCGCGGAGATGCATTGGCTAATGCTCGTTCTCCTCATGGAGGTAAGTGGCTTACAATTCCCCACCGAGGATTGCAACGCCAGCCACGGCATGGCCATCATTGGAAGCAGAGCCAAATGCCGGCCTTACCCCACCATCGAGGCCATGATGGATCACATCACGCTCAACGGGAACCAATTGAGCACCATCAAGAGGCTCGCTCCCAGTCACGTGGTCGTCAATCAATGCGCAGGTCGAAAGAGATAGCTTACTACCCATAATTATACCGTTGGTTAGGCGTTGTTTCCTAAGAGTTTCCTCATCCATCAGGTGGCAGCTTGGTGAAAAGTGCCCTCGTTGAGAGCAGCTAGCATCTTCAAGATATCATGATTTGCATTACCGCTATGCATTGGCGAAGTTTTACGAGCCCCAATTAGGAGCTGCAATTGGCGTCGGAATTCGCGGTCAACATGGCAAATTGGCCCGCATTTTCACGTTGAAGTTTTTCAGGCGATTGCGCCGGTCTGTCCTCGTTGAGGTGCCTGGCCCAAACGACCGAATTGGTCAACGTTGCCGTCTCCGTTGCCACCTGCGTCGACGAGTTCATGTGCACAGAAACGTGCACCGTGGTCCAACTGGTCAATCACACCAAATGCCAGTGCGGCTGCGACGAGGACAGTCGCACTTGCGCGGGAGAGCAAGTATAAGACATGAAAATGAGAAAACCGCGAGTTTTTTGCCGCAATCAAGGCTTGAAATTGCTTTCAGGTGTTTTTGCCGGACGAGTGTAGGTGCAGGTGTCCAAACGTGGCCGAAAAAGAGGACTGCGAGAGGAAATCGGGCAGGAGATGGGATCCAATGCTGTGCAGATGTTTTTGCCCACCATCCACGTTTGCCATTTGCGAGGAGGATCAAGTTTACGACTTTAGGCAGGAATGCAGGTGGAGATCGACATTGACGCTTTTTGAAAAGCGCCCGCATCATAAAAGGTTGCGCGAACTCGCGCTTCTTCACTTTTAGGTGCATTTCGAGAGACAAGTTGTGGTCGGAATCGGGATCGACAGCCCTGAAATTGTCCTGGGAAATGGCAATCATCATGGTCCTTTCTTGCCTAGCCTTTTTTCTCGTCACATTGGCCATCGTGATGGCGAAAAAGCTCTCCGTGCTGACCAAAGCCGGGTTCCATTTGCCTTTGACTCAGAGGTTTTCCACAACTACCAATCCGCATTCGAATTCGTCCAGTCCCTCCATTTCTTTGCTTAGATGATTAAAAAGTAACAGAACTTAAAAACGCGGCTTTGTTGACATTTTTTGCCTTTCGCGGATCTTCTATGAGGCTTTTATTTCAAATGATTTACGTCGATCTGGCAGCGCGAGTTTTCCGTCAAAACAACTGGGGTCAGCTGTGCGAGCAAAACAAATGCCGAACACGTCAGAAAATCGATGACTCAAGCACAGAATGTGACTCGGGAAGAGCCAGCAAGATGATGCACAAATATTTGGCCGCCATTGCGGTCCTTTACCTCGTCATCAACTTTTCCTCAGTGATCTACAAATCCAACATTGTCGCTGTCAACTCTAGCTTGACTCCGGCCTCGAGGCCGGCCAACGCCAAATATGATGAAACGCTGGACGGATTAGTCTGGTTTGTCCAAGTGTCAGATCTCCATTTTTCCATTTTTGTCGATGAAAATCGTCCCAAAGATTTTTCTCTTTTTTGCCAATTCATAAGGCATTTCATAAAGCCTGAGGCTGTCATTTTGACTGGGGATTTGACAGATGCCAAGACAAGTGACAAACTTGGCTCGCGCCAATTTGAGCCAGAATGGAAGCTCTATCAGGTAACATTTTCAAGAAGCTTATTCTCTTGCTTGCGCTAATTACAGCCATTCTGTCCTAGCAAACGATGGACATTTGTGGGGCCTATGAAAAGGACGTAAAACCAGTGTGGCTGGATGTCAGAGGCAACCATGACACTTTTAATACCCACGGCCCAGCAAATGACTTTTACATCAGGTTCGGCATAGAAAAGGACAAGAGGACCTATTGGAAGAAAATTGAGGCTAATAATGTGACAGTTGGGCTGGTTGCGTTGGATGCCACCCTGATGCCCGGCCCCAAAAGACCGTTCAACTTTTTTGGCTCCCTAGATTTGGATGAGCTGACTTTCTTTGAAAACACCATGAAACTTTCTGAGCAAGGCTCAGATTACCAAATAGTTTTTGGACACTATCCAACCTCAACCATACTCAGTCCAGGCCACGGGCTGAAGACTGCAATCGGCAACGCTTCTGCTTACCTATGTGGCCATTTGCACACTCTGAACGGCCTTGTCAAGCACATGTACTCTAGTCAGCCCGAAGGCTTCTTGGAAATGGAGCTAGGTGATTGGAAAGACAACAGGATATTCAGGATACTGGCCATAGATCAAGGGCAACTGACGTTCACTGATTTAGCCTTTGACCCCAATGCCAAGGAGTATTCTTACAGCCTCATCACAAATCCCATGGACATGACCTATGTCCAGCCTCAAGATTTTAGCTTGATTCAACAGTCCACGCATGTCAGAGCCTTGATTTTCAGCCAAGCAAAGTGTGACAAGGCTGAACTTGTCATCGATCATAACCACAAGATTCAGTTAGCAGAGACGTCCAACAATTTATATACTGGCAAGTGGAATGCCTCCCTATTTGATGATGGGCAAGTGCACACTGCCCAGATAAGATTACTGTACTTGGACGGGTCCAGCGAGGAGCATCCCACTATCAGGTTTGCACTGAGTCCTAACGTGGAACTTGGGCTCACTGATACGTTAGCGAAAATCGTCCTTGGCTTCAATTGGTCCTTGGTGACTCAAGCTGTTTTTGGCCTCTGTGCTGCCTTCATCGTTATACCTTTGTGTTTACTCAGGACTTATCCAAGGTGGCTGACTTGCTCCAGATTTAGACTGTTCAGAGGACTCAATGATTTGGCCAGTACAAACCATTTCTTTTATCCCATTGTCATTGCCTCACTGTACATCAGTTTTGGACCATGGGCTGTGGGCTTTGTCTTGGATGATCACGTGGGCCTTTTGTTTCCGTGGGGCCTTTTCGTGAAAGGCCACATTTTGCCCGCTGATGTCACTCACTTATACGGAGTGTTCTTCATGTATCCCTACATGGCAATGTTGATATTTGCCATTTCACTCAGAAGACCGAAGAGAGCATTTGAAAATGGGGCAGTGTACTGGCTAAAAGCCAACCTGATTTTCATTGTAGTGCTGATATTGCAACTCCTTCACTGTTTGGAGTTCTTCTTGTGCTACGGCGTGATTGCCTCTTTTCTCGGTATTTGTGGCGTGGGAAGACTTTTATTCGTTATCCACTTGTGGAAAAAATCAGTGAGTTGCAGTGAAAAAGCATAATAGAAATCATGAAAAAATGAACTGTTCGCCATCGTGTCTTGATGGATTTGCTCATCTGTGCAAATGAAGATATTTAACCATGAACTCTTAGTGTTAGTGAATTATGAGCCCAGCTTTTAGTTTTGCTTGAGAAAATCCAAGCTGAACAGTGCTATTTCTCAAATAAACCCACATGTTCAGTTCCTAATGATTACGTTAATTAATTCTTCTTTTTTTGACGTTTGAGCCAAATAGAAGGTTTCGTGAATTCAAGCGGGAAGTTACTTCCGCTGTTAGTTTCTATAGCTATCTGGTAGCGCTGAAACCAGCTAAACGTCAGCTGTTGTTTCACGTCGGGCAACTAAATTTTTTCCAAGATGGAGCGTGACATGTCTTTGGAAACTGATTTGGAAAACATCAGACATTCGTCTAGGAATTTGGTTCAAGTTGCCGAGTTTTGCCAAGACAATTACGCTCTTAGTTCAGACAGTTCCCATGAGGCTCTTGAGCTCACCAAAGATTATGTGAATCAAAGCTTGGCATCTGTGGCTTACCAAATCAACATGTTTTCCTTCAACTTTTGGCAGCTTTTGGAGCAGCAAAGCAGCCAAATAGGAAGCATGTCAAGCCAATTGAACCACGTGGATCAACTGCTGAGCATTCATCTTGAGAAGCACTCAAGAAGAAGAATTGGCTATTTAGCCTCTGACAACTCCAGGTACTATAATATTTTCTAGTAGATGTAACCTCAGATTATTGCATTAATTTATTAGGGCTGAAAGTGGGTTTAAGATTACTGCTCCAGTCTGCCCAGAAAAGCTTGACAACAGGTATATAAGGAAGCCAATTGATTACTCCATTTTGGATCACATTGGACATGGTGTGAAGGATGTCAATGTGAAGAGGGTGTCAATTTGCTCCGTTAAAAGCTCGGAGAGTGACTATTCTTCAGCTGGTTCAATGGCCAGAAGGAAAATGTCCATTGTGACTCTTCCACTTGGTGAAATTCACTCAACTCCACATGAAAATTGCTCTCAAAAATATGGTACTTTGCCCAATTTGAAGAGAGCCAGCTTGTATTCAAAGCACAGCCAAAGCTCCCTGACTCACCTGCAATCAACTCTGGGCAGGAAAATCATGTAAGTGTAGTATTTTTTCAAATCCTGATCAGAGTAACAGGCCTTATTTTTAAAGCACCCATTTGAGCCCACCAATGCCTAGGCCTCTGCAAAGGCCACCATCTCCACCATTCAAGATGTCGCCAATTTTGAGGAGGCCAAAATTAGACGACTACATTGAGAAAGTGGTGACTGCATATGACTACTCTGCCAATAACGATGACGAGTTGTCATTTGATGAGAAATCTGTGATTTATGTCACCCACAAAAATGACGATGGATGGTGGGAAGGGATTTTGGAATGCAATGGAAAACGTGGACTCTTCCCTGGTAATTATGTGGAGCATCGACTCTGAGACATTTATTGATTGAGAAGAACGCGTTCTGATGCATCGAAATCAAACAGAACAGCTTGAATATCGTTGGACAAATTGGCACACGTGTTGACCACAACTTGCAATGAATCACACTCTTCCTCCAATTGTTCAAGGCTTTCCCTAAGATCTCCTTGGAAGGCTTCAATTGTGCCGCATGCCACCCCCATCAAAGTATTCAATTGTGTCCTCATTTGAGCCTTGATGCCAGATCTTGTGTAAGGCTCTGCCAAGGCCAAACTCTCACTAGTTGATGCCAGAGCATTGAGCTTGATTTGTTGCTCTTTGCCACTGAAAGCCCACGAAATACGTTCAACTGCGTACAGGCCAGCATAGGTGATTGCCATTGAAGCCAACATCCTAAGGAGAACTTTTGAGCTGCCAAAATACTTCAACAACAGGCCAGCTATGGCTAATTGGCCTTCAGTTAAGACTGCTGTTGCAGTTATCACAAACTTGGTCCAAGATGACCATCCTTGCTCATCCTGGAGCACAAAGACTGTTTTAGGAACCGGCTTTCCTCTTAGCCTGCAGTAGAGCCTGTTCATGTAGTGCATTAGCTTTCTTGGTCCCAGTGAAAAGGCAAAGGCCACAGGGTGCTCAACAAAGTCTTCGTTCTGGAGATCAAACTTGAATGCAAGGTCAAACTTGGAGTAGTCCAGGGGTGGCATGCTCGACAAAGGCTCCTGCAAGGCCAAATTCTGCTTGAGGTGAGACTGGCTGCTTTCAATCAGGTGCAAGAGTTGTATTGCTAGCCTAGATTTCAAGCTACTCGCAAAGGCCACCTCCACGTGGGTAAGCAGACTCTTTTTGTACATTTTGACCACTTGTGCATCAAGACTTGGTAAAGGGGCTTGATAGTCATGAATGATGTGAGCCAAAGACTCATCTAGCTCAGCTCTGAATGCTTCAAAGGCCACATAGTCCACTTGGTTCATCAATTTAGCAAGCTGGCCTTGCTTCCAGTCATCAACTAAGATATCCAGATTTGTCTTGATTCCGGATATTCTTTGAACGACAATGTGTTTACCCTCTTGGCTCTGGCCGTGGAGAGATTTAGCCAAGCTGTAAATGTGGCCTTGCACATGATCCAGGTCAAAGGCCACATGCCTACCAGCATCAATCAATGGCCCAAATTTGGCCCCTTGGCCGGCTATCTCCAGACAGGCCTCAATGTAGTCACAGAAAGGTCCCCAGTCTCTTGTCTTTTGGCCTTTGAGGGCCTCTTTGGCTGAGACAAAATAGACTTGCCTGCTAGCCTCTTCAAAGCTGGCGGCAACTTTGAGCTCGGCAGTAAGGAATTGGCACACTCTCTGTAAATGTTGCTCTTTGACTTGATCCCTCGTGTGAACTTCCTCATCTGAGCAATCCCAATGGTTGACTAATATAAGAATGTTAGGCTTGGCAATTTTTTTGGCCACTGCGTGAAAAAAGGCTTTCTCTCGCATCATCAAAGTTGATTCAGCGTTCAAGACAAGTACAAAAATGTCAGCGTCTGAACAATGGTCGTCAATGCAGGAGTCAAAATCTTCATCAATGTCCACACCTGGGCTGTCAACCAGAATGACATCATCATGCTTCAATAGTTGGCAGCGATCTCGTGGCCAATGAAGGCTCACAGCTTTTGCATCGCTGGCATCTAAAATAAATTACTACACTCTTCTAAATAATTTTATGGTCTAGTTGGAACTCACCTTGAAGGCTGTCCAAATGCGCATCGCCCTGCTTGACGAACGCTTTGGCTGCTTCAGTGCCTTGGATCAAAATGAATTTGTCAGTTGTGTGACCCAACCCTGTGGGCAGGACTGGTTCACCCAATAAAGCGTTTATCACTGTGGACTTCCCTGAGCTGGTCCTACCAAAAAAGGCCACTTTCAGCTGCCTCCTCGTGATGACATTTCTAATTGAGGAAACTTGAGCCCGATGTTCTACTATCCTATGAGCAGAGGAGCTTGCCATAAGTAAAGTTATGCTACTTCAAAGAAAGCTATATACTTGGCTGCAGTTGAAGGGCTCACTGATTGGCCTTTGTTTAATGCCTCAGGAAGGCTGATGAGTAACTCGGAGGTGGTCCTAACTGCCTTCTCAAGGCTCACAAAGGTTGCGTCGAGGTCATTTGCAAACTGGTCTCGAAATCCACTCATTTTCCCTTTAGTTGAAAAAGTAGGCAGTGAGAACCAGCGGCCTTCAGCAATGACCCATTAGATGCAGTGTGTGTGTGCACCAAGTTGAATGACAAGAAGAAAGCCGCGCATGCTCACTGACATATTCTTGCCAACATGGCCCAGTGGTTACTTATATTCATCTTCTTCTTCGCGCATTAATAATAATTATTATAAAGATAATGATGATCGCCTTCTTCTTCTTCTTGTGTGTTTTGTACAGTTTCAAATCTCCGGATGATTTCAGCAAAAGTAATAAGGTACAATAATAATGATAAGTAGCAGTAGAAGAGATATTCTCGGAGAGGGAGGAGGGGAGTTGCTGCTGTCAAAAGTAGTAGAACGACGAGACGAGGTTTGGTTGTGACAAGTAAAAAAGAAAGATGATGATGATGTTGTTTTAAGCATTTTCGTCGACTTTGGCCTTCTTCTGGCTTGGAGGGGCCTCGTCATCGTCGTCAATGACGTCATCGTCTTCGTCGACCTCTTCACCGTCCTCATTGTAATCTTCGCCATCCTCGTCATCGTCGAGATTTTTTTTGTACAAGTCAGACAAGGTCATCTCACCGTCATCATCACTTTCATCCTCCTCGTCTTCCTCACCGCTCTCTTCTTCGCCATTTTCATCATCGTCGTCGTCGTCGTCATCGTCATTGTCCTCCTCTTCAGCACCGTTGGCACCCTCCTCACCGCCAGCATCATTTTCTCCGTCTTCACTCTCTTCCTCGGCATCTTCGTCATTGTCATCTGCGTCGGCATCATCTAAATACTTGAGGTTGGGCAGCAGCTTGAATACTTTGGTCCGGTACTCGTCAATGTTGCAAATGTCATTGTTGAACAAGTCCAAATGAGTGAGATGATCGAATGATTTCTGGAATTTAAACCACAATGTAAGAGCACGTATTTTGAAGTACTAGGTGGCAAATTACCAATGGCTCAATTGCTTCGAGATCCTTGATTTTGTTATTACTGAGGTTGAGATGTGAGAGCTGAGGACAGTCCTTGAGGACTCCCAGACCGGAGCTGATTCTGTTGTCACTCAATTCCAGCTTTTTGAGAGCGGCAAGCTTGGGAAACCCCTTAAGTGTGGTCAAGCCCACATTGATAAGGCTCAGGGACTCCAGGCTGGAATACTCGTCCGTCAAGCCCTCGATTTGCGTAGCACGGGCATTATCCAGATTCAGCTCTTTCACCTGAAATGGAAGAAGTGAGTAACATAATGACGCAAAAAACGAGCCGGTACCGGCTATGCCTTCTTATGGACGCCATGTTGAAAAGCTTCCGACAGCTCTTCTCACAATTCCAATGGAACTCATGAAAATTCATAGAAGGCACAGAAACAACTCTACGTAGTTGGTCGACTTGACTAATGGATTTTAAAGTCATAAATGCGTGGCCGAAAGGCCGGACATATTTGCGTAATTATTGACACAACCTCTCCCTCCCTTCCATCTAATCCACAAGCCAGCAAGCTCGAGGCCAAATGGTGGCCGCCGAATCGGCCAACCTATGGTCGTTTGGCCAAGTTTTCCAAACATGCCTAATTATGGGCCAAAAAAGGGCGACACTTCTCAACGCTTTACCGAAAAATCGTATTTCGTCATGGCTTTGAATTTGCAAACGTTATATCTAGACCAACATTTCGCGAATAACCCTCATTCAACACTATTAAAGATGTTTCGATGAAAAGTCATTTGGGGAACCCTCGTCCCTCACCGAGTCACAAAAGGTGTTAAGATTAGTTAGAAAAACAAAAGGAGGGAAATCCGCGAAACGTTGTTTACCTCCGTGGGAGTCTCACTTATGCCCCCACTGTTTGGCAACTTTTGGCCAAGTAGCTTTTATTGGTAAAAAGTCAAACTTACTTGCGAAGGTTCTTTTCCACGTCGCTCCAACTCAATTCGCTTTTCCATATTGACTTTTCCAAACGATGACAAGAGCCGAATCTTACTATAACATGGACCTGAGAGATAAGCCGCCACAAAGCACTGCCCACAGACAAAGTGCCGCCAACTTTTGATCGATCCAAAAGAATAAAGGTGAAAACTCTCCTTTCTTAGGAGGATGCTTGGCCAAAAATCAGCAATTACCACTTGCAATGACTTTTGATTCACCGTTTGCCTCTCGAGTGCATGCGTCGTCGTCGTTGAACGTTGCCACAACTTGCTTTGCTTGGGAAAAGCGATGACGGCTACCAGACATTTTCCAGGCGTTTACGCGCCATTTTGAGGATACTCCCGAAAAACGCCAGAATCCAACAGGTACACTAGGGAACGTCGCTCATTATTCTATTGCTAAACTCATTTTATGGTTATATCAAAAAGGGCTCATTGGTTATTGAAGGTTTTTTCGCAGTCGCACCGTTCAGGTACAAATTTTGCAATCACTATGTTAAAGATGATTGCGAAATTAGACTTCAAATGTCTACAACTCCACTCCTGTTTCTCTTTTTCAATAATAGTCGAGAGTTTTCGCAAATTTCCTCCTCCTCTCCCGTCTCGTTGTCGGAAGAGACAAAATTGAGTTTCATGGCATCTGAAAAAACAGCAATGATCAAGAGTTGAGCAAAAGGATCATGTTTATTATGCCTAAAATGAAATAATCAGGTATATGCCACAATATATAACACCGGGTAACAATTACATGAATTTCAGATCTTTGGATCGACTAAGGGAAATAATCTAAATGCATGGGGTGGGAGGAGATTCTTAATACATATAGATCACAAATTGCACCGATTGATAATATTTTTTGATCATTTTTGATATGAGACGCACACACACAGCCTTGTGACGACAAATTTGGTTAGCTTCATACAACATGGTTGGGCTTGTACCCAAGTGGCTCTAAAAGGGGCCGATCCAATTGTTTGGCAAGAACTGGCTGTTTTTTCATCTTGGCTGATGATTTCACGATCATTTGCGGAGGAATGTCATCTTGAGACCAGGTGGAATTATTTTCGCTCATCATTCCTTCCGTTTCATGACGATCAGAGGATTCTATCAGGGGAAAAGGACAACACATATGATGCAGAAACGCCACCCAGGAAGAAAGGAAACAAAATTATATTTACCCGCAACGAATCTTTCAACACGCTCCTTGTCTTTGACGATCCAGATGGCGGTGATGAAAAAGCACAAGGCTCCCAGGAACACAATTAGAATATTGACAACTAGAGAATACTGCATGCTGTAAAAGTCACGCGTCGAATCGCACAAGACTGTCAGGTCAGGAGCCTTGAGATCTTCAGGTTTTATGTCAGGACAATATGCTTCTTTGGTCACAGTAGTTTCTCTTAACGAATCGGAGACCTGCGAGAAAGACGTTTGAATCATATCAAGCTCGTTCGCAGCAAAAATTGTAGGCTTACGATTCCTATGAGGTAAGGGCTGCCTGCATCTCCAAATAGATGAGACAATAGAATTTGAATGGCCTCGGCGGACCCCCTCCTTGTAGGTACAACAACATACTAGAAAAGACAAGCAATAACTTGATGTGAGATGGAATGCATTAGGTATGTCTTACCAGAAGAATGTCAGCAACAATAGACCAATTTAGATTGAGCGAAATCTCGCCACAGAATATGAGCATAAAAGCCAAGAAGAAGTTCACATTGCTCGTGAAAAGGGCCAAGCAAAGGAAAATTGAAGACAAGGCCAAACCAATTCCACAGATGAGGGGATCCGCTCTTTGGTTCTTGGGTCTCCACTTTGTGCTCAGGAAACTGCCCAAGGGTACTCCCAAAATTCCGGAGAGCATGGTGATGATCCCAAAGACAAAAGCAATACTGAAAAGTAAAAAACTGAAACCTTATGGTCACTTTAAAAATGATAGATGCAATACCTTTGAGGGTCCATTGGTAAGTCATTTGTGGCCATGTTGGCAGACTTGATTGAATCTTCCAAGAACTTTGGTCCCCACCAAGACAAGGCCCCAGTGCAAAAGGTCACACAAGTAAATCCAAGAGTTGAGAAGATAAAAGATTTGTTGGTGCACACATCCTTGAGGTCCTCACAATAGGAAGTGGCTTTCAGCTGGTCATGACCTTCGCTTTCCCCACGAGGAGGATCCTTGATAAAGACTAATATGGCTAGCACTGCCAAAGCTCCCAAAATGGGCGTGCCTCTGAGGGCCCACTGCCACTCGCCAAATGCATCTGCCAAGCCTTTACCGACAACGTAGCCAAGGCCAGAGCCAACAGGTATGGCAAAGTAGAAAATGGCCAAAGCCTTGGATCTCATTTCCTTCACAAAAAGGTCACTGATGATGGTTGGAGCAATGGTAGTATATGAGGCCTCTCCAATGCCCACAATAGCTCGCATAATCATGAACCCTTCAAAGCTGTTCATGAAGGAACCCAGTAGAGTCGCGACGGCCCATATTGTGATGCCAATGACCATGACCCATTTTCGGTTGTACCGGTCACCAAGGAAGCCGAAGAGAGGAGCAAAAACCATGAAACTGGCCACGAAAGCGGTCTGCAAAAGACCAGCTTGGCCGTTCGTGATATCAAAATGGCCCTGGACCAGGCTAAGAATCCCTGAAAAAATGAAAAACTCCACTGAAAATGTTGTGAAATGTACTGCATCATCATGAGACTTGGCTCGTTTTTTTATTTCTAAGCAGACTATTATGGCCTTGAGCAAAGCGACAGAAAACATCTTGCCTACAGCAAGCTCGAAAGGAATGTGAAACGCTTTCACTTTTCTTAGTGCAACATCTGCTAAAAAATCCACTAGGAAATGCTTTTTTAATTTTTCGTGCTATCATTAGGAAAGGTGTTTACTATATGCTAATACATCATAAGCCATATTAAAAAAAGCACAAGCTTTTTCAAAGAGAGGGTCAAAGTTTCAAAGGGGTAAATATCAAAGGATATCTAATTGCATAAATACGTACCAGCAATGGTGTATCGGTCCATGTAGTTGATGAGATTGACAAACGTCAAGACAGACAGGGTAACCCATTCCGCTCTGGTGACAAAATTGGGACTTTTGACAGCCGATTTCAGGACGTCAATGGACTCTTCAGAAGAATTTCTCGTTCCAGAAGGTTCCAGCTTTGCCATCAGAGTATTGCTGCTGGCATTTGCCGAAATGAGTCCGCCTTCCGAAAGAGCCCTAGCTCGGTTTGGATCGAGCAGCTTCTTGTCAGACATTTCCGCTGCTTACACTCCAACTTGACTATTTTCACTGCTCCAACTCACGTTTATCACAAGTAGCATGTGCCGATTGCTCCCGGCCTGCCAAAATCATACGATGAACGCTCTAACGGCTTTACGTCACCCCACTACACGCCTTTTTTCAGTTCCAGATGCGACATTCTCGAATCGTTTTGACGATGGCGATTTGACGAACTTAACGGCGGGAATATGAAGTAGACGGAGAGTAACTATTAACGTACGATGGCAATTGTTGACAGATCGAAGTAAGGCGTTACTAGATTTGACAATTTCCATCTAGCACGCAAAGCCAAGCTCAAATTTCTTGCTAGTTACTCAGCTATCTCTAGTTTTTTTTATGTTATTGAATCAAATCATGCGTGATTGGGAGTGCTTTGAAAATTTTTCATTATAAAATTACTTCGTCGCTCCGTTGTTTGTCAGATAAAAAGTGGCGCTTTTTCATAGTGATTAAGGATTTAATTGCATGGTCAGAAACAGCCAATATATGCATGTTGCAATTGTTGTAACTTCACTAATTTCCAATAGCTTGAAAAAGGCCGGACTTGAAGGCCAGGTTGGAGTGGCTGTAGTATGAAACTGATGGAGTAGCCCATGTAATAATAGCCCAACAATAAAGTCGATATATGCACAAAAGGGAGAATAACGCCGGCGGGAGTTAGAACAGCGTTCACAGGCCCAAGCACGCGAATTGTAAACAAACACACGCGTAGTGATGGAACGAGCCGGAAATTTTCAGCTTGATCAAGCTTCAAGCTTTTTGAAAAGTGTTCGAGCGATCCCAAGCTTTTGAAAATTATTATCAAGCTTTTTCAAGCTCAAAATTTCACATTTCAAGCTTTTTTCAAGCTTTTCACTTTTTTAGAATTTTAACATAAAAAATGGCGATTGGTCACCAGATTTGACAAAATTACTCAAAAAGCGCAAATAATGACAGATATAGCTTTAACTTAGATTTAAGTTCTCCCTCATGTATTAGTTAATTTTAAAATCAGCCCTTTTTATTTTGATTAAAAATGGAGTAAGTTTTTTTGGGTGTCAAGCTTTTTCAAGCTTTGCATTTCTGGGTTTCAAGCTTTTTCAAGCTTTTCAAAATTTGGTTCGAGCGATCCCAAGCTTTTTGCTTATGTAGCTCAAGCTGGGTTTCAGCTTCAAGCTTTCAAGCCAAGCTGAAACTCGTTCCATCACTACACACGCGGCATGTCCTCGAGCCGAGGAGGTTCGCTACCGAAACCCGTGTTGAACTCTCCCGCCCAACTGGAGTCCTCGTTGGCGACGAGCTCTGTGCAAATGCTGACCAAGCTCGAGTTCCCCGAGCGTCTGGAGAAGAGCGTCAAAGGCGTGATTCGCGAGGAGCACAAACACCGTGTCGAGAAGTTGCGTGCGGAGCTCGATTACATCCAGGCCACCAACTGGCAATTCGCGGATGGGCGATGAAGCTCTCGAGGCTGCTCTCGGCCCGCCTGAAGATGCCGCAAACCACCAGCCAACTCAAGTACATGCAGGACATCCGGGTGGAGCGGCGGCGCCGCTTGGCCACCGAGGTGCCGGCCACGGTCTACTTCCACGTGATCGGGAGTGGCGGGCGGGGAGGACCAAAGTCGCTCTTCCTCTTCAGTGACCACAACCGATACCTCTTCAACTGCGGCGAGAGCACGCAGCGAATCTGCACTGAGTACACTGGTTCCAAGACACTGGCTCAGCTCACCAACATATTCATCACAAAGCGGTCATGGGAGAACATTGGTGGACTCCCGGGCATGTTCCTCTCCGTTCGGGCAGCTGGATCGCCTGACATTACCATTCACGGCCCTGACGGATGTATGAAAATGCACGAGGTCACCAAGCACTTTGTCATCCTCCATGGATTTGACTTGCGCAGCCACAGGGCTGAGGACGGGGAATTTGAGGACAATGTGCTCACTGTGCTTCATGTGCCCCTCACACCCGACTCCAGCCAGCCCCCGTCCAACCCACCAAAGTTTTTCGACTGGACCAAGGAGCTGGAGTTGGATCACGCAGTCCACACAACGCCAGTTGTCGATCAAACTGTCAATGCTTACCTCGTCACGTTCAAGCCCAAACCTGGCAAGTTGGACTTGAAAAAGTGCCTTGAGCTCGGCATCAAGCCTGGACCTCTCTTTGGCCTGCTCAAGCGTGGCGAGTCGGTGACTCTGGACGATGGAACAGTTGTCCACTCTAGTCAGGTGACTGGGGAGCCAGAGGCCTCATCCTCTTATGTGATCATCGACTGCCCGTCAGCCGAGTACCTCTCAAGCCTCCTCCAGGAGCCGCGTCTCAAGCCCGACAATCCTGATTTGGCCAACATCCAAGGCATTTTCCATTTTTCGCCACTATCTGTGACCTCGGATGCCCGTTACATTGACTGGGTGAATTCCTTTCCTGACAGAGTGAGCAATGTTTTCCTCAATGATGGCAGCTCGGGATACAGCGTTGGCAGGGCTGCATATCATGCAGCCAAACTCAACATGATTGCTCCCGAGGTCTACCCTCGGATTGTGATGGACGAGGAGGACCTGCAGCCGCATACCAACTATGACAAGATATTGAGCAAAAGCTGCCTTCAGGCCTCTACTGACCTCAAGGTATGGGTTCGACCAGATCAGGGCAAGATTGAGCTGCCCCCCATAGTGAACCCTCTGGACAGCCTCAAGTCCGATGTAGAAAAAATTGATGGGATTTGTGAGGTGCTCAAGACCGTTCGCGCAGATTGTGATGGAGTACTAGAGCGAGATCGCGCCAACAGTCCTTCTTTTCCCTGCGTTACTTTCTTGGGAACTGGGTCCAGTGTGCCCAGCCAATGCCGAAATGTTAGCTCGATCCTGGTGCAGACAAAGGAGGACAATTATTTCATGATGGACTGTGGTGAGGGCACTTTCCTTCAGCTACATCGGCAGTTTGGCCGGGAGAAGACTCTCCATGTGTTGAAGCATCTGAAAGCCATTTATGTATCACACCTACATGCTGATCATCATCTTGGCTTGATCAACTTGGTGCGCCAGCGCGAAACGCTTCTTGCTGAGCTCAACGAGGAGCCGGCCAAATTGTACGTGCTCGGTCCCTCAAGAATTGCCAACTACCTTGTGACTTATCATGAGCACTTTGAGCCCATCTTGACCCACCTGTTTCAAATCAGGAATGAGCACCTGCTGAGTGACCACCACCAACTGGTTAGCCCTGATGTGAAGGAGGAGCTGCTTAGGCATACAGGAATGAGATCCATCAAGACATGCCGGGCCTTTCATTGTCCCGGTGCCTTCTGCTTAGCCCTCGTCACTGATGGAGGCTATAAAATTGTGTACTCTGGAGATACGAGACCGATTGATGCAATTGTGAAACTGGGCACTGAAGATCAGCCAACTGACCTCCTCATTCATGAAGCCACGATGGAGCACCACATGATAGAGGATTGCACTGAGAAGAAGCACACTACCTTCACTGAGGCTGTGCAGATCAGCAAAAGGATGGGTGCCCGTAACACCATTCTCACCCACTTTTCTCAGCGCTACTCCAAGCTGCCAGTTCTGGATGAGCTGGAAGTGCCAGAGGCAGATAACGTTGGAATAGCTTTCGACCACACCCAAGTTACGCCCCAAACAGTGAATGTGTTGCGTCGCACCTATCCTGCCCTTAAACAGATGTTCGAGGAGGAAATGCTTGAGATGGAGACTCGGCGTGAAAACTTTCGCTTCAAGCGCACTGACAATGCAGTCAATGCTCAGCTTGGTAATGATGACTTTGAGGCACCTGCGTTAAAGAAGCACAAGCTTCTTATTGATAAACTGAATAATAAGTGAGCACCAGGCTTTGTCTTGCCACACCCTCGTGTGGGACATTTTGTAGACAAAAAGGAGGAGGTCATCAAAGTTTCCCCTATTAGTAGAGTCCTTGCACTCTCATGTGGAAATCCCTTGCTGTCAAGTAAATTGTCTCAAAGAATATGCTGCTGCTGTTTGTTGATTGATTAGCGTGCAAATACAATTTACCTCTATGGTGGCAAGGATTGAATCCTCCTTGTATCCTCCTCTCATTGATTTGGCAAAGGAACTAACCTAAACTACTTACAACGCCCAAGAATAATATATTTTCTGAAAGCTTGTGTCCCAAGGGTTCATTTGGTGGTAAAATAAAAATCCTGACCTATCGCTTCCAATGACATAAATAAACGTATAGCGCAAAAATGGCTCATTTTTGGGGGATAGTTAGCTTCAATGACCCCCACTAAAATTCAAAAGTAAGACTTGAGTTACTTCATAGTAAAATCGCTAGGATGAACAGAAACGGAGATGTAGCCATGCTAAAAGTTGATTACTGCCTACTTGAATAATTTTGCATAATAAAATCGGCTGCAAATATCTCAATTTGAGTACATTTTACAAAATTGCTTATGGAATAAAAAAAGTTTTATCTTCTTTTTTCAGAGGGGGTCAAAATCGCAAAAAATAATAAATTGTTGGTGCTAGACGTTTTTGAAAATTTTATGTTATGGGAAGCCATAGGCCAGGATTTTTAAATTACTACCAAATGAACCCTAAGAAAATAAGATCCTGAAGAGCGCCTTTGCTATCCTTGAAAAGCAGCCCATTTTTGGTTCAACTTTTTATCCTTTATTGCGCTGGAAGTTGGAAATAATGGAAGTGTGTGTGATGCAGCATGACAAGAAAATTAGTATGTGGTCTGGCTGCTTGTTTATTTTTCATTTGAACTATCAATTTGAGTTATTGATCATCACCTAAGGAAGCAATTTCCCTTGCGAATGGCTAATGCAAGTCAGGCTCATGGCATTCCTTAGAATAGCAGCCAAAGGCCTGCTCCAATGGTGGAATACATAATTGATTTGCAAGAATGTCACTTGGTGGCCAAACTGATTGGTCACCTCCACATTCCTCGCCAGCGTAAAGGTGGCAGTTTCAACGGGCTCAATGGCAAACATGATCAGATCGTAGAAGAATAGCAAAAAGTAGGTGACAAGCAACGTGCCCAGCACTCTATGATTGTGTTGTTGCTGGTGCCAACAATTGCCTCTGACTTCATGACCAATTAGTACAAAGGCTATGATTGGGGTGAAAGCAAAGAGGAGCATAGGAAACCAGAGTGGATGGGAAAGTCCTTGTAATGCTATTTTCCACATTTCCACAGCAACCCATTTGGATGGGGGTAGGTCACACTGCACTCCATAAGCTGGCATTGTATTTATGTTCCTTGGGTGCAGGGCATATGTATCAGGAATGTCCCTGTATATAGGAAAAATTCAGTTATAATTTCAAGCCTCAAAATGAATTCTTACACTAAGTAGTCACAATTTTGGCCATTGAATATTATGACAAGGCAAAGGAGGATGGCTAGTGTCCAGAAGAGGCCATGAGATGTGCCAAACTCACTTAATATTCTTGACTTTTCTCTAAATAGTTTGAGATCTTCTTGCTTGGGGCCAAGACTTTGCCTTATTTCTCTGCATATTGTGTATATCACAGCAAAGAAGGACACCAGGGAGACAACGTATCCGAAGAATGTATTGTGTAGTATCCAGGGTTGCTTGTCAAAGAAAAATTCTTCTGTTGAATAGAAGTTGGCCCATTTGAATAGTAAAGAATGGAAATCATGAATGAGATCAGCCACTGGAAACGAATTAATTTTCTGTTATTGCATATTTGGTGGTAAACAACCAATTATTTTTTCTGATGATTTCCAAATCTAACTACGCATAATTCTGAAAAAAACTGGATCCTTACCAGCCAAGTGTAACAATAGCAGGAATCCTGAATTGTTCTCATTTTTGGTTAATATCAAGTTTGATATGAGCCAGACATTGGAGATGGTTGCTAAATACACGAGAACTTCTGTAGCAAAGTCGCCATTTTCAGACATGTCTCTGCAGAGTAATGTGAAAATGTTCACTGCTTCATACAAGTTCATTTGCTCCAATCAATTTCAGTCAGTTGTTGTTGTAGGGTTGTCATGGACATGGGACTCGAAACATTTGCCACAACTGCATATATGAATAATAAATGAAAGACAGCTGTTAATCTATAAATATTTGGCAAACGCATGGTTGAGAATTTCCAATATGTCATATTCCCCTAAAATGAGCAGTAAATCAGTGAAGTTAATATCAAAGTTGAAAATTCTTGCTATAGAATAAAGAATGTTGAACTAGTATGTGATAGAAATAATTTTGTATTTTACAACGTCCAATTAGGCTTACTGTTAGTCCTGATTCTGATCTTAATGTCTCGCTATTTTCTGGTCTTGAGCAATTTTAATTAATTGTTGTGCTAAAAGGTTTTCTGCTCTGTTTCTCATAAATCGGATAAGCATAAGTTTTTCCTCTTGCAAATTTCGCCAACAATTGTTGGCAGTCTTGAGAAGAATGCCAACTTGGAAACACCATGAATTTCAATAAATGTGGTATTTATCATTAAAAATGATTACTTTTGGGTTTTTCTTATTAAAATTGCTCATGATTAAGGTATCTTTTGGGTGCTGCTAATGGGCATATTTCTTGTTTCTGCTAAGGAGCAAAAGAGAGGCAGATCAAGGGACTCAAAGTGTAAGTACTATAAAAATACTTCGACTCAATGATCTGGCTCAATAAGTCTGATTCTTTACAGTGTTGCCTATATTTCAAGTGAGTCAAAAAAAATTATTTTCTTTCATTGACTCTCATTCATCTCATTCTTTCTTAATTACTTAGGTTATCAGGTTTCCTGTAAGTATAGACCTTTCACATTACTTTTCTTTGTGAACAGTTTTTAACATCTTTTATATGGAAAGAATGATGGCTGTGCTGGAGGCTCAAGGAATGGCACATGCTACACCATGTAAGAAGCTCTCCACTATTGAATTGGGGAATGTAGTATATGCATTTTCATTTCTAAATTTGATTTTCTTTCCCAGTGAAGAATGCTCTGCTCGAGGGGGAAAACAGGACGGCTCTTGTGCCAGTGGATTCGGAGTTTGCTGTGTTTGTATGGAAGGCATTTTTTTAAAGAAATTGACAATAATTGACGAGATTTTTTTAGTTGTGTCCGTTTGTGGTAGCACAGTGAAGGACAATTGCTCCTACTTGGTGCAACCTTCCATCACAACTGGATTGCAAGTGCCCTGCACTTACACAGTGTGCAATGCAGGCAACAACATTTGCCGTATTCGATACGATTTCACAGTAAGTTTTTCTGAAGTGAATACATAAAAAGTATAATTAATTTGATTTTTTGGAAAGATTTTTCAAATTGCTGGACCTGTCACTGGCAGTACGGTTGCTGCTGCTGCAGTCATTACAAATAGTATGTATTACCTAAAATTTTGTTTTAGTGAGAAAATGCTAAAAAATCAAATTTTAGGTGGGGCCATTGGTCATTGCAATGCAGATACCTTTAAGGTGACAACTCCTGGTGGAATGGGCTCTCCCGTGATTTGTGGAATAAATACTGGCTATCACAGTAAGCTGGCTCAGTGCAAAAAATGCAACGCTGTTTAATGACTTAATGATTTTAGTGATTGTGGATGCATCACAATCTTGCCAATCAGCAACATTCACTATTAATGGTAATAATGGAGTCACAAGACAATGGGACATTAAAGTGACCCAATTTGCTTGTGGTGACACTGACATTTCAGGTTGGGTTAATTTAGGCAAAAAATAGGGTTTTTTGTGATAGCTATTACTGTAGGTCCTCCCGGATGCTTACAATACTACAAAGATACTTCTGGGGTATTTCAAAGGTACCAAAAAAAGAGAAAAAATCAATCTTGAATTAAGCAGATTAATTATAATTTTAGCTTTAATTTTCCTGTTGCTGCCACTGCCGTTCTGAGTACAGGTATACTGTATTTACCGTTTTTTAACTTTAACTATCCACTACTTTAAATCTTTTTACTTGCTGTAGCCACTCATTTGGTGAACCAAAAATACCAGATTTGCATTAGAAGAGGCCTGAATTTTTGCCACATTTGCTATTCACCAACTTTTGCTGCTATTACTGCCCTAATCGCTCAAATATCTTTTGGACTGTCGTGAGTTGCAAAACACAGCTCTTACTAATTGCACTTTTAATCTTTTATCCATTTCTTGCTTTTCTTTGTAGAGCTTCAGCTGCACCTGCAGCAATTGATGCAAAATCAGACATTGGAACCGCCTGCACTACTGATTACATCACTGTAAGAATTAAGGCTTATAACTAGCATATAACTAGAGTATAACACTCTGATTTTTCCCACAGATTCCTAATGGGCTAAGTAATACAGAAGTGCTGAATATGCTCGTTGATCCAGCTCTAGTTCGTAATGAAAGGTTTTGTGGGCGGTATTTGAATGTTGCGACCAATTTAGCCACCACAATAACTGTTTGCTGTAAGGCCACGTGGTAAAATTAATTCAGGCCCAATTAACAACGAGATTGTTTCAGCTCGCACTTTGCCCTTCCGGATTGGAGTTGTCACGGATGGAACTGAAGTGACCACTGCTGCTGACATGGCTACAACCAATGAGCAATTTGCTCATCCTGGAGGAATCACAGGATTCCAATTGACCTATTTCCAAGTACCTTGTTGAAATGACCAATTTAATTAGGTTTCAAGCATGTTTCTTCCGCAAAATAAATTTTTCTGAGTTTGCATATCACTTTGACGAGAGATGAAAAGATGAGACATTTTCAAAATGGGAAAACTTTGAATACCCATCAAACGGAGAGAACTTGCTTCAATTGAGCTTGGCACGCAGAAAGTTACAAAAGAGGGCCTCTTTTTACCTTAAAATCCTCTTATGAAAAGGAAGGAAATGAAAAGTAGTTGCTTTTTAGCCATGCAACCGAACGCATCATGCCAAACTGTTGCTCCACCAGAGTTGTACTCAAATACAGCGTATTTAGTGTTTGCCTATGTATCCCTCATCATCATCGAAGTATTTGGCAACGGACTCTTGCTGCTGATGCATATCTATGAAAAATATGGCGTGGACAGCCTCAAAAGAACTGTCATGAACCAATTAGCATCTCAAATGTGCTTTTGGATACTGCTTTCCAATATTCTCATTTTGCCACTAGGAACGTATTACATGACTACACTTCCACCTTTGGAAGGCCAGGCAAGTACGACAAGACTCTATTTTTCTCAATTGATAATTGGATCTGTGTCGTCAATGTATATGCTGTGTGGATTGTGCTTTTGCGAAGGCCTCGCTCTGAAGTGCTTGTATGTCATCAAATATTCCAGCTATGCCATGACAGATGAGAGCTTCATAGCAATTTTTCTGGGAATGTTCAACACTTTGTTTGTTGTCAGCTCTAGCTTTGTCAGATGGTTTCTTGGGGAATTGGAGGCCAATGTGCATGTGCATTTTTTGGCTGGGCACGAGATTCCAAACAGGAATGAATTCCACCAAAAAATCATGCTAGTGTAAGTTAACACAGTTTTAAACATGTACAGCTTCTAATTTCACGAGAAATTAATCAGGACGACTTTATTGCCTTGGGCTGTAATCTTAATTGGTAGTACAATCAGCTTTGTGGTAATTACATACCGGAGAAAGAGGATTTTCCAAGTGGAGCAACCGGATGGTGAAGCTTATGTCTCGCATCATTACAACACGCAAGCAAACGAGAATATGATAAGTGTAGCCGGATACGTGTTTTGCGTCGCATTTCTGTCCTTAAGTATTTTGCCAAAAATTGTACAAAATACTTTTGGCCTCTGCTTTGGTCCCATTTTCTCAGCATACTCCTACTTGATGGTGTTCTGGATCACTTCGCCCATTTTGCCATCATTATTTTTCCTGAGGAAACCTTCTCGTTTCAAAATTGCCATAGAGCACTTGCCTTGTTTCAATTAATTCATGCTAAATAAAACTGAGCTTGCATAAAGCCATTTGGTCAACATTCTATTCATCAGAGTTAGTGCAAACACGATAAAGAGGAATTTCTTTTTACAAATTATCAGCTAGACATTTATCACAAGAAAACCGCGCGCATTTAGGATTACTTCCTCACGTTCTTGCACACCCACTCCATGCCATCCTTGACACCTTCCCCAGTCGTGGCAGCGCAAGGCTGAATTTGCCAATGTCTGTCCTTGATGTGATGAAGGCCCAGGCCTTCGGCAATGCCGGAGGCAGCAGAGGCATATTGCAAATCTTGCTTGTTGGCATAAATCATAAGTGGAACTCCGACCAGTTTCTCCTCAGCCAAAAGCTCTTGCAACTCCTGGCCAGTCTCTTCAAACCGCTTCGGATCAGCGGAGTCAATCACATAAATGAGGACATCAGTGTTCTATGATCACAGATTTTTGAATATATACAGAAAAATAAGGTGAAAAATATTTGCTGTGCCTTACTTCAAAGTAGTTTCTCCAGTATGGCCGGATTTTCCTTTGTCCCCCAATGTCCCACACATTCAACTTGAACCCCTCGGACTGGACGGACTTGATATTGAACCCCTGTGTGGGAGTTATGTGAGAAACATCTTCAGACGCCAATTGCTTCAGCAGTGTTGTCTTGCCCGCATTGTCGAGGCCGAGGAGCAGAATTCTCAATTCTCGATCAGGGCTGGACTTGAGTTTTCTCAGAATGGACAAAAGCCCCATTTTCCAAATATGTTCAGCCAGCAGAATAGGAAAGGAAAGCACCACCATACAACAATACCTGGCTGCTTTCGAAAACCAAGGTAATTTTGTTATGACTCCTGTGCACATGACAGCCAGAATCGATGGGGAATTCAGCAGTGCAAAATTCCTCTCGTGATTGATAGGAAATCAATGCGGATATCAAGGCATTTAGTTGTATTTTCACTTAAACATTGATATAATATATGCAAACAACCATTGGTGTGATATGCAATATAACAACAACTCAATATCTTGGTGGTAACAATTGGCAAGCATAGATTGTCAAGCAAACAAGGGCAAAAAGGGGGAGTGGGGGAGGAGCATTTTTGAATCAATATAGTTGAGCAAAACATAGGAAATCAAACTTGACTAGATTTGGCATTGACTAGGGAATTCTAGACTCTCCACACTTCCATGTAACTTTTGGAGCCATCGTAGCTTTTGGTAGCCTCATGTCTATCAGGGAGAAAAAGGTCTGTGAGCAGGCATATAATTATAATTAAAACTAGGACAATTACCTTATATTACTACTGGATGACGACGTCACAGGTCCAAGAAATGACCCGATGGAATCATCAAGGAAACTACTGCTGGTATTGCCAGCACTCGTCGCAGAAATCTGATGCCTATTAGACAATGGACTCCTATAATGGGAAGAGGAAAAACCACGAATGAATGGATGCTCTTATGAAAACATCTGCTTTTTGGCAACTCACTTGTGATCTCTTAGCATTGACATCTTTGGCATTGTTCCACCCACCAGAGAGGGATTGTAGAGGTCAGCAGTATTAATCAGACTATAAAAGAAGGAAATTGCTATTAATTGGTGCCGGAGGATATTCATAATTTGGCAAGTGGTGATAAATGGACAAGTATACGAAAACGACAGAAAAGGAAGAAAATCAGCTTTTTACACTCACGTCGGTCCGGGATGTTGAAATGCTTCAGCAGCTGAAGTTCCAGACGGTTCCCTTCGTTTCAGAGAAGGGTTGACGACATACATGGAGTCTGAAGTAGGCGTGGCCCTCATCATGTCGTAATGTGAGGGTGTGACCGCAGCAGACCTCATCAGCATCTCATTTGCTGCACTCACCCTCAGCTGCATCTCCGCAACTGAAGTGGGCGTGGCCCGCATCATATCAGCCATTGAGGTGGGCGTGGCTCGCAGCAACTCTGACATGCTGGTGGGAGTGGCTCTGAGCATTTCAGCCGGAGCACTGAGCCGATGCAGCTCAGCCGAAGTGGGCGTGGCTCTGACGAAATCTGATCGCATGAGCTCGGTATGAGAGGGCGGGGCCCTCAGGCTGCTCAGGAACTCTGCAGAGGGCGTGACCGATCTCATCAACTGCTCTTGCCCTTGTGCACTCTTCAGGAACATGTCCCCAGAGGGTGTCAAAGACCTGTGGGTGTGGCCCAGTTTCTTCGAGAGGTTGAGGGAGTGGTACTGTGGGGGCGTGGCCAGCACACTGGGCATCGAAAACTGCTGGTGCAGCTGTTGCTGTTGTTGCTGCATATGCTGTTGCTGCTTCTTGTGGGGGCTCGAGTTTGCTATTGCTATGTTGAGAACATTTTCATTGATGGTACCAGGGGACGTGGCAGCCATTTTCGAAGCGATGAAGTCTTCCAAATTGTTGACAGCCAAGTTTGAGGCGGAATTTTTGCTCTGCAGTATTCGAACCATAGCGTTTCGTTCGGCCAGAGTGGTTTCCAGGCTCTTGATGGCGGTCTCCATTTCAGCACACTTGCGCTGTTGCATTTCGTAATTTTAGTGTGGAAAATAGTTTGATACAACACATGCATAGTATTCACAAAACACACGCACAAAAAAGTAGTTGCATAGGAAAGCCACGCCCATTGAATTGAGAATGGAGTCAAAAAGAGCAGCAAACGAATGGTAGCATGAGCTTTCCATGTCGCAACTTTTGGCTCATTTGCTCAGAGCAAAAGTTGGACACATTTGATTGCGATTGCAAGTTGTGTAAAAGAAAGTAGCAGTGGTTGATTGACGTCCCAACAAACAAGAGATAGCACGATAACAGCGGATTCAGAATGAAGGTTTTTACCTGTGCATTTTGCATCTCTTCAAACTGCTTCATCTTGTCACTGCGCGCGTCAGCGATCATCTTCTCGGATTCAGCGCTGGTCTTTTCCAGGGCTGCAATTTTGGCATCTTTGGGTATGGCAGCAGCGTCAATGGCCACTTGCCTCATAGCAGTCTCTTCCAAATATCTCTGCTCCCACTGAGTCCTCTCGGATTCTAAACGGATAACCTGCGACAGAAATTATTGTTACATTTGCGCTGCCCATTATTCCATTTGATCAAAGGCTCACCTTTTCCTCGAATTCGCTCAGCTTTCTCCTAAGATCTTCAAGGCTGTCTCCAGATCTTTGATTATTGGGATCAACATTCCCTTTGAGAGCTTCTCGATGTTCCTTCAACTCCTCTTCCAATTTGGCTCTCAGCTTTTTCTCCATCGCCTCTCGTTTCTCGGAGGCCTTTTGCAACTGATCCAAGGATCGGGTCATCTGCTTGACACGATCCGCATATCCCTCTTTCAGCCTGTTCTCCTCCTCCAGCCTCAAAACAGCAGTTTGAGCGTTTGACAAAGCAGAGTCCAAAATCTGGATATGAGCTCGTTGCTCCTATGAAACACGATTATCTCATTAATCGAACGCTCAATGCAAGATCCAATATTTACCTCCAGTGTCTCATTAAGAGCTGCCATCTCAACTTCCTGTCGTTCTTTGGTATTCAGCAGCATTTTGTTTTGATCCATCAACTGCCTAATTAGGCCATCCTTCCTGAGAATTTCTCCCCTAAGAATCGAGTCAAGGCCAGGAATGTTTTGGTTTTTGGCCTCCCCTGACATCAACTGGGACATTACAGCCTCGTGTCTTTCAGTGACCTCCTAAAGTAAAGAATTCAAAAGTTATGGCGGTGGCAACTCACTAAGAGCGAGATACTGCAGCAGCCATTAAAATTAGCATTTTTTTGGTGCAAGCAACTCTATGAGCAGCACTTGCAGTCGTCATGTACCTTATTTGCATCACTGAGACTGATGATGACTGCTTGCAGCTTGGCCCTTGCAGATTTCTCCAGCATTTCTCGTTTTTCAGAGTGCTTTAGCAATGATTGGTATGCCTGGTGGATTTTTGCCATTTCCTGCTCAAGCGAGGAAACCCTTGCGATCTTTTTGGCAAATTCGTTCATTTGGTGATGCAATTTCTCATTTTCAGCCCTCAACGTTTCCATTTGGTGCAGATCATAAGCTGACATGGTCGACGAAGAGGAGGCTGCTGCTGCTGCGGCAGCCATTAACTCTGAGGCCAGCTCTTTGGTATTTGCATATACTGGATTTTTCTTGTCTTCAGAAGGCGACTGGGGGTTGCTGCAAAATAAACTCCATGTTATGAAAATAGCCTAAGCTGAAAGTAAAAGATGGCAAACCTCTGGTCAATCCCAGTGAACAAATCTGGTTGGCTTCTCGATAAAGCTTCGTTGCTGCTGGCGTTCCTAAGTTTGTCCAAATTGGTACCAACCAGGGACAGTCTTTGATTCTGATGTAGCCCTTGGCTTTGGTTGACAGTGGCAACTGAGGCAGCTTTCCTGGCAGCCAGAGTCGACCTTAGCGTTGCCAAGTCTTTGTCGGCACTATTGAGATCCACTTTGCTAGATTTGGCAGGGCTCAAGTTCAACTTGTTGATGATGCTCTGAGCTGCGTTGGCATTATTTTGCTGAGATGATCCTGAAGCGGAGCTGGTAACGGATATGGCGTCTGACATCATCATTTCTTTAGTCAATTTGGCAATGATGTCTGTGGAAGAGTTGCTCGATCCGCCAATGTTGTCGGAGTTCCCACCATTCCCCTTGGGAATGGCACGGTGATCAAAAAAGGCACCAGAACTCGTCACTTCCAAAGGACTTCGGCCACGATAATTGTTAAAATCCGAGTTCTTGCTAAGCACAGGATCCTGCACTGCAGTGGGATGAGAGTATACAGACGGCGTCAACTTTGACATTTCAGATGATGAGTTGGCTATCATGGGTGACAGCATAGGAGATCCAGCGGAAACACCCAGCCCTCTAAGCTTTGCTTGTTGCTGGCTGAGCAGTTCTTCGTGTAGAGACCTTGGTAACGAAGGGAATATGTTATGGGAGTCTAGGCTAGTCATGGGAACCGATCCGGGGCCTCCGGGATGCATTCCAGGTATCCTGCTTCCACGCAAGTCTCTGTCACGTTGCAAGTTACGGCTGTGAAGCTGCATTTGTAATTCCAACGGGGAAATGTGCATATTAGTGAAGGTAGGCAAAGGGGTGGAGGCAATGGAGGATGCTCCTGTTGAGGTCATGGGAACATCTCCATTCTCTTCGCCTTGAGGCTCCTGCCTTTCCATGTGACGAAGGACGAACTTTTCTTCCTGCAAGTCCAAAAAAAAGAGGAATGTGATGAAACACTCTGATTGAATCATGGAGCGCCGAGAATTGAGGCTGTCAAGCAAGGCTGTCATAATATGGAAATTTTTGTCTGCTGCAAGTGGGATATGTGATGCATAATGGAAAGAATACAAATGTATCAAAGGAGGGAAGTGTGAATAGAGAGGCTTGGGAAATTGTCATGAATAAATAATTAAGTATCTAAGCTCACAACGCAGCAAGAGCACTTCCATGCTCCTGAAAAATTCATTCGGAAAATCTTTTCATTGTGTTCATAAATATTTGAATCTAGCTAGCACTGAGCTTTGTGTAACGGATAAGTAGCTCGACAGGACAAAATATCCTTCGGTAGTTTGAAAATGGTCCAATAATATTGGAACTTTTATTTGCTGACTGCCAATGGACTTGATGTACAAGGTCAATACAGCACAATGTGAATTGTCAACATTACCAGCCATAGTTGTATAAATACAATATAAAAATAAATCACTTTTTAATGAATGGTCCAGATAATGTCCATACGTAAGAGAATTTAAATTTCAGTTCTCCCAACCAGAAATTTCATTCCACAATATGAGATCAACTCGGCCACAAAAAATATGTGACTGATTTGTGGGACTTTTGGGAGTCACAACCTAAACACAAAGTTGTGCTACTCAACAAAATTTTTGAATTCCACAAAAATGTTGAACAATTGTAGCATTGAATGTTGCACAATTTTGTGCAACACATCTTGAGCCAATTCTGAGTCACTCAGTTTGGCAACAAATTGAACACAACACTTTTTTTCAATTAGAAGTTGAGTTCCACAAAAATTGCTATTTCGTCACGGATTTCAGCCTCAAATTGCCCGATTTGAGTCACTCTTAAGTAAGTCATAAAAGCCCTGCATAACCTTTAGGAAAAATCCAAGAATTTAAAATTCTAGCTTAGCAAAATATTAAGAGATGGCTCTGCTATCAAACCCATATTATTTAAATGTAATTATATTTACAACTTTGCTATGGATAATGAATTTCAAAAACATTGCTTTTAGTCCAAACTAAACAATTATTGAAGTAAAAATAATTTTACTTCAAAATTATAATGGAAATATGAAATATTTAAAACAAATCAAGAAGCCAGTAAGTAAAAGAAGTAAGTAGACTAAAAATATTAATTCTCTCACAAGTCCCATATCTAAAGGACACTTGCACATCTTGTCTGATGTGCATAAGACTTGCAAAGACAGCCATCTATTGGCCTTAAGTCTAATTATATACTTGAATGATGCTCTCATTCCTAGCACCTTTTTCCTAATAGATAATGCCAAAAAATTGAACTGACAATTTGGTCACAAATTCTCAGCGAAAATATCTGAATTTTGATTTCACAATTCACATTGTGCCAAAATTGTAAATTATAATAGAGCCACAATGTGGATGATTTACTCAAGAATTGTGAGAGCCTCTTTGAACTTATCAAAACTGAGTTCCACAAAAATCTGTATTTCGTCACGGGTTTTAGCCACAATTTGCCGAAATTGGGGGACTTCTGAGTTACCCAAAAGTCCCTCAGAAGTTCTTCAAAATTTTCGAAAATTTCTGGTTGGGAGCTATTTTTAGCTTTATATATAGCAAACTTCACTATATTGCTAGCCAATGGCTTTTCCTGGGCATTCTAAGAGAATTGCACTTAAAATCAAGACCGCAATGCATTAAAAGCCTATTCTTCAGATAATGTAAGGCCTATGAGAGTGTCAGTTCTAGCTAAGTGGCTCTACTTACGTGCCAAATAAGTACTCACAAAATGTACCAAGAATAAGAGTAGAGAAAAATAGCTGAAAAGTAATGCTAGCTTACTTTTAATAGAAAAATGTGGAAAAGCTGTCTAATTGTAATATAGATGCATCAAAGATAGCCAAAAGAGCCTTGAAGACTAATGAATGTCTATGTAGTCTTGATTACAGGAGCAAATAATCAATATTAGCCGCAAGCCAACTGAAAAATCAATTCAGCAGCCTTCTGAGGCAACTCTGACAAGAAAGCAATCTTACATGATAATGTTTTTCCAATTCGATGAGTGAACAATACCATCTGCTTTTCACCAGGCAAAGGACAAGGTAAAACTGAGTTTTTGGTCTAGCAAGGCCGCTTGCTTTCTTCTCTCTGTCTATCATAAAACTTAGGACCGCTTTCCCTCGGCTAGAGAACCTTTTGACGAGGAAGAAGACGGAACTTTTTGAAGCCGAAGACATGAATTACCCATTAGTTAAGGATACAGCTAATACAACTTGGACAAAATGTACTGCTCAGCAAGCTCGACTCAATGGCACTCATAAATCCAAGCTAATGGAATTTGAAGGGAGCTTCCGCGAAGAATGGCAACATTTGAGCCTAAATGGACGAAAACACAAGTTCCGCCTTGAAAGTGGGAAAAGGAGTGAAATGTTTAATCTAAAGGTATTGTGAAAAAGGACCAGACATAGGCTCGAAAATAAAATAAAGAGACCATAATAGAGCGGAAAAAAAGAGGGTGAAATTGCAAATTGAAAGAGCAATTTTATCCAGACATAAAAAGCATCTGGCAAAAATTGCACCACAAACATGTTTTGATGCACAAAAACTTGACCACCACCATTCCTTATTAAGGTCTTTAGGCGCGACAAGCTGGCATTAAAATGACATGCAGAGAAATTGGAAAGATAAACAGAGTTTTTATTACGCCCAAAGTATTCCCAAAGAATGTTTAAGCTACTGTCAAAAGAATGCCCAACTGACTGCATCTAAAAGGAGGCCACAAAAAATAAGGCCCCGGACTTTCCCACTACACTGCATTGTTGGGACTGCTGATGATCAAACCACTGCTCTTGCATGTATATATTAGCCAAAAGTTGCTGAATAACACCTAATCAACAAGGCTGTTGGAACGCTTCCAAAATATTTATTATTTTCGTTGAAAGCGTGAATAAATGTGGTTTTCAATACATTTAACTAACTTCTTTTGCATATTTGAAAGTGGAAAGAAAACGGAATTGTAAGGTATTATGAAGCAAATAATACAAGCTTTGCATGACTGTGCCTGGAAAAAAGGCCATTTTCTCATTGCACATAATAATACACCAATCTCAGCGCCATAGTGCACAGTTGTGTAGGTCGAGAAAATGCCAAGTAGTAAATCACTTCCTAGCCTTTCTTATACCATATAATGAAAACGCTACTTTTTCAGCCTTGCTTACAACATTTTTGAAATTGCATGCGACAGGAATAAATGGTCAAAAATTGCACCATCAATCACTTACTACGAGAGAGGGAAGCGATGGAATACTAAGAAACAAAACTCTCTTATAAAAGAAGCAAGGGCCTTTCTCAGCAGTCTAAATAAGGCCGACTTTGACCGACAAGGCTTTAGATTCTCCCCCAGTGCAGTGAATCCTCTAGTGCAATCTTGTCATCTACCATCATTAACAGTATGAGCCTTCCCCCCTCCACAGAACACTTAGCTAAATGAAGTAAACCACACACACACGTTCTCGTTTGGATCCTTAGTATAAGGAAGGAAAATTCAACTTATGCTAATCAGAGGTCATTCACATTCTTAGAGACTTTTTTCATCTCAAAGTTATAGCAAGTTTGGGATAGCTAAACAAGAAAAATTCTATCTCTGCCAAGGAAACTAGAATAAGCTTGATTACCTGGGTCAGGTTTTCAGTCGATGTTGAGACATCCGTCTCACTTCCGCTAAGGCTTGGGTGATATCTTGCAGTCGGTTTAGCCAACTTTTGCATCATCATGGCTGATCCTCCTGGGCTGGGACTCGGCCCAGACCTAGGAGCTGGCACAGGATATGAAGAGAAACCAGGCGATGATGCTTGCAAAGTCATGGGAGGTCTACTTTTGTACAAAGGTGGCGGTCCTCTCATATTCGAATTCATCATCATAGGGTGTCTAAGCAAATTTTAAAAAAAAACCATGAACATTGAACTAGTTTGATGCCAAGCGTATGTTTACCCTAAAGGCGGCCGTTGAGTGGGCCGACCCATCATTTCTGTGGCGGGTTGCACTGCAGCCTCCATGGGAGGCTTTTGGTACGGCCTCATGTCTACTTTTGCATCATGCTGAGAGTTTCAGCAAATGAAGCCTCGAGCCGAGTGACGCCCATGCGATTTGACGGAAAAAACTCACGGTGGGCCCGAAATCGATATGAATTCACGAGGTTTGGTTCCGGCCTCCAAAAAATTGGCGGGTTGGGCTCGACCACAGAAGTCAGCTGTATGCGGAGAAAGGAAAACTTTGTTGATGTTTGATGCGTGTCCCGGACAGCCTCAATTTCGGCTGCTGAGGCTCTTCGCTCAAAGGAGAGAAAATTGAGGTCACAACAACATGAGCAACATAACCGAACCGAACTTTACTTTTTAAGGCTAATCTATTCTTTTAAATTCCAACTTTCAACCATAAAAACCTAACTTATAATTGCTGTTATGGTTATGTTAAGAGATAAAAATAATTAGTCAGTCATTCAAAACTAATTTGCTGCTTTATCTTTCACATTAATCGAATTTTGATTGGAATGTCGAGAGATGGACTTACATTCCGGGACAACAGAGCAACAGCAGCGTTATCTATAGCTTTTTCTGTCACCTTTTCTGGTTGTTTTGACGGTTTTTATCAAAATAACGGCCGCACCCAAAGCTTTAAGTTATTTGATTTCATAATTATGCTTGAGCAAACAAAAATATTGTGCTCATTCTATAATTGAATGATATTTTGGTTTATTTTGACTATTTTGATAAATCATTACTCTACTTTCTTCGAAGCTGTCTGGTAGCTTTGTTCATCTCAATTAATTATCTGGGTTGCCAGATCCGGACCCAGAAAATCCTCAAAAAATTCAATTTTTTGTCAATTGATACCCAACCATAACCTTATATCACCTAATTGCATGTCAATAATGAAACCAAAATAGCGCATTGCAATCAGTTTTTTGGAAGGTGTGAAAAATATCGTCAAATCACAGCGTTCATTTCATATTTGATGTCAGTTTTCAAAAAAATGGATAAGTTGCGAAAACAATTCTTTTTGGGCCTGACTGGCTACCCTGTGGAAATATGCAACCACCTGACCTGGAGCAAACTTTCCAACAACCTGGGGAGTACGCGCGCGCGCGCGCGCATGAGTCAAGCTGGCTGAGCCAAGCAAGGCAAGGCCAAATTTGGCTTGTCTTTGAGCCAGTCCAACGATAGCATAAGCCGCGCCTCCACCTTTACACGAGGTAAATCGCATCGTATTTCAAGTGTAGGCTAATTAATTGAACCATTTTGAAAATAATAGGAGCTCTATCAACATGCTGCATTGGTGCCTCTTCCTCAGCCTCGTTTCAGCTGGCTTTGCTGAAACCAAAGTTGGAGACTTTGAAAACTACGCTCACGGCATAGGTGGGGAAGTTTTCATCAAGGATGAAAAGACCCTACTCATCAAGGGATTCACCTACGACGGGGCTGGCCCCGATGCCTTTTTCTGGGTTGGAAAATCCCAGGCGCCATCTGGAGTAGGAACAATCCTGCCTTACCCTTTTGAAGGCAAATTCTACGACTATGAGGACAAGGAGGCGCCCATTCTCGACCGAAGATTTAACGGGGAAGATATTGAGTGAGTGGCTCTAAGTGTAGTTTAAGTGAGCAGTTTTCTCAAAAAGCATGAAAAACTGGTAGTTTTGAATCAGAGCAATAACCCTGGATTGTAGATTAAAAAATTACTTTTAAGTACTCTGGTTTTTGGGATGATAGCTCAAGAAAAAGGATAATGTGTATCTTAACCTGGCTTGAAAATGTTTTTCCCACCTCCTAAAAGGGCCTCTTTTAATCATTGGTAATAATAAGGCAGCTGAATCATCGTGACGCAATGTCATGCAAGTTATACATCGAGCTGATATTGCTTCCTGTGTATATTTTTGCTACAAGAATTCTTTACTTAATTTACTTAGGTACTTGATATATATTCTTTACAACCAGGATTTTACTTCATTTGCTTGCTTAATCACCACTACAACAATGCCCTCATAAAGACCACTAATCTTTGGTTATGTCCTAATTGAAAACGACTCGTTAAAAAATTTGCAAACCTGTTTTCATAGATCGTAACCTTGTATTGTTGTTGTTTTTTTGCTCATAGGTTAACCCTGCCTGACAATTTGAAAACTTCTGACCTCAAGTGGATTTCAGTTTGGTGCAGACAATTCGGCGTGAACTTTGGTGACATGTTCTTCAGCGTTGAAAATGCCACTGATCATGTTGATGAGGACCACCATGACATGGATCATGATGATGATGATGGCCTTCCTCCTCCTCTAATTGAACCTGACAACTCTCACGATGCTAAGCATCCTGGATGGAAGGAAGACTCTGATGTTTACAGCGAAGCTGAGGCCGAGGACGATCATGGTCATGCCCATGCTGAAGGCTCAGCCTCAAGGATGGCAATCTCATTTTCTGTGATTCTGCTACTTATCCCACATGTCTGATGTGTAACTTCTTTTGCAATCATCCAAGCTATATGATCAGACTTTCTAAAATTACCACCGGTTTCATTGCCATATTAATAATGCTAGATTTTTAACCATATAACTAAATAATGACAATAAAAGATATTTGGACTTCTTTTCAATTTGGCAATTTTCCGTCAAAGCGATTCGCGTCAAAATGGAAGTTTCCAAATACCTACGCCCAATTTCCCCAAGGTTGTGCGATGAAAACTTGTTTTGCCCATCAAATCGGGAATTTGGGAAGAGCCGCGCTTTTTGCTCGAGCTTGTGAGTTGTGGCTGAATTCGATCACTTACTGCAATTCAAAACAAAAACAAAGTTGCATGAGAAAATTCTTGATGTGTAATAATGGCGTCAAGGTTTCAGAAGAAAGGTGCCAGTCAAATTCCTTCTATTCCGGGGACCAAACCGAGTTTGTTCAACTATCAATTACTAACCGGGAGCGGTATTCCTGGGCTGGACTTGCTCGTTGGAGGTGGCCTTCCATTGGGTACTGTGACTTTGGTTGAAGACACTCCTGCTAGTGAAACGGACGCTGAGAGCGGGCAGAACTATGCTCAATTACTTGTTCAATATTTCCTCTCAGAAGGAGCTTTTCATCGCCATGAATTATTTCTTGGCCATATCCAGCCCGTTCATTTATTTGCGTCAGTTAGCAACGCTCATGAAGAAAAAAATGTCGTTGCCCAAGATGATGAGCAGATGAAAATTGCTTGGCGTTACAAGAACCAAGCTCCTAAAACTGAAGAGTTGACTTCAGGCAAAGCTCACGGTCATCATTTCAACTTGAACAAAGTTGTCAAGGAAGAAGAGCTCAATCTGCAAAAGTGGACTATTCAGCCTGATCAACTTGACAACAGTTACAATCGATTGTTTAAAGCTATTCAAATCAGTGCTGAACAGTTTGTGATCAATCCCAAAAAGCCCCCAATCAATACTCCTAGCAATTTACTGAGGATTGGACTTGTTGATATCCTTGGGAATGCCATGATGGGACCTGAAGACATGCTGACATTTCTTTACAGACTCAGAGCGCTCGCAAGAACTCATCTTTTGGTCATAGTCATCTCACTATCTGGTGACTTTTTTGCCAAGCACGAAGTAGACGGGCCAGTCCATAGGAGAGTCAAAGAACTGGTGGACTTTGTGCTGGACCTTACTGCATTTTCAAAGGCAAAGCGCTCTTCAAGCGTGTTCAAAGATTATCATGGACTGATAGAGCTTACAAAGGCTTCCCCCTTGAATTGCCTAGTGAATTCTGCCAATATTAATCATGTCAAGTCGAAGCATCTGTTCAAGTCACTAAGAACCAAATTTTCCATTTCTCCTATGCACCTTCCACCAGAGCTTGAGAAAGAAGTGGTGAAAGAAACTGCCGGGCTTAACCTGAACAAATTGGAGTTTTGAGTATCCGTCTGTGCTTATTTTTCCCCTCTTTTGTTGCAGCAATGAAGCCTTCTTTGGAGTGGCTGCCTTATGTGACAGCCTTGCTTCATTTGGTGGCTTGTCCATTCACCAAAGTTGAAGAGAGCTTCAATTTGCAAGCATGTCACGACATTTTGTACCACCAAACAGACCTCAACTCCTACGACCATCTGGAGTTTCCAGGAGTTGTCCCTAGGACCTTTTTGGGGCCAATGTTGGTCTCTGTGCTGGCATATCCCCTTGTAACACTTCTGGCCCTTGTGGATGGCTCCAAATTCATTGCCCAGTTCATTGTGAGATGCATTCTGGCCATGCTGGTGTTGGGAGGCCTGCAGAAATTAAGGAAGGCTGTTCTGTCTAAATATGGACCCAAAACTGCCATGTGGCACCTGATCATAACTACCAGCCAGTTCCACATAATGTTCTATGCCAGCCGACCTCTACCAAATATTTTTGCCCTTGCCTTGACCATGTATGCGTTTGCCTTTTGGATCGAGGGGCTTCGGGAACGTTTCATAGTTACGTCAGCCTTTGTGATCCTTGTCTTTAGAGGAGAGCTGGCCTTGCTTCTCGGGCCAGTGCTAATTATGGACTTGTTGGCCAAAAAGGTCACCATACTGCTCACGTTCAGATATGGCTTGGCAGCCACTTTGGTGAGCTTAACAGCCACAATTTGCGTTGACACAGTGTTTTGGAAGCAGGATTGGCTGTGGCCCGAGGGAAATGTGCTGTATTACAACATAATCCTCAACAAGAGTTCCAACTGGGGAACTTCTCCATGGCCTTGGTACTTTTATTCTGCCTTGCCAAGAGCCCTGTTTGCCTCATCTGTGTTCGTGCCCCTCGGTGTCTTGATGGATAGGAGACTTGTGCTTCTAGTTTTGCCCTCCGTGGTCTTTGTTACTCTCTACTCCTTCCTACCTCACAAAGAGCTTCGATTCATAATCTATGTGGTTCCCTTGCTCAACATTGCTGCCGCTGAAGCCTGCAAGCGAATTTGGGAGGCAGCCATGAAGAAACCTTCTGTTTTGAGAGGCATTGGAGCCTGCTGTGTTGCTCTGCACATTGTGGCCAATGTGGCCTTCACTTCAATGATGGTCTACATTTCCAGCCATAATTATCCTGGAGGAGCTGCGTTGATGCACCTTCAACAAGGGGTGGAGCAACCTGAGACCCCCGTCAATCTTCATATTGATGTGTTTTCTGCTCAAACAGGAATTAGCAGATTTACTCAACTTCATGAGAAGTGGACTTATAACAAAACCGAAGACCTTTCCTTAGAGCATCTTTCTAAGTTCACCCATTTATTGGTGGAGTCTCAGGATTCTCATACCTTCAAAGGACTCGAGCAAACGCATGATGTGATCCATACTGTGACTGCCTTTTCTGGCATAGCTTTTTTAAAAGGTGATAGCCTGTTTCCACCATTCAAAATCAATTTCTCTCCAGCTATTTCTATTTTCAAAAAGAAAATCGGATCCAATTGACCTCCCACCAAAGTCCCGTGCTCAATAAAAAAATGTATAAAAATCAATATCTTTAAGTATGCCCTCAAAAAAATAAAACTGCTAGTTTTGTGGTAAAAGATATGGGTGATAATGTTATCAACTCCCCCTAAAACTCATTGTTACGTGAACAGCCATGATTGATACTGGCTACTTGGTAACCTCTCCAGGCATCTTGACCTGTTGCTCCTGCTTGCTCAATTTTTTAACCCTGGTTTGTGTGATAGTATCTGATGCCAATGCTACAATTCATGGTGGATTTATGACAGCTGTAGCCGTCTTGGGCCTGTTGTTTTGCCTTGTCATCATTGCTTGCCATGTAGTTAAGACATTGGCTGTAAAGATACCTCCTTACCCGTTTGCCTTGTTTCAGGTAAGCAGTCTGTCAGATTTTTCTTCTTTCAATAGTTTTTTTTTGTAAAAAATCAAAACAATTAGGTTATTAGTGGAATTATCATGGCTCTGTTGTACATTTGCACGACAACTTTTCTCCTGACTGAGTACTCCCACATCCCTGTACTGGTGGCATCAGCAGTTTTCAGCTACCTATCAGGATTTATGCATTTGGGCCAGTCAATGTTCCTTGTGAGGGCCATCAAAGTAACCCGAATAGCGAGGGAAGCCATTAATTTTGGCAATTCAATCACCAGCACATCCACTGAGGAGCATGCTGCCAAAGTGGCATATGTGAAGGAAAAAGAAGATGTGGTCATGGATCCCATGCAATCTGTTTATTAAATTCAATTTTTTCACAACATGCAGTCTTGGACTTTCCCACATTGGACATAGTTTTTGTAGATTTGTTGCATCACCAGTCCATTTGGAATCTGTCCTATGGCTAGAGCTGCAATGTTGAAATACTCTGCTTTATTATGTGATTCAAAAAAGCAATCATCTCTTACCTTTGGAAGCGTTTTGGATGTTGTCAAAAGAGTTGAACCAGTCTTGCTCATCATAGTAGCTAGGTGCAAGAGGAGCAAGCCATATGGCCAAAGAATTGGCAATGTTTGCAAAGCCATGCAAAAAGTAGTTAAAGTTGTGAGTAAGATAAATGGCCAAGTCCCTGGATATCACTGAGCCAGCTTGACTTGGTGTGGGTGGTAAAAACGGGGCAAAGTAGTGGTATGAAGGATCTGAAGGTTTGTTGTACTGAAATTGACTTCTCCATAATTTTAAGGTTCCTAAATATGTACAAAACAAATGTTATTTCATGATCAGACTTTTACTCATAACTTCAATTCCCTAGTCTTAAAGTGGGAAAGAAGGTAAAGATTTCAAAATATTGTCTATTGATGTGGTAAATATAGTAATAGAGTGGAAAAATATTGTTTTAAAACTAGATGCAGAAAGATCAACCATAATTATAGGCATAAAAATGCATCAGATACATGTTTGTAGTGTTAATTACCTCCTTGGTTGGCACATAAAAGGCCAGGTTGGTTACAGTTAAAGTCTAGGTGATGTTAGTGGTTTAGCTTTTAAGGTCATAAATGATGATTTACCTGTGGAGCCAATGGTCTTGAGCAACCTTGAGTTCAGCTTGTCTATTGCTACAAATGAGGTATCATCAGTGACCAAAACAAAGTCAAAATTGGGCAGAGGTGAGTGAGGTGACAAAAGCCAAGTCAAATAGGGCAATAGAGCCTTGGCTGATCCAGAGTCTGAGTCAGTCAGGTCTGGTGCCAGGAAAATGTCATCTTCATTATCTTCCATCTCCTCCACCAATTTGGATTGGATATTTTTGTTTCTATTCTCTTGACACCTATTGTGAGTGTCTGAGGCCACAACAATCTGTTTCAACTCTAGAATGTCAGGAATGTTGTAGATCAATGTTGCAAGGGGACAAAAGTTCTGTGAGCTTGGCTTGGCATTTTGGTCAGCATAAGAGGCTGTCCAAATTATGGGACCATCTTCACCAAATACTTTGTTCCAGTCAATGGAACAGATCATCTTACTTTTGTCAACTTGACTCCAGGATTCTCCACTGATCCTCAAGAGACCTTCAAATCCTTTGAGCAAACTTTCCTCCTGAGTCTTTTTGTAGATGAACCCATCATCACTGGGTATCAAGGCCAAGTCTTCATGGCTGAAGTTAGCCACTAGCAGGATATCTTTGGATGCAGTATCAACCAATTCAACACTGATAGAAGCATTCAAATCAAGCCCTTCAAGAGCCTTCTTTGCTAGGCCTAGTTGATGGACAGCCACAGGGAATTTGACTTTAAAGGCCAAACCATCCCTGTACATTGAAGGCCTTGAAGACCCTGCGTTCTTTATTCTGTAGGGCTTGTTGGATGAGGCCTGCTCAATAACATTGATATTTGGCAGCACTTGAACTTGCCAAGGAATGCACTCTTTGTCTGTCATCCTCCATTCAGGATCAATGGGACAAGGGTGTTCAGGTACCACAAAAAAGAAAGCTGTGCTCTCCTCAACCAGCTTTTTCCATGTGCTTCTGATGGCATTCCTTTGGTCAAAATGTTCCATCCTTGAAATAACAGCTATTGCAAGCTGTATTTTGTCACTTTGGGACTCAAAGGAATTATTCCAGAGTGCCATGAAGGCTGCAAAAGAAGGCCAGTTGTAGATGGCCCTGACTCCATTGATTTCAGTCATGCACAACCACTGCACCAGGAGGGTGATTAGGCCAATCAAAGCAAAAATGATGTATTTTATCATGGTGGAGGAAAGCTAGTCTTCATCAACAGGATTCCACTGGCCTTAAAGGAACAGACAACATGAGGAGAAAGCTCATAGAGTACCACAAAGCCCATTGGGTAAAAGTAGGACCAAAAAGGGCCAATCTAAACATCATCATCAAAGCAAATCACTCTCAGATGATTCTCATACTCTTCTTCACAACAAAACTTACCACAAATTAACCAGTCCAACCAAAAAAGGCGGGAACTTAAAATATGTCTTATACAATTAGTTACTTTTCTTGTTTAGTAGCTTTAAGATTTGTAAATTTATTTTCCAAGTGAAGAAACAGAAAATAGCAGATTTATTATTCATTTTTAACAAGAAAATCTTAAAAGCTTTATAAAAATGATAATTTCACAGATTCTTGAAAAAAGCCTCATTGGCAATCTATTTGCAGAAACTTTTGTAAAATAGGTGCTTTTTTTCGAAAAGTGAGATCGAACAAGGTATAATTTTTTTGACATATAAGCTATTTCTTTCATCTTGGCCCGAAAACGCCCGAAGCTTTTACAGCTGTCCCGGAAAAGCCCGAATCCTCAATATTAATCTTTGACCCGGTCCGACCCGAAAAGTATCAATTTTGGAAAACATGAGCCCAAACCGAGCCCGACTTTTCTTGGCACGACACATCTCTAGTCAGATGTGAAATAAAAACATGAGGCGTTTTCAGTTAGTTTCAGTGTTATATAGATATTCTTTTTAAAAACAAGGAATATTTATCTCGCAAAATTGCAGTAGCGAAAAATCGATAAATAAGCATTAAAGATATCGCTCCTTATAATTATGGCAAGAGAATAAGACATTTTTGCTATGAACATCGGCGTTGGTTGACGGAAGAATTAATTTTGATCACTGACCCTCTCGCCGGTGATGTTGATGAAAAAGCTGCTGAATCCGGCTCAATCAGGTTTTCAGCACCCAAAATGCCCGAAAATGTCCCCTTTGAGGCTATTGTTGAGGCCTATGAAAGAATATCACCCTTTGTCCATGTGACCCCAGTGATGACCTCAAGAAGCATCAATGCAATGGCTGCCGCAAACAATGTTGAGATCTTCTTCAAATGTGAAAACTTGCAAAAAACTGGAGCCTTCAAAGCTAGAGGGGCATGCAATGCTGTCCTGAAAACCAAGGAACTTTTGCCATTCCTTAAAGGCATTGCTACTCATAGCAGTGGAAATCATGGCCAAGCAATCGCCTATGCATGTTCAAAGGTATTTTTCATCATTAATATGATTCTTGTGGCTAAATGTCACATAAATTCAGCCATATGGATCCTCATCGATTTAAAATGCTGAAAACGCTCGTTGAATCATCGCCATTTCTAGTATTTTTTTAACGCTTTTGCCAGGATGTAGCCAATATCCCATGTTCAGTAGTTGTTCCTGAAAATACTCCAGAAGTCAAATGCAATGCAATTAAAGGATATGGAGCTGAGCTCATCTTTTGTGAATCATCTCCTCAAGCCAGGTAGGAAACAGAGGATTATTTATGGAACTAAGTTACCATGCGCGTCATTGTGAGAAAAATTAACAATTAATGAGGGAAGACAGGGCAACACTGCTAAAGTAAACTCTCACAGGACTGAAACATGTGCCAAAGTGGCAAGTGATAATGGCCTGAACATCATACACCCTTTTGATGACTACAATGTCATAGCTGGACAAGCCACAATTGCCTATGAACTATTGATGGTGCAAAATTACATGGAGTTGGACGCTATTTTGGTGCCAGTTTCAGGAGGAGGAATGATTTCAGGAATAGCACTGGCAGCTAAGCATCTCAAACCTGAGATTAAAGGTACTCAATGTCATTCCACAGCTCTAGCTGATTTGCACTAATATCTTATGTCTAATTTTTAGTGATTGCTGTAGAGCCATTGGGCAAAGAATTGGGACCTTGCCTTAAATCTAAATCTAGATTATGGCAAAATCCTCCCCAGTTCATTGACACCATAGCTGAGGGGATCAAGACCCAGCAAGTAATTTTAAGCCTTGTGCCCATAGCTGTTTGTAACACACTAAAAGCATTTGATTTTTCAGTGCGGTTCTCTCACTTTTCCCATATTGTGTGCTCTTGTGGAAGAAACTGTCATCACCATCACAGATGAAGAAATGGTGAAAGCTATGAAACTGATTGCCGAGAGAATGAAATTAATTGTTGAAGGAGCAGCAGGAGCAGCCGCTGCAGCAGCCATTTTTCATACCCAAGAAATAGCCCAAAATTGGCCCGACGTGAAAAAAATCGGTGCCATTTTGTGCGGTGGCAACACTAGCCTGGAAAACTTTCCCCACTAGTGTTCAAATGAAAATACGGTTGAACAGGACTTGATTAAATTGTAAAAGTATTTGTGGCTGTGACAGGCCACAATAGTCATTTTAAGGCGAGCTGAAAGGACTCTGCGTCGTTTGCCTGTATATTTGTGCAAGTGAAAGCCCCGGGACAAAAGGCAAAGCTTTCTAGCTACAAAAGTGGGCATGCACTAGCTCCAGCAGTGGAATAAAAGGCGTGCGCTCAATTCCTACGTGGTGCCTGGCCAATATTGACAAGCACTTGGAAAAAGTCTCGTTTAGTTCGCAGTTGAACGTATTTTTTCTCATTTGAAATCATGCTAATTTGAAATGCTGTATCAAGGGCTGTCTGCTATATCATAGCTGCCTAAGGAGCAAAAAGTGCAGCACCAAAGGTCTTGGCAGATACATGACCATGTTAGTTTAAGCCAACTTTTGTCCCCTCGTGCTTTTGTAAGAATGGCAGAAGCTGAAAGTCCACCACTCTTTGGCCTTCTGCTATGCAGAGAAACGGCCTTTCAGAGTCTTACACAAGCACAGTCGCCCTTTAGGACTTTAAGATCATAATTAGAAAAGCACACTGCTCCTAAGGATAAAAGTAAACTCACTTCAAAAAAAGTCTCAATGTAGTATAGTAAAAATAAGTTATAAACATTTCCATTGGATTTACTTTGGCATGCATGCAAGAGCTTTCACATGATATGAAATTTGAATAGTGTAATGAAAAGCTTGAACTTCCCACAGGATTGTGTATTTGCCTCAGGACTCAGGATGAGAAGCACCACTATCCCAAGTTCATTTGCAGTTTCCCTAGAAGAGCCTGCTCTGCGTGCCTTGAGACCGAGTACGTGCAGAGCGCCAAAGAACGGGCCCCTTTTGCCTTAGTAGTTGTAGCTGCAGCAGCAAAGCGTGACTACTCCATTGCAGCAGTATTGGCCGGAGCTTCGAGTTTTCCTCATGCTACATAAAACTGCTCAGTATTAAAAGTGCTGTTATCTCACTCTCTTTTGTGATCCGCTACCAATGCAACCATAGCTTGCTTGCTTCTGGTGAGTCATGGGAAAGCCTCATTACTAGATGCCATGCATGGCTGAGAGCTAGTTTATTCGAGTAGGCCATGGCCAAAGGCTTGCCAGAAGTGCTGGATAAAGGGTGACCCAAAATTCCTTTTCTATTCCAATTACACATTATATAGCTTAATTGTGTACTCAAAAATGTAATTGAGAACCTACGTAGTATTTTAATTGGAAAGCTTTCGAAAATTGGCATATTCAATAGAATACTTCTGTTTTGAAATACTTGTATATTACTCTGGGTCACGCTGTCTAGCTTTGGCTAAATAGTAGAGTTGGTGTGGCTGCCAAGCCACACACATTCAGTGGAATTAGTGGCGCATGCATACAGCTAGCCTTTCATTTTGGAAAGTTCCCAACTTGCAAGTGCTTTCGAACAAAGAGCCCTGTATTCATTAGAGGAGAGGCAATAATGATTGCTATATTGGGTATTTTCAGGATCAAGAAATAATGAAAGATGGCCAAGCTACAGAATCCTCCTCAAGGAGGGGAAAAATACCTTTGTCTTACCCTGTTTTGCACCATGATGCTGGCAGTGGTGTCTGCAGTGGCCATCATTTACTCCATCGTGATCATCTACGTGCCTTCTAAAATTGTGCTCGAGTCAAACTTGACTGGACCTATTATGTGCACAACTCTATCGAGTGAACGCAAAATTGTCGGAGTTGAAAACTGCGGAAATTGGTCTTCTTGTGAAGAGTGGTGTCTCAGCAAGGTATTTTCTCAAAAACACGCTTTCTCTTTTGTTTCCAATACTTTTGAAGAGTCCGAACCTTCAAAGAAGCCTCTTTATTATATAGTAGTGCACCTCGATCTCTCCACAGAGTTCAAAGTGACTTTTGCATGCTGACAACTGCTCTTCCTTTCAAAGGATGCAATGAAATGCATGCCAAATACTACATCGTAACAATGATGGAAGGAATGGCATATGTCATTGCATCTTTCTGCTGAATCCACTCTGAGAAATTCAGAAAAAAGCATAATTGTAATGGTAGCAAACCACTGCTTTTTCAACAGTCTTTTTGTAGTGCGCATACTAGAGCTATATACACACACATTTCTGCACCCTAAATTATGCATAAGGTGGGCCAACTTTTTTCCATCATGTCAGCCACAAAAGAAGTTGGATACAAAAATAAGAACACTGCTAGTACAGCTACTACTGTAAGAGCTCATGCAGAAAATGGCCCTTTTGATCTAAGGCTGAACCACATCTGAGGAGAAAACTTCAAATAGATATCCAATATAGTATAGTAGTAGAGCAGAAAAAACTCATTTAAAATGTTCCTCTATTTTTAGTCTTAGCTGTCACTGCTTTGTAACTTGTGTGTAGTACAACAGCATCATGTGTAGAAAGTAGCATGAATGTGTATATCCTAAATGTTCAACAAATCATACTATTATGTACGTGTTTTGCTGGAATCATCATCATCACTAATAACTGCAGCACTCTTGGTGTCGCTTTTGAATGGAACTCTGAAAAATGGCTATTTAGGGAAATGTACCATTAGATGAAAAAGGCTTTCTAAAATCAATTTAAAAAAATATTTTTCATGAAAGCCTTTTTACTCTGTTGTCATCATGATCTCTACTTGACTGAAAAAATATGATTGATTTCTACATACAGCGTCAAGCTAATCTTCTTCTGCTGGGAGGAGGACTCTCGTCAGTTTTGCTCTAAAGTGAGAACTGCTAAAAAAGTCATGGCCAAGTTGAAGAATCCTCCCCAGGGAGGCGAGAAATACCTTTGTCTGACTCTCTTTTGCACCATGATGTGCTCAATCATGTCCGCTGTGGCAATCATCTATGCAATAGTCATTGTCTATGTGCCAGCCAAAACTGTGCTAGAGTCCAACTTGCAAGGCCCTAAGATGTGTACCACATTGTCTTTGCAAAGTAACCTCGTGGGAGTGGACGTTTGTGATGGATGGACAGCCTGTGTGGAGTGGTGCCTATCCAAAGTGAGTCAAATTTTATTTGACAGCAACAGCTTCATGACAATACTTCATTCCCACCTAATTATGGGGACTTACAGGGGGTTGACAGTCCTAGTTCTGTTACTGCATCATCACTCTGACATCTTATTGGGGCTTACAGGCGGGGAAATTCATAACTAAGATAGTAAACATATATTTACCATCAGATGTATAGTGCATGGCAAGTGCAAGATCTCGCGAGATATTGTGCTAGGCTGTTGTATTTGCATATTCTACATTGAATAATGGCTGCGTACCCTTTACTCTCATGAAAGGCAACTAGTTCTTTGATTGTTTGACCTCAGGAGTGGAAAGGTCTGAATAATGGTAACAATTTTCATCACGGTCCATCAATAATAGTATTAGCTGCTATAAAAGCATTGATACTTCAAGTAACCATCAACAACAACCTGAAATCGTGAGACACATCTTGCTAACACACACTCTCCAAATTATTATCTGCTTCCATAAAAGTACTACTGATACTATACACATGGATTTTAAAGACAATCTTGAGTATACTATACATATACTGCTACTACAACAAAATACAGTAACAATGGTCACAAAATTGCTTTGATGATGTTAGTACATATAAAAGCATGAAATACTTATCTAGACATACATCTGACGTAGTAATTGTTTTCACATCTCCATACCAATTTTGTGATTATTAGACTACTTTTTGGCTATAAGTTTTGAATTAAAGATAATGAGTGGTTTGAAAATGTGCTTCTCTTTTAGTCCAACAAGGAATGCAGCCATGTATTTGCTGCCGCCAGGGACCTAGGCACCGAAGTCTATTGGAATGGATGTGATTTCTCAGAGGAGCATTTTGTGGATCACCGATGTAATACCCTTGAAGACATCACTCCCCTCAACTGCAAGCTATACAGCACTGAAAAAGGTACCATGATCTTTGAATAAGAAGGAAGCAGATACTAGAATGTGACTTGGCCTCCACAGATGAAAATGGAAAAACCGATGTTGGATCCAAGGAAATTTGCTCCAAGTTCAATGATATTCAAATTTCATGCATGAGCGGAGTATGCAAGAATATTAGTGAAGTCTACAAATGTAACTTTAGGGTGATCATACAACATGCTCAGTAATTAAGCGCATAAATTGTATAACACTTTTTTCATATGCAGAATCGCTTGACTGATATAACCGAAGATTGGGGAAATGGGTATTGCCATTGCAACAACTGCAAAGGTAGCCAGGATCCCTACCAAGGAGAGTGCCCAGAGCCCATATCCAAGTGTAACAGAGAAAGACCCTACAACTTTTATGGCAATGAAACTGTGAGGGCTTTTTGTGAAAATGTCAACTGCGCAAACTGCTTATCGGTAAGCCGGATCCGGACTTGATTGGCATACCAAGGTCCCTCAACAGAGGCTATTTTCAGATATGTTCTCAAAGAGGCCAATGCTTTGACATGCATAGCAGAAAAGATCCTACCGTGATAGGCTCAGATGAATTTGGCAACTCCGTCCTCGAGTACTACACTTGCGTTGATGGTCACTGCACAGAGATTTATGACCTCACTTGTGAGAGGAGGTGCAATGAGAAGATCTTCAACATGGTGGAAAAGAACACAGTGATATTCAGTGGGGAGAGGATCATCATTGGAGAGTGCTCAGCTATATCAACTGCAGATACTTCAAGGATTGTCTCAGTAAGTGGGCAGAACAACCAAATTGCTTCTAATCGATGTGGCCTGCATAAACAAGCCAAAGTGTTGCTGAAAAAGCCAATTATCTTTTTTTCAGAACATAAGAGGCAGAAACACTTTAATGGTTTCTTGCTCAAATGTCACCATTGACATGGATGCTGGCAGCATGATAACTAGGGATTGTGTCAATGGCACATGGATGCAAACACCCTTCAATGGAGGCAAAACCAACTACTCAGACCTCACTGATATTTATGGGTTTGAAAGGGAGGACGTCAGATACAGAGTGGAGGAAATCAGCTTTGAAGAGGACATCATCATCATCAACAGTACCAAGCTCAAGATCAACATTGAGGGATGTGTCAACACCCTGGCTGAGGAGTGTAAAGCCTTCTACAGCGATTATGGCAGGGATGGGAGGAATTACACAGCCAGAGCCATTTATCCATGCTACTACGACCCTGGTGATCCTGACTTCGTGGTGATCAATTTCAATCCAGACAAGACTCTGATGCTGCTCATCTTCTTCGCTGCCATCCCTGGAGGAATTTTGGTTCTGTCCTGTATCTACATGTGTGGATGCTCCAGATTCATTCATGTGGCAGACGATGGCCACATGCGGCTGAGATGCTGCGGCAAGAATGTCACAGGCATAGGGAATGTGCCCATTTGGGATCCTCCACGCAAGAAGAAGTTCACAGCGATAAAAAATGAAGACTAACTATAGCCCTAAGGATTAGAGTGCTCAATAAGCTATAACCATAGGGACAATCAAGACATCATGCGTGTAGTATAAACGTGCTTCTCAGAGCTCTAACTTACTTGCACAACTTCGGCTGCTTCAGCAAGCTGTACGAAATATATACAGGCTATAACAGTGAAAAAGCTGTACGTTTCGCAACAAGGTTTTATTTTTATAGCAGTAGTGGTCATACATGTTAATCCTTGTCGGCGTTCTTCTTGCCTCCCCTGATTCGTCCAGTTCTCCTGGCAGCAATAAGACCAACCTTGCGACCAGCTGAGGTTCCTCGCTTGACAGTTGAAGCTTTACCAATATGTTGATGGTTACCACCACCATGGGGATGCTCAACGGGGTTCATAGCCACACCACGAACCTTGGGCCAGCAGTTGCGCTTCACCTTATACTTGTGGTAGGCACGGCCGGCCTTGAGGATGGGCTTGTCGATCCTGCCACCTCCGGCAACAATGCCAACCATGGCCCTGTTGGCAGAGGGGATGACCTTCTTGGTGCCCGAGGGCAACTTCACCCTGGTCCTCTTGGTGTCTGGGTTGTGGGCGATGACGGTAGCGTAGTTGCCAGAGCACCTGGCCAGACGGCCACGATCTCCGGTCTTCTCCTCAAGGTTGGAGACGACGGTACCTTCGGGCATGCAGCCCACGGGCATCACGTTGCCGATGGTCAGCTGGGACTTCTTGCCGCAGTAGATGAACTGGCCGGTGTACATGCCCTCGGCAGCAACGAACAGCTCCTTCCTGATCTTGTAACGATAGGGGTCCCTGAAATCGAAAAACACGTCATGAATACATCGCACTGCTATATCAAACCAGCTCTCAGGGCTGTGATAAGAGAATAGGACACGAGCTTGACATCGCTAAGAGGCGCATACCTGAAATGGACGACGGCAAGAGGAGCTCCACGGCCGGGATCATGGATGATATCCTTGACAACTCCTTTGATGTAGCCGTTCCTCTCAGCATAATCGACGGGCCTAAGCTTGGGGGCTCCCTTGCGGTGCTTCACGTGCGCCTTGAACACGCTTCCCGCGCCCTTTCTCTGTGCGCGAATCACTCGACCCATGGTTTTTCTTCGGTGGCTTCGAAAATGTTTGTCTGCCTTCACCGAAATATGAAAAGGAAAAGGAAGACGTTCAAACGTAAACAAAAATAGATCGATTTAGAACCACTAGCTATTTTAGCGAAAACTGCTTCGTTGAAATAATTGATACAAAATAAGTGCAAAATTACGCTAATGTGAGTTTTTTGTTTCTTATAAGTTGTTATTTTGGATTGAATTATTACATAATTATGTTTTAGCTCATTATAAGCTAATTACTGAATGGTTGTAGCCTTAGAAAAAACCGGTCAGTTTTTACTGCAGTCCGAACAAAAACGAGATCGACATAATTCCCAATCTTTCTCAAAAAACAATAACTCACTCCAAACATCCATTACTGCCCAATGTGCTAGAAAAATCACTTTAACTCTAAAACGAGGACAGATTAAAACCTTACTTAAGCATTTCCGCCACAGAATGATAATAAAATAATTGTCATTGAATTAAAATAAGCCGCCTTAAAAAAGTTGACTCGGTGTTTTCGAGTCGCGACTAGCCTAGTGTAAATAATCAAATTGATAACTTAAAAGGCACATGGCCTACTGTGAAGCTCATTGGCTTGAATTAAGTTTCAATGAATCCTTTCTCGGTTTTTGTGCCATTCTCAGACAATTTCGATGCAGGCATCATTTGCACGTGCCAACCAAGATTTACAAGATGCCCTAATCCGGATAGCTCGACTCCACTTCAGCAAAGCTGAGCGCGAAGTTCAAAAAGTAAAACGTGACTGAGTTTAAAGAGCTCCATTGAGCTGAAGCGCTGAAACTGAATCAACTGATTCAAGTGAACAAATGCAGCTTTCATTATCAAGTCTCAACAGCTTCAACAAAGGCTCAAGGTATTTGAGCGACAAGATCTAAGAATAATCAGTGCGGCAACCTTTTCAACTTTCAAGATTCAACGAGATAAAGGAACAGAAAAACAAGGTAGGCGGAAGTTCATTTTTCTTTTTTTCATAAGCATTGTTGTATTTGACTTCTCTTCTTATCATATTATTTAGTCTGCGTCGTACTTCACAAATAGTTTATGGCTGAAAAGCCTGATTTATGTAGGTATTTTGTTTCTGGCTTTTAACTGGCATAACTGGCTGTATCCTGTAAACTCTTGTTCCTTTGAAAAAATTGGCACATTCCTTCATAGAAGAAAAGTGGTGTCTGAACACTTGCATAGTTATGTATGGCACCAGGGCTACTGTGATCACCAAAAGGCTTGTCAGCCAAATTCCAGGGTGCTGCAACACCTTGAGTATCACCCAATACATCTCAAAATTCAATGGGATTTTGCCATCCAGGTTGTCCACCTCAAAGTCTAGAAACAACCCAGCAAATCCTGGTTTCGTCCTCAGGGCATGTAGCATCATCCTGAAACAAGCTTGACATTAGCGAAAATTCAGTTGGACAAATAGATACTTTAAAGCATTACGTGAAGCTGACATAGATGACAATTGAAAAGGCGATTGCTGCCAAAAGAACCCAACTCCAAAACTTGGCTTGGAAAAGTAGCCTCAAGTGAACAATGATGACAATAGCTTGATATACTGATAAGCCGTAGGAGAACAAGCTCAAGTCATTCCCGGGTAGACCAGCATTAGAGTTTCCAGACCAGAACGCATAGAAAGCAAAAAAGACAACCAGCGAATGCCACAACGCTTCAATAATCCAATATATGCCCTCTTTCCAAGTCAGTAAGCTGTTTTTAGCTATCCTTCTGTACAGCCTTGGGTTCTCCATCAATGTGCGATCACTGAGATTTTGCTCAAAAAGTCCATAGCAAAAGATGGGTAGAGAAGTGTAGACAATGTTGTAAAAAGTCAAGTTGATGGAGTCATAAATGCTCTGCGTGGAAAAGTTGTTGAAGCAGGCCATCAAAATTTGAGGTGTGAAAGCTGCCACATTCTTGTAGAAAAAGTATTGAACCAGTATAGCTGCTCTGACATAGTACCTGAAAGAAATTTCCCTTAAACTGCTTACATGCTTCACATGATTGAGATGTTTTACCAATGCCCATGAACCAGGAGAACTCTTTTGAGGTGCTTGAATTTTGCAAAAGCAAAATCTGATGATCTGACAGCTGCCCTGCCTTCTTTGCCCATGATTCCCAGGCCAACATGAGCCTCTTGGATCATGGCCACATCATTGGCTCCATCACCAATGGCTGCAGTGACTGGATTGCTGGGACTGTTCTTCATCATGGCCACAATCTCTGATTTTTGCAGAGGAGACATTCTGCAGCAAACCACAGACTCACACTCTTGGCCAAGTTGCCTTAAAAGTGGCACAGTCTCTGCCTTTGTGATGGGGTTGAACACAGCTCCCACAGTTGTCCCATCCACTATCAGGCAAAGAGGCTTGGGCAAGGATTCATCCTCAACTTTTTGCCTCAGCACTCTTTCTACGGTGGCAGGGTTGTCAATTCCAGCTATGTCAACAATTTGCATGTCATGCCTCAAATGCCCACAAGACCAACTGATATTGATTGCTGTTTCTTTTTTGTCCCCTGTGAGAATCCAGACCTTGATGCCAGCTTGACCCAGGGAGACAAGTGTGTCCTTGACTCCTTCTTGAAGCTTGTCTTCTACCCCTATGGCTCCTATTAGCTCCAAATTGTCCTCAATCTGCTCATAAATGGCCCTTACTTTGGCCTCTCTGTCCACCAATGACTGGCTGGCTTTATTGTAGGAGTCCATAAAGTCTTCATAGTCCTCTTCACTCAGAGACTTGACTGCCACAGCCAGGGTTCTGAGTCCTTCAGTGGCAAATTTGTTTATGTGCTGCAATGTGGTTTGCATCACACTTGTGGAAGTGTTGAAATGGCATTTTGGCATTACAGTCACTTCAGCTCCTTTTGTCACTAGCCTGATGTTGCCTTTGGGATCTCTGAGGAGAACTGACATTCGCTTTCGAACAGAGTCAAACTCCAAGACTTGCAGCCTTTCATAGGCTGATTTCTGAGTCTTGCTGCCAAACTGGCTAACAAGCAATTTGTTCAGAACTTTTCCCTCCTTCTCAGAGTCTCCCAAGTAGGCCACTCCATAGTTTCTACAAGCTTCAACAATAGCCTTTTCATCAGGACTGGATGCATTGTAAGACAAGTCATGTGGATCCTTGACCTCACTGATTTGGACATTCTTGGTGGTCTTGTCTATTTTCTTGGGAGCCACTTGCACTGTATGGCACAGTGCCAGAATCTCAAGGAATCTCCTCACAGATCTTTCATTGAAAAGGTCTGGAGAGTCACAAACCAAATGACTGTCCACATCTTTGAACAGGATACCATCAATTGAGCATCTTTTGAAGACCATGACATTTTCAGTTAGGGTGCCTGTCTTGTCTGAAAACAGGTACTCAACTTGGCCAAGCTCTTCATTGAGATCAGAGGAATTGCATTTAGCTGGTTGCCCAGTGGCTTCATCAAAGAGGTGAGCATCCCAAGTGAGGAAGAGGCTGCCAACAAATTTCTGCACCTCCAAAGTCACATACAGGGAGATGGGGATGATGTAATTGAAAATGACTAAGAAAGACAAGGAGTCTTGAGCAACAGTCTTGGCATCCATGGATAGTTTGGTAGTGCTCAAGTACCAAGGAACCATTTCATCTGCAGGAAGGTTGGGCCTGTCTATTCCTATTGTGTACTTGAGGATGCTTGACACAAGGATCTCTGCCACCAAGATGGACACAAAGAAAATCAGGTACTTGTTCATGGTCACTTCAATGCTGGAAAACTTGTTTGCTTTCATCCTGGAGTTTTGGGACATTTTGGTGTCTGGCCCTGTGTAAATTGCACATCCATACACAAATTCGGTGTTCTTCAGCTGAGTTCCTCTGAAGGCAACATTTTCCAGTCCCAGGGAGGAAAATTTTATAGAGTTGTCAGCCCCAGTGACTTTCAGTCTTCCAGCAAACTGGTTCAAATCAGCATTGGCATTTTCACACTCAACCTAAATATTAGAAACAAATGAGCTTGATTTTCAATTTTTTTATACAGCCTGTTTCAGAGAATTCTACGCACTTTAAGATCAAAAGTTTGTGTTGCGGATTTGAGAAATGCGGTACAAAATGGATATCGTTGGAAAGCTTGAATCTTTTGCCATCTATTTTGTAGCAGTGAAAATCCCAAAATAAAAGTAAAAAAGATAAGAAAATTAAATTTTTCCGTGGCAACTTTTTTAGAGCAAAAGTGCAATTTTTCACCTACTGAATGCAGCTAAAATCAAGCATTTTCATAATAAAATCAAAATCACTGATGAACCATTTGTATTTTAATGCTGAGAAGAACAATTAATCCTTTATCGAAAAAAAACAACGTCAAAATTCGCAATTTTGACCATTTTGAAATGTGTGCATTGCCATCAAAAAAATGGGTGCCATTTTTGAGTGCTTTTTTATTTTAGGCTTTTAATCCAAATCTTAATTAATTTTTATCAAAAGTGATATTAATAAAAAAGAAGACCAGAGTTTCAAGGTTTCCAACGATATCCATTATGTCTAGTAGCATTTATCAAATCCGTTACACAAACTTTTGATTTCAAAGTGCGTAGAAATCTCTGAAACAGACTGTATATCATCAATTTTTAATAAAAAAAGCAGTAATGTTTATGAAAAGAAGAAGTTGGTCAAACAATCAATTGAAGTAGTTATTCAGAATGTACCTTGGCATTCAATGCATTCAAGAGGTGGGGTTGAGTGAGCATCCTTGTGTCTGTAGGAGCACAATGGGTTTTAAGGTTGGTTTCTCCATCCAGGTTGGCAGTCATAATAGACACCTTTCCATTAGGATTGGAGCTGGACAAAATAAGCATATCACATGGGAAATCATCTCCATCCTCTATGCACAGAATGTCCCCAACTTTTACATCTTGAGACTGGATTTGGTTAATGCCATTGGGCTCAACCTTGGTCACCAATTTGTGATTGATCACCCGGTCAGCTTTATGCCTCATGAAATCTTCATAGCCCTGCTTTATCATTGTGACTGTGACCACAAAAATAAGAGGTGAAATGGATGTGAATGGGGAGACTGGGCTGTCAATCAACAGTTGAATCATGCCCACTATCAAGAAGTAAAAGTTTGCTATCCTTCTGAACTGTTCAAACAAATTCCTGAAAAAAACCTCTGTAGCTATTTTGATATCAACTTTAAAGCTAAAGTACCTGGGAATGAAGGTCCAAATTGTGTATTTTGAGGACTTGATGGTGTTGTCAAAGAACTCGGTTTGCTGCTCCTCTTGGTCAGAGCCAGTGTCTGGATCTGCCTTGACCTTGTTTCCCACATGAATGATTCTCTCACTGAAATTTTTAGCTGTTCTTGTGCCAATCCTGAACACTGATGTTCTCCTCCTTCTTCTGGAGTTAGCCCGCTTTTTTGCCATCTTTTCAATTCACTGCTTTTGCAGCTTACTGTCAGCATTATAGCAGCAGCACAGTCGATGCCTAATCTTGCCATGTTGGTGATAAGGATATTTCGCAGGTCCACCCCTGATACTGCATATTCTCTTTTTTGGCTGAAATATGGACACTATTATCATGTGCACATCTGTTTTTCCAATGCGGAATTCATGTTTTCAGATTTCAAGCTTTTCTCCACTTCTTTTAATTTTGAATTGTTTTATGTGTAAATGGTCAATAAAAAGGTGAGTGTAAAGTTGCTTTTCCTTTGATGAGTTCATTGTTTGCTTTTTTTGAGTCACTCTAAAGCAACTTGAGTGAGTTTGCCTTGTATGGTGCTGTTGAATTTCTTTACCTTAATAATTCAGCTTAAAATTGCATTGCTTGTCAACATGATTAAAAGGTACTTTGTTCACTAATCTGCTGGCTGAAAAAAGCAACTAATGACATTTTGACAAAGTCATTTGCGTGGCTTGAAAAAGCTGCTTACTTATTCACCCTATTAATTACGTAATTTTTATTCTTTAGCCTGGTATTATTGCACTTTTTCAAAGCTGACAGCGTCTGAAAAAGGGAAGTTTTGTGATATCAGTAGGCAGATGTGTAAAATAAATAGTGTATGAAGGCAGTAAAATCACGTGACCCTAAATTGCTCTGTGACACATTCATTCGAAAATGGCATGACTACTAACTTCTCTTTTTCCAAGAATGATTGAGAACAATGTGTAAAAAATTGGTTTTCCGATGGATCCAACTGGATGATGTTTGTTCAAATTCTGAGGTTTTGTCAGATTTTTGTTGCGATATTACAGGTACTTTTCAGATGGCTAGCTATGCAGGAAGTAGCATATACAGGCATTTTCAATCGTCTAACTGTCAATCGAAGCATTGTTCTCTTAATGCTATTACACAATTAGCAACATAACATTGAAGCTTTTATATCAACACTCTTTTTTCGTTCATAAAAAAGTAGGAAAAAACAAGTAAATTAGCCAAAAAATGGAAATCGAGCCATTTATTTTAAAAAGCCTGATTTACTCCTTTGTTTTCAGATCCCTTCACATATGTACCAAGTATACAAATAAGGTATTTCAATTTTAATGGCCAACAAAAAATGACTTTTTTGCTGAAACATTCCTATTTGTTGCTAAGACCTTGAAACCAAGGATTCTAAGCGCGTTGTTGCTAAGATGCAGGATATACAGCTGATTCTACGCAGCGTTTTCCTTAAAAGTTGGTTTATTACCTATGAAACATTACTTTTTAGCCTACTTTTTCAATCTCATTGATGTCTCTCAATGACTATCTTACCTTAGTTGCTTTTGTGCTGTTGATATGGAGCTATTTGAGCTCACGACATTTGCGAATAAAAATCTTGTTAAACTGAAGGTGGACAAGCATGGACTGAGCTCTATGCTGCTACCTTGGTCTATGGATACCTGTTTGGCTGTACGTAGTTATCTTCGAGGCACAGAGGGACATCTGTAGCGCTAAAAAGGTCAGTCTCAGGATGTAAAACTAGTTATATTCCTTTTGCTTCAGCCCATTTTTAAAAAGGCTTCGAGGATACGCAAACTTCTTGCTAAATCATAACAAGTTATTTTCGGGCTTCCTTATTATTGATATAGTTGCTTACTATGCTTAACTAGTTTTACTAGATAGGTCCCACAATTACGACTCGTAATTTTTATGCTGCTCAATTGAACCAATCTTGCTTATGTTCTCGCGCTTCACTTACTTATTGCTTATGGGTCCAGAAATCTTTTTTAAGGGGTCTACTTGAACTTCGTGGGCTTGTAAGAGGCACTAAAAAACGACGCAGCTAAAATTGAATTGAATGAACACAAAATTTTAATCAATGGCCTTGTTGTGTCACCTAGTTCATCTAGGATTGAAAACAAGTTAAATTGTTACAAACCTCATTTAAAATAGATTACAAGGAACAGGTGCAAAGAAGCATTGAAAGTACCAGTTCGATATCAAAGAATTCATCTCCTAATTTTCTCTTATTTGACATACTAAAAAATGACCAATTAAGAAAGCTATTTGAAATTGTTATTAGCATGGCTGCACGAAAAATTCAGGTTTTCTAGCTTGTGCTTGCATTTTCTTGATGAATAAAATGCTCAAATTGTTATTTAAGATTATAATTTGAAACTTGCTTATACCTGTCAACTATTTGAGACAAGTGGACAAAAAAGTTTTGAGGTGCGTAAGGCATGATATTCAAAAATGCAATTTAAATGGGTTTTCAGTAAGAAGCCCGCAGTTCCTTTTAGCATAGCCAAGCCTTATTTGAAGCCTGGCTAAAATCTTACACTTTTCAATGTGCTGTGATGACAAATTGTTCTATTTCAAGCATATCTATACGGTGAGTAGGAATAGAATTTCGGATTCGAGTCCATTCGCACATGCAGCCAAAAAATGCCAAGGCCGCATGTGGACATCCAAACTTTTTCTCCGGCCTTTTCTTCCAATCGTCTTCTCATTTGTCTGGAAACTTCCAGCCAAAACGTATGAATTTGCTCGTCGCTCGCTTTCCGCACGAAATTAGCCAAGTGTGAGTAGGTGTCGGAGGGCTCAACGGATAATTTGCACGGCACCACATAAAGTGCGTCATTTCCCAGGTTGGGGAATCCCACCACGCCACTGGAGCACCGTTTGAAATATTTCTCAAAAGCCCTGCGAACAAAGTTGAGGATTTTTCAATTGTGGTTTTGCAACAGCAGCAGCAGCAGAAGGTTGGCAAAAATGCATGCAATTTATGACTGGCTGCAAATTCTGGTTTGAGCTGGCATTTAAAGAAGATGGCTTGAAATTAGCATAAGGTTGCGTGATTTCCGCCCGTTTGTTCCGTTTGCCATGAAAATTATAAGAAAGGCTTCGACAAAACAGGCATGCGCTACTATTACGCAAGATGGCGCTGCGATTTGTTTTTTAATTTTTGCGGAAGTTGCCAAGAACTATTTCCGCCATTTGATCGTAAAAAATGCCAAAAGCATGTTAAGCGCACAAAGTAACTTCTGGTCCATCTGAAGTGGTAGTGCAACCACTAAATAATTTTGATGCAGGGATTTATAGCTTACTCTGGTTGTGGAGAAGCTTGATTGAATTCATGAGCTGCGATGAGCACAAATTCAAACTCCTTTTTGTTCATGTCATCTATGGTGACTGGGGGTGTTTCAAAGAAGTAGGGAGTCATGTCGGTGTCACTGAAAGACTGCAGCCCTCTCTTGAGCACATCATTGAAGTCCTCGAGGAAGTCCTCACTGGTCTCAATCTTGAGCAGAAATTCACCATAGCTGAGTGTTTTGTTTTGGTTGTTTTTATCCACCACTTTGAACTTTTTCATTTTCCTATTGTCTTCTGTGGTTTTCAACTCCACTGACTCAAAGTGGAAATCAGGCAAGCTCTCCTAAGACAAGTACGTATCTTAAGAAAAATCATGTTTCTAAAAATGTGCTTACTACCTGGTCATGAGACTCTAAAGGCAAATCATCCACCAAATTGAACGCATTGTTTTCATCAAATTGAGATCTGATGTTGGATAAAAACTGGTAGCAAACGAGAATCCAGATCATGGAAGTGAATGCCACTCCGGTGGTGAGGGGCACGTGGAAAATTCTCTTGAACAGCCCCATGACAGTAGGTTAAACTGTCTAAAATTACATACAATTGCCATGCACACACACACACAGGCAAATAAAGCAGCTGCTTTATGAGGCTGACATGGTCATAACATTGCACATATGTCGTGATGTTATGCCATCAGAAACTCAGAATTATAAGGAATTAAGAAAGCTAGCTGACAAGACAATATAGAGTTTATTTTTTCATTTCTTCAAAGTTCTCCTTGACGCTTGAGCATCAGAAAACACAGCAGTTGGTTAAATAAGACGAGATTTAAGCAAAAAAATACGGCAATGGCTGCGGAGGAAGATCCAGAATGGCTGCTCTTTATGCTATCCACAGCAGACATTATGGCTTTCTTCTTTTGGCCTTCACCCCCGAAATTGTCCTCTTTTGGGTGGTCTTTGGCATCTGGTCTCAATAAAGGCTCTGATTTACGATCTGAAATGCAAGAAACGTGTAGTGCATCTCTTATGTGGAATTCAAATAAGGACTTTTCCATCTTGTACTGTTATTCTACCTTCAGAGACAAAAACTTGAATGGAAGCTCCTAGTGCATTGGATGGGATGCAGGTGTAATTGCCTGCATTTTCAGGTTCAGCCTTGATAATTGTCAATACCGACTTGGTCACCCCCAAGTCCTCGGTTGTCTTCACAGAGACAGATGCCTTTTGCAGGGCCAAGTCGTAGTTCACCATTCGCTCCTCATGGTACCAAAAAACGTACCTGAAATTAAAAGATGCAATTGCTCTTTGATTCAATTGTTCACCACCAAAAGGTTAACGAAGAGCCGAAATTATCCGAAAAACTTCCAGTATAGTATGCTGTGATACACAAGTTACACACCATTAAGTCTTATCTCGGCTGAGGGTCATTAAGTCGAAATTAATGAGAATTCCTTGGGAAAAATGAACATGCAAAGAGCCTTTTTGCTGGTGAATTTCCCGCTTTCACCAAAGATTCACAAATCGGCTGTCTTTTTAAAAGATGCATACATTAGAGTTATGTAGGAGATTTTTAAAGTTTTAAGGCTTTGCCGCTAGGATCAAAGTTTCTACTAGCGAAAAAAAGTTAGTTTCGGCTCCGTATGCCATATATCCCCCTTACTTTTACAAGAATTCAATAAATCAAATGCTCACAGCAAACTACAATGTCAGAAAGCTGCTTTCAGGAACTTTTGTCCACCAGGTGGCGCTTCATTACTCTGCCCTGGCTGCACGGCGGCCGGGCCGCATCGGCAGTCCGGTTAATTGCGAAAACGTTGTCAGCGATAAAGTTCATTGTTGAGCACGGCTTTTTTGCTTGCAATCGCTGTGGTTGTAGATATGTTACCCAAGGGCACAATATTTGCTCGTTTAATACTTACTGAGGCGGTGATGGAGCTTCATCAACTATGCAGGTAAGGGAGATGGTTGAGCCTCGAACCACGTGGAATTCACCATCATGGCCTTCAACACGGGCCCGAGGGGTTACAACTTCTAGGTGGAAGACCAACGAATGAAACCCAGACGTGGTGGAAATCTAGAGAGAAAAGTTTAGGCTCAAAAGCAGACAAAATGCTAAGGACTATGAATTAAGAAAGAGACAGATCCGCCTTCTTGTAAGTTTTTACTCCTTTAATTTTGCTAGCTTTGCACATTTTTGATGATGTTGTCTAGTGTAATGCATATTCTGGCCAGAATTTGAACCTGCACTTTATTGCCGTGGGCAGTCGGCAGTGAAACCTAATGAAAAAACAATATTTTTTGTGTGCTTTGTGGATTGACATTGCATGTCATGAGAGACCTTTCAATAACTGCCAAGAACTTTCAGCGGAAAAAGAGACCCTTTTGGCACTTTTTCGCTAAAGTGCTTTAGTTTGCAAGCTCAGTTTCAGCCAAGTTGTTGCGACAAATTATTCAGTCTTGCATGAATTCAGGTCAAACCATCCCCCATCTTAATGAGATTGTCACCCCCTACATCGTTACTTCATTTGAGAACTGAGAAGTGCATAAACTCACTAATATTGTAATTTTCCTCCGCATGGGGGCGCTTCTTTGTAGCTTGGCTGCACGGCCAGCCGGGCTAAAATGGCCATGCAAAGTTAGCGCCACCTGGCGGAAAAAAAACATTTGCAACATTCTCTTACCTGACAATCATAGATTCCTGAGTCATTGTAATTGGCCTTCTTGATGACCAGGTACCAATCATGGGATTTGGCTGCATGCAGTATTTCTATTCTTTGGTCATTGGTGTACACCGTGTGTCCATTGGTGAGGATATGAAAGTCTCTTCGACGGATGAAAGAAATCTGCAATACAGCAACAAAAAGGCTCTCAACTCTCATGTCACACTAATATAGGAGTGTTTTGTTATCTCAGTAGAAAGCCACTTCTGGCACAGATTTTCCAGCTAACACTATGCAACTTGCAAGTCTTCTTTTCGGGGCTCAAGAGTGAAGTTTAATCTAATAAGGATGGAAGTTGCAGCAGCAGCAGTAGTGTCAAGCCCTTTATCAAATTTTCAGACTTTTCCTTTTAATAATGGCACAACTGGGTCCAGTTTTTGCACCACTATCCTCCACCCTCGTAAATCCCCATCATGCTGGCAACAAGATGCAAAGAAACTTTTCTTTGCCAACAATTTGCAGCATAAGGAGAATGGGTAAGCAGGAAATCTCTGCCATTTTTTCCACGCAGTATAAAGCAATCCACGTAACGAGCTATTTCCCTTACGTGCTTTGAGTTGCTTGGCTTAAAAAAAAGCTTGTGTTGTTGGCTGCAAGTTTGTAAAATGACAGCATTTTTTCCACGTCAATTGGCCTCTCAGTTGATGTTGCATTAATTAGAAGAGAGGATATAGGAGCAATATCAGAAAATGGAGCCATTTCATTAGCACCATTTTCCCAAGGGGCTCTATGCTTTCTAAAAGCTCCTAAAAATAGGTGGTGAATGCTTGCATAATTTTTTCAAAGTGGGACGAGGCCACATTGAGGAATGTTCTAATTAAAGCTCAAAAACCCCTCTGAAATTAAAGATGATTGTTTATCCTGCTTTCTACTTTGGTGCACATGATACTTCACACTTCTCCACCTCCCTTTGAAGTTTTCAAACTTGAGGCCCCCCCCCCCCCCCCAAAGGTGTTTGAAAGTTTGTCACATCATCAGCAGCTTTCTCAAATATTGGACATCATTTGATTAGAGTTTGCTTTGAATTTTCCTTCATATAACTTGTTTGCTAGTTGATCAATAATAGTGCTGCTACCTTTTTGGCACTAGGTGAAGAATATCCCTATAGTATACAGTGGCTTCATTGGAGGAAAAAGAAAAGGTCCTGATCACACGAAAGCTCTGGGAAAATATACACTATTCTATTTCTAGTAATCAAGCAATGCTACTGCTTTATAATTCATTTTGGTAAAACTTCAAATGTAGTCATGTCATTTCCAGCTAGCTGGCTAAATGCAGAATTTCTTGGTTCTGCTACCAGCTGCTTTCTTGTCATTTTGCTTGCTTGCTTAGCTTGGCAAAAAAAGTTGCCCTCATTACAGCTAGTAGTGTAATTTTACTAGATGACCCTGGCCTGGAAACTAAAGATATTTTAAGCAGGCAAAAAGCTAAGATTTCAGCTATATGCATTCAAATCTCGCAACATTGAAAATAACTTAATATACTTAGACATGTCTTTAGAATTGGAAAGCCCTCATTTTTGATGATTTGAAGGCATTCAAAGAATGCTGTCTCCAGCTATTTCTGTTGGCTACAATGAAACGCAAACAACAAAAGATAGACAAAAGCTTCACACATGCATCTATTATCCTCCATGGTGGCAAACAATGCAGCGTGGAAATGACAAAATAACTCGAGTGCTCAACTATCTGTAGGAATATCTTAAAGTACTAGCTATACCGCGCATTTGAGTACATTTATTGCTGTACTATAGCCGATATATATTTCAATGTCTCCGTACTTTCCTTCACGCTTCATAAAGCTCCAAAGAAGCCAGTTGCGAAAAAAGGAGAGGAGAAAAAACTTTTGCACTTGCTCGCGCAACATTATTATTGGGAGCTTTCGCCATATTAGCAAAGATTGCATCTACTTTAGTACCACCTTTTCTTGCCTTTACAACGGAAATTTTCCATTTTCGGCCCTTTCTTTGCTATCAGTGTGCTTCCAGATTTCAACAAGAAGTTATTTGCGGTTTTGAGTCTGACCAGAATGCTTATCGAAATTGTAGTAGGTCGAGATATACTACTGTGACTTATCAAGCCACTACTCGTATCTAGGCTACGTCAAGCGGGGACGGGCCTGGAGGCTAGCAGAGGTCAGTCTTTGGGCCGCAGACAACACGTGTCAATGCGGTGAATTTATTTCCTTTACTGATGATCACACTATACTACTCGTTATACTACCGCGCGCCCGAGGCGAGCGCGCGCAGCGAGCGGTCGACCCGTAGGCCGACACGCTCCCTGCTACATCACCCCACGCTAGAAGGTTACTGTGTCCTCGCAGTGACGGGTTGAGTCAGGTCTAGCAGGGAGCCCCGAGGGGGACCCTCCATGGCGGGAGCGCTGGGCTGGGTCCCATTCGCGTCAACCGCGCGTGCCTGGGGAAGTGTCTGCTGCAGGACCCCGTATAGATCCGTGTATTGCTGGTGAATCGTACGGATCTGGGCCTGGAGGTCCTGATATGCTTGGGTCTCCTTGTCGGGCCGCGTCCACCGGCGGAGAGCCTTGAGGGGCGATGTCGACTTGTCCGGGGCATCCAAAGGGTCTTTCTCTCCCGTTTCCGAACCATCTTGCACGGTGAAGTCGCTGAGCTCGGTGGCCGCTCGTTCTCGGTGGTCTCGCTTCCAGCGGGGTCGGCGCCGGAAATCCGGGTGGCCATCATCCTCATCGTCGTCGCCAGGGAACAAGGGTCCGTCGTTACCCAGGTTGGCTACCATGCGCCAGGGGAGTTCGACAGCCATGAAGGCAGTGTGCCACAGGCCATACATCAACCACCACCCAAGCCCCCGGCGGCGATACAGGATAATCATACGGATGATAGAGCCTAGGATGATCTTGATGAGGCCCAGGATCACCAAACCTCCGGTCATGTAGCTCCAGTATTTTCCCACGGTCGAAAAGAAAGGGATGAGGGCGTTGCCCACCTGGTCAACCATCATGTCGATGTCGTCCTCGGACCAGAGGGTGGTGGCCCCCGATCCGCGTGCGAAGCTGTTCCTCAGGACGTTGGACGTCAGAGTGGTGACCACGGCCTCGCGCGCATGGTACAGCTGCAGGTAGAGGGCGTGCTCGGCCTGCTGCTGGGCGGAGTAGATACCGCCTCCTAGGCCCCGACCAATCTCGTAGGGGCGTCCATGTTGTCGATCGGAGGTGGGGTCCAATTGCGACGGCGGCGTGCAGGAGTGGATGCTAGGAGTAGCGCACATCCAGTGTCCCTGGATCCTCCACTTCACAGGCGTGATGGCGTCGCAGGGTATGATGCTGGGCCGGTCCACCAAGATGAAGGAGAGGGGATCCGCGAACCGGGAATGGTTCCCGACCAACACGGGGATCTCCTGCGTGCAGTTAGGGAAGGCACGCGTCATGGCCTGCATCGGGTAGCAGCTGGTGATGTAGGCAACCGCCCCAGCCCGGGTGACCAAATGGCCGGGCCCGTGGGAGTCGAGCGTGGCGTAGGAGGACCCACCGCTGGCCATGTCCTGCAGCTTGGTGTGCAGGATGCTCCGCTCATTCTTGCAGATGAGGTCCTGCAGGAATTTGAACCGGTCGTCGAGATGCAGGGCGTGCTCGGCGTGCAGGAAAGCCAGTTGGGTCTGCACGTGAGCGTGGTGGACCTCTTCCGTCAGGTGGGTTGACGCGGCGATGGGAGCTTCGCCCGGGCGGAGAAGGACGACTGCAAAGTCCCTCAGCTGAGTCCGGAAGACCCGCCGCTGGCAGGTCGACTGGACCCCCTTAAGGACGAATCCTGCGTACCTGGATTCCTCCTCGCGGGCAATCAGGAGCAGATCCCCACCTGACCTAACATGGTGGAGTTCTGGTGCGGGTATAGTGAAGCGGGCCCTTGATAGACCTCAGAGGTCTCTTCCATGCAGGTGGTGTCATGAGCTTCCCATACCATGGTGCCTTCGAGCGTGTCGTGGACGATCTTGTCCCGGTAATTGGCCACGATGTGATTATCGAACACCACTCGTCCAGAGCTGGTGTGTAATTTTCCATAGACAGCGGTGACAAGGGCGTCGATCCGGGTCTGCTCGTAAGAGCGGTGATACATGACACCGTTGTGGCTGAATGACATGGTCCTGCATCGGTGGTCTCCGTCAAGGCCCCCTCGAGAGAAGTAAGCCAGGTTGGCGGGCACGTTGAGGGTCACATTCACCCGTTGGCCCTCGACGATCAGGTAGCCCCGTTCCACCGCCTTGCGGCAGGCCTGGGGCGACACGGTATAGGGCTGGTGGTAAGCAACGATCTGAGTCCCGTAGCTGACGCTGTCGAATCCGCATCTGGTCACTTCGCGGGTCAGGGTCACGTGGCAACGGTGGGCGGCGACGGGTTTGGTCGTTGCAGTCTGCAGCACCTGCACGGTGATGTTGACAGCCGATTCATAGGTGGTGCCGATATCATCGCATTCGTCCGGGTCATTCAAGTCGACGCTCTCGTGGGTTGATTTTGGTGACTCGCAGTCAAACACCGTGAAGGTGGCAGCCGGGTCTTCAGGTGGTCCGTCTCCTCCTTCCTGTAGAGCAGGTTGAGGCCGGGGTTGTGCGCTCGGCACCTCGAGTAGTAGAGTGAACGTCATCAGTATTGTGAAGTACATTGCTTCTGGAAAAGAGAGTAAAGGAAACGTGTTGACATGCTGCCTCATTATTGTACACCTGCCGGTTTGTGCTGCTATTATTTCTTTATTAATTGCGCTTTCTTTCAAGCCGCAGAATTTTCAAAGTATACTTAGGGGGGCCCCCAAAATTTTGCGGCCGTCTTTTCGTTGTGCTGCTCATTCTTCTACTATTCTGTGCTTGAAGCACTGCTCGAATTTGTTGGTGTAGCAAAATCATCATTTTCAGAATCGCTCATTTCAGGCAGTGGCCTGAATTGTGGCATCGTGACCGTAGGCTGTGCTACCAGGGATCTGTATGGCGGCATATTGATTGGTGCCAGCGGAGGTAGCTCTGGATCTGGTTGATCTGATTTTTGGCCTGAGCGTGATCTGGTTCTGGTTGCAGGAGATGATGCTCCATGGGCAACTTCAACTTCGGCCCCCAGGAAATCTGCTGTTTCTTGTTGCAGCATTTCCGCCTGGGTCCTACGTTTGCGGTACCGTGCTTCCCGAGGTGACGGTGCTGATACCGTTTCGTGGCCGGTTGTTGGGAGCTCGATGTTGTTCTCACTGTCGCCTTCATCATCGGAAGGGAGCGCAACATCTTCAGCAAACTCATCACCTCGCATGGATAGATCTGCATTGGCTGGCGGCGGGTTGCCGGCATTGCCATCGTGGGCATCTTCCGCCGTTGCCGGTACAATTTGAGCCTGTCGATCGAGACGACCTCGGACTTCTTTCGAATCCATGAGGGGTCAGGCAAGATCTCGAAGGTCACGTCGTTGACCTTCCTAAGTATGGTCCAGGGGCCTGACCAGAAGGTTTGGAGCTTCTTGGAGATGTGGCGGGCCACGGTGGGCGTGTACAGCCACACCTGTTGCCCCGGGACATACGTCGTTTTGTCCTTGTGGTAGGCCATCCTTTGTCGGTTGATCGATGTGGCCATGTTCTTTCGGGCCCATTCGTGGGCTGCCTGGATTCGAGCCTTGAGGGCCTGGGCAACTTGCCCGGCCTCAGAGGCCTCTCTCAGAAGTGGTTGGGGGTCTCCAAACAGAAGGTCCAGTTGCGAGGTGGCAGGCCGCCCAAATAGCAGTTCATACGGGGCGTAGCCGGTCATGCGGCATTTGGTGGTGCGCATGATGAACAGGGCGACGGGCAGTACTTCCTTCCAGCGGGATGGTCGCCCGCAGACCAGTTTGGCCAGGAGGCCGTTGAGGTCCCGGTGGGCCCGTTCAACCCAGTTAGATTTAGGGTTGTAGGCCGGCGTGGTGGAGTGCCGGACACCTAGTGCTTTGGCTACTTGCTGGAACAGGGCGGCGGTGAAGTGGGTGCCCCGGTCAGAATGGAGGTTCTCCATTAGCCCATATCGCGGGATGATCTCTGAGGTCAGGAACCTCACGGCGGTGTCAGCGCTGGCCGAGGCGCATGGGAAAGCCTCGATCCATCGGCTGAAGAGGTCGCGTACGGTGAAGAGGTACTGATGTCCGTCGACAGGGGGCTTGAGGGGCCCCACGTAGTCGATGGCGACCCTTTGCCAGGGATAGCCCGCCCGGTGAGAATGTAGTGAGTGTCGTTGGTCCGCGGTCTCCGGCTGATGTTTCTGGCAGGTGCGGCAGGTAGCCACGACCTCCGCGGCAACTCGGGTGGCGTTAGGCATGTAGAACCGGCGGGAGACCCGGTCAACAGTGGTGTCTCTGCCCTGATGGCCCATGGTTTCGTGAATGTGCCTCACTAGCCCTTCTTCCGAGGACCGAGGAACCACGACCAGGTGGCGAGCCTCTCGGCCTTGTCCTTCTTCCTTCTTGTACCGAAGGAGGCCTTGATCATCCAGGTAGAGGCTGTCAAAGAGGCCCAGCAGGATCTTGCCTCGATGGGAGGCGGCCTCTTTGTGCTCAGGGCTCGGTCGGCTCTGCTGGCTGATCAGTCGCCGCACCAGTTGCAAATCCTCGTCCTCTGTTTGCCCCTGGATCCACTCGGCGGGGTTGGCCATGTCCAGGGCAGCCTCGGCCGAGGCTATCATCGCTTGGACGCCCGCGCAGCTCTCATTGGACACGTCCGTGCCCTCGGTGTCGGTGACGTGCTCGGCGCGACTCAGGGCGTCGGCGTTGGCGTGCTTGGTTCCGGCCCGGTGGACGACCTTGAAGTCAAACTGGCTGATGGTCTCCAACCACCGGGCAAGCATGCTACGGGGCTCCTCCATGGTGCGAATCCATTGCAGAGCGGCATGGTCCGTGCGGAGGATGAAAGGCCGATATTGGAGGTAATACCGCCACTTGCGCAGCCAGATGATGACGGCAGCGAGTTCCCCTTGGGTGGCGGAGTAGTTAGCCTGGCTCCGTGTCAGCTTCTTGGCCCCGAAGAGGATGACTCGCTCCTTTCCCCCTTGTACTTGCGACAGGACGGCCCCCACGCACTGGTTGTCCCCGCTCCAGTCGGTGTCCAGGATGAATGGCTGCGGGCTCTCAAAATCGGGGAAAGCCAGGATGGGCGCCCTGCACAGCCGCTTCTTGAGCTCCTCAAAAGCGGCAACGTATTCCAGCGAGGGTTCGAACTCGGCGGTATCGGGGACGTCTTCTTCCCGGCTGAGTTTGTCTGTCAAAGCCTTGGCGACCTTCTGGTAATCCTTGATGAAGGACCGGTAATAGCCGCACTTTCCCAGGAAGATGCGTAGCTGCCGCCGGGTCCGTGGCAGGGGCCACTTCTTGACCACGTCGATGTACTCGGGGACCACAGAGAGGCCCTCAGGCGTGATGACGCGCCCCAGGTACGTGATGCGACGGCGGAACAGGTGGCATTTGGATGGTTGCAGTTTGAGGCCAGCCCGTTGGTGGGCGTCCAGTACCCGTTGCAGGTGGCCGAAGTGAGATTCTACATCGCGGCTGTGGATCAGCACATCGTCGAGGTATGGCAAGGCAATGTCGTATGGGATCCCTTCCAAGACCCGCTGGATGAGGCGCGCATACGTTCAGGGCGCGTTGGTGAGGCCGAACGGCATGTAGGCGAATGCGTACGTTGAGTGATTGGCTGCGAATGCTGTCTTCGGGATGTCCTCGGCCCTCACGGGAACGTGGTGAAAGGCTCCCGTCGTATCCAGGGTAGAGAATACTTGCGAGTGCGCCAGCCGATTGAGGTTATCCCGAATGTCGCCAATGGGATGCGTGTCGACGATGGTTACCTTGTTCAGTGCGCGGTAATCTACGCACCACCGGGTCTTCCCATTCTTCTTGGTGACCGGGACCAGCGGCGCGCACCAGGGCGACTGAATAGGGACGATGATGCCTTCCTGGAGCCATTTCTGGACTTGTTCTTCTAGCGACTTCTGCAAGTGCGGGTTGATGGGCCGCCGGCGGATGTTAATGGGCTGAGTACCCGGGATGATATCGATGCGGTGCTCGGCCAAGTCGGTTTGGCCCGAGGACCCATCGAGGCTGAAGGTGTCCTGGTATTGTAGCAGCAGGGCCAAGGTGCGAGCCTTTAGCTGAGGGGTGCTCAAGATGTCGTTGTTTTCTAGGTCGAATTCTTGAATGAAGATTTGGGCCATCTCGGCCGTGTACTGGCCCTGCGGCCGGGTTTGGGCCCCCTCGAGCTTGGCTACGTAGCTTCCAGCTGCTAGCTTGGCCACGGTGGGTACTCGCCTCAAGCCTTCAACTTGCCCGTACCGGGTGTTGTTGTGGATAATGAGAGGCTCTGCGGTAGTGTTGATAACCCCGACAACGCAGTTGCCCTTTCCATCTGGTCGGATGAGGGCTCGCTGCCAGGGGTGCAGCTCAGTGGCCTCCATGAAGTCCCCTGATCCTTCAACAATCCCATCGATGTGCGGCGATCGGGTCCAGGTGGGGATTTTTGCGGGAATGGCGCAACAAGACATTGGCCCCACTGTGGTTTCACCCCGTATGTAGACGGCATGGACGTTGATTGCGCGACTGTCATTTTCATTAAGTGTCCCCCCTGCCAACTTGATCATTCGTCCTCGAATGCGGAGCGAGTTGGCACTATGTAGCTGGTCGATGTCGTGGGCCTTCATGAAGGGCCCCGACAGGTTGACGTCCATGGTGAGGTTAGCTATGACAGCTGGTCGAAATAGGAAAGGTTGCGGGTAGGTGCCAATGTGAAGCATCAATGGCTTTGGTACCTCGCCGAGTATTTCTAGAGATTGATTTTGGCCCGCTGTGTTGACAGTTTCTCCTATCAGGGGCGCAAGTTGAGCTTTTGTGAACCCTAACTTGGTTGCAAGCGTGGAGGAGATGACCGACCTCCACGTATTACCGCTGTCGATGAGTGCTCTTGATTTGACGTTGTTGAGGCGTATTGGAACTTCAGATACGTATGATTTATTAATGTTGGAAATATGGGTGAGGAATGATCGGGCCTTGTCAGATGTGAACGTGTTTGGTGAGGTGATGGATGGTTCCATTGATGGCCGGTCCCTTAGGACCGGCTGGCTCCGTTTTTTGGCGCCTCCCAGGTGTAGGCGTCCACGGGGGCACTGGCCACATGTGCGAAGTGCGTTGCGATATTTATTATATTCTTGGGGCGAGACCGGCGGGGCGGCGTGGTATGGATTGTTATTGCCACGCCCGCGGCCGCCACGTCCCCGGCCCCGGAATCCTCCTCGCCCTCGTTGGCTGTTTGGGCGTTGGTTGGTGCATTGAGCCTTGAGATGGCCGTAGCCGCCGCAACCGTAGCATCTCATGTTAGCCTTGTCACCTAGAGCGGCGATGATCTTGGCGACGTCGGGTTGGTCTGGGGTGCCCTCTTGGGTGATTTGCATGATGCCCCCTTGCCCCAGGGGGTTGGCCTTGCCGCCGGCTAATCCTACCAGGCACTCCTTGGAGGATGCATTGGAAGCGGCCTCCGTCAGCGTATCATATTTGCTGGCGATTACCAGCCAGCGTGTCTGGGGGTCCCGCAGATTGATAGTGAACTTCCTAATGACCTCTGGATCCTTGTCGACCTTGGCGCACCGCGGTGCATCATTGGCGAAAGCCCTCAGGTAGAGCGACTTGAGGCGTGCCGCCCAGGTCATTACGGATTCATGGGGACCCTGCGCGGCGGTGTCGTATGCCACCCTGGCGGCCTCTTGGGCCGACTCGTCCACGAAGGCCTTCTCAAGGTCGTCGAGGTAGTGCTTGTAGGTGTACGTATTATCGCCCGACTTCTTGTCGATGGAGTTGATCATTTCCAACGCAAGGCCGACAATAGATGCCTTGATCAGCATCTTCTTGGTGACTTCAGGCTCTATCGAGTCCTCGAATTGGGACTCGATGTGCATCCGCCATTGCTGGAAGGAGCGGCTGTCTGTCTCGCGGAGCAGTTGGAGTTGTTGAGGCCGACGCTGAACAGCAGCGTTGGCTCTCATTTGGCGGTTGACCTCAAGGGCCACTGCAGCAGCTATATCTTGTGGTGGCTGGGCCTATGCGTGGGGGAGAAGAGTGAGCTTTCGGTCTTTTGTGAGAATGTGCTATTATAATTACCATGGTGGTCTACGATTCAACAATGAAGTGAGTTGTGATTACTGTTAACTGGGGGAAAGCCCGAAAGGAACTGATGGCTATTCCCCACCAGCGCGGTCTTATATATCCGCCAACGCGCTCGCAGGTCGCTGCAGAGGGTTGTGGCGTGACATTTATTGATTGTTTACTGACCACCGAAAATGCCACGCTGGTGTCACATTTCTCGTTATCGTTTATTTGACCGTGACCCGCACGTGGTGACCAGCTTTAGCTTCAGTGGAATCCTGATAGCTCGCAGCTGTTGATCCGCTACCGGTCATGTGGTCACCACGCGGTCATGAGCTTCTATCCTCCTTCTCCACCCCTTTATTTGTACATTGTCATGGGGTGGCCGGCTCCAGCATTCACTGAAATCCAAATGATTTGCGACTGGTGTTAGCAGCCCCGACCATTCGGCCATTGTCCCCCCATAACAATTACTATTTGATCACCTGCAGTTGGAATTTGCCCGTGAGTTGACCGGCCCTAGCTTAACTAGGATCTACAATGATTTGCACCAGCGTTGGCCGGGCTGACCATTCGGCCGCTGGCTCTCACGGACAATCCCTTTGATTGTTATTTGATAGCTTTTTGATTGTTTGCAGCTGCAGCTATTGCAGAGTGATCTTTGCCCTTTTGCTCTGGTCTGAGCTTCACATTTTTACATTTTTAGCCACCACTATTTTACTTTTTATAGTCAACTGCCTTTTATGCTCTCAGCATTAATCTCTCTTTACTTCGTGGCTTGCACGTAGGTTCATGTTCTGGCAGTTGACTTGAGCATGATATTATTTGAGCAGCACTATTATCCCTTTTGTACTTATTGTGTATACTTAGCACTTATAGCTTCCGGCAGGATGTACTTAATGGGTAGTGGAGTGATGAAATCACAGGTCCAACGACCCGCGCCATCTGTAGTAGGTCGAGATATACTACTGTGACTTATCAAGCCACTACTCGTATCTAGGCTACGTCAAGCGGGGACGGGCCTGGAGGCTAGCAGAGGTCAGTCTTTGGGCCGCAGACAACACGTGTCAATGCGGTGAATTTATTTCCTTTACTGATGATCACACTATACTACTCGTTATACTACCGCGCGCCCGAGGCGAGCGCGCGCAGCGAGCGGTCGACCCGTAGGCCGACACGCTCCCTGCTACAAAATGTCAACGCCTTGTTGCATAACAAAGTGAGCCCTTGTCGTGGCTATGTCAAGATTAAGATCTTTGGGTGAATAATCCTGGGCATGTGTGTGCTGCCTTCTGCAGTTTGACTTTGTACTGCATTTGGCCACTTCTCTTTGATGAAATCCACCTTGATGTGTGCTGTTACATAATGGTCTCATGATTTTTAGATTTTGTTGCCATAATGCACCCCTTTTTTCACCCACTTGATGGCATTTTTTTCACAGAACGCATTTCTAGCGAAAAAAACCATTTTAGAGCTATTCCCATTTTTTTGTGTCCATTTTTTGTGCATCCTTTATCACTTCTGGTGTTAAATGGCTTTCACTTCATTGGCTGCAAATATTGAACATTCTTGGGCGAAAATTGGGAAACAAAAATCCAGACAAAGTAAGCAAGGCTGCTCCCTAACCATCTGGTCCATTAGGAAAATTGCCTTTCCACCTTCTCAGAAAAGAACTTTTGACACAGTGTAACCAACATCCCTTTTCCACTTAAAAATACCAATTCAACTTAGGTCGGAGACACAAATAGATAAAGTGCAGCTATTCCAAAAGATGGATAGGGCATTTAGCCTGTTCTCTTCAGAGGTAACGCGCGCTCAGTGTGCTTAGCTTGCCGGGGCGCTTCCAGATTGGTTTTTCTTCGCCAAAATATATGCTACAAAGTGCCACCCTCCTCACATAGTTGTTGGCACTTTACTTCTGACGCAGAAAAGGAAGAGTTGATTAAGTACATTTTTTTATTTGCCGTGGTCGGCTTTCATTTCTGACAGAAAACTTTGGCATTCTCAGAGGAATGAGGAAGCAAGCAAGCTTTTCGGCTACTTTTAGGGCAAAACTTGCTGTAAATCCTTGACACTTTGTCAGTTGATAAGAATCATGGTAGAGCCTAAGCTGCGAGATGCATTGCACTTGTAAAAGCAACTAAAAATTGTGGCCGGTATTTGTATGGACACACACACATTTGCTGTGTGCATGTAAGGAAAATTCGGCCGATTTTTCCACGCAGTGAAGCATGAATTAAGATGAGGTCATTTTATTATTTGAGGAGTAGGCACTTTTTTAAAGGAAGCAATTGTTCGGGAAATGGCTGTAATTTACTGTTTTGATGTAGTATCCAGGGCCATTTTGTCTTATAAAAGCCCTAATTGTGCTCAACTATCTTCTACAGCGCACTTTTAGTACGGACAGCTCTAAATTGTTGTTTGTGTGGTCGAACTAGGCCACGCTTACACTAAAAAAGACAACTTTGTGGTTTGTTTGGAGTAATATCAGGAAAGACCAAGAAGTGGTTCTTTTTTCAGATGTTATTTCTGCCATCTTTGCTGAGCCACTCAGCTCAGAAAAAGCCTAAAGTGGATGAAATGCTCAACTTTTGTCTGCAGCAATTTCCATAATTGATACGGCCTAGCATAACTATATGGCTATTTATCTGCTGGCAAGATTATCTCACTTTTGCACCATTTGAATTCGTCATATTCAAACGTTCAAATCTGAGTTTCAAGCTGAGTGTACAATCTGACTGTTATCCATTTACATTTCAAGGAAACAACAGCAGCCAGCCAGCTAGCAGCAAAAAAAGCCAATTTTCTTTAAAATCTCCCCTGTAGCTCGATCCGCTTTCTGACGTCATAAGTCATTTTAATGCTGTCAGGTAAACAGGGAAATTCCGGGGATTGAGGAGGGGATGGCTCCCCTCGGCTGTGCTGCATTTTAGTGGGAAAAAAGCTGCTGTCACAATAAAAATGTTGCGCACGTGGCTTTCACATTTGAAGAGCTGCAATTTTTTTTTTTTGCAATTTTTGCCTTTCTTTACTGACCTTCCATATCGGATTATCTCGCAGGATCAGTTGAGAAGAACCGTCAAAAGTTGTAGGTGAACAGGCCCCAAAGTCTATATTAATTTGTTCTTTGAAGTTGGACCTTTTGAAAGTGAGAAAAAGTTTGGCCTTTGGAGTTGTTGGAGTCAACTACTTTTCAAATTCCAGACTACTGACTCAAAGATATTTTCTACAAGGACATGCGCTGCACTGAAAGTTTGGTGGATTGTAAAGCCCCTTTTGCCATTGAGTGATGCAGTGTCTGCCATTGATCCCTTTTGAATAAAGAGCCCCCCGCTGTCCAGCTGCATGACTGGTTATAGAGTAAAATTACGCATCCATGAATTATTCGCAGTGAAATAGTGGCTCCCAGGGCACTTACAAATCAAATGAAAATATGGTAAACAAATCCCTCAGGCCTGCCATAAATCAACGCTTTGATTGTAGTTAAGGGCCTTGCATGTTTGAATTATTGATGGGTTTCTAGTTTTACCCTAGAAAATGACCCAGGCAAAGCAATAAATCCCCAATCACACATTAATGAAAAGTGAGTTTTTGTGTAGTATCATTATACTAGAATTGACCTTAACCAACTTTGGTCTCATGTTTTCCCAGCTAAACATGAGTGCTTTCAAAAAAGTGGCTCCTTGAAAGGACCTCACTAAGAGATATGTGAGGAATGTGACAAAGTGAAAATCAATTGATTTATTAATGCCATTTTTTGCCCTGAAATTCCCCTTCATTTGAATGCATTTAAAAAGAAAAGAATACATACTCAAGCTTTTACTTATCATACCAGTTTTTTGCAAAACTGTTGTTCGCGCTTGTGTAATGGCTTTGTACCAATACAAATTGAAAAAGATGGGTTGCCTTTTTGCATAAATCATGTAGAGAAGTTGCTGCAGAAAAAACAGCAACCCAACTTTTTTGCCACTACTACAGAATATTCGTATTGCTACATTCTATATCAATGCTCAAATTATTCAATATAGAAAGCATTATTGAGTGAGTAGGGTCAACTTCGGCTGACAGACCTCGCAGATTAGTTTGATTGATTTTTCTCTCATCTGAGCCATGTGTGAATGACGTGTACATATTGCATATCTTTCATGTGCACTCATTTTTATTCTGGTGCTCTAGCTGCGCTTCTAATTGAATATTTAGGCAACTTTCTGCTATGGCAATTCCTATAGAAGAACCTTCTTCGGATGCAAGCTTTTGTTCCATGAAAAAAGCCTGTTTACATAGATGCAGAAATATTTTTTCCTTTCATGTATTTCATATTTACAGCATGAGGATGGCTCTCCCAATTTGAAATGCGCGTGCCAGTCATACTCCATTTGTCATGATCCATGTGTGAAACTTTGCAGAAATTCTCAGCTGGAATTGCCAATATGTGAATTTTTTACTCCATACCCACACACACAGCTGTGAAACACCTGATGGAATACTAAGCAGATTGGATCGAATTTTTGCACCACTTTCCATCAGGGTACATTTCCCACTATTTTTATGCGTTGCCATAAGCAGTGCTTTTACTATTGCTCACAACTTCATTAGAAATACTAACTATTTCTATTATTGGACGCTACGAAGAACAGCAATATCATGACTTTTTGTACGATTGGAATGTCAAAAGGCAGCTAGAAATCCTCTATAAGTAAAAAGACTGTAATTGTTAATAATTACGTTTCCAGCCTGAAAAGGCCTAAAAAATGCGTTCTCTGCTTTCGCAACTTTCCAGAAAGCTTATTTGCCTATCTTTACAAATTGAAGATCTCTAGCATTTCCTTAATGCCTGATTTGTGGTGACACTTAATAGACAAGTGTTGACAGCAGTGACCTTTTCTTTTATTGTGAGGGTACAATACTTTGCAGCAGAAAGAAAAGCGCAGATTGTGTTTCAATCACAGCTCGAATTGTGCTGCCATTTCCAATGTTTTAGCAGGCCTCACATATAAAAGGATACTCATACTATAGACACCAAAAGTTATTTGCGGAAAATACAATTCCCTTGAGGGAATCCGATTTGAATTTCTCACATTCAGGCAGCTTGGGTTTGATGTGAAAAAAAATGGTGTCCTTTCATGATACTACTACGACACAAGGTCTTTTTCTCATGTGTCCTTTATGTGGTCTTTACTGAGCAGCAGCAGCAGCCTTTTTTGGCCTTCATCTTAGATGAACAAAGCATCATAGCTTGGCAGACATCTTAGACCTATGTAATGCTCTCTGAAATATAGCAAAAGATGCGCCTGGCTTGTCGTTTTACAGCATATCGTGTGACATTACCCGTAAAGACCTTTTGAGAAATGACGTCACTATTCTGTATTTCATCTTCAACTTTTTAACTGCTACTTCGAATTGATAAAAGAGCGAAAAAGTTGCTTGAGTACATAGAGGAGACAAAAGTTTTGCCTCAACGTTTTATTATGGCACATTTCTGCTTCTCTGCCACGGAGACCTATCTTTTCTTATTAGTCTTTCCTATACTGCTGCAGAAGTGCTACAATATACTCTCACTCTGGGAGTGTGTGCAACATAAAAAGTGCTAAATCCATTTGTAATATTTCTAAGAGAATATGTAAAGAGGCCCTCTTAGTATATGTCATTGAGATAAACACGTTTGTGGGTGCATGTGCTTATATCCTCATTGTGAGTGTAAGAAGCTTAAGGTGCCGTTTTTGTGCGAGTCCAAAACTCATCTTTTTTTACGCCATATATATGACATTTCCGAAAAAACCTTTTAAAGATGAAATAGGAAAGGGAGAAGCTCAATACGATGAAAATCGTCGCTCCTTTTTTCCTTTAGTTTCATAATCAATGAGAACACTTTTTGAGCTTCATCCTCTCAAGGATAACTTTTCATGTCTTTGAGCTTACTCTGCTCGACTCGTGGCCCTTTTCTTCATATCTATTTTTGCAATCTTGATGGACAAATGGCATGTCTTGCCAAATAAATGATAATCTTGGAGGCAAAAGGGCTCCATGTTCCTCAGTGACAATCACGACCTTTTGGATTATCGAGGAGCAACCTTGTTAGCTTTCTTCACTGGCTTCTGCTGCTGATCTGTAGTACTATCACTTATTGATAGATGAACTCAATCAAATTAGGTCAAAATCCCATGGCTCAATGCTAAGCTTGATTGCAATGACAACAGCAACTAACACAAAAGAAAAGACTCTATATGGGAAAACGACGAAAAATGGCAGCCAGCTCTCCATTTGTTGCAGAGTGTTTTGGGTCAATAAAAGAAAAACCAGGGAGCCATAATAACCATATTCAAGCCACAAATCTCAAAGGGGCCCCAAAAATACATAAAAGAAGTACACTACCAAAAACACCAGTGCTTGAATTTACATACAAAAAGCAACTTTCTAGTTTTCCATCCTTAACTCCTATTATGGATATTTGGGTGGCAAAGTGGATTTCTAAACTTGAAAAGGGGGCATTCTCGCATATATAAACAAAAAACTAATATTCCGCCAAATGGCAACGGGCTCCATGGTGGTAGCTGAGACGCCAGCTGCTTTGGCGGAAAAACATATAAGAGAAAAGGAGAAGAAATCTATGCGACAATAATCGGTTTGTATCTTTTTAATGGTATATAGACTTTTTTAAAAAGCTCGCATGTATAGTATCTCATTTACTTCCTCTCCACATTTTCGGTAGCTTGATAATTAGCTATAACTAATTACTACATTCGACTGGAGCATTTGTGGCCACCGGGGGATTTATTTCAATGTTAGCTATAGTAGCTTGCACTGGCATAATAACTTTTTTATGGATAACGCGTCGAGTAGTGCAAATACAATGCCCTAGTCTAGCATAAAATACGAATTGTAAAAAATGGCCGCAATGATTGAAAGCCTAATGATTGGCGCTCAGATTGACGGCTGATAATGGCTTAATAATACGAAAGAAAATCAATGGGCTGACCACACACAGACACATGTTTTAGCTTGAAGGGTGCATGAAACTGTCACTTTTTAAATGCAGGTTGCAGCATATCACGGGCTTTTTTTGCAATCAATTATCTGTATTGATTCGTCCTTCCATTTTAATGACTTTTGCGAAGGCCTTTCTGCTCGAAATTCATCCGATTTTTTTTAAAGCAATGAAAGCCAATGGCTATGTCCATTTGATAATTTTAATGGGACTTACACTGCTGTCTGCCACATGTGTAATGGGACACTTGAGCCTCGCTGTGCCATTGACCATGACTTGCACTTTAGTGTTCGTATCCCCAAACTCTGGCCTTCTGTCCTTCCAGTAATCACCAGGAAGGAAAGGGGTGTGTCTTTTTGAGACCACTTTGCTATTATTTGCTCTGTCTTGGTAAGAAGTGGCCTCCGCAGTGGCCTCCAAGGGGGGCAAGGCGAAAACCACATTATTGGAGGCCAGCAGAAAGGCCAAAAGGCTCAATTTCCTGTTGATTTCCATGGTTACATCTTGGTTGGCCTCAAAGCCTGGAATTAATCAATCCATGTTGTATTACTTATGGAAGAATAATTTCTGCCGGAAGAAAAAACGCCGCATTTAGCAAATTAGCTCGACTTCGCCATGAAAAATAAGGTAGATCATTAAAAATAATGGCCTGATACTATTTGCATATGGAGGCCCCTGTAGTAATTTCAAAAAGGTAAGGCTACCTTTTTTCATGGCCACTTGCTTTTAACGCTCAGAAATTGGTGCTTTGTTTTCAGAGTGCTAATGAGAGAGTTCAGTGCTCATTGATTATTGATTATGGGGCCTGCAAAAAACAGGTTTGCCAACTTTAGCCAGTACAATTACAAAAACTATAATTGTATTCTGCCTGTTCGCTCTCAAGGATTTTCAACCACGTTTGCGGCTGCGGCCAGCAAGAAACGCTCCTGTGATTAATTAATGGCATTCTTCCTTCACCTAACAGGTCATAAAAAGGAGGGAAAATTCAAAATTCCTTGCAAGCGCAGCTTGTTCAAATATTCATGGAAATCCTGGCAAAGTTTTTGGCACTTCTAGCCAGTCTTTATGGCAATATTTCGTGGTCTACTTGACAAGTCTGAGTGCAAATAAACGATTGTTGTTGTTAAAGTACAGCAACAACAAAAAGCCTTGTGCTGCCGAGTAAATATCCATGGCATTAGAAGAGTGGCAATTTGGAGAACCCTTTATAAGGTGGAAGGATATTGCGTTACACACCAATGTTACAATATGCCATTTATCATTATATTGTACGTTATAGCTTAATTTTATTATTTTCAAATGTGCTGCCATTATGGCAATTTCTACTCTCTTATAATGCTACTCAATTCTCATGTAACATTCTTTAGCTTGATCACTGCAAAAGGGTGCATGCAAAAAGGTCTTAACATTTTGGCCAAAGAGAATTTGTCATCAGTCTGCGGAAAAAAGCGGTGCACATCTACGTGGAATTACTGAAGAGCTGCAAATGCAATTTGCTCTGTGTGCAACTTTCTTGACAACCAAGAAAAGAGCCAAGTGCATTGAAATTGTTTCAGAAAGAACGGCTCTGAATGGGAATGTTGTAGCGCACAAACTTTGCTCACAAATGGCATAAAGTGATTATAACTCTGAAAATTCCTCCTGTAAATGTTTTTTTTTTTGCTACAAGAAAGCTGTTTTGCAATAATTGATATCTTGATAAGGCACTAATTTTCCATTAATTCTCAGAATATCTGCACTTCTGAAAGAAACCTAGTTAGTGAATTCTCAATAAGCGAGCCCATTTTGTTGTTTTTGCCTCAGAACTTTTTCTATAACGGAGAAACCTCAAAACAAGAGCAAACTTTCAATATGTATTCATTTCACTGTTTTGATTTCAGGCTGTCACTGAATGGCAAAAGTGAGCGAAAGCCGTTTATCAAGTATATTAGTTTTTTGTCTACCTATTACCCCACAGTGAAGCGAAAAACCTAAGGGGAAAGAGGCTTTCTTGAACTAGAATATGCATTTGCTATTCAAGTGGAAAATGTAAAACTTAATTTGAAAGAACTTTGGCGCAATTTGGAATAGAAAACAGGCCTCGTTTCAGTTGTGGGCTCCGGCTACAAGTTTCAAAAGCTGGCTCGGTGTTTTTCGCTCTTCTTCTACAACAATATGTAGAAAGCAGCATATTATTTATGCTTTGCAAATTGCCTTAATTAGATTTTTTGTTTGTCGTATGTTGGCATTTTGGTGCCACAGCTAAAATGGACATTTATAATAACCTGAAGTTTCTTAATAAAACTATCACAATGCGACAAAAAGTTTGGCTACATACGATGTTGCCTCATAACTCATGCATGAACGCAGCTGATTCATAAGAATTACAGAAGCGATAGCCAAGTTTATGCTTAGGTGAGGTACATTTCAAACCAATCCCTTTTATTTTTCAAAGGTACAATTTTCGGCCAATTTAGGTTAAGATTCTTGTAATCGAATTTTACCTATGAAAAACATATCTTTCAGCTCATGGCCCAAAATCAGCCTTTTGCACTGAAACTAATAGATTACCAAAAATACGGGGACGTATTTTGGCTTTGGAATGAAAACTGTTTTTCTGTATCATTAATTTTAGTTTTAATAGGACTAAGATATAAGCATGAAACTCACATTTTATATCTATAGTGTTGGTGGTTAATTTTGCGAATTGGTACTCAACTTCCTGACTTGGTACTTGCAGAGTAGCAGGATTGTCTCACCCGGCTAATTGAATCACTTGAGTCGTCCTTTCTGGGTCCTGTCAAAGCAAAGACTAATTTGGGGGGCGGCCTCAAACCAAGCGAAAGCCCTTCGCCGATGGCGCCCTCAAATAAAGGCCACAGCGCTTCACTGAGCGCGCACCACAAAATGCGGATAATCAAGGCCAGATATCTTCGTAAGGCATAAAAAGCGTGCCGTATCTCAAGTCTGGCTGGGGCTTTTTTGGGTGAATTGCCATTAGCAATTCGAGACATCTAATTAAGTAATTGTCACTCGGGAAAATTACCGTTGCACAACAATTAAAACGAGGATCTTTAAGGTTATAACTTTTTTCTCTCTCGAGGAATTGTGTGCCTTTCCAAATGGTAAGAATTGCATGCATGTATGCAATAAATTAGGATATGCTTCATTATCACGCATATTGTGTCTTATTCATCAGCTATGCTTTATACTGTGTACGTACTACACTGTAGTGCTAGTCTGCCATTTTGCAAGGCTGCGAAACAAAGAAGGTGGTGGCCCTAATTTTAGAAGAGCCTGCTGTTGGTCCATTTGCTGTAGTGCCATGACAGTTTCGTAGAATTATTTTTGAAGCAAAAATACTCCTCAGTGAGTCAGCAAAAAATTGAAAGCATCCGCTATTTCCTCTCCATTTTCTCCTGTGAAAAATAAATGGACTGCATTGAAGAATGCATTCAGCAAATAATACACTATTCATCCGAATTCATCCTCTTGAAGAAGAAAGAAGACTTTATATTGTATGTTTGATAACGCTACTTGCATCTCTCTTTGAGAACACATTCAAGTAATGCTCCTATTATGGCCCAAAGTATTTTTTTGTGAAGGTAAGCATTGCCGCGACTCATCATTTTTCATTTTTATGCTATTTAATAAATAAAATGGACTTTTTATGTTTTAAAAAATATTGATAAGAGGAGTGCAACGTATTCAAAAAAGGTTTTGTGATGAAGCCCAAAAACTTTGCGAGATAACTGAAAAATTTCTTATCCCAAAAAAGATGTAGTATTTGCTATTAAACTTTCTTTTCTTACGCGCACACCCTCAAATTCGGCTACACGTCAACTCAACAGAAAACCAAAACATCAAAGGAAATAATTAGCAATTTTCCGTCAAATCAGGTGAGGTCATAACGAGAATGTAAAATAATGCGGTGATCTAATTAGTCATACTATGAATATCTTGTTGTTATTGTCATCTTTTCAGGAAAATATTTTGAGACTAGAGCAAAATGGATGGCTCTGCGAGAACTAAGCTCTTGGAGAACATCCAAAATGACTTGAAAAACATCAGTCTGGAGACGAAGAAATCAAAGCATTTACAGCCGGTTCGAGAGTCCACAGATGAAGCCATTGTAAAAATAAGGAGTTTGGCAACTGCTCCACCGGGAACCGACATCAACTTGTTCAATGCTTCAAACCAGATCTTGTTTCCTCTTGTGCAAGGGTGTGAAACCAAGGATGTCAAAGTGGTCAAGCTGTGCTTGGGCCTCATGCAACGACTGATCGTTCACAAGGTTCTAGATTTCAGGGGAGCCAAATATGTCGCTGACACGTTGTGGATGCTCATGGAAGCAAGTCTCGAGGAAGTCAAGATACTGCAGACTCTTACTCTACTGTTGACATCGAGGTAATTCAAAACCTAACTCGTCATTGGTCGAGTTGATCATGCTTTTTCTCTAGTCATGTTGTTCAGAATGAGACTTTGGCGAAATGTCTGGTGATTTGCTTGCGCCTGAACTTTACCAAGGATCAAACAACAAATATGATTGCTGGGGCAACTTTAAGGCAACTTGTCCCCGTTGTGCTAGAAAGAGTAGAGGCTGCCGACAAAGACCAGTGCAATACCTGTCTCCAGCATTGTTATGAAGAACCTGGCCAAGTTGTCAGAGAACTGACGAAAAATGTATTCCCTCCTGGAACCAACCCTTTCATTGTTGATGCATACCTTCTCATTCAGGTGCATACTTTTCTTTATATTGCTAGCCTTGAAATGCATTTTATAAACTAGGATATTGTTCTGCTGGTTGGAGCTGATCAACCCAAGTGGATGACTGGAATTGTTGAGATGACCAGAACTTTTGGACTCGAGCTGCTGGAATCTGTGCTATCCAAGTTTCCTTCAGTGTTTCATGAGCATCACCCTTTCAGAATGCTCCTTAAAGAAAGAGTGTGCTCCCTGGTGATCAAGCTGTTTTCCCCGAATGTCAAGTATAAGAACAATCCTGCTGAGCTGAAGCCAAGCTATGGAATCACTTCCAAGTTGCTCAGGGTGGTTTCCGTGCTCATTCTGCAATATCATGATGTGCTCAGCACTGAAACTGAAATTTTCTTGTCAATGATAATCAAGTTCCTTGATCCTGACAAGCCTGGATGGCAAAACGGATCTGCCTTGGAGGTGATACACAAGATGGTTATTCAGCCTGATTTGTTGACCTTCTTGACGAAAACCTTTGATATGAACAGTCACTCTACCAAAGTATTTCAAGACTTGATCAATAGCCTTGGAACCTTTGTTCAAAACGTCATGTTGGCACCAAATGACGTTGAGGCTCCAGTTGAGTCCCCTAAAGAAGCCAACAATCCTCAGCCAGGGTTCTCCTGTAGAAATGTGTGGAAGCCTCTGACCATTAATTTCGTTGGCGGACAAACCAAAGAGGTTTACCTAGACGTTAATGATCGTGGAGACGTCCCTAGCATCAGTGATGGTTACCCCATATCTTTGGCATATGTCATACTCCTTGACGTTGTGAGGTCCCTTTCAATTATATTTGATGGGAAGGTAAGTTTTCATTGGTGCATTTGAAAAGTAGCACATTCCTAATCTTGAAACTCATATAGGAGACTGATGTGCACAAGCAATTATTAGAGTCCAGTTGGTGTGGCCTCTTATCTGCCTTGAGTCTTCTGTTAGACTCTTCCACAGATGACTCTTCCACCGAGAACATGCTGAAAACTTTGGAAACCTTTGCCAGCTTTTGTGGGAAGACTGGCCTTGAAGGCCCAAGAGATGCTTTTTTGGCTGCTATCTGCAAAGCATCTTTACCACCCCATTACACTCTCAATGTCCTCAAGGCCACGCCTTCTACCCAAAATGTGACTGGTCCCAGGAACCCTGGTGACCCTGCTGGAAATATGTTGGGTGATCATGACATAAGACATCAAGTGGTGGCGGTTGGAACTCCATTGCCTACCGCTTCTTTGCCTGCCTCTGCTCACCAAGGTCCTGTGATGCTGACAGCAAAAAATTTGCAATGCATGCGAGCCATTCTTTCGGTTGCACATTGCCATGGAGACCTTTTGGGCTCATCTTGGCATATCATATTAACAGTAAGTGTCCTTGAGATTCAAACAAAACACCTTAATGTATTTACTGTTTTCAGACTCTTCAGCACCTGGTGTGGATTTTAGGCTTAAAGCCAGTAACAGGTGGAGCCTTAACCACATCTGTAGCTTCGAGTGGCTCTGAAACAAGCTCTGTCATCACCACTGCTGTCATGGCTGATTTACCTGTCTTGAGCAACATGGTTACGAGACTCTTCGAGTCCTCCACCGACCTGTCTGACTCCTCTGTCAAGTATTTGATAGAGGCCCTGTGCCACCTTTCAAATGAGAGCATTGAGCTTGCCTCATCTAACAGGGAACCTTCTCTGTTTGCTGTCGCAAAACTCTTAGAGACAGGACTGGTGAACATGTCTAGGGTGGATGTGATATGGCGCCCTATCACGAACCATTTACTGATGGTTTGTCATCATCCTCACCTTAGAATGAGACAGTGGGGATGTGAAGCTCTGACTTTTCTGACAAGACAAGCCTTGCAATTTAGGCATGATCCACCTTTGAAGGAATGCAATAGGCTTCAGGTAGATAGTAGAATTTGTACCTGTTTTGTCAAATTTGCCTAAAATATTTTTGTACATTTTCAGACTTTGTTGCTGTCTCCTTTAGCAGAGCTGAGTTCCATTCCTTTCCCCGATGTCAGGCAAAAGCAGTTGGATACCGTCCTACATATTTTGCATTCTTCTGGCGAAGTCCTTGATCAAGGATGGCCCCTGGTGCTAACAATGATAGGAAGTCTTGAGCTGGATCATTCAGACATTTTGGTCAGGAGTGCATTTCAGTGTCTTCAGTTGGTTTTCACCGATTTTCTACCAGCCATTCCCTACAGATGCTATCCAATCTGTGTTGAGACAGCCACCAAATTTGGCTCTCAAAAGGCAGAATTAAACGTGTCTTTAGCTGCTATTGGGCTATTGTGGAATCTGAGTGATTACTTTTTTCAGGTAATATTTTCTCTCAAGTTCTGAACTTTTTTCAGGGTATCTTTGCCATTTCAGAACGTTGTCAACCTGCAAAAACAAGAGAAAGACAATCAATTGTTCCCAGACTGCTTCTTGACCTTTCCAGGGAGCAAGAACATTTCCTCTTTTGACAAGCTTTGGATGTGTTTGTATTGCAAGCTAAAAGATCTCTGCTTGGATTCAAGGCCATCAGTTAGAAAAAGCTCTGGCCAGACCCTATTTTCTACAATCGCAGCTCACGGTTCTATCCTGGAGGCGAACACTTGGCAAGCAGTACTTTGGCAGGTCTTGTTCCCGCTGCTTGACAATGTCATAATCCAGAGTGACAATGCTAGCTCTGAGAGAGTAAGTCAAAGTCAGGTCATCATGATCCATCACTCTAGAAACACGGCTCAAAAGCAGTGGGCGGAAACCAAGGTATTGTTGCTCATTTTAAACGCTGCTGAATTGTGTTGAATCACAATCTTCCATCCCTAGGTCCTTACGATCTCAGGCGTGGTCAGAGTATTCAACACAAAGAGGAACCTACTGCGGTCGATGGGTGACTATAGCAAAGCATGGGTGTTGTTGCTCGAATATGTTGAGAAAATGGCTCTGAGTGAAACGACTGAGGTGTCGCTAGCTGCTCTAAAGGCTTTGCAAGAGATGATCACCTCCAGCCCTCAGGATAAGGGAGAAGTCAGGGAAATCAACTGGACCTTGTGCTGGAAGGCTTGGCTCAACATAGGGAACCAAAAAGCCAACTACATTTCAAACACCACCGAAGTCCTTGCCAATTCCCAGGTCTTGCTCACTGGATATGTCCAAATATTCCATGTCCTTTTTCCCCATCTAAAGACCAGCTTTAGGCGTGAGGATGTGGAGAGCCTTGGAAAAGTGCTCATGAGCTGCATTCAGGTATTTGTTGCAGTTTATATTTTTCTTTACCTCAACTGATTCTCTTAACTCAATTCCCAGGTTCCTATTGATGCTGAATTTGAAAATCCTAATAGCATTACACCTTTACATGGAGCCGCGTTGGAGGCTTTTGAGGCTGTCAAGGAGGTTGCACTTGAAGCAGGCAATCAGGGTGTCATTCCAGAGACCTTTCTGTCGATGCTGAAATTTGCCAAAGCTGCATTCACGGTTTGTAGGTCAAGCAGTGTGAAAGATGGGAGGTTTCGGGAAAAGTTTAGCCTCTTTGGCGAGGCTTGTATGGAATCATTAGCTGGCTTCTATGAGAGTACTGCTGAGGTAAAAATGGCTGTTTCTTAATTCACCTTGTATCTCAACGGGACTCTTTTATTCATTAAGGTTGATGGGGTATTGAAAGAAGGCATCTTGTTCAAGTTCACTTGGATTTTGCACATTCCCTTGAAGCAAAAATACAAGTGCTACCTGCAGTCCAATTGGAGAGTCGGAGTGAAAATAATGACCAGGATCTTAAAGTGTGGTTTGCCTAAGGCTAGAAGCAAGCCTGAATTGTTCACTGAATTTTGGGACGAATTGGCCGCTGTATTTGAGGATTTTCTCTTTCCTGAATCAAGTACGCTTTAATTAATGAATCTGTTGTACTTTCTAAGACAAACATAATTTTATTGCAGGCGACGACCAAAAGCAAGAAGATAAAGTTGTTGACGAAGCTATCGATTGCTCCTTGGTCCAACTATTAAGGGAAGAAATTCTCCCCTTTCCGTCCGAGGTACCAACGGATTTCATTCGCAAGATCGTAGTCTTACTGAACAAGGGCTCCATTCACTCTTCAATGACGTTGAGTGATGACTGCAGTGGCAGTATTGGGCTAAGAGAGGATTTTGCGAAGCAGTGCTTTGAAACTTTGCTCGAATTTTCTCTCCTGGATGAAGTAGCAAGCAATGAGACAAGTGTAACCAACCGATTGGCAATCACTTCTCTTCTTCAAAGATTCAAGGAGGTTCTCCAAGAAGCAATTGACAGTGAACGGCTCAACAAGAATATCCCTTTGCAGAGGCAAAAAGTTGCTGAGATTTCATTCGTGCTGAAAGCCATAGCCACTGTGATATCGTCCATGAAGAAGGCTCCAAAGAGCACAGTGACGAAGAAAACATGGAACCAAGTCATTGGTCTGTATCCCTACCTGGTGCAGTTCACTGCGACTAGTTCGCCTCAGATTGGCACAGCAGTCAAAGTTGCTCTTTTGGAGTACAATGATCTTCTACAACCCTTGAATGTTTGAAATAGCATCGTACTACTTTGCAAAGATTTTACATTTCCACAAACAAACCTACCCTAAAATTAATGTGATATGATTTTGAAATAATATTTTCTCTCTGTTGTCACTTCATTTTCAGCTTTTTTTGCATGAATCCATTGCAACTTAGCAAAGAGAAAGCGATTATCTAAAAATCAACAGCCCGTTGCTCTATTTGAACAATTATCATATGAGAATTAGGCCGTCGATGCCGCAAATTAATAGATAATATTTGCTCGAACTTCAAAGCCGCACAGCTAGGATTGATCACTAGAAAGAATCAGTTTGTCTAGCGTTGAAGAATTTTAAATGGATCGGGTTTGCAAATTCATTCACTCGCACCTTGATTTCGAAAAAGATTGCGAAATTCCAACTGATTCCGTGAGATTTAAAAATTACTCGTCTAATTGTAAGAGGTCAATTTACGATGGAGTCTTTTCAGATTTTGGATTTTGGGAGGCTTCCGAAGGCAGATTCTGCCTTACAAATTAAGGCACTTCTTGATAAATTGGTTGTTGTGAAGTCAAATGGTGGCCTTGGCTCGTCTATGGGCCATGAAGGGCCGAAGTCGTTGATCAAAGTGCGAGATGGTTTGACAATGCTTGACTTGACTGTGCAGCAAATTACTTTTCTTAACAAAACCTATGAAGCTGATGTACCTTTGTTGCTAATGAACTCTCCTACGACAGATTCACAAACTAAGGAGGCCATCAAGCAATACTCTGGTGTCAAGATATTGACTTTAGTCCAATCCAGTCATTTGCCTTTTGAACCTAATCACGCGTAATTAGCTTTATAAGTTTTCAATTCAGCCATTAAACAATGGTTATATTTTTAGATGCTGCCAAAATTGCCAAGAAGATCTTTGTGAGGTCATGCATAAATCCGGACTTTTGGCTGAAATGCACGATCAAGGCAAGAGATTCGTGTTTTTATCCAACATTGACAACCTTGGAGCCACAGTAGAATATGGGATTTTGATGCACTTAGATGGCCAGTCAAACGATTTGTCTATTTTTGAGGTCACCGAGAGAACCAGAGCTGATATCGTAGAGCATTCGCAAGCAACAGATGATCACTTGGAGAAGCGTCAAAAGTTGAGCTCATTGCACACTGGTAGCCTCTGGATGAGCCTTGCAAGCATTAAGGCAGTAATGGAGGAAAGAAGCGTAAATATCGAGCCTCTGAGCTATAACAAAACTCGTGACGAAGGGTCAAGAGACACAAAATTGAAGAATGACAAGAGAAAAGATTGGTTTAAAAAGTGCTCATGGGTCTATGTACCACGATCAAGATTCCTGCCCATTGCAAAGACATCCGATCTGACCTTGGTCATGAGCAATCTCTACAAAGTCAAGTACGGATCGTTGGTCATGTCACCTGACAGAACATTTCAGACCACACCAATTATCAACTTGGGAAGGGAACATTTTGGAAAAATTAGCGAGTTACAAGGAAGGTTCAATGGTGCACTTGACATCATGGACCTTGACCACTTGTCTGTATCTGGGGATGTTACGTTTGGCAAAGATGTCACGCTAAAAGGCAATATCGTAATCATGGCAAATAGTGGGAGCAGAATAGACATCCCTTCTGGAGCAATACTTCAAGATCAAGTCATAACTGGAGACTTGCGAATACGTGATGCCTAACAAGAATCTTAAAATGACAAGGATATTTTATAATCTTACTCGGCTGTCTACAGTTTTAGCAAAATTATATTATTGATTTTGCTTTTTCGCACTCAATGCAACATCCTTAACAGCTTTTAGATGTTCCTCAAGTTGCTTTTGAAAAGCAGCTTTTGCCTCTGGGTCTTTTGTGCTTAGCTGACTTACTACCCAATTCTGATAGTCATTCAGCAACTTGACAGAATCTTCATCGAGTTGCTCAGATACCTTGGCAATGATAGTAGGCACAAATTTTCCACTGGCATGTAGCATACAGCCAGTTTGACACTGAAACAACACGAGTGCAGCTAAATGCAGCGTCAATGCTGGATCCTGGCAAGACTCCACTTGGCTCATCAAGTTCTGTCGGTGGTTGAAAACTATTTGCCTGTCTTTTTTGCGATCAGATTTCTTGATCATGACATCACATGCAGAGGCCAAGTTTTCATCAAGACAGCTCAAAAAGTCATCAATGCTGTCAAGACTTTTCACCATGGCTGACATGGGTTTTCCCACGTCTTTGGGAAGTTGCGTTATCCACTTATTTCTCAAATCAGCCGTGACATCCTTGCAATCTTCCTGTAGGATTTGGTGCTCTTGGGCGACATAGAGCAGCGCTTCATTCACCACCTCAGTACACAGAGTCTTGAGCAAATACTTTTCCAGAGGTTCACGCTGGTCCAAGCAAGCCAGACCCTTTTCAAACAGTCTGACATTCTCCACAAGGGAATTGATTTTGTCCTGGAAATCATGGAAGTTTCTCTTTTTGCTCTGCATTGAGGCTGTCATGGAAGTTTGGTACAGAGAAGCCAATTTAGACTCAAACTGCTTCTCCAAATGTGGGTAAAAGTGACGGGCCAATTCATCACAAAGATCTTCGGGAGCGTCCTTCAGGATGGTCACTGACGATAGCTTATCAGCCAGCTCGCTCATTCCCATAAATTCCAAACCTTTCGACTGGACGGAAGAACCCGACGAGTCTTCCTTGCCCCTGAATGTTTTCTTCTTGGCAGCCTTGGTCTTGGTCTCTCTTCCCATTGCACCTCCACCTGCTTTGCCTTCAGCAGCTTTCTTACGCCGCTCGTCCTTTTTGTCCATTTTTCCTTCCATGATATCTGTCAAGTCCATTTTTTCAGTCACTTGCTGACTTTTGACAAACTGTGCATACTTTCCGGAATTGATCATCTGCACTGCCTTCAGTTCAACTTCGGGAGCAAATAGTTCTTCAATGGAACTGAGGCAGGCCTTGGAAACAACCAATGTCTCACAGAAAATGACAGCCTTGTCACTTTTCAAGACGTCAGCCAAAACCAAGGTCACATCATCTGGAGACAACACAGAGGGTAGATGAGGTAGAACATCTACAAAACCTTGGGTGGCCAGCGCCTCTTCAATTTGAACTTCAAGCATGTCAATGATGGACTTGCCAATGCAACAAGACCTCAAAAATGTCAGCGGCTCATCGGAGAACTTTCTTTTGATGGTGGCTTTCGGATCAGATATGCCAAGTCTGGACAAGGCATCGTATTCCAGATATCCGTTCTGCTTGAAAAAGTTGTCCACCCATTCATTTTGAGCCTTAGCATAGTTAGAAGGGACAAAGGTGGCCTTTTGCCTTCCTCCTGTAATCGATCCTTTGATGGTGTTATCACGAATCATCTCTTCAGCCAGATTGAAGAACATTTTCGCATCAACTTTGATCTCTTTCACGATGGCGGATACAGACATTGGAGCTGTCAACGCTGTCAAAGCTCCCCTGATCTTAGCCTTGTTTCTTGCCATAAAGGCAGGAGTGAGGATGACTTTGGGGTCATGCTCATCCTGGAAGCCTTGGATGATCTTTCCCAAACGGTTGATGACTTGTTCAAACAGAAAATCAGCCGGAAGATTGAACTCTTTGGCCAAGGTGGACACTGTCAAGGTTCCAGCGATTTGGAGCTTTTCATTAAGCTGCTCAGCCATGTCATCCAAGTAGGAAGAGTTGATGAGCTGGCCAAGAACCAAATGAACATTGGGATCATGCTTGGACAACTGTTGGGCCTGATGCTCCACGTGAGAATAGTCAACATTCAAATTGACAGCCAGCTCAGACAAGGTGACACGACCTCGACACACAAATAGCTCATCGTCCAACTCTCTAAAACAGAAATACCATAAGCCATGGATCATATCTGTATCAGAAAGTGCTCAATTTACCTTTCCAGCTGCTTGTGTGTCAAATATTCCTTGCCATCGGCGGTGTAAATAACCTTAAGCATGCCATTGTTGATGAGGTAATTGACAATTTCGATGCAATTCCTCTCTGAAAGTCGCTGCACTGTCCCACCCAATTGAGCACGCTGTAAATCAGCAGCCAACTGCTGAATTTCGTTCCAATCTGCCATGTTAGGGGCCTTTTTCGGAAAATAAAATTAACCCCTGTTGATTTGACACCAAACCAAGGCTGGAAAAATAAAGTACCGACAGCAGCAATTTTATTGCAGATTTATACACTACTTCAACTTGCAAACAGCCGAACGTGAGCAAAAGCAGCCAAATCAACCGCTAAACATAAATGGAAAAAGCCAATAATAAAGGTGTAACTCTGCACATCAGCTGACTTTAGTGACTTACGTTTTCGGCTCAGTTTTCAGGATCTACGTGGCTGCAGACAGATCGAAATTGTCTCAGCTAGGATTTACGAATCTGTGGCGGGAGGATTTTAGTCATTTGTTTTGTGTGGCAAATTTTCAACTCGAATTGCTTATCCGGTTGCCCTGGTTTTTGTCTTTAATGCCTTTTAAGGTGAGCACTTTTATTTCCTGCTTTAACTCTGATGAGTTACGTTAACTCAGCGTGAGTCAGCGATCAGTTCTTCTTTTCACTTCTTGTAGAGCACTGAAAATGACTGAATTTTGATGAGAGTGTCTCGTTCTCAACAATAGCTGAACTTTTTTTGGAAAAAAAATTACAAAGGTAGAGCTCAAACTACTGCTCCGATCGGAACAAAATTTTAAGGGGTTCATGGTTTCTCTGTACAATTACCAAATACCATTTAAAAAATAGCATTACATAACATAATAAACTGAGTTTTGAGAACGATCTACTCATCAAAATCAAGAGCTTTAACTTGTAACTTCTTGAAATCTTGCCGGCGCGGCTCCAGCGTTGCTGAGTATTCCGATTTGGTCTGCTCAGTCAAGTGAATTGACTCTGATAACTCCTCTCAGAAATTTAGTAACTCAGAAAGGTGGTAGCCTCCCTGTGGTAGCCTCCCTAACCGAGATGAACTCGACCACCCCAACCACTTACATTTTTTAAAACTTCTTCAACCCTGCTTCAAGGCGATATATAAATGGTTAATTCAATTTCCGGCGCCCATCACTACATAAGATTTTTTTTTAAATGCTCCTGCTTAATTTAAACACTTAGTTACTTTGAAAAATATTACTTCTATGACCCCCTCTAATATTGAAAGTTCTAGGTTTTAAGAAAAAAATCAGTTTATGCGAAAAGTATCAAGCTAGAAAATGTTGCAAAAAGTATTGTAGAGTGATGGCATCTACTTAATACCATAATAAGCAGATATCTTATGAACAGAGATTGTAGCTAAGTGTCATTCAAATAATTTTTTTTTCAGTTTCAAATTTTCGGGTGGGTCTATTTGGTACATTTTTCTAAAAAACGAGCTGGTGAAGGGGCTGAAATTTTTCTAATTCTTATGTAGTAATGGGCGCCGGAAATCGTTTCAGGCATTCTCACCCCTGAAAAGCCGCATGAAAGGCCTTTCAGAAAATATATACCTACTGGGGGGTCGAATTCATTTATATTGGGTTTAGGTTTGCGACAACCTTTCAGTGAACAAAATGTGCGGTCTCAGGACGTTTGCCCCTGTCTGTTTGCCCCTCGCCCATTTTCTCCTTTGATAATTTGCCCCTATCCGTTTGAAATTATGGACTTTTGTCACTGCAGATGTTTGCCCTTCTATATCCTTATTTACTGTTTCACCTAAAGAAGGAGTTTTTACACCTTATAATAAGGCGCGGTTTTTTTCTTTCTATTTTTCCCGAGTTATGCCCAAATGCTAATAAAGCAAATGGTGTAAGCAAAAATCCAAGAAGGCAAATTATAAAAATGTCAAGAGTCCAAAGAGGCAAATGTCCCTTGTGACAAACATTTAACAGGGCAAACCTCTTTTAAGAGGCAAACGTTCAAAGGGGCAAACCGGATTAGGGCAAATGTACGAAATCATAGACATTTTTAGAAATGCGCAACATGCACATTTTTTATTTAGTTTTCTTTTCTCTATATTGTATGCTTATTTCATTTTTTTCAAGTAGACTAAGTAGAAAAAATTGATTTTTTACAAGTAGGCTTAGTAAAAAAATTGATTTTTTACAAGTAGACAAAGTAAAAGAATTGGACTGATTGAGCTAAGCTTTCATTTGCTGTCATTTTTCATTAAGACCTTTCTCTTAAGGAAGCCTTTTGCTTATGTAGTCTTTGCCCTTTCTTCAGCCATAAAACTTAAAATGTCAATTGTCACCTATCTGTTCGATCGAATTTTCAAATCCATTCAAAGTTAAAAGCATGGAATACAATTTTCTCTTTGGTTAATAATGAAACCATTTGTTTCAGCGCAAGCGTCTTTATTTCCTGACAAGTTCTTACTGCTTTCCAGAAATTACAGCAATGGGCACTTTAAAAAAGCATAATTAGTACAGCCTTGGTTGGGCTCTATCCACGATGAGTCAAAGCCAAAAAATCTGAAAATAGAGAATCAGTTTAAGAATTGTCTGTAGTTTTATGTTTCCTTTTAGTTACTTTGAAGTCATGTGGCCAATTTTGCACTTTACTTTGAGTTCGCAATCTGGGTTCATTTTCAACACTTGTTCAACATCCCTCAAAACTTCTTCATTGACATCTTTTATCAGCTCCAATAATGAGCTATTTGGATTGCATTTTTCATGATCAGAGTTACTTTGAAATGATCCAGTTGTATGATTAAGCTTTGTCAAGCCAAATATCAAAGGCAAAAAGCTGTGCTTGTCAATGGACCTGGCCATTGCCTCATTAAAGTTATTGATGTTGATGTTGTTGTTGTTGTCATTATTGTTGTTGTCATTATTGTTGTTGTTATTATTGTTGTTGTTATCTTTTTTAAGATGGAAAATCCATACCATCATATTTTTAAAGTTGGCTCAAATTAGCAATTAAGTTAATTCTAGCTTCTAAATAATGGAATGGATTTTCTGCACTGACTGTTGACACTGATGACAGTACTCGCGGTCATGACTGCTATAAGAATAAAAGTGGCAAAACTGGACACAGAGAAGCAATTCGAACTGATCATGCGACCCAAGTCTTCCTCTTCCATTTTGGAACTGTTTTTCTTTCATGCAGCGAATCAACAGTTACTTCAAAATCTTGACTCACCTCGCTCCACTGATAATGCCCTGCTTAAAAAGAGCTTTCCTGCAATCCATGCTATGGTTCAACATCTCCTAAAAAAATATCAAAATCTACTCTCTAAAAATTAAATACATTTTTTTGTTACCTGCACCCATAGAAACAAATTTGCTGCTGAATTCCTTAAAGTTTTTGGGCCTTGTCCGTGGGTAGGAAACTTTTGATAATTATTGTAAGCAGACAGGAATGACAATGTTGAAATATTTGCTGCGTCCAGCATAAGTACAGCATCAAGCATGTCATCATCCCCTTTAGATGGTTGAGACGACCATTATTAGGCTTGTATTTTTTGTGAAGGAAAAGTACCTGAATTAAATCTTCTTCCAGAGTTGACATTCATGTTGGCATTGTTATTATTATCGTTGTTGTTGTTATTATTGTCATCATTCGAATTCTGCACAGTTTGAGTAATTTGTAAGTAAAATCCATGCAAGATTTTTCACTGATAGCTTACATTATTCAAGTTGCTGTTAACATTGACGATGGTTGACATGATGACCAGCAAAAATGTGAAAAAAGAGGAAATTGAGAAGCAGTCGTGGCCGAATTCTCTTAAAGAAAATGATTCCTGTGTTGCAGCTTCCATTTTGAACTGAAGAACCCGTAACTTCCTACATGTTGCTTTGCTTGCTTCATCATCTACAAAAACGGTACTTTTTGATAGAATGGCCAAGTTAGTATTTTTCCCTAGTTTATCGTTGATACGGTTTTTTGGCTCTCATGTCTACAATTTTTAACCTTATTATTATACCTATTTAAAAATTACATAAACGTTTTTTCATCATTGAGCTTATGCCATAATTAATGCATTTTGCCATAAGAAGTAAGTGAAGTCTGTATAATTCCAGCAGTGGTGATCAAGTTATTTTTTCATTGTATAGCTCTTTTTTGAGCTCCAACTAACAACTGGCTTAACTAATTTATGAAATAAAGCATGAAGCGCAGTGATGGCAATAAATAAAAGTCCCTTTTAAGAAAGGCCTTCGTTAAGCAAGAGACCAGCTTTTGGAGTCTCAGTTGATGACTTTGACTGAGTGAGACTCTTTCTTCAGCTCTCCACTTTTTGCCACTCAGTCGTCCTTTTGTACAGCAGCAGCAGCGAGAGTCTTCACTACTATGCGTTGGACTTTCGGCCTTTTTCTCTTGCTAGCTGGCGTTTGTTCGGCCCAAACTTACAACCCCGAATGCAATCCGGATGATTGGTTCCGATGCAACGACGGCACTTGCGTGACGAATCTTTGGCGCTGCGACGGCGAACCCGACTGCACTGACGGCTCTGACGAGAGAGGATGCGAGGCCAAGGCCACTGGCACCGAAGACCTCACCAAGGAGGCCACGACGGCCAAAACGTCGGCCTTTCACCAGTGCAAAAACGACACCGAGTTCATGTGCAACAAAACCGTGCTTTGCTTGCCCTTGGCATGGGTTTGCGATGGAGTCGTGAGTATAAATACACTTTTTACTACTATGCGCGTGAAAGCAGCCATAAAAAGGGTATGTATACTGATATTCTCTGTAAATGCAGGATGATTGTGGAGATGGCTCCGACGAGAGTGTGGGCATGTGCTCTAGCTTCAAAAGCCGACATCATTGTCCTGATGAGATGTTCTTCTGCAATGACACCCTCAAGAGCTGCATTCCGGATCGGTGGAAATGTGACAACAAAACTGACTGCCCCAATGGCTACGATGAAGATTCCACGATATGCCACACCTCGTCTCCGCTGGCGACCTCAACGCCATTCTGTGACAACGGGTACACTTGCAAGAATACGACCAACAATCCGAAATGCCTCGCCTGGAGCCAAGTCTGTGACAATAAAATTGACTGTCCTGGTGAGCAAATTCTCCAATTGAGTAATTGTCACTTAAGTTCCTTTTCTCATAGGAAATGATGACGAGGGCTCAAATTGTGGCAAGTCTTGTGATGACAGCTTGAGCTGCAACAAACCAAACATGTTTTGCCAAGGCCATCCGGATCAGAAGGGATTCTGCATGTGCACGGAGGGGTATAAGATGCTCAATGGAACATGCGTGGACATTGATGAGTGCCAGTTGCTCCCTCCCGTCTGCTCTCAAGTATATACTTTTAATTCCTCTCATTGGGCAGTAGTTGCTACAATTTTTGATGTAGAAATGCGAAAACGTTCCTGGGAAATGGTATTGCAATTGCGACAATGGCTATGAGCTGCACAAGACGCAAGGCTGCTCATACGACAAGCAGTACAAGCCCGCCACTCTCCTTTTCTCTGGAGGCAGAGAGATCAGAAGGATGGAGATCACCGCTGAAATGCTCAACACCAGGTACTCCTTGATCACCAATGACACAGGTCTGGTCCGCCAGGCTGTCGGAGTGGGCTATGACGTGGTGGACAATCGAGTCTTCTGGACGGATGTCAGTCGCAAAGTCTTGACCAGTTCGACGTTGGCGGGGTCCCTGATCAAGAACTGGAACCATACCATCAGTAAGCCAGAGTTCCTGGCAGTCGACTCGATTGGCAGGAACATTTACTACTCCGACTCGAAGAAACCTGCCATTGGGGTCTGCACGCTGGAGGGCCACTACTGTCAACCTGTCATTGAGCAGGGATTGACCAATCCGCGAGGGGTGGCAGTTTACCCTCCCAGGGGACTGCTCGCATATTCCAATTGGGATGACAATGTCACCCATGCTCATATTGGCCTTGCTGGCATGGATGGATCAGACATCCGGATCCTGGTCAACACAAGCATCAAGTGGCCCAATGGCGTGGCCTTTGACATGCCGAGCAACCGATTGTTCTGGGGTGAGGCTTGGTTTGATTTGCTCGAGTCCATCAGGTACATTCTTTGTATAATGTAGATATGCCATATAGTAAGTGATTTGTATTAAGGCTTGATGGCACTGGTCGCCATTCAGTGAAACCAGCCAAGAACTTCATGTCTTTGCACCCCTTCTCAGTTGCTGTCTTTGAAGACACCATCTTTTGGTCGGACCATTCGTTGAAAGAGGTCCAATCTTGCCACAAGTTCACCGGAGATGACCATCAGGTGATTGTCAAGTCTCCAAAGTTAGATATCTATGGCATCCATATTATTCATGAGCTCCTGGAGCCCAGACTGTCGTCTTCCGCTTGTCGATACAAGATGTGTTCTCACATGTGTTTGTTGAAGAAAGGTGCCACAGACGCTGTGTGCAGATGCCCGCCCGAATATTACTTGAAGCACAAGGATGGCCATGAATGCGTTTTCAACGAGTCGAGCTCATCCCTCAAGACCATAAGCGAAGCTGTCTATGAGTTCAACAGGATGGTGCCTTCCTATGTAACGGTGACTTCAACTAAAAGTCCACCGCCTTCCTCTTCAACCAAGGCCACAACTTCTGCTTCCCTCAAGTCATCTACGTCGAGCATTAATGCCAAGGGATCAATAAAGCCTACTACTTCCAATGAATCAGCCGAGTCTACTCCAGGGTAAGGATATGCTATGCTTTAGAAGTCTCGTTTTTACATTTGGTTTTCCATATAGGCCCTCCAATGACTTACAGGTGGTTGTCATGGGCGTCACCAAGGATAAGACCACTTCTGTGATCGTTGGCGTGGTCTTTGCAATTGTTGCCTTCGTGTGCATAGCCACGCTGATCTATTGCTGCTTGCTGAGGAAACGCAGATCTGCCAAGTACTTGAACACTCACCGGGCCTCGCAAGTGGTCTTCAAGAATCCCTCTTTTGGCCTTGGCAACAGCCTCAAGGATGGAGAGTACACCAAGGTGGATGAGGAGCTGCTTTCCGTCGAGGTGATGGGTGGCGGTGGAGAAGTCGCTTCCACTTCCTCGTCCTCCTCAAAGCTGGCACATGGAGTGTCCGGAGACTTGTACAATTACTCTGTATGCAGTGACAGCCAGAAGAGTGAAAACATGGAAATCATGGCTGACATCAATTTCCTGGATGAAAATGACCACACCAAGCTGATACATGAAGATTAGTAGTTGTTTTTAAAAATTATGCTCTCCCTCTCAATTTTATTATGTTCCTTTTTATGTGAATTGTGGTTGTCACTAGTCTTGTTTGCTAAACAACAATAAACCAGGCAATCTATTCATTTCTTGGGCAAGCCGTAGTAGAAAATCTTCCAATCGTTCTTGTTGTACTCAAAAGCACAATCTATGAATACAAAGTGCTTGGTAGCGTCTGATTGTTGGTGGCTGGCAATGATGACCTTGGTGTCGAAGCCCAGCAAGTCATCACCAGTGTCCATAGCTTCCATGACATAGGTCACGTTGCCACCAGCATTGTTGGTAGCGTCGTCAATGAGGAACTCGAAGATGTCGGTGTCCAAAGGCTTGGTGCATCTTTGGTACTCATCGGTGACTCCAGCCAATCCAGTGACCAGAAGGTTTCTCCCAGCAATGTTCATCGAGAAGAGCTTCGTGTCATTCCAAGCGCCGTTAAGTACGTAATTAAAGTCATTTAATCCTGCGGTTGAGTCAAACATGTTGACATTCGCCACCCAGTAATTGTTGTTATTGGGCTGCTCTTGAAGGGTCTTCAACACTCTGGTGGCAATTGCATCAGTATCAACAGATGGATCTTGGAAAAAGGAGGTATAACATTGAAACGTGCCAAAATATGAAAGAATAATATGTTACTCACTTGCAGCAACCTCATCTATGAGAGCCTTTGAAGCCAATGATTCAAATCCTGTGAGCGTTTCGTTGAATCCAAAAAAGCCAAGGATCCAATCATCTTCATCAAATTTGAAGTCACATTCACTCGGTGTGGAGGCTGCCAAAGCTCCAGCAGATGAATTGCCCGAAGCTATGATGCTCACATAATTGAACCCAATGTAGCTGGCTGCTTTTGCAGCATTTACAAAGCTGGTGGGATCATCTGGGTCAGAAGAGGCCAAAGAGTTGCGAAGGTACAGCTCCAGAGACTTGTCATCAATGGGCATGCTCATGTCACAATTTGCCACCAAGGATTGAGCACTCAATGATATGGCAACCATGCGTTTGGTGCACAAGGTGCCATTGATGACTTCAATTTTGCCACCAGCCAAATCAGTTTCATTCAGCGCAAAAGCAACTGGGTCTATTAAATTCAATTTAATCTGACATTTTTTTTACTTTGGAAAATATTTGAAGCTTACTGTCAGCATCTCCAACATAGACTGAAAATCTGGATGTGGCATAGTTGGCAATGGTGAGCTCACTGGAGAGAAAAGTTGCCACCTGCTGGTTGGTCTTTCCCTTGGCTGTTTCCTGGCAAAGCCATGTCCAAGCATCATAGGACCATCCTGGATCAAGTGTGGCAAGATCAACAGTGTCTTCAGAGTAGTCCACTCCCAAGGTTTGTCGCACCACCAAGGAGAGAGCAACAAGTGACAAAAATGATGCACCTTTCATTTTCAGAGTTCTCATTCAGACTCAATGAGATGCTGGACAAGATGATAGCTCATCTAAAAGGTTATCTTTGTGGGCTTAATTTATAATAAAAGAATATTTACATTTGGCTGAAAGTGATTTTCGCTAGCATGATTCAGTTTTCTGAGCATCTCGATTTATATACAATGAAGCTATTTTGTGTGCATGTTTTACAATCTGCTTAAGTTGATAAATAGATATGCATTGTGTTGAACAGTCTGATTCAGACGATTGTGAACACTTTAACATCGTTAATTTAATTTGTTAATTTAATTTCCTTATTGCAACGCTCATCATCAAGCTTTAAACTGATAATTTTTTGCATTCTATCTACCGAGAATCACAATTTAGCGTTCTGATGCGTTGACACATAGAAAATTAAGGAAAGCAAACAATAAATGTTACTCACTGATATTTACTCCACGAGCATTTCATATTTAGTTGCTCGTCATGAACGTACGTAAGCGCTTCTTCAAAGTAAAAATCATATTTTATTTGCATTAAGGAGATAAGCAAATCAGCACCAAAAACGTCCCTCTGATCACTCTGGCTGATGAAGGCTCAGGGCTGGAGCTTGCATGCGCGCTAAAAATAAACTGCTATGACAGTGGAAACTAATAACTGATAAAGCAACATGTCTATGAAGTAATGAAAGTTAGAAATCCTGATGCCATTTCCAAAACAGTTAATTGTTTTCAAATCGGATGACTCAGCGCTGAGAAATCTCAGTAACAATTTCAGCCTGGTCCAAGTTTGCGAAGGCTTTTTCTCCTTCCTAGAGCCAGAATGCTGAGTTGGCTATGAATTACAAAGTGGCTCAGTTTTTCATGTAGTTTCAGGATATGACCAGATTTTTCACCTCAGGCTGCTCAGGGCTTAGCACTGTCGCTAGCATGTTTATTTAATAGACTGCTGAGACAGGGCAAACTAATTACTGAGCAAGCCATATGGCTATGAAGTAATGAAAGTTAGACAATATCATGCCATTTTAAAAACAGTTAATTGTTTTCAAATTGGATGACACAGCGCTGAGAAATCTCAAAACTGTAAATTGTTTTATAATCGTACAACTCAGCACTGAGAAATCACTGAGTTACAACTTGAGCCTGGTCCAAGTTTGCGCAGGCTTTTCCTCCTTCCTAGAGTCAGAATGCTGGGTTGGCTATGAAGCACAAAGTGGCTCAGTTTTTCATGTAGTTTCAGGATATGACCAGATTTTTCACCTAAGACTGCTCAGGGCTCAGCACTGTAGCTAGCATGTTTATTCAATAGCAATATGGTAATGTAATGTTTGACAATGCCATGCCATTTCCCAAACAGTAATTTTTTTTCAAATTGGGCAACTCAGTGCTGAGATATTGGTATTACAAATTCAGCCTTGTCCAAGTTTGCGCTGGTTTTTTGGTATATCTGTTGAAATCTGTGTCCGCAAAAATCCGTTCCGTTATATTCTATTCCGTTATATTCCGTTCCGTAAAAATCCGTTCCGTAGAAATCCTTAAACATCATCTCAGTTAAAAACCATTCAATATGTGACAATGCGAGAGCCAAAACTTGCGCATCGCGTAATGCTGCTAATAGACTACAAAGAAAACTCAAAATTCTTGATCAGGTCAAATTTGAGTCAAAATGTGAGTTTTGGCTGATAGTTTGAGGCAAACGGACTCTAAATGTGAGGCAAAGTCAAACTTTGACTCATTTTCGACAATGCGAGGGCCAAAAGTTGCATCTATCACTGAGAAATCCACTCAAATTTATTTGTAATTTCTCAGCTAAAGTATAATCTGAAATCTATGCCACAAGGATTCATAACGGGGGTAATTTGAATATAGTCCTCACATCAAACATATTTTCTAAAATTTCAAACTATTAGATGAAAGAAGGATGAACAGTTCCATCCAAATGGCATTTGCACTGCAAACAATATTGAGCAAAAATGAACTCCAAGCAACAATCGCCCCCGTCAAAGTCACACAGTTCATTGTTTGACTCATCATCGCATATTCCATCACCAAGTATGCCCTCAAATCCACACGCTGAATAGAACATCACATCACATCCGCAATCAGAGCGAAAGCTGATCAATCTGCTTTTTCTTACCAAAATAGGATATTCCTGGAGGCCTTTTACCATCCAAATGACAAATGCAGTCTGAACACTCATCAATGTAAATCACCTCTCCGCAGCAATCATAGCCATCATAATAGCATGCCTCGGTGTTCAAATAGTCTTGGCATATGCCATCCCCAATTTCCGCGTAGAAAATGTTATTATAGCACTGTATCAGGTGCTTGGTATCATCCAGATGGCAAATGCAGCTTGCACATTGGAGAGCATATGCGATTCTTTTCAAGCAACAATCCCCACCGTCAAAATTGCAAGAGTCCACATTGTTCACATCATCACATATTCCATCACCGATTGCAACAGCAAGAAATGATGTGCATTCACCCCCGTGATTATTTCCCTCGTTGGGGTTACTAAATGATAGCTTTATGCAAGCGCAAAAGATGCAATTGGAATTGATCACCGTTTCAATGCAGCAGTCTCCTCCATCGAAGCTGCACTGAAGCACATTAGACTCATCGTCGCAGAAGCCATCCCCAACTTTATCCCAGTGCTCACATTCAGCTTGAAAAGGAGCAAAAAAGCAAGGTGACATGTGCTTCAAAAAAGCTGAACTTCTTAACTGATTATTAGAGTCTCGATCTTAAAAATATGTTAAAAGGAGTTTTTGGTGGATAATATCTATTTATGTATGTAAACAATTTATAAAACAAGCTAATAAAATAGCTGAGCAAATTTTGTAAAGTAAAAATCGAGTGGCAACTTTGCGGGCTCGAGCTTGCGAGAGCCAAGTAATGCTACGAGATTTTTACTTTGTAAAATGAGATTTTATATGATGGAAAGTAATTTTCAAATGTTAATGAAGTTACCAGACCGGGCAATCTTGACTTAGCATCTGATCCATTACTTTGAGGGCTTGGGTTGAGAGGCCCTCAGTAGTGCAAGAGTAGCTGAAAGCGTTAATCAATCATTTAAAATAGTGTGCATTTTGAACTTGGCACTTTTTGAAGCTAAAAGATGTGTTAGATCAAGTTCTGTCTGGTATCTCTGAAAGAGACTCTTCTACTAAGCTGAGCTAAACTTAGTAGAAGAGCACAAATGTGATTGTTAAAAAAAATTTTACCAACAAAATCCTTAGTAAATCAGTAGCTCAGTCAGTAGAGCATCAGGCTCCTAATCTAGATAATCAGGGTTCGATCCCCATTCAAGGCATTTTTTCTCCTTTTTTCTGCAATGGGACTTACTTCATGGACAATATCATGGTCTCTGGTCAAACAGAGGAGCGACACACCTTATAATATACTTTATAATGTATGTCACTTGATAAAGTAAAACGTCAGAGCTTTTATACATGTGTAGTTATATGAACTGAGACGAATTGGTAAACTGAATTATACATGCGAAAATTGCTTTCCATCATATAAAAAATGCAAAGGAGTGTTTTAAACACTGCAATACGATTTCCACGCGTCATAATTCAGTTTACTGATCCGGCTCAGCTTTTTTATGTCATAATTTTTTTCTAAGCAATTTGGGGGATATTAAATATTTCATGGCCAGGGATTCAATTTTGGAGGGCATACAGTTATTTTCCACATTTTCAAGGCACTAGACCAATTCCTTTGAAATTAGAAAATGCTAAGGCATGACTGGGATTTGAACCCTAGATAGCTGAATCTAGCAGCTAAAAACATAGCAGAATTTTGTACGGCATGGGGCAGCCTGGTAATTTCATTAAAACACTCAAAAATCGTAATACAGAATATAAAAATGTGGATACCAAGCTGGGGTACTTCAAAAGGGCTGTGAAATAGCTGACCTCGGATTTTAAAATGGAAAGACACTCATAAAGGCCCTCGCAAGCTTGAGCTAATAAAGCTTAACTCGTGTTTCTAAGCTCTGTGACGGACCTACTTTATGTCCCCGTGCTCGATATTAGTATTTTACTTGCTGCTTTTTGGGACTGAGAAGGTAAGTAAAAATTGCCCTAGGTGAGTAAATGAAACCAAGCCGAATCTTGAACCGAGCGAAGCGAGGGGAATAGTGAGGCGAGGTTTTATTTTACTCACCGAGGGCATTATTTACGTTACCTTCGAAGTCCCGAGAAGCAGCAAGTCAAATTTTATTAACTGTGACCGATTTTCCGAGCGAAATGAACTTGCCGGAATGCCATGTTGTGACGTCACGGGGTTTGCAAAAAGCTGACACGATCGGCAAAGTGAATTTACTCGCGAGTAAAACCGGTTACAGTTAGTAAAAATATATGCACACAACTTGATTTTTTTTGCGTGGCCCATAATTTATGCACTGTAACGCGAGAAACTCGAAATTTGAGCTCATTTTCAAGTGAGTGATGCACCTTTGAAAATTGATGGCCTTCTTATACCGTCTTCATGGCAGATGCATTCATGGCAAGAGCGGTCACTGATTAGGGGCAGGCAGCAATCTCCACCATCAAAATTGCACTCTGCAACATTTTGAGAGTCATAGCAAACCCCATCAATTGCCCACTCATAGTGACATTGGGGAAGGCTAGCAGCATCCGGATGCCTTGTCCCATCTAAGTGGCAAATGCAATCTACGCAAAATTCTGTGTAAATGTACGGCGTGCAGCAATCTCCATTGTCATAATTGCACTTGGGAATATTAAATTCATCATGGCATGAGTCTGTAATGTAGGGAGGATGAAAGGCGCAATCAACTCCTGTGAATGGAAAAAATAAAGACATCAACCAAGCAATCAGAAATCTCTGAACGATTGTATATGACACCTGGTTCCTCGATTGGATGCCTTGTTTGGTCCACATGACAAATGCACTCTTGGCAATGGCCATATGGCAGCAAATCTAGGCAGCAATCTCCACCATCATAGGCGCAATCTTCAATGTTGGCAAAATCATTGCAAAACCCGTTTCCTACCCAGGCGAGCGCATCTCTACACGTTTCCTCTTTTGAGCACAAAGTTAAAGTGGTATATTTGGAGCCATGAATTCCTCACCTAATTTTAAGAATGTTGGATGTGTTTCGCCATCCAAATGGCAAACACATTTTTTGCAGAAGTAATCATTTACCAACTCTTGGCAGCAATCATTTCCATCATTGTGGCAGTTAATGGTATTTGCATTGTCGTCGCAATACCCATCTCCAACAAAGAGTTCATATGCACAGGGAGCTAAAAATCAAATATGCTGCACGAGCTTTGATTATAAGCATAAAAGTCTGTACCCAAAGTGGTTCCTAGTGGTTCCTTGTGCACATCCACTTTTATTCTGGCATTTTCTGATGACAAAGTTTTTCTGCTGCTTTTTATTCCAACAAAAGTAAGGCTTACACATATGGTGATGATTGGGGGAGACACTATTGCAGCAACGTATTTGTAGCTAAAAATAGGTTACGTTGATAAGCTACAAGAATGAAGATACCGATTTACTTTTACTTTGCCATCCCCGAGTGGTCCAAATTACAAAAATACGCTGGTGAGCCCAACCTCATCAATAGTTGAGCCATATTACCTAAATTATCACGAAAATTGCCTTTACCACAGACCATTTTTTAGTTATCAATTCTAAAATTGCCCAGACTGGCAATGGTTTGTGGCTCTTTACTAAGATATGTTACCGTAATTTCCTGAATAAGATACTGAAAGATTAAAAGATTTTTATTTCCATGGCTTAGAATGATTGAGAGATTTGACACCAGATTTGTGAACTCGTCCTCGATTAGAAGCAATGGAGTACTTTCCAGCTGATCGCGGAGACGAGATGACTGATGAGGCCACTGAAGAAGCTCTTTCACCAAAATTCAGGCTCCTTCTTGAACCTAAAACCGTAGACGCTCATGAAAAGTGTGGAAGCTATTTGCAAAACTAATTACCTTTCACCCTGGGAGAGCTCGAAGCCAGCTTTCTCCTCGGACTTTTGGATGAGGAATTGTTGTTGTTCAGCATGGCTTGAATTTGCTGCTTTTGCAGGATCTTTGCTTCTGTCACCGCAGAGATTCTCCTCTTTTCCTTTTTGCTATCAGCAGACGAGGATGCTCTTGTTTCCCTTTCAGCCTTCAATTCCCTGTCAAGTCGAATGATGCCCATCTTTTGCTGAGTGGTGTACTTGAAGAAAATGTCATGAAAGGCATTGCTTTCTTTTTGTAGCTGTTGCAAAAGCCTGGCATGAAGCTGGACATCTTCCAATTTGGGAAACTGATGCCCTTCACGGTGAAGCTGCAGGGCCATACTCATGATGTCCTTCATGGACACAATGATGCTCTCCACTTTGGCAGTCTTCATGAGCCTCCGAGTGAGATGGCCTTTGATCAAGGCTGAAAGCTTTTCGAACCGAACATTGTTCACTGGTGTTTTGGCATCCTCGGGCAGGCTCCAATTTTGAGGTAACGTCAAAGTAGACGGGTCCACTTTGGGCTTGACTGTGGGGATCAAGGGTGAGACTGGTCGGGTTGATGTTAATATTGTTGATGATGTTAATGTTGTTGATTGGATGGGCGATGTCTTGGTTGAGACAGCACTCAACACACTTTCAATGAGCTGCCTTTGCTGCTCTTCGAAAAGTTGCTTGAGTTGCTCCCGCTCTTTGGCCTGTTGGTCCATGAGCCTTTGAATTTCTCTTTGTTGCTGCAATGCCAATGCACTGACAGCAGCTTCAATTTCAGCCTTAGGATCCTTGAATTCAACAGTTGGTTGAGACATTGTTGATTGACTCGGAGGCAACGTTAAGGTGACTGATTCTAGCAAGGACGTGTCAATTGTAATGGCTTCCGATCTTGGAGTGGGCTGGACTGACAATACTGCTGACCCAGAATCAAGAGATGGCGGGTCTCTCATGTCAAACTGCTGAGGGCTCTGCTCTTTCTTCTTGTTTGGGCTTTTGGCCCACGTGGGACCTTCGTTGAAAGCCAAGGGAATACTGTCATTCAATGTCCATTCCGGATTATTGGAGAGAGGTGGAACATTTTCTTTACCAGGAGACACATCAGCAGTAGTTGGCTGTTGAACATCCTCAGTTGCCTTTCCTTGTTTAAGAGCAAGATCGTTTATTTGGCCCAGCTTTGTATCTTCAATTGTGTCAAGGCTGAAAAAATGCGACCTGCTGTACATAATTAGGTCTCAGTTAAATTAGCTGAAAATTTACCTGTCCGCCACTTCAGGATTCAGGTTGTCAGCAACAGCCTCATCTTGGCCAGCCAATGTAACATCTTCATCTTCTAAATTCAAAGTGATTGAGGTTGCTTGTGATTCATTATCAAGGTTGGGCTCATTTGGGTCCAGATTATCAGGCTTCTCATTAACTTTAATATCAGGAGCTTTGGACAGTTCGCTCAAGTATTCCTCAAGCTGACTTTTTTGGTCGTTTTCTTCTTCGTTGGATTGGCCGAATCTCTGCATGTAAGCAAGCAAAACAGGACTCGGTTCGTCCAATGTGTAAGACAATCGTCTCGTTCGTGGCTCGGTGACCTCGGTGGCTTGGGATGATTCATCGTTTTTAATTGGGTCCAATTTTTCGGGAATCGAAATTTCTTCATGAATTATGGCTTTGACAGCCTCAAGATGCTTTCGCCTTCGTTGTAGAGCCAGTTTTTCTTCCACTTTGACAGCTTCTTCACGCCATTCTTGACATGCTTGTCGCTTCTCTTCAGACATAACTGGTGGCAAAATAGGCCGGCCGTTCACCTTGATGCAAGATTCGTACTTAGAGGGGTCATAAGTGTGTGAGGTGTCTGAATCATTCGTTTCCTTGATGACCTCCTCAATTTGCTCGAGAAGGCGCAAAAAATCAGCACGGAGACTTTGCAATTTTGCCTCCATGTCAAATTGATTCTTTTGTGTTTGTCTGTTTGAATTTAAGGTACGATTATGAGCAGACAATTTTAAGGCATCACGAACTTTTCTACGGACAAAAAGCACTCTTTCTATTCTATTGGTTAATTTTTAGTATTTATTCATAAAATATTTTTTCTTAAATTATTATTATTTTGTCTGGTTTTGGAACACATTAATCACTAAAAATATGCGTCACAAAGTGGAATTGAGGGAAAATTTGTGAAAATCGGCTTACTTTTTCGAAAAGTCTCTGTTCGAAACATAATAATTGCCAGGGTGACCAGATGCGGCCATTTTTAGCCAAAGTGGCTATTTTTGACCCATGTGTGACTACCGAAATTTAGGCCGAATATCCAAAGCCATTTGAGGCTATTTCTGAAAAGCCCTGAAATTTGATATTTTTACTCAAAAAACGCTTGAAAATCATCAAAAAAGCTGGGTAAAAAATTAAATTTGCAAAAATGGCTAACTTTTTTTTAGAATCTTTAGTTGCAAAAGTAAGAAGAAAATCATTATTTAATCCTAGCTTTCATCACTGCAATCCCAAAAAGTGGATCAAATTTTCATAGCAATTATCAGTATCGTGAAAATTCCTAAAAATGGGGCTATTTTGAGTTATTTTTCGTAGATAGTCAAATGTGGCTATTTTTGAGAAAAATCTGGCTACAAGCCGCATAAATTGTCTGGTCACCCTGAATTAATTGCGGCGTCCTCTACTGTTATGTAGAAGAACAACAACAAAGTGAATCTGTGTAAAAGTAACTTTGGCAAAATGAAGACGTATGGCGAAAAACCGATCGTGTTCAAGTTTGACAACGATGAAAATGAGTACATGATTGGATCTGAAGTTGGAAACTATGTGAGGCTTTTTCGAGGGGCTTTGTACAAGAGATTTCCAGGGTTGACCAGGAGAAATTTGACTAATGATGAACGAAAAAAGCTGGTGGAGATGGGTCACTCCCAACACGTAACTTCCAGCTCCATTAGCCTGTTGCTCGCTAAAGAAGTCGAGGACCTTTTATACGGCAACGAAGACAAGTTCAAAGGTAGGCAAACCTAAAGCAGATTTTTGACACTCTTGTGATTCACCTGTCAATTTCAGGAAATCAAGTGACTGCCTCTACGTCTGTGGCCGGGGCTGGAGCAGGTGCGAATGACATTTCGAGCGTAGGTGCCTTCAACAAGCCTAAGGTAGCTAAACCAGCTGCCTTTGCTCCCGTTCCAAACAGCTCTCACTTGGATGCTGTCCCACAAGCAACCCCAATCAACAGAAATCGAGTGGTGCACAAAAAAGTGAGAACCTTCCCTTTGTGCTTTGATGACTCGGACCCTGCTGCAGTTCACGAAAATGCTTGCCTTCCTGAAATCAATGTTCCCATCAGGTATATTCCCTATCAAATTCATGAAAGGCTCTCTAATATTTATTTTTTTGCTAGGCTTGACATGGACATTGAAGGGCAAAAGTTGAGAGATACATTCATGTGGAACAAGAACGAAACAATGCTCACTCCTGATCAATTTGCTGAAGTGCTTTGCGATGACCTAGACTTGAACCCCATCAATTTTGTGCCTGCCATCACTGCAGCCATTCAGCAACAGCTGGACAATTTCCCGTCCGAGAGTGAAAACTTGCTGAGAGAACAGCAAGACCAACGAGTTATCATCAAGCTCAACATTCACATTGGCAATATTTCACTTGTCGATCAATTTGAATGGGATTTGTCTGATGACAACAACTCTCCTGAGGAATTTGCGAAGAAATTGTGTGCTGACTTGAGCCTTGGTGGAGAATTCGTCACTGCTATAGTTTACTCCGTACGAGGACAGGTTAGTTCTTCTATAATATTTTTAAAGCCATGACCTTAATCTTAATATTTTTCAGCTTGCTTGGCATCAGAAAACGTATGCTTTCAGCGAAAACCACTTGCCCGAAATTGAGACGGCTTTTCGCAATCAATCCGAGGCTGACACTTGGTCGCCCTTCCTGGAAACTCTTACTGATGCAGAAATGGAAAAGAAGATACGCGATCAAGACAGAAACACTCGACGCATGCGGAGATTGGCGGCCACAACCACTGGTTGGTGAGACAGTACAAAAAACCCTATTTTGGGAGTTGAAATAATATGTAAGGGCAATAATAAAGCAACGAATTTCTATATAGTCAAATAGATGAAATATTTATTCTCATACGAAGAAAAGTGTTCCTTACTTTTTTAACTGAAGATTCTTGAGTGAAAAGTCTCGCCAGAAGGACAAGAAACTAATGGCATGAATCAAGCCTTGCATGTTATTAAAAAGGCAGGCTTGCCAACAAATTGCCAATGGCTTTGGTTTGCTCAAAAGCCAAATTAGCTCTACATAAGGGTGGATAGAGTAACCTGGGCTGATCCAACTGTCAACATCTTTGCTCCATACCTTCAAGAGCTTGTCTGAAAATAAAATTGTAACATACATGCGGGGGGAATGTTCACTTTTGACCATGATTGTTGTGCATTCATTCATATACAGACTTGAATCCTTCATCCTGAAGGCCAAAAATGAATTCTTGAGGTTGGCGTTTTCAGCTTCGAGTTTGCTGATGATTTTCATGTCGTAGTCAAGGTTCTGATTAATCTCATTCATGAGATTCTTGACTCTTTGCCTAAGGTCCTGAATGATAAAGTCACTGTGAGCGTAGCTGGCAATCTTCAGCTCCATATCCTTGATGTGATTTTGCATGGATTTTTCTGCATACTTGTGAGACTCAAACGCTTTGGCCAAATTTTGCTCAGCTGCTTCCAAAGCTTCATGAAGGTTCTTGTTCTCCTTTTTCAGGTACTCCGCAGTATTTTCAAGTTCATGCATTTTCCAGTCCATCTCACCTTTTTGCTCATTGAGGGTGTCAGTGTAGGATGCCAGTTGCTCAAGATCCAAGGTAAGTTGGCAATTAGCCTCCATAAGGGAGCAAATCCTAGCATCAGATTGCTCTTGCACTTCATCAACTCTTTGGTTACATTCTTGCAGCATCAAGTGGACATTGCGACGAGCATTGTCCTCATCACTTTTCACCTTGTACAACTCTTTTTTCATCCTGCATAATTCCTCAGAGAGTTTGCCATTTGTCTCCCTCAGCTTGCAAAGCACTAAAAACCGAAAAATTTGCTTGAGCAAAAGCAATTAAGGCAAAACTAGTGGCTGCGTGCACTTTGCCCCTAGCCGTTTGCCCCTAGCCATTTACCCCTAGCATGTTTGCCCCTAAGATTTTTGCCCCTAAAGACTTTTGCCCCCAAGACATTTTCCCTTAGACACATTTGCCCCTAGACATGTTTGCCCCTGGGATTTTTGCCCCTGAAGATGCTTGCCCCTTAGATGTTTGCCCCTGGATATATTTTCCCCTTGTACTTTTGCCCCTTGTACTTTTGCCCCTAGGACTTTTACCCCTAGGACTTTTGCCCCTAGGACTTTTGCCCCTAAGACTTTTGCCCCTAAGACTTTTGCCCCTAGGACTTTTGCCCCTTGGACTTTTGCCCCTTGAACTTTTTCCCATGAACTTTTGCCTCCAAGATGGTTGCCCACAATATTTTCACTTCATTATTTTATGATGATTTGCATTTTATAATAATTTTACATAACAAAACCTTCTTTAACCGGAATCCTAAACTAACCTAACCTGATCCTATCCAAAACAAACATTTTTTCTGCTTTTACAAGTAATAGTTTTTTATTAATTTTTTTATAAGCTGATTGGATTGAGGCAATATATAATCTTATCCCTAAAATGACTTATTTTAGGAATTTTTATAGTCCAATTGGTGCTGAAAGTTAATTTCAAATTGGACAAATTGTCAACTCGAGTCAACAGTGCAGTAGCAACCTACCCATGAGCAAAATAACCCAGGGCAAAATTTTACTGGTACTTGGGGCAAAAGTGCCTGAGGCAACATCCCTAGGGGTAAAAATCCAAGGCAAAAATCCAAGGGGCAAAAATCCCTAGGGGCAAAAATCCAAGGGGCAAAAACCAAGGGCAAAAACCAAGGGGCAAAAATGCAAGGGGCAAATATATCCAGGGGCAAACATCTAAGGGGCAAGTGTCTTCAGGGGCAAAAATCCTTGGGGCAAACTTGTCTAGGGGCAAAAATCCAAAAGGCAAAAGTCTTAGGGGTGACTGTCTCTAAGGACAAAGATCTTAGGGGCAAACGTCTACAGGGGCAAACGGCCTGGGGCAAACATATCAGGGGTAAACGGCTAGGGGCAAAAGTCTTGAGACCAAAACTAGTACCTGATGGATCACCATTGAGAGCAATTTGTGCATTGAGTTGAGACTTCAGAAGGGCAATTTCTTCCACATCTTTTCTTGCAAGTGCTTTGAGGTTGGAAATGACTCCTTTTAAAACTTGAATCTCCTCCAAATATGCATCATTTTGGAAACTTTTCAAATCCTTAACTTCTTTCTCCTTAGCCTTAAGTTCGGTTGTCAGGGCCTCAATTTGGGCCTTCAGGTCAGCAACTTTCTTGTGAAATTCTGAATTATTGGATTGAAGCATCATAGCTTCTCTGGTCCTCAAAAGGTGAACATTTTCTTCAAGTTCTTTGATATATGCAACCATGTCTTGCTGACAAGAGGACTTGTTGCCTTTGAATGATTCATTCTTCTCCTCCTCAATTTTGTTGAATTCTGCAATTGTGCTGGTGAGGGAAATGTTGTCATCATCGTCAGAACCTTCATCAGGCTCAACTAAGGTTGATACTGCTCGTATAGATATTATCGACTCAGCAGATGATCTATTCTGCTCTTTTTGCTTCAAGATCCCACTTGAGGTAGGTTTTCTTAAAGGGCGAAACGGTTCCCTCCACCGTGAAGCCATTTTAAATTACAAAACTAGTTAGCTCAGCGAACCTTTGTTGAGAGAAAGTGTTTGACAGCGCTACCAGATTATCATTCCGCGAAATACTGACAAAGTAAGGAAAAACGCCTCGTTTTTATGAAACTATCATCTTTTTATTGTTGAATAATAAAAAGTACACTTATTCCAATTAGGGGTAAACAACAATGTAACATCTACTCTTGCATAGGTACTCATGATATTGTAAGTGCAAATCGTAATGCTATTTATCTAAGTTTATTTGTTTGCCCACTGACCACTCTCCAATCTTTGTCATCAGCACTTTGCAATTTCTCCACTGTTTTCCACCCCCAGAGAATGAGATACAAAAAGCCAAATATGACGGCAACGAAGCTCTCAATGTAATAGCCATCAACTTCAACCAGACAAGAGCCTCCACCAGACTCGCATTCTTTGACCTCTGTCGGCCCATCACAGATATTGGCGTCACTAATGTTATGGTTCTCTACTTCTATATTGCATCTCTTCCATGTCAACTGATCCACAGCCCACAAAGCCAGCGTGGCCGGCCAATTTCCACCTAGGTTGGTCAGAGTGTTCAGCATTGTCATGTAGGTGCCACCCACTGCAGGGTCAGAAATGCGAGCAAAAAAGGCCATGATGGCCACAAACATGGAGTACAATGTCACCTATATAAAGCATATAGCAGTTATAATTATGGCTAATTGCTAATTTGAAATTTCTCACCTGGTGAAGGGCATAGATTAGTACAACTATAACGTAGAAGTAAACAGGGAAGCTGCCATCTGCATTCTTGAAGTTGGGAGTAATATAGACAACGCCAGCAAAAACAAGACCCATGATCAATCTGCATGGAAAGGCTTTAAGGAAAATGTCCATGGGCTTGGGACCAGTTGTGTATCTGCTGATTATCCACGGAAGGACTATCTGCAAGGGCACCAAGGGAACAGCAAGCATTGCTAGCTTATCTTTGGGCACTCCAGCCTCCACCAATTTGAGGCCAGTGACTGAGTCAGCAGCAGAAAAGCCAATTTTGGAGGTCAGCAGGAAAAATATGGTCATTGGCATTAATGGTAGAAAAATGATCTTGTACAGCATTTTATACGTGTCCACAATACCCAACTCTTCACCATCCTCATCATCCCTGCAAAATATATCATTCCAATGTTCTAAATAGGCCATTTTAAAAAAAAACTTGCACTTACTCAGAGTTGTCTTTTTCATGCTTGAAAATGGCAACTAGAGTTGTGGCTATAATGAAAATTACAGCCCAAAAGTTCAAAAAGTCTTTGAGGTTGAGGACACCATAGCTCTCCAATGCCATGTAGAAAACATAGCCAAGGAAGAATCCAGCCGTTTGACCCACTGAATTGCAGGTGGAAGCATAGCCCACATTTTGCCTTTTGAGCATGGTCAGAGCCCACCCGTCGACTGCAATGTCTTGAGTGGCAGCCAAAAAGTTGAGGAAAAAGAACATACAAGTCAGGCTGAATACATCGGTGGAGTCTAGGTAGTAGTCAACATTTTGAGCCAACAATAGCATAGTGATGCCAATGCAATACTGAACTGGAACAAGCCAAGTTTTCCTGCGGCCAAATCTGCGTATGAACAGAGAATCCACAATGGGTGCCCATAACAGCTTGACTGAAAATGGCCAGTATGCAAAGCTAAATTCAGCTTGCTGCTTGTAGCTGACCTGCCGGTTGGTCAATATTAGTGGGACTGCAGCTGCGAGGCCTAAGGGTATGCCTTGCAAAACGTACAAGAATAGGAGAACTGCAATTTCTCGTCCATCTCCGTTGAATCTTGAGGAGGCAGATCTTATTTTCACTGCAGCTTGTCCCTCATTGTCTTCTTCACTGATCAAAGCAATTTCATCTTCCTCCTCCTCGGCCTCAGTGTGACCGTCTAAATTCTCGACAACTTTTCTGCTTCTCAATTCCATAGTGATCACAGTTGAGGCCTGAAAACAAAAATCACCTTTGCTTGTAATTCCACGTGTCATTCGTTCTTTAGTGCCCAATTTCAGAGCTAATTCTCAACTTCCATGTGAGACAGTATTTATCGCCAAATCGACTGAGGTCAAGAGATAAATTCTTACCTGTTTCTTAATATTGTTCTAATGAAAAATCACTTTCAAATAGCAAATCTCCATTGACACTTGACAGATGGGAGAAAATCGAATGCTCAGGCTAATCTCAATTTACAAATTTCCATTTGGCGCATAAGCCAATAAAAGAATTGTTTCTAAAGCAGGCGTTCCTTTTTGAGCTAGCGCGCCCGTTTGTTGTTGTTGGCAACTTTTTCAAGTAACACTGGCCCACTTTTATTCTAAACTTAAATGTTATAGTTTTTAGTGCATAAGTGATGATGAATTATTTGCAGTTCTGAACTTGTTCAATTTTGATTGGTTAGCAAGTGACACTTCTTGCAACGTGATTGGATGATTGAAGCCGGGTTAGCACTTCACAGTTTTATTTGGTAGACTCGGCACTTGTTTCTAGAACCTGGAGCACTCCACGATTAAGAGAGCACCAAGTCATGAAAAACTGGGCGTTTTTCGCTTTTGGATTGCTGCTTTTGGCCTCAAGCTGCAAAGCAGATATTCCTACCGAGGATGAGTTGCAACCCGACACTGTGGAGGCTGATTTGGGAGCTTCCCGAGAAGGATCCAGAACTGATGATGAGGTTGTCAAACGTGAAGAAGAAGCAATCAACATCGATGGACTTTCTGTGGCTGAGATGAAAGAACTACGCGAGAAATCAGAGAAGCACCTTTTTCAAGCTGAGGTCAGCCGCATGATGAAGCTGATCATCAATTCATTGTACAGGAACAAAGAGATCTTCTTGAGAGAGCTGATATCTAATGCTTCTGATGCTTTGGACAAGATCAGACTTTTGTCATTGACTGACAAGTCTGTGCTCGACTCTACAAGCGACATGACCATCAAGATCAAAGCGGACAAAGACAACCATTTATTGACCATCACTGATACTGGCATTGGTATGACAAAGCAGGACTTGATCAACAACCTTGGTACGATTGCCAAGTCTGGAACTGCCGACTTTTTGAGCAAGTTCCAAGATGCCACCCCCTCTTCTGCTCAAGATATGAATGACATGATTGGTCAGTTTGGGGTTGGCTTTTATTCTGCATTTTTGGTTGCTGACAAGGTGATTGTTACAACGAAGCACAATGATGACAAGCAATACATTTGGGAGTCGGATGCGTCGAGCTTCTCTATTGTTGAAGATCCCAGAGGTGACACCCTTAAAAGAGGTACTCAAGTTACCCTTGTTCTGAAGGAAGAGGCATATGATTACTTGGAGCAAGACACTGTCAAAGACTTGATCAAGAAGTACTCGCAGTTCATTAACTTCAGCATCTATATGTGGACAAGCAAAACTGAAACTGTTGATGAGCCCATTGAAGAAGATGAGGAGGAGAAGACTGATGAGGAGGTTAAGAAAGATGAGGATGAAGATGCTGCTGTGGAAGAAGAAAAAGACGAGGAAGAAAAGAAGCCAAAGACAAAGAAAGTTTCAAAAACTACTTGGGATTGGGAGCTCATCAATGACCACAAGCCTATTTGGACCAGAAAGCCAGCGGAAATTGAGACCGAAGAGTATGATGAATTCTACAAGACCATCACCAAAGATACATCTGCTCCTATGACCCACACTCATTTCATTGCTGAAGGAGAGGTTACATTCAAGTCACTATTGTTTGTACCTGCTGTCCAGCCTGCTGAAAGTTTTAACAAGTATGGCCAACAGCAAGAAAACATCAAGCTGTATGTCAGAAGGGTTTTCATCACCGATGACTTCAAAGACATGATGCCTAATTACTTGAACTTCATCAGGGGAGTCGTTGACTCTGATGACCTTCCACTCAATGTTTCGCGAGAGACATTGCAACAGCACAAATTGCTCAAAGTCATAAAGAAAAAATTGGTGCGCAAGGCATTGGACATGATCAAGAAGATTGACGATGATAAGTACATGGACTTTTGGAAGGAATACTCAACTAATGTCAAATTGGGAGTCATTGATGATGCTGCCAACAGGACAAGGCTTGCTAAATTGCTCAGGTTCAAATCTTCCAATGGCGAGATGACCTCTTTGTCAGCCTATGTGGAGCGCATGAAAGACAAGCAGACACAGATCTTTTACATTGCTGGCTCAAGTGAAAAGGAGGTGCAAGAGTCGCCTTTTGTTGAGCGTCTCCTCAAGAAAGGCTTTGAAGTCCTTTACCTCACAGAAGCTGTTGATGAGTATGCCATCAGCGCCTTACCAGAGTTTGAAAACAAAAAGTTCCAGAATGTTGCCAAGGAAGGTGTTGAGATTGATGGGGACACTGACTCTGCCAAAAAGAGGAAGGAGCTGTTGAGTGAACAATTTGAGCCATTGATGAAATGGTTGTCTGAAGATGCACTTAAGGAGCACATTCTCAAGGCTGAAATCTCAGAGCGATTGGAGTCCTCTCCATGTGCTTTGATTACCTCCAGGTAAGTCAACTCACATATCAACTATGCTTGTTTTTTGTTTTAATTTTGTTGGGCTTCTTTGCAGTTTTATTTTATAGAACCGTAAGTTTTAAGTCACACTAAACTTAGCTATGTGTGTACACCTATCAGAAATTAATGAGCATATTTTTGTTTAGGTTTGGCTGGACTGCCAACATGCAGAGGATTATCACATCGCAAACTCATGCAAAAAGCCAAGACATGCAAAGGGAGTATTATCTCAATCAGAAGAAAGCACTGGAAATCAACCCAAGGCATCCTTTGATCAAAGAGCTCTCCAGAAGGGTTGAAGATAACCCAGAGGATCCTGTTGCAAAAGACATGGCTCTGATGATGTACAACACAGCAACCTTGAGGTCTGGATACATGCTCAAGGACACTGTAGCATTTGCCCAACATATTGAAAATATGATGAGAGATACTTTGGGCATTTCTAAAGAGGAAGGTGTTGAAGAAGAGCAAGAGCTGCCAGAAGAAGAGGAACCAGCAGATGAAGGTGAAGAAGAGGAGGAGGAGGATGACACTGCTAATGATGAAGAAGATGATTCTCAGTCAAAAGATGAGCTATGAGCCTTCTTTTTTTACTACCTCATCATGCACCTTGATTTAAGAACTATTGTGATTATGTTATTTTTAACAACTCTTTGGCCACTACTTCCAATAAAAGTGTGTGACTTTTAAAGAACTACCGAACTTGAAATCTTGCCGTCCATGCATGACTTTTGGCACATTTCTTCCCAGTCTGGCCAAAAAGTGTCACGCATTCGGTCAACGAAGGCTGCCAAATTTGGGCAATTGTCCTTGATGAACTTCTTCTGAGGAATATCCAGTGGCATGTACACAAACTGAACTAGATGCCCAAAGGCTGTGCAATCAAATGTTAAGGGTTCCTTAAAAGTTAATTACTTTGCTATAAACAGAAATGGATCATGATTATTAAAGAGGATTCTCACTTGTCCATTGAAGAATGGCTTGTCTCCCAACAGAGATGAAAGTGCCTTCAGGTCTTTAAAGGAGAACTCGGTGATTTCTTCAATTGAATGCCTGCCAAGGCCATGATTTTTTGCCTTGGTCTTGATTCCAGATGGCATGAACTTTTTGAAAAAGAACACACTCCAGGACTTGCCGTAAGTATCTTTGCATACCTTCTCAAAGAACTCTGCCATATTGTATCCATACCTCCAGACAAATCCAGCCAGACTGGTGTGATTTTCCAAGCAAATGGTCGCAAGATGGTTGGACACTTTTTGCTCTTCAGTCAGCTCCTTATCAGGCATAGAAATCCCCCTCTTTTCCAACTCTTGAATGATGATATTGGAGTCAGCAATTTGCTCCCCATTGAGCTCAATGAAGGGAATTTGACCCTTTTGGCTGAAGGTGAGTGAGTACAGTGGCTCATATTCCACTTTTTTCAGCCTCAAGTAGGTCTCCAGTTTCAAGGCAAATGGAGAAATGGTTCTGATTTTGGGCGACATTGGGAACTGCACCAAGTAGATGAGATCTTTTTTGAAGTCTTCCTTCTGAATTTTAACTGCATTCCTCCTTGACATCTTTGCCACCAAAAAGTATATTGCCAGGATTACAGTTGCCAAGATGATTGTCGCTGTCCACATGATGTTGACAAAACTGCCTAGAAGTAAATCTAGGTTACTCAATATGCAATACTAGATAAAAAGTTGTATAAGCTTGCAATCTATATCATAGAAGCCACAAGAGAAACTCCCAATTTGAATATTTATGCATTTTGACACACTCTGGTTATACAAATACAGGAATAGAATTCACAGCAGCTTCAGTCTCTTCATGATCCTCTTCATCATCACTTTCTTCCTCTTCACTGTAATCATCATCCGTCACTACTTCTTCATGTTCCTCACGTTTATGATCTCTCAAGTATCTCTTGTTGGCAAATGATTTGTCACAAATGCCACAAGTACTTAGCTGCAGTGACATTGAAGAAGAAGGCAAAGCCTCATTTCTGGGGCACTTTTTCAAATGAGCCTTGAGTGAAGTCTCATGCAGGTAGATTTTCCCGCAGTGTTCACAGGCAAAAGAGGCTTGAAAGTCTTCAGACTTTGACTGACCACACCTTTTCTGGTGTGCCTGCAATGACACTGGGTGCTTGTAGGATTTGCCACATTTCTCACAGTTCCATCGCATGTTTTGGTGGACAATTTCTATATGGGTCTTCAGCTCATACGGATATCTGAGCACCTTGTCACAGTAGTCGCATTTGATCTCTGGCTTGCCATTGGGCTGCTTTTCGCACATGTTCCGGTTCAAATGGATTCTCAACGTAGAATTGTTGGCAAATCCTTTGCCACATTTATCACACACGACAGTCAAGTCATCGAGCTCCATATTATGCAAAGCTTTCATGTGCTTCTTCAACGATCTTCTCCGAGCAAGTTGAGCCCCACAAACATGGCACGTGTGTTTCATGTTTTTGTGCACAATGTTGATGTGCTCGTTCAATTTGGAATTGCTCAAATAGGACATTCCGCATTCGTTGCACACAAACTTTGGCCTCTCCTCGGCCGGTTGGCAAATTTTCTGCTTTGTGTGCCGCAAGTAGCTTGACCTCAGCGTGAAAGACTTGTTGCATTGGGCGCAAACATTTTGTGGGCTAATTTCACCAGGGTGAACACTCGATCGATGCTTGGTCAGGCTGAAATCAGTGACGAATTTCTGGTCGCAATTGTCACACTCGTAGGGTAAAGAGTCGTGGGCTTGCTTGAAGTGATCGATCAATTCGAGCTGGGACAAGGTTTCAAAGGTGCATTCCCTGCTTGGGCAAGCCAAAGAGCCATTGTCAGCCCTGGCATCAGTTCCATGCTTCTTTCGAATATGCTCAATCAAGGAGAATTGAGAGACATATCGGCCATGACAGTGAGAGCATTGGAATGGCAGCATTTCATACTGCTTGTGAACGTTCACTTGATGCTTCCTCAAGTGATGAATATTAGAAATCACCATGTGGCAAGTAGGACAGGTGAGTGGTTCGTCTTCTGTAGTAACGCTATGCATCCTAAAAAACACATAATTAACGAAAAAATAATTCTAAATAGCTATTTCTACGCTTACGATGCCAAGTGTTGATTCAGATCTTCCTTGGTACTCAGGCCAAGTCCACAATGACGGCACTTCAGCTTGGGATTCTCCACAGCCTCCACCTTTGTGCATCCAGCCAAGTATTTGGCGCAACATTTCTGATGCCTATTCAGGCTTTTCTTGTTGATGAGTCGAGTTCCACAAGCTTCACACACCTCAGCCTTTCTGCCCAAATGCGCATGGGATATATGATCCTTGAGGTTTTTCCTTGAAGCAATGATATTGCTGCAAATTTGGCACTTGACTCGCGTATCTCTGGCCTTCCTATCCTTGCCACAGCTGGTCAGCTTTGGCGTGAATTGAACACCATTGGGATCATCTTTAGCAAGCTCAATCAAGTTTTTGGGGTAGACTTTGATTTGGGCCAGAGTGGCCGCATCGATGAACACTTCAGCCGCCAGCTTGTCCACCCAAACTGCCCAATCCCTTTCACTTTTCTCTCTTTGCTTCAAGAAGTCATCAGGCTTGGCATTGGGCTCGAGATTGAGCAAGTTCCTATCCTTGTTGATCTCGTACCATTCAGGGAAAGGCATATCGAATTCTTTCAGCTTTTCCTCAACAGCTTTCTTCTCATTCTCGTCAAAGTACTCATTGTTTTCAATCATTTTCTCCAGACGAGCTTGCTTCCTCAACAATACACCTTTGTCATTGTAAAACTTAGTTTTCAGCTTCATTCTCAGGTTTTTGCGCTTTGAAGCATCCTGCGTAGGATTCTCAATTTGCTCTTCGTTGTCCGATTCTTCCATAAAGTCGTCTTGCACGGTTTCCTTCGCTTTCTTCTTGTGAGCCGCCTCATGCTTTCTCAGGTTAATTTTAGAGGCCACAACGGCACCACATTCATAGCATTTAAAGTCCAAGCCATGCTGGTTTCGCACATGAGCTTTGAACTTGGCCTTGCCAGTGATGGTGTCATTGCAGAAATTGCATCCGTACGCCTTTTCCTTGTCCTTGTGCACCTGCTCCATGTGATTGTTCAGCTCCTCTTGATTGAAAAACACCTTATCTGAATTGCAAGCAGTGCAGGAGAAATGCTCAATTTCCGGATGCTCAACAATTATGTGCTTGGCAAGATCCGAGCTTGTGGAGGTTCCAAAGGTGCAGTGATCACATCTGAAATGCTGGTAGATCATGCTATGCAATTTATCCACGTGTTTTTTGAGGTCGAGCAAAGTGACAAAAGGTTTGGCTTTACATAGCTTGCATTGAGCATGGTCACACAAGGTGTTCTGTCTAAAATGATTCGAAGCTTGCTTGAAGGAGCCAAAGGCTTTGCTGCACTTGACACAGCCAAAAACCTCATCGGGGTTTGCAGTGTTTTGCATCCTGGTTCCTCCCACACTATTCAATCTTGTCATTCGTTGATGCCTTTCTGGAGGCAATTCCACGCCATTTTCATCCATGTTATGAGCCAACTTCATGTGAGCAGTTAATTGGCTACTTTTCACACTCTTGCAGCAAATTGTGCAATTTTGAACGCTGCCTCCATGTTCTCTTGCGCTGTGATGTTCCATGACGGATTTCTCGTAAAACTTGATGCCACATTCGCCACATTTAAAGTGAGGAAATGTGGGATGCATTCCTCTTTTATGGTTCACTAATTCAGGTGCAGTCGTGAAAGCAAGAAGGCAAAAGTTGCACCGAAAGTTGGGGAACTGCGAGGGGTGTATTTCTTCCAGATGCCTTCCAAATTGAGAAGCACTTGAAAAAATCATCTCCTTTTCCTGGGGGCAAATGAGGCACAAGACTTTCAGAGATTCAACTCTAGTGCGTCGATGGTTGCGGAAATGCATGACACACTCATGGTGTGACCTCAATCCAGCCTGACACTTCAAGCATTCGCCGCAAATTTCATTCTGCCTCGAAGTCATTTTCAAGCCTTTGAATTTCGATTGAACTCTCGAATCAATCAAATGATTGCGCACACTTCTGCAATTTTAAAGAAAGCTTTAATTAAAGGGCTGATTTTAATTATTCTTTTAGGGGCTCACCGAGCAGCAAAAATATCGGTTTGAGAGGGCACATTTCGCACACGAATCTTGACAAGTGTGTTGGGCTTGCAAAACTCTCCAACATTGCCAACAGTGACGTTGATACCTTCGCGTCCATAATGGAAATTGTTGATGTGAGATAGTTTGAGCTTTTCCTCTTGAAATGTTTCTTGGCATATTTCACACTTGACCTCAGACTCAATGGAATTGGAATCGCCATGTTCAACTTTCAAATGGAGAATCAAAGACAGGTAAAATTTGAAAGATTTAGAGCATTGAAGACACTTGAAATGCTTGTCAGTTGGATTTGACTCAATCTTGATGTGTGCCTAAATTTTTTTGTTTTAATAACTTGTACAATTCTATAAGCTATTTTTTTACCTGAGGAAATTTGAACTCTCGGTTTGGAAAAATTCGGCCTTCGGGTATATCATCTTGGCACACTCGGATTTTAGTTCCGACTTTGTCATCGGAATTCCAGTCGATTCGGACCTTTTTCACATGATCGTTCAGCAGTTTTTCGGCGCAAGCCTCAAGTTTTCGTTTTTCAACCATTTTCGATATTTCCGCAACAATATAAAAATGTAAACAACACTTTTGCAGGGTGCGAACAGCCGACAGCGAAGTGTGTGTGAACTGATCGAAAGACTAAGTCGATCCATTTCAGTCCACTGTTTCTCAGAAGTATTTTTCTTTTTCACATGGTAGCGACAAGAGATCCATCATGAAAGTTATCTAGCAAAAAATACGGGAAACACTGGACAGAAAAGGGATACCACATGTTTTTTTTGTTGCAAAAAGGTGTGCAATTTTTTCTGTCGCACAAGCCTAAAAAATGCCGAAACAATTCTGTTCGCTGATCCACAATACGAATAAGAAAATATTCAACTGCGCCAAAATTATCAAATTGATACTTGATAGTGACCTGGAAAATCACGGGAAAGAGTAAAAGATGACGAATAAGTTGACTTTTTTGGAAAGATTCAGAGGTTGTATGGTTGGTGGAGTTGTTGGCGATTGCCTTGGATCTCCAGTTGAGTGTCAATTTTGGGATGGAATTCCAATGGGAGAAGTCCGGCAAATTTTCCTCAACTATCAAAAAGATGGCCATGACCAAATTCAATACACTGATGACACTGCCATGGCAAGACAAGTTGCAGGCTCAATTGTGCAACAAAAAACAGTGGATCCGAAACATATGGCCAAGTGCTTTGTTCACGAGTACTTCACGGAACCAAATCGAGGTTATGGACAAGCTGTCAGTGCAGTTTTCAAAAAGCTCAAGTCTCAAGGTTGCGATGAACCTTTTGGCCCAGCAGCTGAGCAATTTGATGGATCTGGATCATATGGCAATGGAGCTGCCATGAGGGTTCATCCTGTGGGCTTGTTCTGCGCTGACAAGTCCATCTCTCAACTGATTGAAGAGGTTGGCAAAAGTGCCAAAATCACTCATTCTCATCCAGATGCGATTCAAGGAGCCATTTTGCAAGCCGCCTGTGTCTCCATGGCTGCCCAAGGCTTGTCCGGTGATGACATCATCAACAAGTTGATAGCCATCAGTGAAGACTTTGCCGAGCCCCAATTGAATTCAAAGAAGAAACAGAAGCTTGTTTCTTACACTTCCCTTTTGTCAGTTGTGAAAAAAGCAATCGAGGAGAACAACTTTGACGTTGACAGCCTCAGAGACAGCCTTGGCAATGATGTGGCGGCACTCAATTCGGTTCCAGCGGCCATCTTCAGCTTTTTGGCTGGTGTAAATCCAGAAGGACTGGAGTCTACATCAAGTGGGTTTGAACGGACTCTTCATTTGGCCCTTGCTTTTGGCGGTGATTCGGACACCATTTGCTCCATGGCCGGGGCCAGTGCTGGAGCTTATCATGGAGAATCCAGTATACCAGCATACATGCTCAAGATATCTGAGGGAGTGTCTGATGCTCAAGATCTGGCTGACAAGTTGCATGCCCTCGTCATAAAAAAATAAAAAAAGGAACAACAGCTTCCAACAAAGAACAGCTTTATTATAAAACAAAAATCAAACCCCAAGAAAAGAGCTGCAGAAACTTAGTCAGTTTTCTTGGGCTTCTTTGCCTTGGATCGAGTGGTGATTCCAGATGATCCTGGCTGGATGCTGCTGTACTGCAGAGGCTCATCCTTGACTCTTTTCCCGTCATCTTGGTGGCCCCAAACGAGGCCATTCAAGAGGGCTCCAAAGAGGAACAAGAGAGCTCCAAACATAGAGCAAGCAATCATAAATGCCACCCTTGGCACCGGAGTGAGTACCTCAAAGATGGGGTAGACCCAGATGCCTCCAAAGTGGGCTACAACCAGGGTCCAGGACAAGTACAGCATGCAGAACAGGATGGTTGTCATCATGCCCTTGCCCTTGCTTGGATAAGCATGGTAAAGGAGGAACAGTTCAAGGAGTTGAGCAGGGATGACCGTGGTGTGCATCATGTGATTGATGTAGTTGGGGAAGAACTTGTCATAGTGCAGAGGGAAGACTAGCTCCCTGTCAATGTTGAACAAGGTCCAGAACATGATGCCCACGAATTGGCCTATGGGGAAGGCCAAGGTGGCAAAGAAGTAGTCGCGAGCCTTTTGAAGGCCAGAGGCTGTAGCCTTGTCTTTGGCATCGCTGCCAAAAAGACTATTGAGGAGGCTGATGCTGAAGTAGATCAGTTGGATCCACAGGTTCCAAAAGGTGAGGTACTTCCATTGGCCTCCAAAGGATTTCTGCGTCGGCACCTTGAGTATGTAGAGGTCCCAGTAGATGGCATATGCAAAATTGGCTATAGCCCCAAGGTGCACGATCCACTGAAGCATTTTCGTAACAATCCTGTGTTTTGTCAGCGCTGACAAGCCGGCAGCTACAGTGCACTAGCTAGCATTGAGCAGTGGCACAGAGAGTAGCAGAAAATCAATACAGTGACGTTGACAGCTAGTCTCTCAACCTCTTTTTCTCTGTTGCAATGCAGTAATATCATGAGGTTAGATAATGCCACACGACTGCAGACATTCAATACAAGCTTATCTTGTGTTGCAAAATCTGCTTACTGGCCAAAGGTCACCCGTGACACTATTTTACGTATCATTATGACAGTTCCTCCTATGCGTTAATAGACCAAATTGTTCCCTGATACAGCCATAGAGACTAGATTTTATTCAATGAATCAATGTAATATTGGAAGTGGATGGACTCATGAAACATGACACAATTGGCGGAATCTTGTCAGCGACAACTAACTGAGAAATGGCAATTCCCAAATCTGGCCTCTGTTCACAAGCTTTGGCCCAAGCTTCAGCCATTTCCGGATTCTTCTTCTGACATTTGTAGAGCTTGCCCAGAGCAGCCTGCATCAACAGCTTGCTGTTCACTTGATGACCTATAATTGCTAAATTAATGACACTTGGCTGGGACGTGCAGCCGAATTGCGCCAAGTAGTTTTCGCATATCTTGAACAGCCTATCCACAAAGTACTTGTTTGCTATCAATAGCAACGAAGGGCTGACATCAATTGGGCGCACAACTTCTGTGTACAAATAGCGCAAGAAAGCCTCAACCGTTTTAGGTCGGAAATCCGTGATGATCATTTCCCCAGTGACGGACTCGGTACTTGCTGTCGTGTTGAGCATCTGGGCCAAGCTGTCACTCCACATGGAGAGCACAAATTTGTGCACATAGAACGTCTCCTCCTCGCATGTAACCTTGAAATCACTTGAGGCCTGGTCATCAAAAAGCCTCCCAAGTTTCAGCTTCAAGCCACCGCTAGGATTATCACGGTGCACTCTATTAACATTAATGCTGACTTGAAGTCCAACTTGTCTCTTGGCCTTTGCAATGGCATCCTCGCCAAAGATCTCCTTTTTGCAACCTAACATTATGAGAATAATGATCAAGATATAAAACCTCTTCAAATGAGCTACTTACAATCGCTTGCACGATCGAAGCGCGTGTAAGCATTGGTTGTCCTTGCTGAGCATCCAGGATCCAGGATCATTACCTGATCACTGGCATAATTGAAACGGTGCGGATCGTGCAACAAAGTCATGGCTGAAAAGGTGATGGTGACACCAAACCCATTCAGATTGTAGATAGTGAAAACGCAGTCCGATAACTTCCTAGGCGAGTTCCAGTCATCATTGATGTCTTCGTGGTGCCAAGGCTGCTTTGTCCGGTCTGGAATTATGGTGATCCCGTCGCCAACCTCATGAGCCACCTGGACAATTGTCAGTCTTGATCCCTTGTGAGCCTTCAACTCAAGCCTGAATTTGTAAATGGAACCATCGTCACCGACAATTCCAAATACTTTGGAGATGTAGACACTTCCGATATCAGCGGATTTTCCATCAAAGGCAAATGCAAGTTTGCCTTCGGCGAGAATCAATCCTTCCCTTCTGTTCTCAGACATTTCCCTGAAAAGCTACCTATTTTTTTCAATTATCAAACAGTACTTGTAAATCCCAAGCCAACGTTACCCTTCCATTAACTAGCAAACTGACAAACTGCAAACTGGTTCATTAAATAAGATATTTGTTGAGAATCAGGGCGACCAGACATTGGCAGAGTGTCCATTTACTATATAAAAAAGCCAAACCTGAATATACCGTCTGACCGTTCAAAATTGGACGGTGCGGGAATCAAAAGTTTATGTTATGAAGTAATGAATTTTGTGGCTTAATGGGTATTGTTGGAAAGCTTGAACCTTTAGACATCTTTTTTGTTTTCTGACAAAATGAAAAATATTATAGTTATTTCACCGTGACATCAAAAGACAAATGACTCACAATTTTAATCGTGTCAATTTTCTGTATGACCTTTGGAAAATTTAATTATACCGATTTTTTCATCCTTAAATTGATTTTTTCTACTTTTACAAAAAAGATAGAAAAAGGCTCAATCTTTCCAACGCTATCATTTAAAATTCCTGTATTTCTTGAATATGTGACAAAAAGTTAAGATTCCGGTACCGTCCAATTTTGAACGGTCAGACTGTATATATATAAGCAAATCAAAGTTTATTGTTTTATGTTAGAGCACATATAGGAGAATAAGTAGCGAGATATGATACAATTACATTTTATTATAAAATCAAAGGTTGTAGTTTATTAGGTCCAAAATGCTACGGTAGATTTTGTAGTATGTAGGGTTTGCGCTCGGATCTTGACTATCACAGCACCGGAGGGTCTAGAACTGGAAGCAAAAATGATGAAAGTCATAAAACCAATCTATATTGACTAGCTTACCCTCTTGAGAAACTCTTCAGCACAAATTCTTGCTCTGGAGTTGACGCAGAGCTTCATCTCAGAGATCTCCTTGTCAATCTCCTCCATGAAGTGGATGACAAAGTCGATCAATTTGTGCCTGAGCATCTCCTCCGTGTGGAAATTGGTGATGAGAAAACTTATGTCGTAGCCTTCAATTTTCTTTCGCCTCAGAATGACAAAGTTCTCGGCTCTGCGCATCATGAAACCGGTGAACTTGTGGCAAAGCAGCTTTTCAATTTCGTCTGCTTGTTTGATTGCTATTGACACACGGATTGAGTTGATGGAAGGCTCGATTAACACGCGCTCCTTTTCGTTCCTGCTTATGATGACGGGATTGAGCAGCAACTCTGGCGATTCTTTCACCTCGATTTCGGGCTTGTTGTGGCGCTCCACTTTTTGCGAGGAAAAGTTCTCCAGACACATGGCAGCTTGGAGGGTACGCTTGACACATAGCAAATAAGGTTTCAACGTGGCAGACTGAAACAAATTTAAGTAATGTCAACAAATGGAGAAAAAATCGCGAAACCGTCAAACTGTCTAAAAGCGCAACAATTGACGGTTTTTCAGGAGTCAGCGCAATATATATAACCCTCGCTTTTGCCGGCCTTAAGTTCCGAATTGACTTGTTCTCTTCCGCAACTTCCACAGGCTCAAAAAGAGGCTCAATTCCATCACTGAAGGCCAAAGAGCCGCTGATCGAGAAGTGTGTTTTCGGCCGTCGTTTTTCTGCCATTTTCAGTCAATCTATATGCAAATTTAATGGCGTTCATTCAAAGGCTGAACCTACCATGGTTACTGGAGCCGGTGATCGATTTTCTTTGGCATATAAATCTGGCCTTAAAAGCCGAAAAGGGCGTGTGTTTTGATGTTAGTCTTATCAAAAAGCGCTACCAGATTGGCTAATTTTCTGCCTTACGCTCCGTTGTTACCAGACACTAGAAGTGGCCTTAATCCGCTAAAATGCCACTATAACCGCTTTTCAAGTTATTCCATCCGTCATCACCTGAGCAAGGCTAATGAACAGTGAATTAAATGAAACAAAGGAATTGCGAATGTATTTAGAGTGTGTATTTAGCTTTTTCATTAAACAGTACTACAAATCAGAAGAGACGCAGAGAGTTCACCCTAGAACAAAAAAAAAATAGCAATCAATCAATTTCATCAAAAGAAAAATTGTTTACCTAATGGTGACCACCATGGCCATGATGACCGTGTTTTGCCGAGAGCTTTTTGTCATATTCCCACCAAAGGACAGCACTGATGGAGGCCAAAACCAGCCCAGGGACAAACCCTCGGAAAATATATCTGGCAAGTTGGCCCCAGGGATTCGGCGTCAGAACTCTCTCGTTTAGGTCGTAGCGCCAAACTTCATTACGAATCCAGGGATCTTTGAGGCCTTTGGCAGCCAGCTTTCGCTGCAGTTCTTGCAACTCTGGTGTGTGATTTCCCACAGTGTAGGATTTGTAGTCAGGAATCACAATTTTGGGCTCATGCCCGCCAAGTAAAATGTTCGAAATCTGAAAGGTTAACGTACAAGTGAGATGTCAGTTAAAAAATGTGAAAACTAACGAGGAGCAAAGAATAGGAGAGAAAAGTTCTGCGTACCTTCATTGTTTAGAGTCAAAAGACCACCATATTGTGAATGAAGTTCGAATGAAAGAACAAGCTGCAGGAATAATCTGGTGAACTATGAAATATATTCCGTGAATGAAAATGTTACTTGTAATGCGCCTTTTGAACAAATTTATTTAGTAATCAGAGCGTCCATATACGTAACTTTCTGCGATTTTTCTCACCTTGTTGCAAATTATGGTGAGAAATAACTTCCCAAAATTTCAAGCTCTGTTATCATCGGAAAGGTCAATTTTAAGAGTCAATCCCAACTAATATTTCAATCTCGGTTCTTCAGTTATTTAGATTTTTAATTCACAATTCCAAAACTAAATTAATTTAATTATTTTTTCAGCTTTAGCGACTAAAATGTTATTGTTTACTGATCAGTTGAAGTCTATGAACTGACGTATAACAAAATATTTCAAGCCTTAAAAAGATATTTCAAATGACAGCTACTTTTACTAAACATAAACATTGAACAAGTCAGTGAAATCACTGAAATCAGGGTAACCAACAAAAGTGAAACTTCTTCCCAAACTTTTTGGCGTTTGAAAAATAATGACAACTTTGCGCCAATTCACGTGCGACGATCTGTTCCGGTTCAACTCGGTCAACTTGGACCCGTTGACGGAAACTTACGGCATCGGATTTTACCTGCAATACTTGGCGAGGTGGCCGGAATATTTTTTGGTCGCGGAAAGTCCGTCAAATGACATCATGGGATACATCATGGGAAAATCGGAAGGGTCCGAAACCAATTGGCATGGACACGTGACAGCAGTCACCTGCTCACCCCAATATCGCCGCTTAGGATTAGCCGGACGACTCATGGCTGCTTTGGAGGACATTTCCGAGAAGAAGCGATGCTACTTTGTCGACCTTTTTGTACGCGAGTCGAACAAGGTGGCCATCGCCATGTACAATACCCTGGGCTACTCTGTGTATCGCCGAGTGCTCAATTACTACAGTGGAGAGGTGGACGAGGACGCGTACGACATGAGGAAAGCCTTGTCGCTAGACCCCGACAAAAAGTCCATGATACCGTTAACGAAGCCTGTAGACATAGACGATCTTGAATACTAAACCGCAACTTTAATAGGGCTTCACACACCAATCGCATTCAAATTACATAGGGCAGTGCTCATCGAATTCAGCATCAACTTTGTAAATCTTGATCTTGGCAGCAATTTCCAGGGCCAACTCTTTCGATGCTGCTGCTATGATTTGCCTACCCATCAGATTGAACTCTGATCCATCCACATGAAGAACACATCCACCAGCCTCCGTGACAATCAAAGCTCCAGCTGCCATATCCCACACGTGAATTCCCATGTGCAGAAATGCATCAGCAGAGCCTGCTCCCACCCAAGCAATATCAGTTGCAGCAGGGCCTACGAAAAACGATTTTTAATCTCGTATTCCAGGTGTTCTTTTTTGTTTGTTTACCTGGGCATCTGACAGCATGGGCACCATCCATGAAAGTTGTCATGTTAAAAAGAGCCGTCTCTTTCTTGATGTCATTTGCCCCAGAAGGCATTTCAATGAGAACCATGGCATCTTTCAGGGCCTTGATCCCTGTTGACTGCAGCCTTTTCTCTCCGTTCAAAAAAGCTCCCTGACCCTTTACTGCCGTGTACATGTGGTTAATGACTGGGCAATTGACAATCCCACCCACAATTTTGCGATTGATGGCAAGCCCAACTGACGTGCACACGAGTGGGTTGCCGTGGACAAAGTTCATTGTTCCATCGATCGGATCAATGATCCATGTTGGATTGTTGGTGAATTCCTTGATTCGGCCTTCAGTGCCGCTGCTCTCTTCTCCTATGAACTCATGATCGCTGAACTGAGCTTTCATGCCCTCTTTGAACAGCTTCTCAACGGCTACGTCGGTTTCAGTCAGGACAGCAGAGCTGTGGCCCTCGGTGTGGTCTTGGTACTTGTCCTCCAGATTAGCTGCCTTGCCCAGGTTAGCCTTGATGAGTTCACCAGCTGACAACACAAGCTTTTTGGCCGCTGCCATCCACACTTCCACATCTTGATCGGTGTACTTGTACGACTCCATGCTTCAAATCCTGTATCAATTTCTATTTAAACGGTCGTTCTCAAAAGGCTTTTTTTATGCCGCAAGAAAAAAGGCTTTTTCCAGTTAGCGCTAGAACGCCAAACAAAGCTCTAGGTACAACTGGCCTTATGGCTCCAGTAGAAATGCTTTCCTATGTCATTTAACAAGCATTACACGTGTACCTTGCTTTTAATGAGGTCAAGGCACCGCTTTATAAATTCCAATCATGGCTAATCGAAAGTATCATGAATACTAGGAAACGATATAATCTTGGAAGTGCAAGAAGCTTTCCTTTTAGAGCGTGGTGAGCATTTCTTCTTCATAATATGGAACAGCAGCCTAATATGCGCGTTGTTGATACTGCGCATGCACGCAGACCATATGTTTCACTCCAAAGATGCGTGAAGGATGGCTGACAAAAGAAGCAGGCAACATTCCCTGGAAACTAACCACAAGGAAAATCGACTTCCTAAGAAGTTGGTGAGAGTATACTTGTGTTCACTTAAAACCATAATGCTACTCCGGCACTTTTACGTAATCACAGGCCAAAACAAGCTCGAATTCCAAAGTCTTTTTGGAGAGCACTTACCCCTTAGAGCATATGGGCCCAGGGGGAAATGCGATTGCACAAGCAGCCTCTCAGGCCATTCAGGCCACCCACCAACTGACTGGGAGGCGCACCTCCAGCCTCAAAGCTTCCTTCGAGGCCATCAATTTGGGCGTTCACGCTCATCAATTCAGCATTGGAAGAGAGCTGGCGGGAGCAGCTCAAGCTGCTATAGCTAGCACAAGCTTTGATCCGGATGTACCCGATTCTCAGCCGAAGAAAAAGAGGAGGAAGACAAAGGAATCATCCGAGCCGACTGAAAGGTTGCTTGAAGATTCAGGCTTGGACCTCCTGGACGATTGGGACTGGACCTCCAATGAGCCGAGATACTGCATATGCAACCAGGTGTCCTACGGGGATATGGTGGCTTGCGACCATAAGGACTGCCAGGTGGAGTGGTACCATTTCACCTGCATAGGCCTGGATGAGAAAAATCCACCCAAGGGAAAATGGTACTGCCCATCTTGCATGGACAACATCAGGGGCAGGAAGTGAACCGTTGATGTATGATTATTCATCCTAAGACCAAATAAAATGCATCAATGGCAAAAAAGCTACAAGTAGCAGATCCTTTCTTCTCTTATTCTGTGAAAGCTTTCCATTAGATGTGTAAGGGCCTTGTAGAGAGAGAAAGAAAGACTAGCTTTCTAATGAGAATTCCACTACTGGAGAAAAAGTAAGAAAAACGAGATGCACTCATACGAGGAGAAGCCTTCACTCAAATGGCAGCTCAGCACACCTGTGAGCATATCAAGAGCCAGCTTGATGCCCGTCATGGCTGAGAGGTACAAGCACATTATTGAGGACCTAGGTGAGGACCCAACAAGGCCAGGCCTTGTTGACACCCCAAGAAGAGCAGCTCAAGCACTCCTCTACTTTACCAAAGGCTACGAGGACAGGTACACTATCCTCTTTTTTTATAAATCAGGCTTAAGGCTAAAATGGCCAATTTTCACTTGTAGCATTGAACATGCTGTGAAGGATGCGGTCTTCAATGAAAACCATGACGAGTTGGTCGTGGTCAAGGAGATAGAAATGTTCTCACTGTGTGAGCATCATTTAGTGCCTTTCATGGGGACTGTCAGCATTGGCTACCTGCCCCAGGGGAAGGTTCTGGGTCTTTCGAAGCTAGCCAGAATTGTGGAGATTTACTCCAGAAGATTGCAGGTACCCTGACCAACTTGTCCCAAATTGCAGTTGCTTAATAATGTACTATATTAGGTGCAAGAACGATTAACTAAGGAGATAGCACAAGCAGTATTGGAGGCTGTCAACCCTGCAGGAGTGGGAGTGGTCATTGAGGCATCACACATGTGTATGGTGATGAGAGGAGTGCAAAAGACCAAAAGCAAGACTGTGACAAGCTGTATGCTGGGCTGCTTCAGAGATGATCCAAAGACAAGAAGCGAATTTCTGCAGCTCATATAAATATGAATAAAAGCTAAAGTGATAGGGTTCCATAAAAGGTGACTCACCTATTTTTGTTGTAGCTACTCTGGCTTGTCGACCCAAAAGGCTGAGTTGAACACCTTTCGGCCTTTCTTGTCAGGTGACACGTTCTCGTGGTTGTACACGCAGTGCCTGCAAGCCGAACCGCAGCAACGGCCTTTCAAATAATGTCTCAGCCTTGTAAAGACCTTCAAGCCGGTCTTGGGGTCTTTATAAGTCCAATAGAGGCCCTCTATGGCTTCTTTGTGAAGGCTATTGATGATCTTTTCTTCCTCGCTCAGCTGATCCAAGACCACTCGGCTCTCCCAATCTCGCTCAAAGGCCAGATACTCCTGCCTTTTGGCCTTCAGCCTCTCGTCAAACTCCGCCTCTGTCAGCTTTTTCGGCTTGTTACTGCAATAACCACGAGAAAGGGCGAATGTTCTCAGGAGAGGATATTGAGACCTTAGAAGGAGTGACATCAAAAAGTTATTTGGTACACCCTGAAGTTTGATAATTGATAAGATGGATGTGTAAAACTTGCTTCAGTTGCTTATTGAGCAAGCTGAGGTACCAGATATGAAAAAAGGTGAGGAAAAAGCCACTTTCTTTAAACATACAAAAAGTCTATTCCCTGCTTTCCATGTTCATTATACCATCAAAATTTAGAGGATGCTCTTCTTCGTTTGTGAGACCTGAAATGAATAATATTATTAATAATAACATTAATTAAAAGGTGTGGTCTTACCCGGAATCATCATTTTTTGCAGAATGTAACTGGGAATCACTTGCCCTGTAAGCGGGCCTAAGCAACAGGAAAATACAATAAATACTCATAATAAAGATTTCTCAATTACCTTCTATTAAATATTGTGGAGAAAATATAGTCCCCAATTTTAACCTTGGCATACATCAAGAAAGATTCCATTGCATCTGCAGGGCGGTTGAACCTCAAAATGACTTTGTTTGACACATACTCATAGGTCAGCATGTGGGGGAAAATTTCCTTCAATTCTTCAAACAAGGTAGCATCATCAGACTTTGTGAAAAAGTTGGGAATTACTAGCTCTGTTTTCACAACTTCTCCACTCAACTGAGAATCCAAGTTGAACCTTTCGGGGTCCAAAAATTCCATCAGCTCATGAGAGTCAGGCCAAACATTTTCCCCAGACATAGCCTCGATCTTGTGCGAATTGTCAGCAAACAAAATTTTGATGCTGCTTGATCCAGGGCTAACTACTAAGCATTTGGGAAAGACATTCTTGATGAACTTGACCATAGGACGGTTCCTTTTAAATCCTCTGGTGATTGGGTACTTGAGAAAAAGGCAAGTTTTGTCAGACCACTTGATCCTGGATCTTTCCTCCTCCTCCACTTGCTCAGTGGTCAGGCTTTTAGACTTAAAATACTTGACCACACTCATGGCCAAGGCATGAGATGTCAATCTACTGTAACGGTCCAAAATAGTCAACCAGTCTTGATTGGAACCTCTGTTGATTGGGCAATAATCTGGGTGTTTCTGAAAATCCCTCTTGAGCCTGTCAAAAGTCAGCCCTGCCTTGTTTAAGGACCTAAAGCAATGCATGTCTGGTATCATATAGCAATTAAATAAGCAACTTTACTTGAGCATGGTCTTGGCGTGCTCATCAGCTTCTGAAGCCTCCATTTTGATGGCTGGATGAGTTTGAAAGTCTAAGCTCCAAGTTTCCAGCATATTTTTTTCGGTGCATTCACGAGAGTATGCAAATAATTGCGCCATTTTCTAGTGCTCAATTTTCTACATTAGCATTACGAACTGTTAGTATTTACTGAGAATTTGAGAAATATGAGATTATGTGGGTTTACCAAATTGGTACAACTTGCCGCTTTCGTAGCCAAATATAACGATTAAAATCCAAACTACGGGCAATAAATGATAAAAAAGTAGAGTAACACTTTTGAAATCGAAGTAAAATTTTAGCATCATGATTTTTCAATAAGCTTTTAGTTGGCAAGAATAGTTGAAACTAATATACATATAAAAAATCAACGAAATAGATAAGTAGTTTGATTGCTTTTTTATCCTTTAGATTTTAAATATAAAGTAATGGCCTTCTCTTTTTTTGTTTACTTCTTAGTTATTGCCAAAAACACTCAAATGGGAAAAGATATGTAATTTTGAACAATTAGGTAAGAACTCGTCAAAAAAACCTGACGTTAGCGAGAATTTTTAGCTGATGCATTTGCAACTTTCTTCCAGAACCATCGAATGCCATGAGCCATCAAGTGATTCGCCACAGTAGAGTGCAAATACAAGTTTTGACATTGTACAAATCCTGCTTGAGAGCTGCCAAGGATAAGCCAGGCTTTTATGATATGATTCGTAATGAGTTCAAGAAAAATGCTTCAGCCATAGACAAATCTGACACACTTGTCATTGAACACATGCTACGTAAAGGCAATCGAAAATTGACCATGATCAAGGACCCCAATGTGTCTAGCTCTGGGACTTTTTCATGATGAGTAAACCTATTGTAAAATTAATCAAGCTCATTGGCTTCCAGCCTTACAAGCCAACTTGGGAATTACAAAAGCAACTCGTTGGGCTAGTAAAAAAGTCTTCTGGAGAGCAAAATTTCTTGCTGCTTTTAGAGCACTCCCCAGTCTTCACAACAGGAATCAGGTAACCATCAAAGTTTTCATTCTGTTACGTAAAAAAACCCACATGATTTTGACTAATTATCAATACTTTCAGAGTTGATGAAAACGTAGATGAAAAAAAGTTAAAGAACCTTGATGCTGATGTAGTGAAATCGAACAGAGGAGGTTTAGTCACATTTCACGGGCCAGGACAATTAGTAGCCTACCCCATTTTGGACTTGAAACAGTTTTTTGCCCCTGAAAGCTCAGGAAAAAGGCTGAAAGTGATGGGTATGAAATGGTACATTCACACCCTTGAGCAGGTAGTGATTGATACATTGAAGGATTCTTTTGGACTGACGTCATTCAGATCACCTCATACGGGTGTTTGGGTTGACCAAGAAAAAAAGATATGTGCCATGGGTGTGCATAATAGTGATTTAGTGACATGTCACGGCTTAGCACTCAACTGTGACACTGACTTGTCTTGGTTTGGCCATATTATCCCATGTGGGTTGCTTGGGAAAGGAGTGACATCGCTCACTCAAGAATTGGGAAGACATGTTCCAGTCAAAGATGTGATTTCTCCATTAACCCAGCAATTCGCTAAATCATTCAATTGTCACATCGAAGAAATTCAGCAATAAAAAAGTAGCCATCTGAACGTGCTCTATTCGAATTTTCGCGCGTTCCATATATCGTCAGCTGTACAAATTTCGGAAAATAAACAGCCGACGTGAGGTGAAAAAAGCATTCTCATCACTTTGCAGGATGGCGCAGCCTGCGGACGAGCCTAAGGAAGTCTCTGACTTCAAATTCAGATCGTTGAGGAAAATTCACATTTTTGATGAGCGAGAAGCAGATGGCGGCGCTTCAAATTATCCAACGCAAAAGTTGGCCGTTGCGAATTCTCTTGGTGTCGTTTTTGTTGGTAAGAATGGGAAAAATTTAAGTTCAATATGGTGTTTTAGGTTTCTGCTTGACTAAACATTGTAATTATTTCGTATTTTTTTAAAAGGTGGGAAAAATGCGGTTCATGCCTTGAAAGTGGCAGAAGTTGAACAACTCGACAATGTGGACAAAGAGTTGAGGAAACAGAATGCGGAACACAAAGGAGTTGTTGTTGACTTGCAATCATCTCCCACTCATATTGTATTGACTTCTTTCTCAAACTATGAGTGCTCTCTTACCGGATTTTTCATTTAGGGACTTAATTCTGATGAGACGACGCTTGCAGTGACCCTAATTACGGCCTCTGGTTTGCCACACATTTATCTCTATGATTCTCGATCATTTTTGAATGTTGGACCTGCTCAAATCAAGCCATTCATGGAGATCCCTGCCATGACTCCTCCAGGGGTTGTCATCAAAGAAATTGCTTGGAATCCAGTTGTTCCTGCGATTCTAGTTGTCGTTTTTTCCAACGGAAGCTTGGCTTTGTACATGGTCAAAGTAGATGGGTCCAAATATGACACAACTACTTTGCCTCCTGGCGGAGGAGTGACATGCATAAGTTGGTCTCCGAAAGGAAAGCAGCTCGTTGTCGGTACGTATTTAACAGCCAATTGATGTGAAATGAAACTAGATTTAGGCGTCCACAATGTGGACAGCAGGGAGCGGGCGTTTTAAAAGTACTTACCTTGGCTTAAAGCGCTCCATCGGCTCATATACGTACTTTAATTCAGTACCAAAATGCCATTGAAGCAAAGATCAAAATGAACAAATATCTGTACAGCCAGTTTAGCACTATTTGAGGCATTCATCTCAACAAAGTTTGTTAGTAGATATGGGGGGCAAGCACTTCTCCCCGGTTCCAATAAAAAAATTTAAGATGTCAATTTGAAAACAACCCAGCAATGGCCGTTTTTTGGTAGGTGGTCAGAAAAGGGCAGTTTCTAAAATGGGTTGAAAAATTGCTGTAAAATGGTGTTGAAAACGGCTTTTTGAACCACCACACAGTGATTCAAAATCCCTTCTTAACGTGCACGGGGAATAAACTAGCGAAATGGTCGGACGTAGTGATGGAACAAGCCGGAAATTTTCAGCTTTGTCAAGCTTCAAGCTTTTAGAAATGTGTTTGAGCGATCCCAAGCTTTTGGGCAGAATGATAATTTGGCGGTTTGGCAGAATTTTTCATGCGCGTTTTAACAGCTTTTTGAACCACTGTGCTCTCTAATTTGACTACTTTTCATATTTAGAATTCAGTTAACAGTTTTACGTGTCAACTGGTCAAGTCGACTTCGCTGCTTAAAGAGGTCAACTCGCAGTCAGTATGCTACTTGTCACCCGGTAACTTCTATTGATAAGATCGATTTTCATTGGTCCTTAATTCTCTAATCTGATTGGTTCCGTCAATTTTTGCCTTTTGCCCGTGTCAGAATGATTTGTGGGAGCAATTATATATTGTAGCAAAAATTGCCTTAAAATTCTGTTTATTACCATCCTTCAATTTTATTAATGCACTCTCAGTTGATGTAGCGTTAACGTGTATCTGTAGTTTTGGCGAGGTTAACCAAGCAATCTCCAATCTTTTTTGTAGGAAAGTCAAATGGATGTTTGGCTCAGTACAAACCAGACTTGACTTTGGCTAAAAATATGGAAGCTCCCAATGATGGCCAATATAGTGTATTGTCTATTCTGTGGATTTCCACCTATCAGTTTTTGGTGGGACTCGAGAATAAGTCCGACCCTAGTTCCAGACCTGGCCTCTATCTAGCTCAAGGATCAAAGGCTGGGCCTACTACCTACACCAACTATGATGACATTTGCTACAGCTCAGGTGAATCGAGGGACCCTTACTTTCATTTGCTTCAATGCCCAGAGTGGGGCCTTATTTTTGCCGCCTCCAACAATGCAATGGAAATTGGCGTTTTGGCATCAACTGGAGGCCAGGAGCCTCTCAAATGGATTCAGTGGATTTTGCAAGATTCTGGGCGAGCAGAGCTACCATTGAAATCAAACTCTGATGAAAGGTCTCCTGCTGGACTCTGCTTTGCTTTGTGCTCTTGTAGAAAGTTGACCAATGAGGAAAACAATGCGATGGCTTTTCCAATGCCCATTTTATTTGTACTCTCCCAAGATGGATTGCTTTGTGGCTTTTATGCTGTGAATCAAAGTGGACAGCAAGTGACTAAGGCTCCAGATGCCAAGATGGATAACGTTAGGCAAGGAACCATCAACGTGCCCGTTGCTGCTCGTAAGATCAGTGATCCTGGTTCGCCCAAAGCAAAAATGGCTTCTTTCTCTCAGAGTTTTGTGTCAACTTCAACTCCAATGAAAGCTCCAGAGCCATCTGCACCTGCCCCATTGAATTTTGGGTTTGGTGAAACAAAGGTTAAGCAACCTTTGCTTCCCAAACCTCAGCCATCTCCGCAGCAGCAACCGCAGCAGTTACCATCAATGCCATCAAAACCGGTGATTGCTGAGCAGCCATTGAAAAAATCTGAGTCTGGAGAGATGAATGATAAGTTCCGAAAGGCAATTCAGGACGAAATCCGAGCATTTGAGGCTGAAATTGCTGTGATGAGGCAAAAAGCAGGAAACCTGAAAATCGATATCGGCACATCTGAAGAAAAAATGGCCTTGAAAGTGGACTGCAATGAGATGGAAAAGTTTTGCAAGGATCTGGTGGAAATCACTAGTTCGCAAAATTGCGAGATTCATGAGTTGCAGGGTAAAACTATTGAAGCTTTTGAATGGGCAGAAGAGGCCAAATCAAGAGATATTAGAAACAAGGATCCACGATATCAAAGGCTACTCAAGGCCAGAGCACTAGACCCGCTCAGCCAAAAGAAGCTGTCCAAGGTGCAATCCAAGTTTATGTACTTGGAACACCAGATGGATGAAGTGAACAATAAGTTGGATGTGGAATGGGAAAATCACTTGGACCGTTGCAAGGTATTTTTCGTCATTTTCTTAAGTTTCTTGATTAAGGGATTCACAATTTTTTTTACTTAGAAGGGAGGCAGTAGTCGTCTGAGGAGAATGGAGACTCCTTCAAGAGACACACTTTACCGAGTACTTGTCAATCAAACCAACATTATTGAGAGTCAAAAGGCAATCCTGGACAAAATTGGCAGTCAGATAAAAGATCTGAAGCTCAAGAGCTCCTTGAATGCTAGCGTCCAAGATTTGAATGACACTGACAATAATGAGATGGAGCGGTTGTCTGTTTCCTTGCTCGAAAAGACAAAGCTGAAAACCAACCAGGAGGGAACACCCGAGGCTATAAGAAAACTGGTGCAAGTGCCTGGTTTTTCTCCTGAGAAAGAAACGGCTCTCAGGCATTATTTGCAAAGGAAGGGCACCACCAGGGTGAAACCAGACCCGGAATTGTCAAGGTCCAGGTCGGAACTGCTGCCCTCCAAACAGCAGCAGCCCCCAAAGAGTAAACTTATGGTGGAGTCCCTTAAGATAGCAGAGCCTGTTGCAGCGAGACAGTCGCTCAATTTCGATGCCTCTTTTGCCACTTCTTCCGGAAAAGAGACCTCTCCTCAGAAACCTGCATCGTCTGTTCTCTTGAGTGCGTTGACAAGTGGAACAAACCTGGAAACGCGAGTGGGATCTTCACCCTCATTTGTGGCCAAAAGTAATCATACCTTTATATATAAGCGCGTCTTTTATGTCAGCCTAATTTTTTCTCTCCTTCAGATGTAACTTCGTCTGGATTTGGAGCCTCATCATCATTCAGCTTTGCACCAGTGACAACCACAGTAGCAAGCAGCTCTTCTGCATTTGGCCTTTCTACCTCTTTCGGAGTGCCATCGCCAAATGTGTCTGTGACTTCAATCAAGCCATCAGTGCAAGCTTTCGGGCTCCCTAGTGGCAAAGCAGATTCAGATAGCAAAACCGAGCCACCGAGATCAATTGCTGCTGCCTCATCTGCCTTTTCCATACCCAAGACAACTGCAATGTCATTTGGATCTCCCGCGTCAATGTTTGCCACTACTACTTCAGCCGCAATGACTTCTATAGCTTCACCTTTTGGAGGCTCATCCTTGAGTTCAGATGGAGTGACCGCTTCTAAGGGGTCCTCTGCACTCACCATTACTCCAGTTGGATCTAAATCTACCAGCTCATTTGCTTTTGCTCCTGAAGTCAGTGCTCAGTCATCATCAAAGACAAGTGTCACGTCCTCCGTTACTGAGACTTCGACTACATCCATATTCGGAGGTTCTGGAAGTTTGTTTGGGTCTGCTAAATCATCAGGATCCCCGGCAACCACGACAACCGGCACTAAGGTCTCGCCTCTTTTTGGAGGCAATGCATCTAAAAGTGGTTCACCTGCCCCAACCGTGATAACAACCTCAGCCTCTATATTTGGAACGACTTCTACAACAACAGCTCCTTCTATTTTTGGATCTACTCCTAGCTCTGCTACTCCTGCCAAGTCCATATTCGGACCACCCTCTACAGCCACTCCACCGCCCTCTTTTGGAGCTACTGCACCTTCAAGCGGAAGTGCCTCTAATTCTGAATCGACAAAAGCTGGGCCAACTCCTCCATCTACGCAAGGATCAAATCTGAAAACTACATCAGATGGTGTCACTGCAGTTACAACTGCTGCTGTCTCATCCTCTGGATCTATTTTTGGCTCCACAGCGCCAGCAACTACATCTGCAAGCTCTATATTTGCTACTTCAGCTGGTTCTCCATTTAGTGGATCGGTGTTTGGAGCATCCACTACTAATGCACCGACCTCTGTTTTTGGAACTGCCTCTACTGCAGCAGCTACAGCTACATCGACCTCAGGATCAGTCTTTGGAGCAGCTTCCAAAGCTCCTTCTTCTGGGGTATCTATTTTTGGTGCCACTACAGCTTCAAATCCATCATCTGGATCGGTGTTCGGAAGTAGCGCAACCCCATCTCCTGGGTCCACTTTTGGAGCCCCTACAACCACAACAACAACTTCGATTTTTGGATCTGGAGCTCAGTCTACGCCCACTACCGGCTCCGTTTTTGGGACCACAGCGAACACATCTGCACCGTCTACGGGCTCCATTTTTGGAGCTTCAACCACATCTGCTGGTGTATCAGTTTTTGGAGCCACTACTACTCCTTCTACTGGTTCCATTTTTGGAGCTGCGACCACGTCTAAACCAACATCCGGATCCATATTTGGTTCCTCAAATGCTCCCTCGACTGGTTCTGCTTTTGGCACTTCTGCGGTTACAACAGCAACGACTACTGCTGCTGCCTCCTCTGGATCCATTTTTGGGACTTCAACAACTACATCGACCGGCACTGTGTTTGGTGCGACTGTGACAACAACTGCATCGTCCATTTTTGGCACCAGCTCAACATCTGCCCCCTCATCTGGATCTGTTTTTGGAGCGCCCGCCTCCTCCTCATCCACTGGATCGGTGTTTGGTGCTAAGCCCACAGCCTCACTGTTTGGAACACCGACATCATCTGCAGCCTCACCTGCTTTTGGTACATCTGCAGCACCGACTAGCATTTTTGGCGCAAATTCTGCTATTTCAACCACAGCAACTTCCTCTGTGTTTGGAGGAGCTACGACCACTTCGTCAGTTTTTGGTGGTGGTGTAGCAGTGACCTCGGCTACCTCCTCAGTATTTGGGGGCACACCGACCTCATCATCCACATTATTTGGAGGTGCAGCCTTTGGAGCCACCACAACTGCTTCATCAGCCTTTGGAGGATCTCCTGCCTTTGGTTCAGGATCTACTGCAGGTCAAACTGGAGCTAGTGCTATATTTGGAGGTGGCAACTCCTCGGGAGGATTTTTTAGTGGCCTAGGCTCAACTCCCAATGCTGCAAACGCCAACAAAAATGTGTTTGGTGGGACGTCTTCTTTTGGATCTACGTCAACTGATCAAGCTGCCACTCTATTTGGCGGCTCTGGATCAACGGCCACTAGCTCAACTACGACGCAAGGCTTTGGTACGTTTTCCTCGGCTGGAGGATCAGTGGCCTCTAAAGGCTTTGGAGTATCATCCGAAACGAAGCCAGGTGGATTCGGATCGCCACCTGCATTTGGTGCAGCTCCTGCCTTTGGATCACCACCTGCTTTTGGGTCACCGCCAGCCTTCGGGGGAGCACCAGCATTCGGAGCAACGCCTGCCTTTGGAGCTGCTCCTGCGTTTGGGTCTGGTTCAACGTTTGGAGCAAGTGCTGCTGCAGGAGGCTCATCAACAATGTTTGGTGGGTCAGCCACTTCCAATGCCCCTTCCTTTGGAAGCATGGCCCAAAGCTCTGGAGGGCCCACATTTGGTGCTCTTGCGCAAGGTACGTGATTTCATTTTTAATTCCACCCACGCGTGTGCAAGAGAACCACTTAACGTTATGGCTAATGGGTTATAGGAAAAGCGACGTGGAGCATTTTTACAGTTATGTAATCCTACGAGATTCTGGATTTATTTTCCTAAACCTGGTTCCTACATGTAGTCATAATTTGGTGGCGTGTAGATGAACGGCACAACTTTGCTGTTGAATGTTACGTTCACCTTTTCGTTCTGCCTTTTGTTTGTGACCATGATAGGCGATCTAAAAGGCATCGGAGAGATTGCTTTCACGATGTCATCCTCACGTAGACCATGGTCGCCTTCAATGGAAAAAAATGTATCATTCTAAAAAGTTAACTTCAAATGAGTGCTTTGGTAGTAAAGACGCTGGATGATGTAAGAGCGGCATGACATTATTGGACCAATCAAAATCAGGTGCAAATTTGCGATGGCCAATCAGAAGTTAGAATTTTGTTGAAGTTACTCGGTCTTGGGAAACGAGACAATTTTTTTAAGGCTAATGTTAAGCATAAAGTTTTCCATATTTGGCAAAAGAAAATCACTGCTTCATCTTGTGAGATATTTTGCGTGAAGAAGATTATGAAGCAACATTTTAAGCCTACAAAAGAATGGGTTAATTAATGAACCATTGAAAAGCTCGGTTTTTTTGGCGGCTTGTACTTTTGCACCAAGAATATGTCATGCCGCTCTTACTTCATCGTGCTAATGAGTTGTCTGGTACCTATTACATTGTATAGTGTAGGCTGGCTCCTTGTGATATGGAGCATCCAGGCCCATCAACTCAAGCTCAGCATCCACCCGAAAGAGCCCCAATTGATTGAGGCCGTAAAAGAGTACGAGCGACAACAACCCATGCCATGCTATTAGAGCTAGAGCTCCTATGCTGTTCCATAGCAACAGATTCCCACTTCCTGTGTAGAGCAGTCCCTCGAATTTGAAGATTCCTGCTGCTATCAGACCCCACAGCCCTACAATCAAGGAAATTGCTCAACTGTTGTATAAGTTAAGTTAGAGTTGACTAGAAATTACCAGCTCCAGCGTGAACTGCTACTGCATCAAGAGGATCGTCTATTCTAAATTTGACCATGATCCAAGATATCACTAGGTAAATGATCCCAGCCACGCCAGAGACAAACACGGCTATCCAAGGGTAGAATTCGTGACAGCCAGCGCAAACAGAGACCATTCCTGCGAGACACCCATTTATGATTTTGGTTAAGCTCCACACGCCACCCTTGTGGTAGAATTTCCAAACGACCATGACAACCAGACCGGATGAAGCGCAAGCTATCAGAGTGGCCACAATGGCCATTCCAATGGCCTGTCCATCTCCCTCGTTGCTGAGAATCATGAAATAATAGAGATTGGCACTGCTAAAAGGGAATAACATACCTTATTGATCCTTGAGAGCCTCCATTGAATGCCATGAATCCTGGTATCAAAATAAATCCCCCCAGAGAAATGTGTGGAATATTGTGGCCAGCTATGTACATACTTCCCACATCTTTGAACCTGTCCAATCTGGGGCCGAGAATGGCTGCACCTGTCAACGCGCAAATTCCACCTGAGAGGTGTACCACTCCGGAGCCGGCAAAGTCTTGGTATCCATATCGCTTAAGCCATCCATTTTCGCTCCAGCACCAATGCGTGGAAATGGGGTAAAATACTCCGGTCATGATTGTGCTAAAAATTACGTAGCTCTTGAAGCTGCATCGCTCAGCGATGGCCCCTGACACGATTGTCGAACAAGTGGCTGCAAAGGTGCACTGAAGAAAATAGTCCTTTTAAATGAGCCTTTTTTCACTAATGTCAAATTTCACCTGAAAGAAGAAGTGAGGATATAGGGCAATTGGCAGGTCTAACAGTAGGAAGTTTTCCAAGCCGAAAAACGGAGAATTTTGGCCGAAAGCGAAAGCATAGCCAGTCAGCCAAAAAGCTATTCCACCTGGGAAAACTCAGTTTTATTATGCTCAAGTACGTTCCATGAAATGTAGGCAGTTGTTACCCACGCAGAGGTCGGCATAGTTTTTAATGAGGATATTCGTCGTGTTTTTGGCCCTGATTGAGCCAGCCTCAAGAAATCCAAATCCTGCTTGCATAAACAGTATGATGATTCCCATCATGATGAGGAAGAAGTCGTTGGAGTTGGTGATGAGGATTTCCAGCTCGCTATTTGTTCCATTCCCCTCCATTTTGTTACTGACTCAACGCTGCAGTGCTATATTGGCTGGTGAAAAATTAACTTGTTGTTCATGCTTCTTATCAGTGATCTCGTGCAATATTAATTCAATCTATGCCAAATTTCCTCGTGCCTTCGAAAACATTTTATGTAAGGATTGATTCTTGCTTTCAGGAGGTGGAGGATCCACGTTCGGCTCTGGTTTCGGCTCACCGATGGGAGGATCAGCAGCTGGTGGAGGATCATCATTCGGATCGTCATCAGTATTTAGCGCATCATCACCTGCAACCACTTCAAGCAGCTCATTTTCTTCTTGGCGTTAAAGAATAAATCCTTTGCGTACACACATATGGAGGACTCCTCATACTTAATAGTAAAAGGCTTTTTGCATACGCTCTGTGTAAATGACATTAATGGACGTGTGCTTGGTGCAGAGGAGTCCACATAATCCCATGGCAAATATTTATTCGAGAATGATGTGGAGGGGGCAACAAAGGCACTTTTTCAGGAAATTTGAGAGCCCTAAGTAAACCTGCCAGAACACACAATAGTGCACTGAAGCTATTGTGGAGTTTTTGTCTTTCCCCCCTTATTTTAGCATTGCTATGCAAGAAAATTACTATTGCACCTCTTTTGCCAAATATCCTCATCAAACAAGCCCACATTTTCAATTCCTGCTTAGTCATGTATCTCAAGAGATATTTGCTGTGCAAGGTGAGAGTAAACTTCAAATCTACATGGGAAGCAACAAAAGAACTCGAGCTTTTCAAGTGGGCACTTTGAAGAGTGTTTTCATACACAACTGGCCACATTTTTCTGGCTACATCGACAAAAGGGCGTGGCATGAACTCACTGCAGAATGGAAAAATAGCTTTTTAACTTTCCCAGCCTAAACTAATCCTATTTGCTTGTATTTTTAAAATGCATTATTATGATTGCAGTTTCCAATTTCCTTTCAGTTTTGAGTTGGGCTGGGTGATTCTGATTTACCTGGTTATGCTGAGATGCTGTGTAGTTTGCTGAGTGCTGAGAAACTTCAGTAGGGAAGTCGTGGTCTAGCCGGTTTTTCAACTATGAACTCAGCTATGCCGCGTCTTGCCTGATGAGCTCTCAATCATTATTTTTCGGTGACTGATAATGGTCCACTCTTTGCTAGTGTCTTTTATACATCACTGCTGACCACTTCAGCCTGTTTATAGGTGAAATTAGCCAGCCACAATTTCCAATCATTTTGCCCATTTGCTCTGTGCTTCCTCCCCCTTGATTTGCAACCGCATTGCAACAGCTTTTTCCAAAAAGATAAAGCTTATCAGATAGCAGCATGTGTGTGAATTTTACCGCCCTTTTGGGTCTCACTCATAAATTACGTAATAGTGAACTGTTAGCACCACAAAAATAGCAATTTTTTTAATGTTTTGGGGGTTTAAAAGTAATGAATTTACCTGCTGCTTCATGCTTTGCAGTAGTGCTGCACTCATGCAGTCACGGTTATATACCGCGAATGATGGAGCTGGTTATTGTGCAAAATTACTTTTATTACCATATTGTTGGTCTCTTGCCAGCCAAATTGGCACTAACGGATGATTTTGGGCGTGTTCGTCATCAAACAAATTGACGACGGATCCTCATTGTTTGGACATGGCCAGTTTTTCACGTGTTTGCACAATTTCCACGACACCTACATGTTCACTTTCCGAGCGAGCGGAGCGGAGACTTGGCGAAGCATGACTCAGACTTTTTGATTACTGGATGAAAATATTTTTTTTAATTGACTATATGAAGCATTTTAAGCATTTTATATACTGTAATACGATTTCCTCGTGTTATAATTCAGTTTACCGATCCGACTCAGCTCTTTTATATCACAGTTCTTTCTAAGCAATTTGGGGGATATTAAATACTTAACGGGCCTGGAATCAAATTCGAGGGATTTTAAGTAATTTAATGCTCCTCATATTCCATGGAACTAATCTAAATTCCAAAGAAGTTGGAAAAAAGAGAGGAATTACCCAGATTCCATGAACTCGTTTCTTTAACGAACTCACTTCGTTCGTGCTTATAAAGTGGCACTCGTGTTTTTCCATTTTAAAATACTCGATCAGCTATTTCATGACCCCATCTCGAAATAAATAACTATTTTTCAATTTTTTTTACTTCCACTTTGCATGGGACTTCAACACTGATTTTGGGGTAAAATTACCAGAAGTGGATTTTCTCGCATTTAAATGATTTCAGGCATTTTTTACAATCAAATGGCGAAAATAGTTTGATGCCGTGTGCAGTCACCGCTGCTCCATCTTGCGGGCTAATTTTATTGCATAGCGCAAAATAATGCTGAGATGCGATATACAAAAACAAAAACAAAAAAAAAACAAAAACAAAAACAAAAAAAAAAAAAAAAAACGACGGGAAAGTAAAAAACCTAAATTCAATTTTCAAAGTGGACTTACAGTTTTTTCATTGGCTCCATTGTTTGTAATGCTGGCTATTTAGCTCCAAAATACAGATTCCAATGCTATGTAATATGGGTAACTCTCTTGTATATGCTACAATCCAAAATTCAGAAAGGAGCCAACGAGGTACTAGGTGAAATCGCTCCAAATTGCCTCGTTTTTCATTGCTCAAACTAATGAAAGCATTATTCATCCCATTTCATTTAGGAAATTGGAAAGAGGACATAATTCAGACTAAATGCACCATAGACTCATGTTTGATCTCCTGTAAGTGCCATTCTCTCTCATTTCTCCCAAACTGAAATCTAAACGAGAGCTCGTGCTCGTGGTGGCCTCCATCACTTTCAGAGCAATGCTTGACTCTAATAGAAGTGCTATCTTTGCATTTGAGCAAAATCTTGATTGCACCAGCTTAGACCAACTCAATCTTGAATGCTCCTTTCACGACTGGGTGTGGATTTGGTTCATTGCGCTCTCTGGCATAGGAACATGCACAAATTCGGTGAGCATATTTAATCTTGAGGAACAGCCACAACTGGAGACCTTTTGTTATCTCAGGTGTGTTTTGTCCGGACCATTAAAACCTTGCGAATAATCCAGCCCAGCCTATTGACATTGGTTGTGTCCGACTCTGTCAGCTCTTTGGCATGCTCTGTGGCATTCTTGGGACTGAGCATTTTCCTCAAAATCACCAATGACACCTCAGAGTTATTGTAATTTTTGGCGTATAGCTGATATATGTTGATTAATTCACAAAATTGAAAATTACTTTGGTAGGTGTTCCCTTCTGTTCGTGGCCATCCATTCCCCATCCATAATTGGGATTTTGACCTCTGCAGAAGTGGCCATAATTCGGTTCTACGCAGTGAAGAAAAGTGCAAAAAATGCACCCATCAATGACCTCCAACTGACCAAAATTGTCATCTTTACTTTGGTGTTGCTAGCTTTTCTTATAGCTTTCAACACTTGGGCTCACCTAGCCAATCACTTGCCTCTGGCTGTTGTGTCTGAAACCTGTCTGTATGGGGACTTTCAAGTGAGAAAGTTCCTCAAGGTCTCAAAAATGATCCCCATCTTGCCCCTCATCATTTTCCTCTTCATCACACTTGGATTTGATTACTTGATTGTCAGGTAGCAACTAACTGTTTCAAAGCCAAAATTCTAACAAAATGGCATGAAATTCAGTAACAAAGGTCGATTCAGCCATTAAGTGCACTGGTCACTTAAAAGTAAACAAACAGCTGCATCCAAAAAGTAATCATACAGCTGCAAGGTCGCATATAAATGTAAACAAATAGCTGCCCTCAAAAGAAAGGGATAGGTCAGGTCAGCCTCATAAATAGAACAAAAAGCAAGAAAGAAAACTTTCGATCAATTCTTTTTAAGCTTTGAATTATGAATGTAACATTAAATGAGCTAATTTGACTTTAAATAGGCTAACCTAGCTTAACATTGCGCCTATATTATTTTGATATCAAATGCAGTAAACTTGGTTTAGTAAAGCTAATTTATTAACGCATTATTATTTGATATTTAATTACGCCATGTAAACGGACTTTAGCAGCATTGAGTCTATTAATAAACCGGCTTAGTTTCGATTTTTAAATAATAAAAAGTTCTAAAAAATTAGTATCATAATACTAATCAGAACCTCCAAACGGAGACCTTTCCAAAGCCGGGGTGTAATTATTTATGGCGTATCACTTAGGTTTGAAAGATGTGAGACAACTGAAAAACAACCAAAATATTCTTGGAATTGCTTGCAGCTCTGCGAGTTCTAGGTTTCATTAATTCATGATTACATTTAGGTCATTGAGGAAATCAGTGTCTCCTGAAGTGGCGGCTATGAACTCAATCATAGGCCTAAATGACAAGAGGTATGAAGCAATTCCAATAAGAGCAACCATCCTCTCTGCTGCTACTCTTCTACCCTACTTGGCCATAGGATTCACTGTTAGTGCTCATGCTGTAATCCTCAAGTCCACTGTAAGTGGAATTAATTTTAGTCTACCATTTTAGATTCAACTTGATATTTCTCCTTTTTTCAAGGCTGGAGTGATAATAGGATCGATTGCACTAATTTTGAATGCACTGAGGTTTCCACTCTCCATCACCATGACTTTTGCTCTCAAAAAGGTAACCACATTTCTAACAGAGTTGTTGGCGTACTAAAAATAATTCATTTCATAGTCAAACGATGAAGCCATCCGTATTGGAACGAGGGAGGGTCGCCAAAAAGCTATAGAAATGGCAACATTAAGGGAGAGAAAAGCCAATGAATCTTTCAAGTAGAAAACGCACGAAAGATACTAACTACATTGTGCTAAACTGAATACAGTGGTAGATGAATAAATGTGGCTTGAATTTTCCCGTTGCCCTTGAACAGAAAAAGAGCTATGTGCGTAGCAACTTTTAAAGTAGCGCTATAATGCATTTATAAGAGGCTTTTAACACTCAAGAGTGAATTTACGTGGATGAGTCTATTTCAAAGAGACAAAATGGCAAACCCTGATGCATCAAATTGGTCTTCATCAAGGCTGAGTGCTTTAGGTTTGAGCAATTCCTGAGCCGACTTGCCCTGCTTTGACACGCCTATTATTTGATGGGCCATTTTGGCCACCTCAGGATCACAATGATGAATCAAATTGGTCATTTCCCAAATGAGCGGATCTTTGTCCAGGCCCAAATCTGAGCCACGCCCACTTTTCGGTAGCACAGACGACTGCCACGCCCCATGCACCTCCACATCGTCATCTTTAGTGAGCAAAGTCACACCCACTGACGAGGGCTGGATTTGGATGCACTCTAGCAGAAACTTGACCAAATAAGAAGCACCACCGACCATCGAGGCAATGCCCACTCTTTTGATGGCCTGGAGTAAAACTGACCTGGACACTTTCTTTCGCCTGGCGATGAAAGCCTCTTTCAACACTTTTGCTGCCAGCTCATAAGTGGATGCCTGGAAGATCATTTTTATATTTATTATTATGATATTTTATTTTTGGAGTGTTCTCACCTCAGGAATGCTGAGTTCTTCAATAATTCGGTCCAAATGGTCATAAAACCTCTCGGGATCTAAAGTCAGTTGCTCTCCTTGGCCAGACAAAATGGACAGGACAGTGTGTATGCAGAGCAAAGATTCATGGCTACCCAGAAAGTAACGATCTTCATTTCTTTCCTGCTTTCTGTCCAGTAGGTTGGATAAAACACTCAACAAGTCCTACAAAATGGTTGAGGGAATGCATAAGTGCGTTAAATTAGTCCGTCGTTTAGTTGACTCACCTGAAAGTAATCAATGGACATCAAGTGCCCAAATTTGGCTAAACCAGTGAGGACTGGTCTGAGGATGGCTCGATTTGTAATGATGGCAGCCTCACTCACTCCACTGGAAGGATCCTTAATGAGCCTGAAGTAGATGGCAAAGAGCAAGTTCGAGATGTCAGTAGCATATTTCAGCCTGGTCTGGGTGGATTCCTCGGCCTTCACTTCAAGCAGCTCTTTGTCAAGCTTGGCTCGTGCTTTGGCTGCTTTCCGCTCCTTTTTGCTCATTTGCTCGCGATGCTTCTTGTTGTCTTTCCTCAACTTTTCCAAGTGAGCTGTGGCAATGTCTTTCGGATTTTCCAAGTGGTATAGCTTCAAGCTGAGCAGAACGTTGAGCATTTCAGCCCGGACCCGCTCTCTTTTCCTGACCTTCAAATGGTGATTTATGGAGCGCACGACCAAGTAAGAAACCTGTCCTCTTTTGTCACCCTTGAAAAGCTTGTCCAGCCCAATCTTGACAATTTCACGTAGAAGGGCGATGGGGCTGTTGAGATAAGGCACAACAAATTGAATGATGTTCTCGGTGTAGTTGAACTCGGGATGAGCCACAAGGAGATCTAACATGCATCTCAATGCATGAGGAGCTAGGCTTGAATTCTTGTCCTCGCTCACAATTCGCTCGCACTTGACCAAAAACCGTTTCACGCAATTCAGCAGAGCAGTCTCGAATCTGTGCAACTTTAAAGTGTCTTTCTTCAGCTTGACAGTTTTGTCTTGGGTCTCGTGATCTGCAATTTTGTAGTTGGGAATGATGTCCTTGAATATCTCGAGCACTGAGGCTGAGGCCAATTTGATGACGGTGTTTTCCACGCTCGAATCGTTTTGGCCCAGAGTCATGAATCGAATCAGCCTGTCAAGCATGAACATTCGCTCTTCTGGATTCTCCAAAAAATTGGCGGCCATGGAACCGATTTGAATTTTGCTTTTCTCAAGCAAATGCCGCCTCTTGGCCAAAATATCAATAACGCTTACAGGACCTTTTGGTGCTGCGACAGATCCCGATTCCTCGTCATGTTGGGAGTCATCATTTGCCATACTCTCTTCGTTGCCAATACCTTCGTCTTCATCGAGGTCAGAATCACCCCCATTTACTTCCATGCTCCTTTGTTCCCATGCCCCATTTTGGGCCCGAACTGGAAGCAAGTCACGTTTGGCAGGTTCAAGCTCATTGTTTTCCTTGATCCTTTTCACTGCATCAACTTCGTACGCCTCCATTTCCTCATCTTCCTCACTAGATTCATCCGAGTTTTTCTCGGGCTTTTTCTTTTTGCTAGGCATTTCAGTAGCAATTTTGAAAGCCTTTGATCTGGCCGAGTTTTTCTTCAAATATGCCAAATCTTCGGGATCCATCATGTCGGCCATTTCCTCATACATAGCTTGCTCCTGTGATAGAAATGCATCAAGAAAGCAATTTCATGATGATTCACTTTAACTTACATGCTGCTTTTTGGCCTCTTCGAGCTCTTTGCGGCGTTCTGCAAATTTATCTGCTAGCTTTGCCTCCTCGCCTTTATTTTTTTTCGTGAATTGTCCACCTTCCACGAATTTCGGCTTGGACTTGGGCTTCAGTTTGCCAGCTTTGACCAACTTTTGCCGCTTTATATTCGTTTTCTTGACATTGGAGATCTTTCTGCCACCTTTTGACTTTACTTTTCCCATCGTTGCACTTTGACGAGATTTTCACGTGTTCTTCACCGCTTTGAAATGTTTTTGTTTACATTTCTGAATTTGAAGAAAAGGCGCGAATATTCAAACTGCCACTTTAGTGACTTAAGTGTCTACTGAAAAGTTTTTAGTAAGTTCCTCAGCGATTTCTCATCAGGCTCCATATGTATCATTTTCTAACTAAAAATCAGAGCCAATATTTGGCACTTTTGATGATTGAGCATCTTCTTCGAGCATTTTAGCAGAATTCACCAAACCTACCATTAAAGAATGCTGACATTATTATAAGTAAGTCGTTCAGCAGAACTCAACTTGCTGGGATAGTTCATATGGCTGAGATCACGCTTCGTCAGTATATCTGGGGAAGTCACAATTCGAGGTTCCAATGACGATCTCCTTTTTCCTCGTTTCCCTGGCATTGTCCGCTCCATTCCCATTCATTGGAGCCAACTACAATGCCAGTAACAACAATGGCACGAATCCTCCAAACTTTCCGTCTCCACCTCTATATGACAGGATTCGAGGCTTACTTCACTCGGAGGTTTATGGCCAGCACTATTTGCAACGGCGAGAGGTGAAAGAGAAGGATGATCACGATGAATACTCAAAGCCTCTGAAGAATCCAGACAACTTTCCCTCTCCTCCTTTTTATGGGGTCGTATCGAAGTTGACGATTGATGGAAGCAATGACACCTCCAATGAGACGGCAGTAGGAACTAGACGAATGTTCTCAGAGGATTACAGGCATGACAACTACGAGGATCCTCATGATGGGCCACGCAACTCTGCTAGGGCATTTTTCGAAGGTAGTTTTTATGCAGTTTGAATACTGGCCTGAAATTAATGCCAAAAATGAATTCTGAGCAGCGTCTAATGCGGCTGTCATTTCACCTTGGAGGATATGGACTGGTAATTTCCCCTTTGACGAAGAAGATATCACTGACGAGGATGTCAAGCCTGAAACTCCCCGCAGAGTAAGAAGATTTATTCCAGGAATTCCCAACCCTTTTGTGGGCTTACAGAGGCTGTTTGAGCCTGGCCAAGACTCTTGGGATCCCAATATCCCATACGTAATTTATAGCTCGCCAAACACAAGACCGGGTTTCAGGCCAAATGGAGCTGTGTCATCTTATACTGGAGTAGACAGAAATGCTATTCGTTATTCTCCCTCATATGCAGGCAATCCTCAGACTACAGCGTACTCTCCCGCATATGGGGGTGGTCCACAGTCTCCATACTCTCCATATTCATCGCCTCAGCTTGTCACTCAACCAGGCGTTGCCAAGAAGAAGAAGTGATTAACAAAACCATATGGATTTGACAAATAAAACTTAATATATTGACTTTTCACTTGGGCTTGAATAGATTAATTGCTTTCCTTGATTTTTCGGCCATATTCTGATACAGAATCTTGTAGGGGTTCTTAGGGTCATCCGGAAATTTGGCGATGCCACAAATACTCCTCACTTTGGGCGAAAGCAGTATTAAGTTGGTCGACAGTGCCATAGCTGCACTACTGGCCCAATAAAGGCAGAGTCCAGATTCAACTTTAGTTGACAGGAAAACCATGAGGAGCACCGTGGATCGCAGGAAGTAGGTGACAAATGTGTGAGCTTTGGCATTAGATATGACGCCTGTTTTTTCTCTAGAGTTGAGCACAACTTCCATGCTTAGCCAATAAGCTAAGCCGATGAAAATTGGCAGTCCCATCGTTTCCACCGGCAGTGACAAGTCTCTCATGAGAAATGGGCCTTCTGTCATCATTTGGATTGTCCTGCCTTCGCTGTAGATGAGCTTTCTAAACGCTAGTGTAGTAGAAAGCCACACAGGGATTTGAAAGTACGAAGGCAAGTAGATTTTAGCTAATCCGCAATTGTACTTGACGATGGTTTCAGCCTTAAGCTGGTGAGACAAGTACAAAAACTGTTTCTTGGAATGCTCAAAAGTCCAATTATTCTTCCGACCAAGAGCGTTCAGCGATCGTTTCAAGGCTGGTATCGATTCTTGTTGCATTTCTATGTACGCAAGTCTTCGTCGGCCGACGACTCTTTGCGAAAATATTTGCGTGGGAAACGTGAGGCACAGACGCATTCCAAGCCCAGTCAAAACAATGACAGACCACCATGGCAAACCGGACAAATCATGGCACAGGCATAGTTTGTCAACCAAGTAGGTTGTCAGCTTAGAATCTCCTAAGCTCTGCACTGTTTCTCTGATGAATTGCAAGTACTGGTCAAAATAGCTCAGATTCCGCCTTTGTACTTCAAAATGGCGTCTTTGAGGCTCAAGAAGTCCATTATTGTGGCTTTGCAGATGACTTAGATGGCGACAATTAATAACATTAGGCCTACTCAGGCAATTCAAACGAGCTACCGTTAGCATATTTTGTCACAATGTTATTGTTTACTTTTTTCACGAATTATTTTTCGAAGTTCCGACAGCGGTACTTTCTTCCGCGAAACTCACGCAACCTTAACGCATTTTTTTTATGTGCTGACAGCAAGATAATCAATCTTGGTTATGTCGCGAATTACAAGATCCCTAGTTGTTACAGACATAGAAATGCTGGTAGCTTGGACCTCATTTTGGCTAAGTTTTTCAATCGGAGTCGAATGCTACTTTTATAGAGCATTTCCTATAAGTGAGCTGCTTTTTACTCTTTCCTTATTCATTTTAAAGTCCCTTCTTCAGTCGGACACTTTCGAAGTGATTCGGGCAATAACATAGCAGGGATTCCAGGAACTTCTCTCAAGGTGAGAGATGACCAGTTTGAGTCTCCTCCCGATGAATTCTTAGTCGGTGCAAATCAGTTTGCCCCACCTGACTTCAATGAGCCTTTACCTCTGGGTAACTTACATTATGGCAAACATGAAAATGTTTATCTATTTCGTATATTTCAAAAGATCAAGCTGGATTCATCCCGGCTGATTTGATTGGGGCAAGCAAAAAAGGTATATGAGAACAGTATTTTCATGAACGAAAGTTGAAAGTGCTCATTTTAGAGTTCATGGTTGGAGCAGAAAATCCATTCCAAGGTAAGCAAACCCTCGTTAGTTTTAATAATTACCGACTGAAAAAGATTGCTCATTGTAGATTACGATGAGTCAAGGAAAATCAACACAGGTAAATTACATACCATCATTTAATTTTTTTTAGAAGACCTCTATGTCCGTTATAACATATGCTTTCAGACATTCCTTTGAGCAATGATCAGATCAAAGTAGAAGGTAAATCTCCTACATAAAATGTAAACAAGTTTTGCTTCACTTATTTTTCTTGCTTCGCAGAGCTTTCACCAGGGATCCAAAAAGATAATTCAGATGGGTCCCAAAATAAGGAGCCTGAATTAAAACCAGTCCCATTGCCTACCTTGGGTAAAATCAACCGAGCCTTTTTTTAATGTTCGCTGAATACGTATTTACATTCTGTTGACATTTAAGATGCCATTGGTGGCCCTAGTTCTGCCGAGCTGACCGAGAAAGAGGGAGATTTGGACCAAGATCTAAGTGAAGAGGAAGACTATGGTAAACTTGTGGCATGAGCTAATCATTACATAGCAAACTTTTTCTTTATCAGTTGACTCCCCTCCACCTTTGAGTACTGGGCCAAAGGGTTTTCCGCGGGAGACCAAAAACTTGGTATTTAGATGTTATATGAATAATGCTTCTATGAGCTTGAAAGATTGTATGCTTCGAGTGATAGACATATACAACGTAAGCTTCATTTCAAATAGGATTAAAAAGGGGTTGCTCTAATCCAACTATTTCACTTTGCAGCTCCAGAAGCTCCAAAAGATAATGAGAATCACCGAGAATGAAGCATTTTATTATGCGCAGATGAAAGCGAACTGGCTTGAAATTGTCAAGTCAAAGGAATATCGTCGAAAATAATAAAGTAGCATTACTTCTTCTGAGCTATGTGGCACTGAGGATTTTCAAATGTAGTTGTGGCGCTTTCATAGAGCGGATTTTCGAAATTGCCTAAATTAGCTTCATTGGCCTGTCGCAACGCAACATACTTTTGCCAAGCTCTCAAGTCCCTTAAATTGATCATAACAATTGCAGCCACAGTAGCAATAAAAATGACTGCTAATAAAAGTCCCCCAGAAGCACCCATCAACTCAGCAACAGGAACTTCGTAGCACCGAATTTGAGGAGCCCAATTCAAAATCGCATTACTATCCTCTTCCTCGTAAATTGGCCGATGAATGATATAAACAGTATCCTCGGGTCGCACCTGAAAAATCACCTTAATTTTCATGTGTGTCCAATGGGAAAATTGCGATTGAGGTACCTTTTGATTGGGATCAAAGAAATCATCTGATCCTAGATTTGAGTGGTAGAAGACAATTTCGCAGCCTTCATAGACGAACGAGCAATACTCTAGCCCATCAGTAGATCGTTTCAATGCAGTAGAGGGCGTCTGCATTAGAGCCAAATAAGAATAGTTTATACGGTCTGTCCCGTAGATTTCTGTCCACTTTGAAATCAAAAGTTTGTGTTAAAACTTCTGGAAATACTAGACACAATGGATACCGTTGGAAAGCTTGAAACTTAAGCCATCTTTTTTAGTTTTGAGATTTTTAAAAAGTATTAATTCAAATTTTGATTAAGACCACAAAATTGATAGTTAATCCAAATTCAAGCCCATTTTCACTGATTTTTTTGATGAATAGTCACTTTCACAAAAAATTATTTATTCAATTTCACATAAAATTGGTTAAACATTTGATCTTCATAAACAAAAAATTTCCAAGATGTGATGTTTAAAACACTAATTTTGAAACTTTTTTAGTAGGCAGTGGCCTTATTGTCTTTTTTCTTTTTACTGAAAAATATCCTTTCCAATCATCCACCTTCCTGATGAGCCAGCACAGTGCTGCAAGATTTTTTTTCATGAAAAAATGTCAAAAAATAGCCAGGATTAGCTTAGCTGAAAATTTGGTCAATAATAGCCAGTTTTGGCAAATTTGCTTTTTTGGGAGAAAAATTAAGGGTACCTCAGGAAAATTAAGTTTTCTCATTTTTTTTACTTTTAATTTCTTTTATCCATTGAAGCAAAAAAAGATGGCCAAAGATTCAAGCTTTCCAATGATATCCATTGTGTCTAATATTTCCCGAATTTGTAACACAAACTTTTGATTTGTAAGTGTACTAAAATCTCCGGGACAGTCTGTATAAGAAGAATGACGAAAATACTATTTAGAAGTAGCATTGCGCATGTTCTACCTTACCGCAAATCCGCCAAAATGCAGTCCACATTTCCCGAATTTTCTTACACGCAGTCCATCTAAAAGCAGTCTACTTAAACGCAGTAAACCTTTCCGCATAGTTATTCAACATTCTAAGAATGTTAATATGAGCACAGATGAAGTGGTACCTATGCAGATAAATCTTAGTGTTCTAACTAGCTTAGATACTTGCACAGAGTAGATAGTAAACATGGCAGCTATTTTTACCTTACCTTAGCTATTTCTGGCAGTATGAGAACAACATTATGTGATAAAAAGTCTAGTATACCTGATATAGTCACTGATTTTGGAGAAACCATAACAATTTCAAAAATATCACTCCTTTTTTTGTTCACAAACATTGTGAAATAATTATGACTGTGTATTGCTGACCGCGTTTAGGCGGTCTGCGTTTAGGCGGTCTGCGTTTAGGTGGATATGCGGTTTGGCAGAAATACCTTCCGCACAACTTTGTTCGACAAAAATTACTCATTATGTCAAAGCCTTAACATAGAACGAAGAATTGTACTTACAATATCCCCGCCTTCTCTGCTACTTTCCCCGAAATTTACGCCTCCAGGTGCAGAGTTTGCCTTGCTTTCAAGCTCCTCAAGAATAGATTTGCAATCCATGTCATTGCTGTACCCGATTTGAAGAGCAAATTCTCCATAATCATCATCTAAAGACTTTGAATATGTGAATCATTTTTCATGCAGCAGCCTAAAAATTAGCTTACCGAATCGAGAGCCATTATTTATGTCCAATCGACAAGCAATATTCAGCTCTTTACCAAAAAGCTTTTTGCCATTGTACTCGGTGTTTTTCTTGCATAAATTATAAGCCGTTTCATGATCGGAGGCTGACATATTGGCAATTAAGACTTTGCTGGTGATACAAGGCTCCAGCTGAGCGCAAATGGGCACGGCAAGTGATTTCTGGCAATATTTGCCCTCGTAACCTCTATTGCAAACACATTGGCCACATTGGCAGCGACCCCTACCAAAGCAGACTCCATTTGTCACGGCATCTCTGCATTTGTCATCGCTCAGGTCGCACGTGCAATCAGTTCCTCCCCATCCGGAATTGCAAGTGCATCCTGGTTTTTGATCAACCGAGCACAAATTGCAATCACCCATGCCATTACACATCTCTCCGTTGGGCCCTTTTGGACACTGCAAAAATAATACTTAAAAAATTATGGATAATAAAACAGGCAATTTTGCTTGCCTTTTCTTTGTCACAAGAGCAAAATGGGCCAACATGCTTGCTGTCACAGACACATAGTCCACAAAAGCAATGTCCATATCCGCTGCAGACCACTTCACTCTGATTGGAGGCCACACATTGGGCATTCAAGCCTTCCAAGCCCCCAAAAGATGACGTTAAATCACACTCACAATTTCGACCCACAAAACCATCGCTACAAGGAAATTTACATTTAGAGCAAAAAAACATATGGAAATAAGTCAAATAAGTCATGTACTCACTTGCATTCACAACCACCACAAACTAAAGATCCTCTGTTCATACATTGAGGTGCGTTTTGCACCACACGTCTTCCACAATTGCACCTCTCACACCTGACTCCTACATTTAACCTGTCCTGCTCAAAGCCTCCCAGTTGAAAGGTGACTTGACTCTGCGAATTTTCGGCACAAAACTCCTCGGTTACGCTGATTGATGCTGTGAAAGTGATCTCTTCTTTCACGCCAACTCCATTGCAAACCAAATAATTTTTAGCATCTGCGTTGATCCATATGATTTTTCAATTCAGTGAATAAAGTCCTATAAATTGATGGTGCTTATACCTGGATTTTTGCAATTTGAGCTCGTCTTGGCATGAATTTGGTCACTCCTGATGATTGGCCTCACAGCAATCCTATTTCTGATGCTTTCATACTGCTTTGTAATAATTTCGGTGAGTCCTTCATCATTTTGGTTATCTAAGAGAGCCGCAACATTTTCACTGCCTTGAATGAAACGACTGAACTCTTCATACCAAGTCTTCATATAGCTTTTCACGAGGAAAACGACCGATGTTTCAGTCTCTTCAATTAGGCGCCTTATCTATAAAAGAGTCTGGAATATGTTATGAAAGCGTGAATTGAGTTCACTCACTTGGCCAAAGGAGGGGTAGTCCAAGGTGGTTTCTTCAGTATACAAAAAGGTCACAGGGTCAGTATGGCATTTCATGTCAAACTTGCGAGTGATGCCACCAAGTATGCCATCAAATGCATAGTGCATTTCTTGGTCAGTCATGACTATGATGACTTTTCGAATACCTCTTCCTCTCCAGCCCACCAATTCAGAGCAGAGCATCGCCTGAGCTACAGCATCTAAGCCAGACTCGGGAGTGTCAACGTTATTGGCCATGGATGAGTTGGCCACTGCGCTTTGAAATCTCGATACATCTTTGGTCAAACTCATTCGATGCTGGAAAGCATGGGGAAAAGTGAGATCCCTTTTCTCGTAGAAGCTGGCGTCACTGGAAAAAGGCGACACCAATTTGTCACTGTAGCTTCCGAATCCAACTCGATAGTCACTCGTCAATTGCCCGATTTCCCCCGAAATTTTGAACGAGGCGCTCACTAAACTGTCCTTAAGTTTAGCCATGGATCCGGACAAGTCCATAATAAAGTAAATGTCCACGGGACTGTCAGCGAGCTGATAAAAAAGGACTTTATCAGTATAACTCAAAAAATGAACCATGTATCACGTTACCAAAACTCTAAATTCCACGGGCTTTTCCACGTTAGGCAGCAATTCTATTTCCGCTTCTTGGGGAGACAACTGCACAAAAGGAGCACGATCATTGACAAAAGGGTCATCTTTCACAATCATGGGCTTAGGATGGGCTGAGGTGATGACAGCTTGCTTGCAGCCACTTGTCCCCTTCTTGAAGCAACCCACTGCGATCCCATCTACATTTTCGAATAGCTTAAATTAGTTAATAGAAGATAATATTCGATAATCAATAGTTACCAAAGCCTTCATCTTGGCACCATTCGCAATCAGTGCGCCATAGGCAATGGTTGCAGTGAGATATTGGCACATTGGAATGATCCCTGCATAGCTCGGCTTGAGAAAGACTAATTATAGAAAAAAGAACCAGCAATTGTTTGTTAATTGCCATTTTCTCTAGAAGTGATAAGAGCTTCCTTTTGCTTGAAAGGAAACAATAGCATTTAGATAGTAATTTGATTTATCAACATAAAAGCTTCGAACGCACATTTAACACAGCTAAATGTTCTTAAACCAACTCATTAAAATCCTAGCATATTATGTGTGCAAAATAATCTCTGGCTGCCCTTGCACAACATTAATGTGGCTGTGTGCACTTTGCCCCTAGCCGTTTGCCCCTAGCCATTTACCCCTAGGATGTTTGCCTTAAAGACTTTTGCCCCCAAGACATTTTCCCCTAGACACATTTGCCCCTGGGATTTTGGCCCCTTGGAGTTTTGCCCCTTGTACTTTTGGAATTTCCTGATGATTTGCATTTTATAATAATTTCACAAGACAAAACCTTCTGTAACCGGACTCCTAACCTAACCTGATCCTATCAAAAACAATCAATTTTTTCTGCTTTTTATTAATAATAGCTTATTAATAATTTAATAAGCTGATTGGATTGAGGAAATATATAATCTTATCCCTAAAATGTCTTATTTTTGGCAGTTTTCATAGTCCATTGATGCTAAAGACCTGTATGTACGTGTTAGTCAGTGACGTCACTCACTGCCTAGAGAATAAGAACGGACGATCTTAAATTTCTCCATGCTTTTTCTAAAGACTGGTCAGCCAAATTGACAGGGAAAAAGTTGAGCTAGAAGGGGCGTTGCAAAAACGCATTAATTTTTTTCAAAATGAAAAACCTTCATCAAAATGAAATCTTTTCAAAGGCAGATGAGAACTCGATTTTTTTTAAAGTTTTTCCCTTTTTCTTATCGCCCCTTTGCCCTGACAGACATGAAAGAACAATGTTATCTCAAGTTGTCTTTACCAGTCCTGAGCTTTTGACCTTATTGCCTAATTTGTTACAAACCAAGAAAAAAACCTAGGTGACTTTGTGCCTTCAAAAATTGGAAGCTTTGTAATCTTTTGCTGTATCACCTTTGCATTTACTTTAGAATTGTCACAAGACAGATACCTCCTATTGGGCCTTAAAAGTATTGACCCGTTTCATTACATCTTCCACTCATTTCCCTGTACTACAGACGGATTAACGCGTGCCCGCAAGACTCAGACGGTGTTGACCAGTCTTTAAGAAAAGGAATGGAGAGGTTTAGGGGCTTTCCATGTGGTGCTTTTTTGACACTAAGTTACCAAAACTCGACACTACAATCAGTGCTAAATTTTCCAAGTTACCGAAATTTGTCACATCACAGCACAGCACAACACAACACAAGCCAGATGAACAAAAGCATAAAAGTTTGTTTTTCATGAAGAGTTACCAGACTAAGCAGAAATTCGTATAGCTGAAATTGGTGTTTTTTGTAAGAAAAAGGGGATAAATGAATTGAGGTATGAAATAAAGTGTGTTTTGGTTGCTTGTTACATGTCCATCTGCCAGTCACTCCTTGACACTGTCACTATTGTGCATTGCATAGCACACAGTTACCATTTTTTGACACGATCACTCATTTACTATTTGTTGACACACCACATGGAAAGGCCCTTAGACGATCTCGGTTTTTGAGGAAGCGTGCGCTCAAAGTAGCTATGGTATAAGTGGAAACCATCTTTGTGCTTATATTTTTAAGGCTTTTAACAAAAGAATAACTTAAGAAAGTGACTTTACTTTTCACTTTACATTGAATTTTCTGTTATATTGCTAGTTCTAGAATGGCACTGCTCCATTGTTTTAGTTTTTACTCACATTTTAAGGTTAAAAGGCTTTACAAATTGCAAAGCCTCAACTAAGTCAATCAGCAGTTCAATAAAATCGAGCTTATCCCAAAAGGACTATTAAAAAATGAAAATTACCACTGAAAAAAATATTTTTCAACTAAATGATATTTGGATATTTTTCAAGACTATACAAAAATTAAAAAAATTTTATGATGTAAATTTCTGTTTTTGTGACGCCCCTGCAGGCTGGCCGGTCAAGATTTCCACTTCTAATTGATTAACCGTTCTTATTCCTAAGGCAGCGAGTGAACTACGTACATCCAGCGCTTTAATTGATGCTGAAAGTTCATTTCAAATTGGAAAAATTGTCAACTCGAGTCAACAGTGCAGTGGCAACCTACTCACGCGCAAAATAACCTACGGCAAAATTCCCAAGGCCAAGGGCAACATTTTTCAAGTACTTGGGGCAAAAGTACTTGGGGCAAACATCCCTAGAGGCAAAAATCCAGGGGCAAAAATCTTAGGGGCAAAAATCTTAGGGGCAAACGCCTACAGGGGCAAACGGCCTGGGGCAAACAAATCAGGGGTAAACGGCTAGGGGCAAAAGTCTTGAGACCCATTAATGTGTAGGTCGCTGAGGTAGCTCACCCTCAGTATTTTAAGATACAATATTTCGTTCGTCATTTACAGCAAATCAAGTTAATCATCCTAACGTCAGCTTGGATTTTTCCAATCAGAGCACGTATGTATTTTGTATTTGTCTCAAAGCATATTTCATTCGACGAATATCCAAAACAATGTCCAACTTGATAGATTGGGGATCGTGATTTATGTTGCGATGAACACGTGATTTTTCCAACAAAAGTACATAGGACCTTGTTTCAGTTTTGTATTTTCTCGGGTGTGTATTGCAATGTAGAATATGATGCACACGTGATTCTCAAAACCAATTTATATTTGGACTCTCCTCATCATAAGGGAGCTTATTAAGCAATCTAAATCATCTAACTCATCTATAGGAAGTCGAATCCTAGTTTTTCGCATTTTTGGGATGCCGGCTGAGCTAATGTGACGTCATCAGCGCGTGAGCGGAGTTAGCCAGTTTTCATTAGAGCTACAAGAAGTAAACTAAAATAAGTGTTTGAAACTTCATCATCCTTCCATCATGTTTGAATGTTCCCGCTCTTAGTATTAATAGTCAACGTCACGATTGTCAGCTGACGCCCAATAAAACCTCAGTTACATTCTTGCATTCATCGTTTACACATCTTTATTGAAAACTTCATCGTTTCATTAAAAACTTGAACAGTACTTCATAGTCATCCGCAATTCTCTCAAGAGCTTAGTACTTTTGCAGCGACATTGCGTACATGGCGCCCAACGTGCACGGGACAGACTCAGCCCCCGTGTAACCGCAGGTAAGTATTGAATGCAGTAGCTCTTGGGGCTCAAATAAAACGGCATCAGAAACCTCGTGTTGAAATCCCGTTTATTTCAGCTAACGGCAATCTCTTTCACGGCATCAGAAAACACGTTCACACCAAACGGCGTTGAAATCCCGTGATTGACGAAAGATATTGAACCGATCCTCGCAAACGGCATCAGAAAACACGCTGAAAAGCGGCGTCGAAATCCCGTGAGCCAAGGATCAAAAACCACGTGGCAACCCAGCTTTAGGTGGTCCTCAGACAAGTGAAATCCCACAGCATTCGTATAATCCTGTGGCATCAGAACTTCGAAAGCACCATCAAACCTGAGCTTCCATCTGGCATATGACCATCAGACGAGCGAAATCCCCCGGCATTCGTATAATCCCGAGGCATCAGAGCTCTGAAATCGTCATTTCTTCAAAACCTTCCTTTTCTAAACAAAACTTTTCTGTCAACCCTTTCTAAAACTTTCCTTACAGTGAACCCAACCCAGGCAATCCCAGAACTCAAAGGATTGTCAACCTCTATCTATATCTATAAAACTATCGACTACTTGTCATTCAAAACTTCCTGTTGTATATTTTGGTGTCTATAGTAATACCTTGACTTCTCTCGTACAAAGCCACAACTGAGTTTATTTCTCAACCAAGCACTGTATATACAATGTACTGTCAAGGTGAAATCGCATTGTACATCCTGCTAGGTGAAAGTGTGGTTAGGCAGCGCGGCTCGTACTATGCTACTATACTACTATATTACTGAAGGACGCGCTAGCGCCATGAATGGTGAAAGTTATAAAAACATAACATCCCTCCCAAGCTAAAGAAAGCTGTTGTTAACAGGGGGATGAAGGTATTAACGAAAACCACCACCAAGTCATAAAAGTTAGAAAGTGTAAAGTCAAACTTCAGGTTTGTCAGGTCAGGTCAAACAGGATAATTATGACCAAGTCATGTTAAGGCAGACATCATTTTTTCTTAGGTCGCCCCCGGCCAGGCTTGTATTCTGACGCCCTGGCTGGTAAAGGCTGGTCTTCTATCAAAACTCGTTGAGCTCTAGCCTGATTGCGTGTCAATGAGCTTGTGGGGTCTTGTCCCCCTCGGAAGCTGTCACGGAAACGGTTGAGTAGTTTCCTAGGAGAGCCAGGGTTACTTCTTGATGGTAAGTCTGGTGGTTCATCATCTTCAGTGGGTGCATGGGGTTCATGCACATCGTCATGAATGAGTACCTCCTCCGCAGGTGGAGAGTTCGGTTCTTGCTTAATAGGTGGAGGTGTTGTCGTCATCGGAGAGGCAATACTGGCAGCTGGTTCCTCTGATTTGAAAGGAATGGGTGCTGGTGGAGGGTCTTGCGGATTCATGATGATAACGTCATCATCTTCAATTGTTATGTAGCCTCCTTTTGAGCCTGTGTCTGGATGGGCAGGATCTCTGGAAGATGAAGTTTCAGGCAGGGTCTCTGGTAAGTCATTTGTTGCTTGAGCCAGTGGCTTAGAAGGAGTAGATTTACAGACACGTAATCTGTTTAAATGAACATATCTGGATTTGCTAGTGGAAAGATGTTGAATCAAAGCATTTGTGTCCTGGAGACTCACAATAACATAAGGTCCCTCCCACCTTGATCGAATTTTTGGATTGATTTTCAGAAGTTCCGGGCGATCCAACCAAACCAATAACCCTTCTCTAAAGTCTTCTGGCTTGATCTTGGCATCATAGAGCTGCTTGTATGAGTCACGATAAGATATGTTGCTTTCCATAGCAACTTGACGGGCAATCTTCATCCGTCTAGCGATTTCACTGATGTAGTCTTCCCCATAATAGGTTTTGTCAACCAGATTTGGATCCATTAATGGTGTTCTGGGATGCACGCCAAAAAGGAGGAAAAACGGACTCATTTTCGTTGCCTTACTCACACCACAGTTATAGGAGAGTTGAAGCGCAGGGAGAAGGGGTTCCCATTCCAAAGGAGAAGATGTATCAAGCATCTTCTGCAAGTAACTTATAATGTGCTTATTAATAACTTCAGCAGCCGCATTGCACTGAGGGTGGCTAGGGCTGGTTTTGCGCTTGTCTATCAGGAGCAGATCATAAAGCGATTGACTCAACTTTGATGTGAATTCTGCCCCTCCATCGGTAATGAGCACAGCTGGCGAGCCGAATCTTGCAATCCATCGATTAAAAATGGCCCCAGCAACAGTGTCAGGTTGTTTGTTCTCCAGAGCAACAAACTCTGCATACTTGCTAAAAGAATCAGTGATAACCAAAATATACTTCTTTCCATCTGAATCCCTCAAAGGTCCAAAGAGGTCAGCATGGACCCGCTCCAGGGGGCCTTTTGGTTGCTGGTGGGGCAGCAATTCCACATTTGGCTGTGATTGCTTAGGTTTGGTTCTGTCACATTTCCAACATGAACTGATGTATTCCTCAACATCAGCCAGTAAACTAGGCCAAAAATACTGCTCGCGAATCCTTTCACTGGTTTTGTAGATGCCCTTGTGCCCAACGGCGGCATGCGCAGCACTTATAATGTCAGCATGACAAACAGCCGGTGCTGCCAACACTGACTTGTCCAAAGGCCCACTCTTCACAAACAACAAGTCATTCTTGACTTCACAAATAGGGCCGTATCTTCTAATAATTCGCTTCAACTCAGGTTGTCTGGGTACAAGTCCTTGTTTGACAAAGGAAAGTAAGGCCGCAACTACCAAATCTGTAGATTGTAGCTTCTTCATAGCTGCCATGTCCTCCATGGCCTCAATAGCGACACTGTGGGTTTCACCACCTCGCAAAAGTTCAGGAATATTCCTCGAACAATAATCAGCAGGGTTCTCTGCTCCTGGACAATACTGCATCGTAAAATTGTGTTCTAACATCTGTTGCTGCAAGCGGTTCAATGTTCTGGAATGTGTCTTGTTCAACTTCTCTAATGGCTTATGGTCAGTGTATAACGTAAATGGGTTACCAGTTAAATAAACTGCAAAGTGATCAATTGCCCATGTGCAGGCTAGCAGTTCTAACAAATACGGAGTGTAGTTCTTCTCATGCTTCTGAAGACCTCTTGAGGCATAACCAATTACTCGTGGACTATTATCTTGATATTGGATAAGTACTGCTCCAAGGCCTCCATCATCGGCATCAACAGCACCTTGAGAGGCATCAACATAGAGATGAAAATCTAGGCCGGGTTTGGGATAGGCTAGCACAGGTTCCATACATAGCATCTTCTTCAGAATCTCAAAAGATTTCATTGCTTTTGGAGGAAGAGGGCCGCCCTTCCATCCACTGTCCTTACAAGTAAGACGAGACAATTCCTTTGAATTTCTGCTAAATTGAGGAATACACGCTCTGAAAAAGTTAGTTAGACCCAGAAATTGCCTGATTTCTTTGACATTAGAGGGTGGCTTCACATTCGATATAGCATCCAATTTCCTTCGATTTGGCTTGTAGCCCTCAGGGGTCAACGTGAAACCCAAGTAAGTGCAAGATTCTGTTCCAAAACTACATTTGGGTAAATTCAACTTTAGGTTGGCCTTCCGAAGTCTCGCAAAACATTCTTCAAGGCCCACTAACATGTCTTCATGCCGACTACCCTTGACAAGCACATCATCCAGGTATATCAATACACGGGAAGGCGTCAGACCTTGGAAAGCACACATCATCATTCGTTGAAAGGTAAGTGGCATCCCTGTTAAGCCAAAGGGTGCCCGAATATAGCTGTATTGGCCCTTTCCAGGTATAGTGAAAGCTGTGTAGGGTCTTGAAGATGGTGCCAATTGCATTTGGTGAAATCCGTGTCGAAGATCAAGCTGCGAAAACAAACGGGTACCTGATGATCCTATGTCATCCAAACATTCAGAAATAAGAGGGAGTCTGTAGCTAGAGGGCTCTGTTTTTGCATTTAGGCCTCTATAATCCACCACTGGTCTCCAACCAGTACCCCCATCGGGCAGTTTCTTCGGCACACAGAAAATACTTGAGTTCCAGGGAGAATCGCAGGGTTCCACAATGCCCATCTTAAGCCATTCTTCAATGCTTTTGTTGATTTCATCAAGATGTGACATGGGAATCTGGAATTGTCTGGCATGAACTGGTCGGTGGTCATGTAGGTCAATTTTGTGTTTCATCAGGGTGCAATCACCCAAGTCAAATTCTGAAGTGGAAATAACGTCAGAATTACGAAGTAGACACTTCAAGTAACTCTGACGTAAATTAGGAGGAAGATGATTAAGATTTGCATGCTTTAGAATATAGTCCTCCACCTGCCTAGAAGGCCTCCCCAAAACATTTTTATCATTTAAGAACACATCATGAACAGGGACAATCTTATCAACACTGAAAATTTGCCCCACAAAAGAACCCTTGTCTAACTCAATAGGCAATAATCCTGCATTTGTAACCTTAATATTAGCGATTCCTTGTTGATTAGAGCGGATGAGGCAATCTTCCTTGCAAAGCTGGGCGGCATCGCTTATTTGGAGACATCCTTCAAAGTGGCCTATTGGCGCATTGTCCTGGTTCTTTAGCTGCACAGAGATTGTAGCAACACTTCTGGCCGGTATGTACGTCTTCTTCTGAGTTCTCGCCTCAAGTTGTATCTTATTTGCAGAGCGGATCTCCATCGATATGGGATCATAAAACAAGCCGGTAGCATGGATCAGGTCAATACCCACGATCCCATCAAGTGCGAGTCCCTCGCACACATAAAATGGCCACTTCAACTGTCGGCCTTCTATCATACAGTCTATTTCATAAAGTCCATTGATCCTTAAAGGGTTTCCGGAAGCACATGTTGCACGTAACATCGGAGCATTTGTAATTCTCTGAGGTCTTAGTTGGGGGGCAATTCTCCTGAATGCCATACGCGATAACAGGGAAATATTGGAGCCAGTGTCAAACAACATTTCAAAGGTGGCTCCAAGGCTGTGGATTGATACAAAAGGTCGTTTGGTATTCTCATTCGAGGATAGCAGGCTGAAACTTGTGATTGCGTGAAAAAGTTCAACGACCTTGCGACGACCAGTGGTGCGGAGCCCACCCTGGTCGTTTACCAGTTTAAAGGGTTGGAATGGTAGGAGGCACGAACTTCATTGACCTTCTTTGCCTCTTGCTCTGTTGCTCTCTTACTGCCAGGCCTTGGGTTGTACATGCCCTTAGCAGCATCTGCCTGCCTGGAAAAGCACTCAGCCTCAATATGATTCTTCTTGGTGCAATACCAGCAGACCACGTTGGCTCGGAACTGTCCACTTGCTGGACCCCGCACTTGTCCTCGGGCTTGTCCTCGCACTTGTCCTCGGTCCTGTCCTCGCGCTCCATTGCCATTGATGAGATTCACAAGTGCTCCTAGTGTCAGAGGCTGGTCGTGAGGATTGCTCTCCTGAGCACTGTCGGCTTGCTCCACAGCATGGACTTCAGGGACTGGTACGGTGGCTTTCTTTTCACTTGACAATGAGGCCTCTACACGCTTAGCCACCTTAAAGATTTCCTTAAGGTCCGTGATGTCATGCACGATCACCTGCTTCTTGATGGCAGGTAACAGACCTTGAATGAACTTTCGCCGGCATGCGAACACATATGCGCTCCTCTTGCACATTTCTACGGCAGCGTCATTTGTGGCGTACTCGCCCTCACCAAGGACGATGAAAGTTTCCATTAGGGTCATGACTCCAGTTTTTACACGGTCATAGAAATCCCGCACGGATTCTGATGCCTCCTGCACCAGGCTGTCCTCGATTGCGGACTGTTCGGCTAAAGTGGCCTCATGGTGCCAATGATCCAGGAACTCCTTCTTCAGACCAGATACTCCACTCCACTTTTTAGGAGCAAAACCCTCTTCCTTTAGGGTGTTATACCATTGTGCTGCCTTGGCTTTGAGTGCCATGGCAGCATACATGGCCGTCATTTCGTCCGTCCACCGTTGCGGCTGTCCAGCTGGTATGTTGTCGTTGGCAAGGGCTCGTAAATCGTCGATCCTTCTAGCCCATGCTCGTGCTTGCAGCTTGTCAACTGCCGGGTCCCCACTAAATTCGGGTACGTCAATTGCCTTGATATTACGCTGAGCCATATTGAACAGAAATTGTTGGGAAAATGCGGAGGTTTCTGTAGTATCGTCTTGTGGTGGAGCAGTAGCTTGAATTGTGCCTTCCGATGAAGCCTCTTCGTAATATTCTTCCTCAAAATATTCGTCCTCACTATTAGCCATTTAAATAGAACACAGCATCACTCACTCTTCATTCCCTCCAGGGCTGTAGGTAAGTGGCTGCCACCAATTGTTGTATATTTTGGTGTCTATAGTAATACCTTGACTTCTCTCGTACAAAGCCACAACTGAGTTTATTTCTCAACCAAGCACTGTATATACAATGTACTGTCAAGGTGAAATCGCATTGTACATCCTGCTAGGTGAAAGTGTGGTTAGGCAGCGCGGCTCGTACTATGCTACTATACTACTATATTACTGAAGGACGCGCTAGCGCCATGAATGGTGAAAGTTATAAAAACATAACATTCCGATTTACAGTACAATATCGTGTCTATACGAAAATAAAAACCCCTTGTGATACAATTCAAAAAACCTTCATTCACGCGTCAAAATGGCTTCAAACTATCCAAAAACGAGCATGGATTCCGAGGAGGACACCAGCCAGCATTGGAAGGATGCCATAAAGGACATTGAAGAAGAACTAAAATGAGTCGCTGAAATATTCATTGAATGGCGAAAAACCCCTGTAGCCTTCATGAAAAGTGACATTAAAGCGAAAATTAGAACCTTAAAAGAGCTCAAACCTGATTTGGCCGTCCTCCAGGAACGAATCAACTCAGTCTACAAGATGGACTATGTTGATTACGAAGACGGTACAGAAAGGGACGAATGGGCTAGAGCTCTCGATGAAAAGCTAGACAAATTGCTTATCAGAAGGAGAGCCTGGTTCGCCCAATTCAAAGTCTATCAAGCTGAATATGAAAAACTTCACCCGGATGAATCTCAACTGTCACTTGCAGAATCATCATATGTCTGCGAGTTCCAAGACCTGGATTATTCAAAACTTTCGAACCTGGGCAACAAAACCAGGGACGAACTGCTTGAAAAACGAGAAGCTCTCCGTGATGACAACGAAAAAGAGGAATCGCTGCAAGCCAGCAAAGACTCCCCTGAAACTGAAGATGACAACAAACAGATACCTTTTGATCTATCCATTCCGGAGAACGCAAAAGCAAATGATCTGTACAAGCAACTGAAATGTTTCATTGCAGACTTGAAAGGAAAAATCGAAACCTATGGAAATGACCCGAATCCGGACTTGTACCAAGAACGAAAACAAGTACTGGATGATTTGGAATCGAAAATTGCCTTAAAAGCTCAAGAAGCAAAGGACGCTTTCAAGCTCGCAAAACTGGACAAAAGGCAAATAAGTTCTTTCCAAGGGCATATTACACGCCACCGCAGCAGCTCAGGAGCTTTGTTAAGAACTTTGAAATTGCCTCAACCTCAAAAACAAGCTCCAGCTTCTACACCCGCTCAAAAATCACAAATCCCGACATCAACCCCAGCTCCACCGAAACAAGTTCAAAAAGAACAAAAAGTGTCCAATCCAGACGAAAAGGACATGAAAAGTTTCGAAAAAAGAGCTTTTGAGGACCTGGAAAACACAATACTGAAGCAAAACATGAAAGCTCCAAAGCTAGAGCTAACCCCAAACCAGCCGAAAAATGAAAACTGGCCAGTATCCAATATAAAAGGACCAAACCCGAATGCCAATACCAATGGCAACGCCAACGACAATGAAAATGGCAATGCCAGGCCAGTCAATTTTCACAGAAGTCGAAGTTCCAGAAACAGATCACGTTCGCCTCTAGATGAAGATGATGACGAGGAATTCATCACCATCAAAACTGACCGAAACGCGATCCTCAGAAAAGCTGAAAAAGACCCGATAACAAAGTGGTCTGACCTTTACAAAAAGGCATTCAAACTCAGCCAGATATTTGACCCGAAAAAAGAGAAACTGCCTAAGGACACAGACACCCTAAAGGTGAAATTCACAGGCAACATGGGAGACTACCCGGACTTTACAGACAGGTTCTTTCTGAAAGTCATTAAAAACACAACGATCTCACCAGCCAACAAACTCATGATTCTAGCTGACTGTGTCGAAGGTGAAGCTCTAATCGAAGTAAAAGACTGCAAACCCCTCAACCTGAAGAACCTGGCAAACGCAATAGAAAGGCTTGACCTTCTCTACGCCGATCAAAAAGGTCGCACAGGTTACTTGATGAACAAACTATGCAGCCTCCGCCCTTTAGACCACTCAAACAAGGACTTACTCGTTGAATATAAAGATGTCATTTATGCTCTGAGAAAACATTACAGAGACGAAGGTGAAAGGCTCAAATGCGATCCGGATATGGGCATCCAAACCATTCCTTTTGGCATCCAATGGAAAGAGTCCTCCAAAATGGCATTCGAAACATACATCGAGTCCAAGAACCTGAAATTGAACACAGAATCAGTGTTACAGTTCATGGAGTGGCACATGTCACTCAATCGACTCAATGCATATGAAAAAACCTTGAAAACAGACGCTCCCACGGGAGCTAAACCGAAAAAGAAGGCAGAGCCCACTTTGCTAGTCAACTCTGACTCAGACACTGAAGTCGAATCTGACTATTCGTCTGACTTCTCAGAGACTTGCCTGGCCACTGCTACTAGAGATGAAACATTGTCATCCTGCCCAGTTTGTAATAAAGACAATCACACGCTGCCAAAATGCAGAGTCTTTTACAAAATGGCAGCTAAGGACAAATATGAAAAGTGCATCGAAAAAGGCGTCTGCATGCGCTGTCTCACCTCAAAACATAGGAGAAATACGTGCAAAGCCCCAAAATGCAAAGCTTGCAATGGCCCACACCACGGCCTCATGCACAAGCACTTTGACAATCGGCAAAAAGAATCGATGTCACGAAATATTGACAAAAAACTGGAAAAGATCGAGACCACGCTAGCTACGCTGCTTGAACGAAATAGTTTTTTAGAAAGCAGCGAACCCAGATCAGCGATAACATAGCAACTAAAATGCCTGAAGCAGTCGCCCTACAAATGATCGAAATAAAAAGACAGCTCGACTTACCTAAGCTTACCACAAATAAATGCTTTAGAGTAGTCCCTGTCATTGTAACTAATGGCGACAAACAAGTGAAAACTAACATGGTACTTGATGAAGCCTCGAGCAACACTTTCATCAGCACCAGTCTACATAAAGCTCTAAACTTACAAGGGCAAAAAGTAAACTACTCAGTTTCCATGATAAATGACAAAGTCCAGGACATGAAAAGCTACCGATGCAATGTTAACATCAGACCAGTCTTTAAAACGAAACAGAACTTTGACATTCAAGCTTACACGTCTGATGGCATCAACAAACTAATAAAACTGCCTAACTATCAAAAACTTAAGAGGCAATTCGACTTTTTGAAGCCAATCCAATTCCCAAAACTGCATAATGGACCAGTTGAAATCCTCCTTGGCATCAACTATCCAACTTTGCACACAAGTTTTAAGGACATTTCATCCGGAATGGAAAACTCGCCCTTAGTCAGAGAAACTGTTTTTGGGAATACGCTAACTTACTCAAATCCGGATTCAAAGCAAAACTCAAGTGCCACTTTGCTAACTCACGAAATAGTGCAAAATGAATGCCCAGAACTAAAGGAAATCATGTATGCACTTTTCGATGATGACAGCCAAGGCCTGAAACTAATCGAAAGTAACGAATACTTGACAGCAGATGAAATCAAAGCCAGAGAGATCATCAAAGGCAGCATCCACACCAATGCCAAAGGAAACAAAGAAATGGATGTCCCTTGGTACTCATGGCCTGATCCACCTCCTCTGCCAAATAACTATTATCAAGTTTACACTTTTGAAAAGAAACAAGAGGACAAGTTAGGTCCTGAAAACATGAAACAAGTGGACAAAGCCATAGAAGACATGGTCAAACACGGAGCCTTAAGACTTCTTCGCGATGACGAAGACAAACTCATTGGCTTTTACATACCTCGAGTAATGGTGGTCAAACTTGACAGACTTACTATGAAAGTTCGAGTTTGCATGGATGCAGCTCGTCCTTTTGGCAAAAACAAAGTCTCTTTAAACTCACAAGTTATGACTGGCCAAAAACTTCAAGGCGATATATGGTCAATCTGGATGCGATTCCGGATGGGACTAAAAGGCTACATAGCTGACGCCGAGAAAATGTTCTTAAACGTCCACCTTAGTGAAAAAGACAAGAAATTCCATAGACTGATTCATAGAGGCCAAGCTTATCAATTTGAGTCTTGGGTCTTTGGAAACGCAGCCTCGCCTTACGCTGCCCTCTACACTATGAAAGAGATATCAAAAGAAGGCAATTTGCATCCATTGACCGAATACGTGTTCAATGAATGCCTCTACATGGACGATATTTTGTTCAGCTGCGATAAAACGAGCGATGCACTCGCAGTTTACAAAGATGTCAAAAATGTCCATGCAAAATCGAAAATGGTCTTTAAAAAGTGGGTCAGTAATGACAAAGACTTCATGTCCCAAATAGAAACTTCAGACTGGCATCCCACGTTTGACTTGAAATCAAAAACCCCAGATGTCAAAGCTCTTGGCATCAAATGGATCTCGAGCGATGACACTATCAGCTTTCAACCTTTGAAAACGAAACTTACTGACGATGATCTTAAAATCGTGATCAGACGATACATCACATCAGTAGTAGCTCAAATCTTTGATCCTCAAGACTTACTAGCCCCATTCACCTTGAAAGGACGCCTCATAACTCAAGAAGTCTGGGGCTTGAATGACACTTTAAAACTTTAAGGCTCAAATGCGATCCGGATATGGGCATCCAAACCATTCCTTTTGGCATCCAATGGAAAGAGTCCTCCAAAATGGCATTCGAAACATACATCGAGTCCAAGAACCTGAAATTGAACACAGAATCAGTGTTACAGTTCATGGAGTGGCACATGTCACTCAATCGACTCAATGCATATGAAAAAACCTTGAAAACAGACGCTCCCACGGGAGCTAAACCGAAAAAGAAGGCAGAGCCCACTTTGCTAGTCAACTCTGACTCAGACACTGAAGTCGAATCTGACTATTCGTCTGACTTCTCAGAGACTTGCCTGGCCACTGCTACTAGAGATGAAACATTGTCATCCTGCCCAGTTTGTAATAAAGACAATCACACGCTGCCAAAATGCAGAGTCTTTTACAAAATGGCAGCTAAGGACAAATATGAAAAGTGCATCGAAAAAGGCGTCTGCATGCGCTGTCTCACCTCAAAACATAGGAGAAATACGTGCAAAGCCCCAAAATGCAAAGCTTGCAATGGCCCACACCACGGCCTCATGCACAAGCACTTTGACAATCGGCAAAAAGAATCGATGTCACGAAATATTGACAAAAAACTGGAAAAGATCGAGACCACGCTAGCTACGCTGCTTGAACGAAATAGTTTTTTAGAAAGCAGCGAACCCAGATCAGCGATAACATAGCAACTAAAATGCCTGAAGCAGTCGCCCTACAAATGATCGAAATAAAAAGACAGCTCGACTTACCTAAGCTTACCACAAATAAATGCTTTAGAGTAGTCCCTGTCATTGTAACTAATGGCGACAAACAAGTGAAAACTAACATGGTACTTGATGAAGCCTCGAGCAACACTTTCATCAGCACCAGTCTACATAAAGCTCTAAACTTACAAGGGCAAAAAGTAAACTACTCAGTTTCCACGATAAATGACAAAGTCCAGGACATGAAAAGCTACCGATGCAATGTTAACATCAGACCAGTCTTTAAAACGAAACAGAACTTTGACATTCAAGCTTACACGTCTGATGGCATCAACAAACTAATAAAACTGCCTAACTATCAAAAACTTAAGAGGCAATTCGACTTTTTGAAGCCAATCCAATTCCCAAAACTGCATAATGGACCAGTTGAAATCCTCCTTGGCATCAACTATCCAACTTTGCACACAAGTTTTAAGGACATTTCATCCGGAATGGAAAACTCGCCCTTAGTCAGAGAAACTGTTTTTGGGAATACGCTAACTTACTCAAATCCGGATTCAAAGCAAAACTCAAGTGCCACTTTGCTAACTCACGAAATAGTGCAAAATGAATGCCCAGAACTAAAGGAAATCATGTATGCACTTTTCGATGATGACAGCCAAGGCCTGAAACTAATCGAAAGTAACGAATACTTGACAGCAGATGAAATCAAAGCCAGAGAGATCATCAAAGGCAGCATCCACACCAATGCCAAAGGAAACAAAGAAATGGATGTCCCTTGGTACTCATGGCCTGATCCACCTCCTCTGCCAAATAACTATTATCAAGTTTACACTTTTGAAAAGAAACAAGAGGACAAGTTAGGTCCTGAAAACATGAAACAAGTGGACAAAGCCATAGAAGACATGGTCAAACACGGAGCCTTAAGACTTCTTCGCGATGACGAAGACAAACTCATTGGCTTTTACATACCTCGAGTAATGGTGGTCAAACTTGACAGACTTACTATGAAAGTTCGAGTTTGCATGGATGCAGCTCGTCCTTTTGGCAAAAACAAAGTCTCTTTAAACTCACAAGTTATGACTGGCCAAAAACTTCAAGGCGATATATGGTCAATCTGGATGCGATTCCGGATGGGACTAAAAGGCTACATAGCTGACGCCGAGAAAATGTTCTTAAACGTCCACCTTAGTGAAAAAGACAAGAAATTCCATAGACTGATTCATAGAGGCCAAGCTTATCAATTTGAGTCTTGGGTCTTTGGAAACGCAGCCTCGCCTTACGCTGCCCTCTACACTATGAAAGAGATATCAAAAGAAGGCAATTTGCATCCATTGACCGAATACGTGTTCAATGAATGCCTCTACATGGACGATATTTTGTTCAGCTGCGATAAAACGAGCGATGCACTCGCAGTTTACAAAGATGTCAAAAATGTCCATGCAAAATCGAAAATGGTCTTTAAAAAGTGGGTCAGTAATGACAAAGACTTCATGTCCCAAATAGAAACTTCAGACTGGCATCCCACGTTTGACTTGAAATCAAAAACCCCAGATGTCAAAGCTCTTGGCATCAAATGGATCTCGAGCGATGACACTATCAGCTTTCAACCTTTGAAAACGAAACTTACTGACGATGATCTTAAAATCGTGACCAGACGATACATCACATCAGTAGTAGCTCAAATCTTTGATCCTCAAGACTTACTAGCCCCATTCACCTTGAAAGGACGCCTCATAACTCAAGAAGTCTGGGGCTTGAATGACACTTTAAAACTTGGCTGGGATGACAAGCTCATAGACTATAAAGAAAAAGACGAACGAGTCGAGCCAATACTCAAAGCTTTTCAAAGCTATGTCAATGACGGATGCAGAATAAACAAAATCACTTTACCTCGATATATATCGGTCAATCCGGAATCGATCACAAAACGTGAAATACATGCTTTCTGCGATGCCTCTCGCAAAGCTTACTGTGTCACTGTTTATATTAGAACCTTTTACAAAACTGACGATGAAAACGAGCTCATAAAAGCTCATCTTATTGTAGCTAAAAAGAAACTGATCTCATTTTCAGGGAGATCTATTCCAAAAGCTGAACTAATGGGAGCAGTTTGTGCTGCCCAAATAGTTCCAAACGTGGTCAAGAACTTAAAACTGGTCAATTACGAAGTGCCCAAAGAAAACATTCATTACTATCTGGACTCACAGTGCACCTTACAATGGATTAAGTTCACAAGCAGACGGCTTGAACAATTCATTGCCACGAGGCTTGCACTAATAAGAAAAACAACTGATAAAAGTCAATGGCACTACGTAAGGACTAATAAAAACCCTGCTGACCTTGGCACTAGGTCTCTAACACTGGACGAATTTCTAAGTCAACAAAACTTCTGGTTCAAAGGTAATAACCTCGAAAATCCGGATTATGACTTCGATGAGGAAAACTTCGATGACATGCCTGAAGAGGATCAAAACGAAATGAGGAACTCATTCGCACGCATCTGTCTTTTCAGTCATTTGAAGCTCAAAAACTATACACCGTTCATGTCTTTTGACAATATACGAGCTCTGTTCAGATTAGATGCCTCATGGCCTGAGAAACAGCCAAATGACCTAATAAAAACTGTATCAAAACGTGTAATCATTTTCACCGAGACGTACTTGAAAACCCACTTCAATGACCTTAGCAAACTATTAAAACGAGTCTCGACTCTAGAAAACGGAAAATTCAGACTTTGCGCAAGGAGATTAGCAAGTCCGGATTGCACTGGAGAAACTCGCAAAAAGCTGGAAAGCTTTAACCTAAAGGCCAAGCGCCCATTACCTCAAAAGCTTCGCTCTGCCCTGATTTTTATCATAAAAGAGGCCCAAACAGCAGCTTTTTCTCGTGAAAGTTCTAACCTAAAGGCAGAACTGGCCAGCTTCAACGCCAAGCTAGATGCAAACGGCATCGTACGCGGGGAATCACGAGTAGAAGACTTCTCAGCCCTGTCTGTATACCAAAAACGGCCTATCATACTTGACAAAGACTGTCATCTCGCAAAACTTTTAGTGCAAAACGTTCATGAAGTCAATCATGCATCTTTGAAAGAAACAATCATGGAAGTCAATCGATTCTTCCAAATAAAAGGACTACGTGTGCTTGCAAAAAACGTAATCAGACACTGTCTGATATGCAACCTAACAAAAGGTAAACCTTATCAAAGTCAACACATGGCTCCGCTTCCGGATTCAAAACTCGAAACACTAAAACTTTTTGAATCCATCTCGATAGACTTTGCGGGCCCAGTCAAAGTAAAAATTGGACGCGCAATCCATAAATACTACTTACTGATCATAGTCTGCCAACAAACCCACGCTTTTCACATGGAAATCACTGAAAGCAGCATGGCAACTGAACATATCTTAACTGCTCTACAAAGGTTTTGCAGCAAACGAAGGACCCCGAAAAATGTCAGGTCTGATAACGCGGCTCAATTTTGTTGCGCCAAGAAACTATTGATACCTGACATGAACACAATACAAAATACATTAAACATAGAAAATTGGGAATTCTCACCTGTTTACAGTCCTCAAAACAATGGACTCGCTGAACGAATGGTGGGCTTAGCAAAAGCTAGACTTCCATGTCTAGAAAGCTACGAATTCTCTCACGATGAATTAATGACGGCATCTGAAATGATAATAAACTTGATAAACAATAGACCCGTCAATCAAATCGAAACTGACAAAATAGAAGGCATTCTATGCATAAATGACTTGTTAAAGTCAGGTTTAAACTTTGATAACAGTGTCCTCGAAGTAAAGGACGAAAACAGATTCACGAATCTCTATTTGAACATACGTGACATCATCGATACTTACTGGCAACAATGGACAACTGCAATAATAGATGACCTGAAAAAGTTCCCTAAATGGACAAAATTTAGAGACAATCCAAAACTTGGTGAACTTTGCCTCATAATGCAGTCTCCGGATGCAAAAAAGACATGGCAAGTTCCTCCTCGCTATGACTGGAAGTGGGGAAGAATCACAAAACTCATTCCGGACAAAGACGGATTAGTTAGAAAATGCGAAGTCCTGATTGCTCAGGACCAAAGTAAAACTAAAAAGAATAAAATAAGACCTGCAAAACCTGACATATACTCTATTCGTCAATTGATTCCGCTAAATATACTTTAAACGCGGGGAATAACGATTAAAACAACCTAATAGTCTGCTAGACGCGGGGAAGCAGCACTAAAAACTGTCCCGCGGAAAAACCGTCAGTGACGTAGACTTTCGTCGCACAGCGCAAGTTGCGGGGAAAAGCCGAACGGTGAATCGCGCGGCGATCACCCGTAAACAAAGAACTTGCGCGGAAAACTTCGCGAAAAGTAACAAAAACCTCTAAGTCCCAAAGTACGAATTAGAGGCCGATCAGAAAACGGTGAACAGAAAACCAATGATGTAGACAAACCTCATTGCACGCGGACTTACTGAGACACCTCTCGGAGCCGGCTGAACACTATAAATAGCTCACGTGGGACAAGGTTCGATCCCCATTGTGATTCAAAACTCGCAGTAGCACACGTCCACGTTCACCACGTTGTCCAAGTCCTCGCTCAACCGAAAACTTTTCTGGAAGAAGAAGATGGCTGAACAATTGTCCCAACCCACCATCAACCGTAAAAGGAACTATCAGTTCAAATTTAATAAACCCACCTTCTACAGCGACCTCAAAACGAAAGGTAGCGGCATAGCAGAGGTTTTGCTCAACCACATGAACCGGATCCTTGGCTCTAAACTCCAGGAAGGCCACATATCCAGGATCCCCATGGAACACCTTCGAAAACGGTTAGACTGGCTTAAACTGGACAGTCTTAGACGAGGAAACGTGAAGGATGCGATTCATGTATTTAGCGAGTTAGGCCAGATCTACGATGAGTCCATGAAACTGTTTAGCTCCGCAGATCCCTACCCGATTCACCGAACCATGCAAAACGATGAAACTCGTAGAATCGCCCTTCGCAATTATAATGAGCTCCAGCGCGAAAAGGGCGGCATTGAAGACCTTGTTCGTCAAACCTCTGGAGCTCCAACCCGAAACCAGCCGCGAAACCAAACTTCCACAAAACCTGTAAACGTAAACCGAGTTAGTAATGCCAGTGCTAGAAACAGGGGAAACGAAATGATCGCGAACTTCGCACAAACCGTCATGTTCCGTGACCCCCGCACTGATCCAAAAGGTCTGGCTTGCTCACTCTCTAGCGATAAAATTGTACTCGTCCCTATCTCGGCCATCAACTCCATCTTGAACCAAAACCCTCACATTTCAGTCAAAACCTTTTTCGAAACTAATAATGACTTTGTGAGGCGAGATAGAAGATGGGAAATACGAACCGAGGAGGCTAACTTTGTCTCTCACTTACGTAAAACGTCAGGGCAAGCTCCTGACACCGTGGATTTGGTTTCGCCGTCTTCGTCAGTCTCGGCCTCGGCTTCAGTGGAGGGAGCTTCGGATGCATCATATCAGCCCATTCCAGCCACGATGACATCCTCCACCACCTCCACTACTTCGCTCGAGCCAGGCTCTGAGCCGTCTATGACTTCGGGGCCCACTACGACGCCGTCTGGAAGCGATCCTGAGTCCGCCCAGTCCTCGGATCTGGAGGCCGCAAGGCAACATATTTTGCCATTCGAGCAATTACTGCTGAAGATCGATGACACGCCTCCTTCCACATCGGCTTCCGTTGCCCCACTGGCTCCGGAAATAGCCCCGCTGGCCCCTATAAAGGTGGAGATTCCTCCGCCCTTGTTGATGGCACTGCCTACTATGGCGCAAGTTTCGGCGCAATCCACGCAACCTCGACTTGCCACCCCGATACCGCCGCTTCCAGGTGCCAATGCGGGCCCCAGACTGCTGGCCGAAGTCCCTGAAGACTTATTGAAAAGAGAAGACGACGAGGACGATGACATCGACATGTCTGATGCCCACGATCTGATGTTCGGTGACGAAGAACAAGATGGTGGCGAAGCGCCCCCAGCGGGGAATGTTTGAAACTTCATCATCCTTCCATCATGTTTGAATGTTCCCGCTCTTAGTATTAATAGTCAATGTCACGATTGTCAGCTGACGCCCAATAAAACCTCAGTTACATTCTTGCATTCATCGTTTACACGTCTTTATTGAAAACTTCATCGTTTCATTAAAAACTTGAACAGTACTTCATAGTCATCCGCAATTCTCTCAAGAGCTTAGTACTTTTGCAGCGACATTGCGTACAATAAGTGGTCTAAAAGAGTCAAATTTCTCTTATGATAAAGCCACTTTTTCAGCAATTGCCATTCGAGTAGCACTTTTAATTGGTTCTTTACTTGCCCAAAAGCAAGCCCGAAGGCCAGCCTAACTTTCTCAAAAAAATTGAATTTCAAGCAAAATAAGGCTCAAAATATGGTACAATGGTAATATAATTTGGTGTTTTTACTCCAAGACACTAGCTTAGATAGCAAAAATCCCACCTTTCAAAAATAATTAAGAGAAAAAGCTATAAAACAGTTTTGGGATGCCCAACGTAAGAAGTGATCGGGCATCCAAAATGTTCTCTTTGTTGCCGGTAGGATAGATATGAACATGTTTACTGTTTCCTATATTTATGTAGAGCGTAGATACAGTAGCTCAGTCAGTAGAGCGTCGGACTCCTAAACCAGATGTCCAGGGTTTGATCCCCATTTGAGAAAGGTTAACTTTTTCTCCTTTTTTCTTTAATGGGATTTACTTCCTGGACCATTATGTCCTGGTCTTATTTGTTGGTGTCAAACAGGGGAGTGACACACCTTATAAAATACTTAATAATGTTTGACTCTTTTTAAAGAAAGACACCAGAGCTTTATATATATTTTCAAATTGGAACAATTGTCAACTCGAGTGCAGTGGCAACCTACTCGCACGCAAAATAACCCTGGGCAAAATTCCCAAGGGCAACATTTTTCACGTACTTGGGACAAAAGTGCCTGGGGCAAACATCCCTAGAGGCAAAAATCCAAGGGGCAAAAATCCAAGGGGCAAAAATCCAAGGGGCAAAAAATCCTAGGGGCAAATATATCCAGGGGCAAACATCTAAGGGGCAACAAAAATTCGTGGGGCAAACTTATCTAAGGGCAACAATCCAAAGGGCAGATATCTTGAGGGTGACTGTCACTAAGGACAAAAATCTTAGGGGCAAACGTCTACAGGGGCAAACGTCTACAGGGACAAACGGCCTGGGGCAAACATATCAGGGGTAAAGGGCTAGGGGCAAAAGTCTTGAGACGATGTGTAGTATAATAATCTGAGACGAATTGGAAAATTGAATAATACATGAAAAAATTGATTTCCATCATATAAATGAAAAAATTGCCAAATATTTTCTTGCTCAATACTCTTTGAGTTCCAAGCAAACAGGTTCAACTTGAGATGATTTAATAAAAATAGCCAAGATTTTGACAGAACAGTGAATTCTTAGGGAAAAAAGAGCAAAAAGTACTTTCCAGCAATGATGTCTGCCATGCTGTAGTTATTGTACTGGCATGAAAAAACTAATAAAAATTGAAAAAAAGCCAGCCCAAAAGTTGTGATCAGGCTAAATAGTTTCATGAAAAAAAGATTAAATGTTGAAATACAAGGGTTGCAAATTAGTCAAATCTTTTTTCAAATTCAAAATTATCCAAGGATTTTGGTGACTACATTTTAGGTATGGTTACAAGTAAAATTCTAGAGAAAAGCCGCGATGAGAACTTTAGTTAACCAACACAAGGCAGTTTTTTGACAGCCAAAATTTAAAAGTCGGCTGGCCAGTTGGAATATGGCTTTCCTAATTGTTCCCTATTATCAACTATGCACAAGCACCTAAGTTCAAATACTTATAGATTATTCTGCAAAGGTACCACTTCATCTGTGCTCATGTCAAAAAGCTTGGAATAACTGTGCTGAAAGGTTGACTGCGTTTAAGTAGACAGCTTTTATAAAATGGACTGCTTATAAGCAGATTTACCTTAAAGTGGACTGCGTTCAGGTGGATTTGCGGTTAGGTAGTACATTCCTTAAAAGTTGTACTTAGCTGCATATTTTGGATGAATTCAGGGAATCGGTGCTTCACATGAGTCCACCATTATTTCACTTCCACACCAAATGTACGTGTTAAGTTCAAGTTGAATTGACAAAGAGAAACTAGTTCTCTTAGGCTCTCACTTCTCTACACTGCTTTTAGTGACAGCTGCATGTATAAAACTCAGTAAAAGAGAAAATATGCTTATAGCTGAGAAGGGTTAGCTGAGATCGGAGCTAGTTAGCTTATTTGCACTCAGCAAGACAGCAAATGTGAAATGTTAGCGATTTTCACGCAACCTCAGCCAATTTGACGAGAAATTTCGACAAAGTAAACAAAGCAATGTATTACACTTCACGGACATTTTTTTCGAGGTTTGCCACCTTGAGCAAGAACTTTGACCTCGTTTTTCCAGGAAATATGACACCACAAAAGCTTTACGCAGACCTACCCAAAAATATCGCCATACCTCCATATGCCAAAACTGGAATGCCTCCCGCTTACAATGCAAAGCACCCAGAGATCAAAAGTGAGGAGGATATTAGCAAAATGCGCAAGTCATGCAAATTGGCAAGACAAGTGCTGACAAGTGCTGGGGACTTGATCCGTCCTGGAGTGACAACTCAAAAAATCGATGACTTTGTGTTTGACATGGCTGTCAAAAATGGAGCCTACCCCTCACCCTTGAACTACAGAGGTTTCCCCAAGTCAGTATGCACATCAGTGAATAATTGTGCTTGTCATGGGATTCCTGACGATCGAGAACTCATCGAGGGTGACATCATCAACGTTGACATCACAGTGTACCTGGTAATTCCTCCATTTAAGGTATTATCAAGTGTGATAACTTTTCATTATTTTTATTCAGGACGGTTTTCATGGGGATTGCTCAAAGACATTTGCAGTAGGGAAGATTGATAAGAAGGCAGCCAAACTCATCGAAATCACTGAAGAGTGCTTAAAAGTCGGTATTGAAGCTTGTGGACCTGGCAAGCCATACTCTGGAATTGGGCAAAGTATAGAAGCTCTTGCTAAAAAGCATGGCTTCAATGTGATCCCGGTATTTATTGGTCATGGGTTGGGTTCCTACTTTCATGGCCCACCAGATATTTACCATGTTGCCAATAGATATCCTGGCTACATGAAGCCAGGTGTGACTTTCACTGTTGAGCCTTTATTATCTGAAGGCTCTGAAGAAGTCGTGATCTTGGAAGATAACTGGACTGCCGTGACAGTGGATAATTCGAGATCCGCTCAAGCTGAACACACTGTGCTCATCACTCAAACTGGCTGTGAAATTCTAACGCTTGAGTAGCAATAAAAAATCTTGAAACATTTATTGACTTGTAACATTATTTACCAATACTTTTTCATGTTGATTTAGACGTCTTTTTGATTAATAATCAGATAAAATGGCATTTCACATTCCTTTCATTTTTGGCATTTGCACTTTTTTCTTACTAAGTTTTTGTGACATTAGGTTACGAATTGATTACCTTTGGCTCATAAAGCATTTTTTCCATTGACACCTAACTAATTTTCTTCATGAATTGGCAGGCCTTTGAACAGGCAAAAATGTGTAAAGGAAGTTATCATCATAGAAATCCAAGTAGTTGTCAACATGCCTGATAACTCTTCCTTTAATCAAGTGTCTGCCATAATTGACACCATCTTGGCGGTTGGAGACCAGATCTGCCTCGATTAGCCAGTCGATCAGTTCACTTGCTCGGAATACAGCTTTGTAAGTTGTCAATCTGTATCTGACATCTCGAACCAGAGTTTCCACACAATGGGCGAGATGGTGCTTCAAAAACTGCTGACAATGCCTCTTTGTCTCTTCATCAAGATCTTCCCAATTTGGAAGCACCAAGCTTTCCTGTCCGTATAGCTTCTTGCGCAGCCACTTTTGCAGTGGCATCAAAACATACTTGGCATCCAAGCCGAAAATGGCAAAGCTAAAGAGGCCTTGGCCAAAGTTAAGGAAGCCATCAAGGAAGACAAGTTCGATGTAGATTCCTGACAATTTGTCCATGACCAGGGTCCAAATGCAAAGAGCAAACCCTATGAACATGGACAAACTGAGGAGGAGGAGCAGAACAGTATGCTTGATGACCTCATCTTCATCGTATTCCTCTTCAGGGTCATTGGCAGCTTCACCAGCTGGAGGAATGGCATAGCTTTCGAGCAATGACGAGCAATATTCCCTATGCTGAATTGAAAAATGATAGCAATACATCAGGAGAATTTTGGATGAAGCTTACTTCGGAGTCACAGCGATATCTTCCAGCTCCTTCGCGAGCTCGACAAGCTCCGCCACATCCTGCAACACTTCCGCGTCTTGCCTCAGAGCTTGGGCTCAGATCCTCAATGTCAACCTCTCGAACAGCCTCTGACATGGTTCTAGCACGAGGCCTGAACCTCCTTTCCCGAACATTTTCAGGCTGAGCAGTTTCCACCACTTCATCATCTTGCAATAAATATCTGAAACAAGAGAATGGAAAACTGCCAAGAAAAAGATATGCTACAAAAAGAGGATTCACACCTTGAAGGATCATTGGAGTCTTCAAGAGAGCGTTGCCTTGGCAATTGGCCTCTGGATCTGTGTGTTAGTATCACGGAAGCAATTGTCGTGACCAAAGACAATAGAATGAGCACAAGGCTCACCACGGCTTGCGACATTCCATACTGGAAATTGGGGTCAATTTTGTCCCCATGCGGAATGGCCTCAGCTTTGACAACAATCAGCATCACCATGACAAGAAGGGCAGGTAGCACATACCCAAGAGCTATCACATAAGGCTTCATCTTCTGCACCAGGCACCGCTGCCTCAGGCTTAAAAACAGCAAGGCCAAAGCAAGCAAGGCAGTATTGATCCTGGAGGCATACACACCAAAAGCAAAGAAAGCAAACTGCACATACAGCTTCCAGCCATGAGTGCAATTAAACAAGGACCACATGATGGCACCAATGCATCCACATGCTTGGGAAAATGCCAACGAGAGAGTGACAAAAAAGGGCAACTGGCTCCACTTTTTCGAATTGACCACCACGAAGACCACCCAAAAACAGGCCATCAAGCTGATCACGCTTAGGTCAAGCAAAAAGTTGTCCAATTCATCGATGTAATCCGACGGATTGATGCCTGTGACGTAGAGAAGGCGAGCAGATATGAACATGATTGGCGCGGAGACAAGTGTGCAAGCCACCATTGAGGTGGCTATCAGCTCCATTTCTAAGGCATATTTGGAGGCATAGACAAACACGCTTGGAGCGGTGGGGAACGTGCCATAAAGAAAGCCAAAATTGGACCACTCCAGCGTGTCATTCGAGTTGGTTCCCACATTGAGTTGAGACACTATTTCACGAGTGATCAGAGGCATCACTATCGTCTTCAAGGCAATCATGAGGGCTGGAGCAATGAGAGTGACTCCCTGAAATTTCAAATAATTGTATCAATTGCCTTCTTCAAATGTGCTGGCTTCCGTATGAAATAAATCAGAGGCAGAAAGACGCAAGCAAATGCGTAGGTTATGTAATAAGTAAGAATGACTGTTTTAGCATTGGATATACCAAGTAGCCTAAGTGCAAAAAAAGGTGCGACCAGAAGAGTAATGAATGAAACCAAAATGAGAGAAGATGTTCCACTAACAATGTTCTCGTTGAAAATTTCATTGTTAAAGCCAGGAATAACGCCTGAATCGTTTATGACGTTGGCTCGACAACAATCTTTGATCCTTGCCAGTATGGCAACTAAAGAAGCAATAAAGATGCAAGCTAACAAAAATATGGCGGGAGCTACAGTTAGCCACAAGTAAATGCTGGCGTGAAAGTCACGCATTGAATCATGGCCAAAAGGATCATTAATTAAGTAGTGGAAATTCGGATTGGATTGGTAATCACCAAGATAAATTTTGAAAAGGGAAATAATGAGACTGTAACCAAAGTGAAACCGGCTCAGAAAAGAGGACAGAAAAAAGTCCTCAATGAGTGACATTCTTGACCACTTAAAGCGGTACAAACATTTCAAGATGGCGATGTCGGTTATGTACCAAAAAAGCATGGACATAACAATATTGTTAGAAAAAATCGACCATATCGCTCCCAATGTGCCTAAATGAATTAGCATGTATTGCCCTAATTACAATGCATAATTACAACGAATTTACCCAAGGGTCCTATGATGAACCTCCAGGAACAAAAAGGTACAAAAGCTATATTGCCAACTATGAGAGTGGTGCAAGCAGCAGACATAAGTTGGTTGACAGCGTTTCTTTTCTGAGGATCCATGCCATACTTTTCAAATATGATTATCGCAAATAATAAAAGATTGCCCAAAGTCAGCAAAAGGACTGAAGCAAAAATGATCAGGAGAAAAAGGCAAGGGTTGCTACAAATATTATTTTCGTCAGTCACGTTATGGGATTGGAATGAGATTATCATTGCAAGGTAAAAAATTGTAGTAAGGTCAAGATTTTTGTGGCGAGTAGAGTCAGAAAATATGCCAGAAAACTGTACTCTCAATTTTTTAAAACAGAGTTGATGTGATGCTTTCTATCGCAAAGCTGGCATACCACTATCTACGTAGCTTCCTCTAAAATATTCTTGCCCAAAATAACGTAGGCATGACCTATTTCCTCAATTACTTCCTGTAAATTCACTCACCTTTATTGGTTTGTCTGACTTTCCAACCATTTTCAATCCAAGTAAGAATAAAGCTGAAGCAGAGAATGCGTTGCCTAAACTTGCGCAGAAGCCATCTAGTATCACGGGCAAGTGGCCCTGAAAAACGATGTTTCCAATGATGCCCAAGAATGTCATGAAAATGATTGGATTAGAGGCAACTCCTTTTATAACGTTTGTGACAAGTTTCCATTTTGAAAGCGGTTGAGATGGATCTGCTGGCTGATTACATCCAGATTCCATAAAGATAAAGCCTAGGAAAACACAAGTACAAACTGCTTTAAAAAATATCAAGAAAAAAGGTTATCATGCTTCCGTACCGATAGGATTGAGGATCACCAGTGAGATGGGAGCAAAAAGATACAGATAGCTAGGGAAATCTGGATGTTTGACACCATAAATTGCCTCAAGAATCGGCGTGCCCAGAGCAAAATCATTTGATTGAGTGGTGAAGATGGCAAACAGTCCAGCTTTTGCTGCATTTTTGTGACCCACAACAAATGTGACAATTAAGACACCAAAGAAGATGATTGACTTTGAGATGAAAATGGCAAGGAGAAATTTCCAATTGACAGAAGACATGTTAATCCTGCACAATGATCCGAAGATCAGTGCTGGCAAGGAAAAAGTCCCCACGAACACTGACAAGCCTTTAGATTCCGTTTCCGAGATGAAATTCATTCTGAAAAAAAACCAAAAGTTTTCAGTCAAACCTTTCTTCTTGCTGTTCTCATGCCCAACAAATTACGTCAAAATGCAGAACTCACTTTGCGCTAATGAAGCCCAATAAAATGATGCCAAAAGACTCCAAGAGAGCAGGGTAGATTTTTTCCACAGGGATAATATCATCATCATGGTGGGTCCCATTTTTGAAAAAGGACTCCATTGTGACTTCTCTTGAGAAATCGGGCGAAATTTGGTTGAGTTCCATGACTAGATGTGGAGATAAAATATCAAGCACCAAATAGCTTCCACGCGGTCGAGTTTGTCTTTTGTAACACAGAACAAGTGCTACAGTGGCTCATCATCTCACATCAACGAATCAGTCTATTCAGCATTTTTGTTAGCTCTTCTATTTCGCGAGTTTTGTGACTTTTTCAGGCTATTTTACCATATGGAATTGGCTAAGATGGAATCGGAAAATTAGCCCTACTTACCGATTCTTGACTTTTTTCGATGAAAACTAGCATCTTCTACAATATGAAACTAATTATAGAAATGTTGAAACCAGAATAAAATAATCAGCTCTTCATAGTTTTTTTGCAGTCGTTGTAACTATCCTAAAATGTGGTAAGATCCAGCCTAATTTGGCCCGTAAAAGATGTGCTCAAAACGGACAACTTTAACGTAAAGAAGCAGAAATCGTGTCAAACCTTCGAAAAATGTCCATTGAACATACTAAAGATTACATTCAAACCTTGCCATTTCTACTATTTCATTTTCAGTAATTAGAATACTCAGAGTACTTCTTTTGATAACAAGAAGTCATGCTACTTTGTCCGCCATCAAATAAAAATATTCAAAAATATAGCCCCAAAAATATAAGCTCAGTTTGTTATTCCATATTGCATAATAATCGTTACCGTCGACCTTGACATTTCCGTATTTATAATTTCTGGCTTTTTCCCAAGCTTTCTGGCCAACAAATGCTCGCCTTAAAGAAAGAACCACATTTCAGTTGGTCTCCATTTTGCCGACGTCCCGACGACTTTTAGCAGAAGTGAAATCCTCTCAAATTGATTGCCTGAAAATGTTCTCCCGCCTTCAACCCTCAATGGTCAATGCCGCCAGGCAATTTTCCACTTCCACCGCCAAAAACAACAAGGTTGCTGTCATGGGAGCCAGCGGAGGTAAAAAGAAATTTTTCAGCTGTGACAGCCTTTAGCCTAAGTAATTTTTGTTAAAGGAATCGGCCAACCTTTGTCACTTCTGCTTAAGCTGAACCCCGCCGTGACTCAACTGCACTTGTACGACATTGTGCACACACCCGGAGTGGCTTGCGATTTGAGCCATTGCGAGACCAGGTCCAGCGTCAAGGGATTCGTCGGCAATGACCAGCTCAAGGCCTCCCTCGAGGGCATGGAAATCGTCGTGATTCCCGCCGGAGTCCCCAGGAAGCCAGGCATGACCAGGGACGACTTGTTCAACACCAACGCCTCCATTGTGGCCACATTGGCCAAGGCCGCTGCTGAAGTCTGCCCTGACGCCATTTTGGCCATCATTTCTAACCCGGTTAACTCTACTGTTCCCATTGCCAGCGAGATCTTCAAGAAGGCTGGTGTGTACAACCCCAACAAGATCTTTGGAGTGTCCACCCTGGACATCGTGAGGGCGAACACCTTCATTGCTGAGCTCAAGGGTCTTGACCCTGCTGATGTCAACTGCCCCGTGATTGGAGGACATGCTGGAGCCACCATTATGCCCTTGATTTCCCAATGTACCCCACCCGTCGAATTCCCCGCTGACCAACTCAAAGCTTTAACTGAAAGGATTCAGGTACTTGTCGCCTTGTTTTCTCAATCGGAACGGTTCGTGAAAAAGTTATTTTTAGGATGCTGGAACTGAGGTGGTCAAGGCCAAGGCTGGAGCTGGATCAGCTACTCTGTCTATGGCCTATGCTGCTGCCAGGTTTGCTGACTCTCTCATGAAGGCCAAGGCCGGCCAAGAGGTCGTGGAGTGTGCTTATGTGGCCTCCGATATCACCGAGGCTCCCTACTTTGCCACTCCTCTTTTGCTTGGCAAGGATGGAATCAGCAAAAATTTGGGTGTCGGAAAGTTGTCCGACTACGAAAAGACCTTGCTGGAAAAGGGCTTGCCCGAATTGATGGGATCAATCAAAAAGGGTGTTGAATTCGCTGCTAAATTCCAATAATGTCCAATATCTATATCTATGTCAAGAAACCGGTATTAATAAAGGCTGGAAAGGCCTCTTACCTTGGTGCTTTTGCTTTCTTTACTGCTGACCGATTGGGAAGCTAGGAATTTCTCATAAAAGCAAGGGAGGAATTTCACTATTCATTGAAGACCTTTCTAATTCTTTGCTTCACAGAGCGGCATTATGATGCAGAGATATAACACAGGGGTTCTTTTCCAGAGCTTCTACAAGAAGCATAAAAAGAGCACGATCACGTTTGCTAGCAGGCTCCACATACAGATTGGGAACGTACTCAACTTCGGAGTGAGCCACTTCGTAGTTTTTCTCCTTGATCTTCCTCAAAACTTCAGGAAATGTTTCTGGAGAGGTAATAAATGTGTAGTGGTCCTCCTCTTCTTCAACATCCTCAGCGCCAACTTCAATGGCATCATCTTCGGTTTGAGCAAACGTCACATTTTGCTTGGCCACAGTTATGACACCTCTTTTGTTGAACATCTTCAGCAAGCCTGGCTCAACAATACCCCCATGTTTGCGAAGCACGGTGTTAATTGCTGTCTGCATGTAGCCTTTATTCTTGCCCACGGCTTCGGCTATGATTGATATGCGTGAGTGTGCACGAATTTCAAACAAGCCCACAACATCAGTTGATATTTGAGAGTTTTTGATGGAGTTTTCAATTGTCTGATTGGTCACTCCCATTGACTTGGCTTCAGCTATTATCCTAGGCGAGTCAGTCAGCGCTGGTACCGAAAGATATTATAATAATAAACACCTACTTGGCCAAAGCTTTGTTCCTCGACGGATCAGTGTCGTTGTTGTTTTCTCGAATTGACACGCCAATCAACATACCATATCTAGAGCAAATTTTATTGTAGGCTGCATCCTTGGCTTCTTTCGTATGCTTGATATTTTGCCATTTGCTGTGGCCTTTGAATCTCAACTGTTGGCATTGGTTGCTCACCACTGATAACTGCTGGTTGATCAAGACAGGCTTGACAACCCTGGAGAAAATTCTAGTTGCCATCGAGCCGTTCTCACAGATGCACTGTTTGTTTACAATTTTAGTTAGTCCGCGAAACGCTGTCTCACTAGCGCCACTTTTAATGCAACACCTCCTGATTTGACAGAAAAGCCCTTCAATTTTCGATTATAAATATTTGATTTCAATTAGCATTATTGGTTTAACATAAGTAGCTTTGAATTTCACAGTGTTCCTGCGGGCTACTTAACCCAAATTTACCACCCCTAAATGTATAGTTCTTCTGAAAGCCCTTAGCCCAGGATTCCATCGGTGTGTAATATTTAATCAGTTGTCGCTGCATAAAAGTTTAAGAAAGCCTTTTAAATGAATCAAAGTAAATTAAATTTGGGTTAAGTAGCCGACAGGAACCCTGTAATGGCATTGCGATGTGAAACTAAGATTTCTTATCAACACGAAAGTAGGCATGTTTTAGCTCACACCGTTTATTATTCAACTTGATATGGAGCTAAATAAATTGGTAAGACAGCTTTTCACTTGGCCTTAGCGTTCAAGATGATACCATCATACTTGGTCTGGAACCACTTCATAGCATCGTCCTTGACAAGCCTGTGGGGGAACCCAACACGGCCAGTCTTCTTCTTTCGGTGCCTCACATTCATGCCAGCGCGACCGAGGACAACATAGAAGTCCATACCATAAATACCAATGGAAGGGTCATACTTGATTCCCAAGTCAATGTGTTCTTGGATGCCAAAGCCAAAGTTGCCATTCTCACTGAAGTTCTCACGACGCAACTCGTACTCACGTACCTAAAAAAGAAAGGTTGTGTTTAGAGCTCATTGACATTAATTGGATATTAATACCAACCTTGAGGCCACGCTCGAGAATCTCTTCAGCCTTTGCACCACGGACTGTGCAGTGGACGGCAATTTTCTCGTTACGCCTGATGCCAAAAGATCTGACGGTGTATCTGGCCTTAGAGAAAACAGGAGTCTGACCAGTCAAGGACTCCAAGACCTTGGCAGCACGAGTCAGCCTATCACCGCTCTCTCCGACGCAAATGTTCATGCACAATTTGCGAATCTTGACATCACGCATACAATTCTTGGCCTTGGCTTCGACCACCATTCTGGCTGGGAAATATCTGGAAAAAAAGAATATTTGGTCAATTAATAAGAGTGGAGATATTAATTGGGGGCTCAAATTTTCGCGCTAGAGCGCCCAAATTGGCCAAAAAAGCGAAGAAATATAAACGGAAAAATTCTCACGTTTCGGCCGTAAACAGCGATAGTGAAAAAAGGAAGAGGGCGTCGAAAAACAAAAATTAGAGCAATCAAAACAATATTAAAAATGTAAAAGTAAACCGTTAAAATATTTAAAAATAAATACCGTTGAGGTGAAATAAAAATTAGTGTTCTGATAAATTTAATTTTCGTTTTTGCTTAGAGCTCATGTTACGTTAGTCTGCTGAAGCGAGCCGGTAACTTTAAGCTTGATTTATGCAAAGACCTGCAAATATTCACGCTATTTTATTCTCACTGTTTTTTTTAAGAATCCCATTTATTTGATGCAAGGCTATAAAATATAACCCAATTTAATGGTAATTCCAAGGTTATGATATTTTGGTCGGTTCAAGCTAAAGACTATGTGGAAATGTCTAGATTGAGCAAGATCTGATTCAGCTTCAGAGCGTTGAGTTTAGTTGTTTTTGTTCCACAGGCTCCGCTGAATCAGGCGCTTTCGACTTTCGAGGCTCAAACCTTCCGAAGAAAAGGCCAGACAATAATCGGCTCCTACCCGATATTGTTGCTCTTTTTGAAACTGTTCGATCATGATGTCTCACCGTGCTCGAAAACGAATCCGAGAGGCCAAGAAAAAGGCCAGACCTGGTAAAAAACTTACTTTCTTTGACGGACACTCAGAAACTTGGGAAAGATAAACAACTTTATTTCTCCCTCTTCGATTCGACGATTTTTTTTAGAATTTCTGATTCAGATAAAAATGAGCTTTCTATATTTTATTTTGTGTTTTTTAGTTTATGAGAGTTGACCATAGTTTGTATTGATTTACGAGGCCAACTTTGTCATAATAATGCTCATTAAAGGCGCAATCAATATATCTAGCTGTCATGTTTGATATGCAATTACCCAAGAAATTAATGTACGCGCTTTATTACAGAGTTGAGTTCCACTGAATCTTGGTCAGAACAAAAGTTAGCCAAAACTTTCGACTTGTCGTATGATCACGTGGTGGACACCGTTGAGCGAATCCACGTCAAAGATGTCTCACCCGACGAGTTTATCGAAAAGTTCGAAAAGCCTTACAAACCTGTGGTCATCAAAGGCTGTCAAGATGACTGGGCAGCCAATTACAAATGGACTCTGGAAAGGTTGGCAAAGAAGTATCGCAATCAAAAGTTCAAATGTGGCGAAGACAATGAAGGCTATTCAGTGAAGATGAAAATGAAGTACTACATAGACTACATGAAGACCACCGATGATGACAGCCCGCTCTACATTTTTGATAGCAGCTATGGCGATGTAAGTCACCAAATATTTAGTGCTTTTCGTGCTTTGACTAAGTGCTTTCTTTTGCAGCATCCCAAACGTAAAAAGCTGCTTGAGGATTATCAACCTCCAGTATATTTTCGAGACGATCTGTTCCAATATTGTAGCGAAAAAAGGAGGCCTCCTTACAGGTGGGTTGTCATAGGACCTCCACGATCTGGAACTGGAATCCATATTGATCCTTTAGGTAAGCTGACAGTCCGCAATTGCACATTGGGGATACATCTGCTGTTTCTCTAATACCTAGAATTAAATGAGGGTTGACATTTCTCTATTTTTCCTATGTTGACATCTTACCAAGTTGCAGTCAAGTTGAGAAAGGCTATTTTTCAATTGTATGCACTCAACCCAATTTTTGCAGTCATCGACATCAAAGTTGCAAGCGAAGACATCTTGAATTACGTAATCGCAAGCGTTATTTTTGACCAAGTTAGGATACGGACACACCGTTGCATTGCTCACAATCTCGGGATCATATACTTTCAACGAGGGCTCTGCAATAATTAGCAGTTTATGTTATGCTATAATTCATCATTTTGCTTACCTTCATAAAAAACAAGTGGTTGATTTTTCACCACTATCAATGTCACGATTAATATCACAGCTGCTATAATTAGTGCAAAAATGACAAACAAAAGGATTTTTTTGCGCCTTTTCCGCTCCTCTGAAAGAAAGGCAAATCTATCTGATTTTCTTTAGTGTAACTTTTCTCGTTGTACCCAAAATCTTTGGATCCACATGAACGACATTTAGGCCTTGCTGTCGATCCCAAAAGCTGTAGTTTTTCCAAGGCAAAACTGCAATTCTCGGATGTCCGTCCATAACTGATGCCTATCTCCCCTTTTTTGCACAGGTACGTCTGCCTGGAACGCATTGATTTCCGGACACAAACGGTGGTGCTTTTTCCCCACAAATGCCCCCAAAGAACTGATCAAAGTGACCTCTTCCGAGGGAGGAAAGCAAAGTGATGAGGCCATCACATGGTTCAACCTTATCTACCCTCGTACCCAAAAGCCTGATTGGCCCAAAGAATTCAAACCAGTGAGTATTAAAGCCTCATAATATCAATGAAATGCAACTGGAAACGCAAACAATTACTTCCAGATTGAGCTTATTCAACATCCTGGAGAAACCGTGTTCGTCCCTGGTGGATATTGGCACGTGGTTCTCAATCTGGACCAAACCATCGCTGTCACCCAAAATTTCGCCTCCAAGACCAACTTCCCTGTGGTCTGGCACAAGACTGTTCGTGGCAGGCCGAAGCTCAGCAAAAAGTGGTACCGCACTCTCAAAAAGGAACTACCCGAGCTCGCTGCCATCGCTGATAGCATTGACCTGAAACAGGAATCGGGTCAAGCGTCAGATTCGAGCTCTGATTCGTCTTCGTCTTCCTCCTCTTCAAGTAGTTCAAGCTCCGATTCCGACTCGTCCGATTCAGGCCAAGAAAGCCTTTCATCCAACAAGAAAAAGAAAAGGTACTAGCAAAGATTTTGCCCCAAAAAAAGAGCTACAGTAACAATGTGAAAAAATAGCGTGCCAAAGATCTAGGACCAGGTCAGGTTTGAATTTGATCATCATCTTCTGCATGAGACTCGGATAGATGAGAAACTCCCTAATAACTTTGAGCATTTTGTGTGATTTGCACTCCTTCATTAGAGCTTAGATCATAGATGAAACTTTTTTGTCTTTTGCCACTCCTCTGAGAGGTATATCTGTTGAAATCCGTGTCCGCAAAAATCCGTGCCGTTATATTCCGTTCCGTAAAAATCCTCACCGTAAAAATCCGCTCAGTCAAAATCAACTCAGTTAAAAACCATTCAATACATTTTTGAAGAGCAGGGATAAAATCATTGGTGTTTTATGGCAATGAATCAATGCAAGGCCTTAGTGCCTGAAGTTGTCAAATTGACTGGTAATGAGGGCTGAATAAAAACATTTCGTTGCTATCTAGTGAAAAAATATGGGAAGTATTGGGAGTGAAAAGGATGCGATGACTTTTTTGTTGAAAAAACGGTACAATTTTTTCAGGCAAACTATTCTTAGAAAAGCCATAATAATTTTGTTCTCTTTGATGTATCAAAGTTAACAAAAAAAGAAGAAGTTTTGTAAATAGTCATAGTAATTGTTGTTAGCTTCAAGATTTAGCAAAAATATCAAAATTGAAAAAATGATTCTGCCAAAATCATTAGTGAGAGAATCGGAACGCGAAATTCCTTAGCGCAAAGGAGTTCTCAGTACTAAAACTAGCTGCCTAGAGCTGTCATTTTGCATGGTTTTGTCATAATGCATTCCTTAAGGAACGGTATTTGTGGAGCTGATTATCACGGAATGTATTTTTACAGAACGGAATATAACGGCACGGATTTTCACGGAACGGAAAATAACGACACGGATTTCAACAGTACATTCCTCTGAGAAGCTATTGAAACCGATGCTAATTATGATAACTTGCTTTCTAGGAGGAAAATGGCTGATCCACAAGGCGATAGCAGGATGCACTGATGAGAAGTTACAAAGAACATGCAATAAAAGTAAGGATACAAATATCTACCACAACTGCTGCTGTAATAAATAACTTTATTTCAAATGTTGGCTGCTAAGCTTGAAAACTGCTCGTTTTCCAGCAGGGGTTTAAGCAATTCTGTGGGTCCCTTGTGTTTGCTAGCATTCTTGTTAATTTTTCTTTTCCGTACTATGTGGACCCCGTCTGCTTCGTCCATCATTCTTATTATATCTGCTTGATCAGAGGCATCGATTGGTGCCACTGATATATCTCTCACAGCTCTGAATTTACCTGTTGAAAAACATGATTTTAGTAGCGTAGTGAGCAAAAGTGACAACAATCAGCTGAAATTGATCAAAAACAAACAGCTGGCATTGATGTAAACAAACAGCTGAAATCAGCTGACTTACGTACCGCAATTGTTAAGATGCTCGTTTTCAAGCCGAAAAAAGTTCCAGATGAACCTTCTGACGACTTCCAAAATGGCCAAAATGGTTGGCAGCCATTCCACCATATCACCCAGGATGTGCCCAGTTTGCATGAGAGCCACACTCACCGACCATCCGAATCTGAGTACGAAATCTTCGACGATAGCAAAATAGTAGTAGTTTTTGGATCCGTACACCATTTCCTCTCTGAGCAGAGTATTTTCACCGGCATTCTTGTCCATAAGGCCCCAATCCATTTTGATGTCCCAAGTGTAGGCATAGAGGGAGCTGACAACCGCAGCCACCATCCAGAGGTAGAAGAAGACATTGAAGTCATCATCATCCTCGTCAGACATGTTCATGGCAAAGTAGACATTGAGTGATGAGAAAATGGCCACGAAAAATGTGGTCGAGTATTTGCCAGCATTGACCAAGTGAGGAAAGGCTTCTCGCGTGTCTCTGTAACGTCTCAAGCACTGAGCAAAACGGAACCAAGCTGGCAAGATGCTCACCGCAGCCCGAATGTAGTTCCCCTTCACACACATATTGATGCTGGTGGCTACATGTAATTCACCTGAAAAAGCTCAACTTTACGAAGGATACTGATGCGCTGCTAAGAAGAGTTGCTATACCGTTCACTGTAGCATTTGGAGTGGTGTAAAAGCAAGCCACGTAATGGAAATCCGTGAAAGCAGTGGCCAACGAGTTCAACTGATCGCCTATCCAGAAATCAGCAAATCCCACATAGAAGAATGGAGCCAGGCAAATTCTGCCAAAAACCCTGAGAAACCAGTATCGGGCATCATGAAGGAGGGTTTTGGTAGGGTTAAGCATGAAGACAGCCATGATTGTAAGCAATGACAGCGGGCTGGCATAGGCTGGAATGGCTAGGTAGTCAGCATACAGAAAGAGCAACAAGTGTAGGGTCCACACCACCCCCAGGATGGAAGAAACCTCCATCAGGTGTTGGTATGACAAGTGGTTCCTTGGGTCCAGCTCAAAAATGAGCACATGATTGACTCCAGAGGAGCCCCACCCATAGACATTGATCCCAATGAGGAAGATGAACAAGATGATGAGCAAGGGACCCCTGAACAGCCTTATGGCAACTGGCCAATCCTCCCTCTTTGTTATCATGCTGGAAGAAAAAGTTTGTTTACATTTGCCAGGCACACTGGTCAGCTGGTCAGCTGTTTGTTTATCACCTGTAGTCATAGAAGATTCCTGAGAGCACTACAGCAATCAAAAGGACTATGAAAGCTCCACACCAGAATCCCAGCTTGAAAGTGGTCCAGGGTGACTGTTGGTCCCCAAGGGGAGGCACCCTGAGCCTTTTCATGGCCTTCTGCCGGTCTCCTCCCTCAAGGTCATTGATGAATGTGGCCTCAGTATCCTGGATGAGCTTGTCAATCTCTTTGTTGGTGTAAAACATGGCACAGTCCACATTTTCTTTGCGCCACTTGGCTCCAGAATCTGTGTTCAGGTTCTTGTCATGCTTCTTCAGGATCTTCCTGAAGCCAGTGTAGTTCAGGTTTTGGTAGTTTTGCAGCAACACCAGGCTGAGGTAATACTCGGAGAATGCCAGCTTGAGATCTTGCAGTTTCCTCTGGGGAACTTTGAAGACATTTTGCTGGTTGGATGCATCTTTGCTACTTCCTCCAAAGCCAAGGAACCTCACTTCCTTTTTCTTCTCTGGCTCTGCGCTGAGCTGCAGCTCAGCATTCAAGGTAGCATATTTACGCTGAGCCTCTGCCAGCTTTTCAGCAAAAAATATGTTTATTTTGGTAAGCTCTGAAAAAAACGAGCATTGACTATTTCTGTAATTTCTTTTTTTTATCCGCAAAATGAAAGCATAATATTGCACATTCTTTGAATATCCTTCATTGATAATTTTGGCCTTGGAGACAGACTTACACAAGGCATGCTTGGAATTAATGTAGATTAATTTTTCTTTCATTCTATTTGACTTTGATGACGTTCGTGACAAAGAAAATCTAAATGCCTCATAAATCCAATTCCTTTTTTTTTGCTATTGATAAATTTTCCTACAAAACAAGTTTTCTATAAGCTGGGGAAAACGATGTGACCTCACTGAAGAAACTATGTTAGTAGATGTACCTTTCTCTGAAAATGTGAAGAAGGCCTCATCAAATTTAGCATAGTATCTTTGGACAACCTCAGACTCGACCACTTCCACACTTGGTGCTTCTTGGGTGGCCTCAGCCAACTTGGCCTTCATTTCCTCATATTGAATATCTGCAATGGTTCAACATGCCACAGTGGAATTTTAAAGGTCACAGGCCGAATACTTACATTGCTTCCTCCATTCCGGAGTGATATGGGCCCCGAGGTGTTCTGCAAATTTCATGGTGTGGCCTTTTCTTGTGTCTCCTCACCCAAAGCTCAACTCAGACTCATAATTGTTTTACCATGGTGTTGTCAAGAAATTGATGATAAGGATATTTTAGCTATATAAGTAGATGCTCTTATCAGCGGCAGTGTTGTTGTCATTTGACAGTAAAACTAGAACTAGACGGCCTTTCTTCTACACTTTATTGTATGTTGAACTACTACTAGCTGTGCTCGTGCGCAGAGAAGCGCCACTAATGTGTAGCAAAGTCTGGACTGGCTTTCTCCACTTGAGCAGTCACATAACCTCGCTGCATCGAAGAATGGAGTACATGATTACTTTTCTTGTGCCAAGGAGGAAACTTGATGACTCGAAGCTTTTTGATTAAGTGAGCATATAAAGGATCTAGTACAAGCCAGAAATTGCGTGCGATATTTCATGGCCTCAATTCTTAATAGCACATAATTTTCCTATTATCACTATCGACAGCAAGATGTGGGTTAATTACACATTTTGGAAATCCGCCAAGAAGACGAAAATGAAAGAAGAAATGAAGAAGCTTTTTGTGTCACTTTATTACAAGCAGATTTCTGAATGAATGCTCTTGATAACAGTCAATGATCCTTGACCGCATAAAATGGCTGAATATTAATTAATATAGTGATGAATATATGCGGGGCAAGTCATTCAGTTTGGGCTATGATATAGCTAGGAATTTCATAGATGTGTGTGGTAAGCATACATGCAAGTTCATCTGTGTCAATAAATATGGGTAGTAATAATAATAATACACTTTTGTGGTACTATAGTATATGCAGAAATTAGTTACATGGGATAGTTTAATGCGCGCGCGATGCATCGCATAATTAAGATAGCCAACTTTGAATTGTCATTCATTTTCGTCAGATTTCTCGGGCTTCTCTGTCATCACTGGCAAAGGCTCGTCAGCTTTGTTGCTACTATTCTTGCAACAAAATTGAGACAATATGGCACGGATTTGCTTTTCAAAAGTCATTATGGCAACGGTCAAGAGAATGAGGCCAGCGCCAATGATTTCATTACTTCCAGCTGGATCTTGTAGCCCATGAACCTGAAATAGCAAAGAGAATGCTATACTTAGCAGACACTTGCACTTAAACTTGAACTGATTTGTGTCAGCGCATCAGAACGCAACAATTATACGGAATTATTCCACTATCAAACATACCTGGACAACAAAGCTCAAAGCAATTTGCATGCTTCGGATCATGGTGACCCTTGTAGGAGATCCAACTTTGACAGCAGCTAAAGAAAAAGTTAGTATTTAGAATTATTTGACAAATTATGTAACTAAAATGGGCATACCGATGAGGCAAAGCTGCTGAGATACTCCCAGGATTGAGACAAAGAAAGCAATGAGCCACACCCTTGGCTCCACTGGAAATTTGGGGGAGTGGCCTTCAATGGTCACATTCATGAAAAGGCCAACTAGGAGGGCACATATGCCCAAGTAAAACGATATGCTCAACTGAAAATAATAAAAGGTTGCGTGTTAGCATTTTTGAGCAAATAAGTTGCGAAATGAACGTAAGCTAATTTGTAATTTCTTCATTTTCTTGAGTAAATAAATGTTGCGAAATGAACTCACCCTAGAAAAAGTTGATGAAAGCGGCTTGGTGAGGCAGGTTCCTGCCGCTGACAAAATAAGAGCTCCGACAGCAAAGCAATACCCAACAACGTCATCATGGTCCTGGACAGTCAAATATTAATGCAAAAACCTAAATCATGGTCATCAATCGGCGCTTACCTCATCGGACATGTTAGTGAAGCTGTCAGGCTTTGCAATGAGGAAAATGCCACCAATGAGTCCCAAAGCTGAAATGCCCCGGATGATTGTCAACCGATCACCGAGGAAGAAGTGTCCAAACACCATCACTAATACTGGAGCTCCCTGAATAATGGAATGCACACTGCCCATGGGACTTTCGCGCAAGGCGCAAAAAATGAAAGAGAGTCGAATGCCACCCACGAAGCTAGCCATCGACATCAAAATGACAGCTTTCATGAACCAATGACGGTGAAAATAGGCAGACACTCTGCAAAGTGGAGAACAAGTAATTAATCTCAATTTTAAGCATTTTAATGAGCTCATTAATTACATACCTGCTTCTAGGTGGAGCATCAGGCTCGTCATTTGAGGGCGGTAGAGGGCCGAATTTGCTCGAGGTCATGAAGTTGAGAATGGCCATGGAGATGATTTGGATGAGACCTCTGAGGATCAAAACGGTGCTGATGTCCATGGCATCCTCGATCCAGCCGTAAAAAGCACTGTACATGGTCATCATAACTCCACTGGAGATTGCAAAACACGTGGCCTGATTCTGAGCGTTTGGCTTGATCCGATCCACTTGTCTGGACATGAAGGTGGACATGGAAGACACGGAGGACTTCAATGACCACCTGGAGTCCGTTTGGCCGTATTTAGGCACAGGAAAGTTCTCATTGGTCTCTTCTGAGCTGTCGGATTTGCTCTCATCTTCATCGGGATGAAAGGTAATTTTTTTGCACGATTCCGTCTCTATGGTGATCTCGGAGGATTGGTGGGTTAAGAAAGCAACTCCAGAATCTGGTGAGGACCGATCTTGCCTGTTTTCTTTCATGGTAACCTATAACAATGATACTTTTTTATGGAAAGTTCCGCGAGCCTGATGAAAAAGTTCCGAAGCTGCGCAGTTGCAAAAACCAGAAATGCATCATTTATTGCGCGCTTTATGACTTCATTGTTGCTCTCGTGTCAAGTTGACCTTGTTTTTGGTGTACTTGTTTGTGCTAGCCACCAACAATAATGCCCTGAGGGATGGGATCATATTATATTTGTGAAATTGAGTACTAGCGACAAGCGCGCAGCGGGGGTGCAACCAAAAAGTGGGTGGAAATGTACCGCGGTCATTGAAAACCAATCAAATCTCCATTAAGAAATCATCCTGATCATCCCTAGAGAAATCTGGAATTTTCCGAGACGGCTCCTCTTGCAAAGCAAAGTTGATGAAAAAAAACCGCGTATGGAATTGCCGCCGTCTCCGCCGTTCTTATTATTATTAATTAGCTTTAGCAACAAATCCTGGCCCTAGCTGCGCGCTTTTAAAGGCTTATTAACGAAGTTATATAAAGCGTGACTTACCAATTGAGATGCTGTCGATTCTCTCTTGAACAAGATGGGAAGTGGAACCGTTTTATGATGTCTGTTGATGGATGGTGGTGACCCAAGATAATGAGACTGGGGTGCGGGGGTGGCGCGCAAATTTATACCAAGTCACTGGGGCTGCGGAATACCGTTGCCAACCCCACCACGCAAATCTTGGTACGAGATCACCAACAAGCGGAATTCGCAACGCGAACCACGGCCAACGGTCTGAGCGCGAATGGCCAAATGACCAGACTGTTTGACAGCTCAAGCAGCTCAGCTTGAGAAATTGAGAGGAAATTGCGGAGATATCTAGACTAGCTGGGGCTAAACCACGGAGAAATATAATTAAGGCTGCTGAACTGGATAAAAACGTATGCATCGAGCTTTTCAAGAAGAAGCAGTGAATATCATTGAAAAGCCTTTTTGTGGTACTCGTATTCATGACCGAAGTATGTATAAATTAAAGGATCATTAAGCTTTTAAAATTGCAAGATAAATGGACTTTGCATTTAATTTCCACTCATTCTTAACGGACTGATGTAGGTATTGTTGGTTTTTTTTAAATAGTCAAACATAATTGATCCGAGACAAGCGATCTCTGTGAGAGGCATATATGTATTTATCAACATCAAAGCAGATTTTGATGATTATTTATAAGCATGACTTTGGCGATGTTTTCCGGTGGGGAACTGGTTGATTGACCGCGGCTGCAGTGAGCAAGAGCTGCTCATTGCGTCAAACAGGATCTGTTGAATAGCAATTTGCAAGGAAGGAATATGGTGTGGTGTGCAGTGGACGCAATTGCACCTGCTGCACGTGCAACGTCTTCTTGTTTCACCCTACTCGTGCGATGATGATCCAGTTCGATCCGGATCAAGGTGAAACTAGTGAGCATCAACCAAGCTCGCATCGCAACCAGTTACGGTCAGTTTGGAGACAAACAACGCTTTCGGCATCTCAAAATCATGTCAAATCTGACGAAATCCAATTTCTCTATTTCGTCATGGATATAGTATGAAAAACACTATTTTTTTATGGTGATTAGCAGTAGCTCTGGTCGCCAATGATGGCCTCGATGGCGTAGCAAATGCAGGGGTAGCACGTGGCTCCAGCGCCGACCGCTTGAGAAACGCAAGCCACTATGCCAATGCCGGTGCCAACCTCGGCAATGCAGCCAACAATAGTGCCAGTCAAAGCAGCCACGCAAGCAACGCAGTCCACGGGTCCGTCTTCAGCTGGATCAAATAAATCATTTCTTACTTGCGCTAATTGTACATTCATATTTGCTTTAAAGGCCTAAATAAAATTAGCTTTGCGGCCTTTGTTGGCCCGAGCTAGACTAAAGGCTGTCTTTGGATCAGCTGTGATATTTACTCTATTTTTATTAGCTCTTATAGGATAAAGTGCATTTAAAATACCTATTTTAAAGGTATGCTTATTTATCTGAAAGACTTACTCTTTCCCTCGTTGTGAACCTTCACTGCAAAGTTGGCCAGATTTTGAATCATTTGGTTTTGGATCTGAAATGGAGCGATAGGAAGAACTCCTTTTTGCATTAGAATAGATGAGTACCTCGCATTGTTTGGCAGGCTGGGCCGAAGCCATGGCGGCGCCAAGGACAAAAAGTGCTACAAGTATCTTGTTCATGATGCGTATTTTGAGCATCTACTTAATCTCGGAATCCAATAGGGTCCTTTTTATACTGCTCGTATTTTATCTCTCGTGATTATTATAAGGACATTTGACGAAATGTCACAGGTCGCCACGTAAATATTTACCTTTTTCTCTAGTGCAACTCTTGTCATGCGTAATTTTGTTGGACAGGTCCCTAAACAATGACTTGTGATTGTGGCTCAATTTTGAGGATATCCTTTGCTTCTGTGATAAAGGCCAGGCCTTAAAAAAGCACCTCATGTGAATTGTTGCTATTTGGATTTGGACATTTATATGTGATTGTTTGCCCAAGATACATTCTATAAACATCTCCCCTTGACCTTTCTTAGTACGTAGAATTACGTTTGAATTTGGCCCCAGATCAGCATCCTCGTAATTCAGTGGCTTACTTTGACAGACTTTTAGCACAATATGCGCGAGATTCATATCTGCCTTCAGGAAACAAATGTGCAACCTCCTCTAGCTGGCCTGCAACGACGTAGGTTTTTGCTGCAAATGTGCTCAGAAGGGTTTGCAAAGCATGACATAACCATCATGTCAACTTTTCTCAAGTTTGGCCTTTTCCTAGGCTTCATTGTAGCCCAAGCTCATGCTCAAGTGGACTATAACCAAGAAGGACTGGATTGTTGGGATGTCTGCGTATTTGAAGCCGCTGAAGACTCGAAATCCCAATTGGCTTTGGACAAGCTGTACAGCCTGATCACCAGAATTAGGCACATGAGGATTTTCGCAGGAGTAAGCTACTACTACTACAATTTGTCTGAGAAATACTAACTGTCCTGTTGTTGCTAGGTGAATGCTACAGCAATCTTGATAGATTCCTCCATTTTGCCCCAACACTTTGACGAGCCTGACAAAGGTGGCATTTTCGAGTTTCAGCAAAACTTGGCAGCTCTCATCTCTTACACCGCACCAGCTGATGAAACGACCCACCCCGTATTTATTGTCCAATTTGATGGAGATCAAGCTTGGTGGGTTTGTTTGATTCAGCAGTAGATTTAGCAGATTGAAAGAGGCTCATTTAAAGGTACTGTGATACTTGGGGATGCAATGGGAGATGTGAAGGGGCTGACACTGCATTGTTTGAAATTGAGGACGTCCTAGCTTCTACTTCCAAAGGGCACATTGAAGATGCTTGCTATTTGGCTGCCAAAGCTATTGTCAATGAGCCTTGTGGAGGAACGAACAGGAACCCCTTACTCTTGGCCATCACCAACAGGTGACCATAATTGAAGTTTTAGATTTTGATTCAAAAACATGTGTGTTGCCTTGTAGTGAATTTGATGACCACGTCATGAAACGCCATCATTACAAGGACTCTTCATGCAAACGATTCAAGCATAGAATGATGATTGGCACTCACTTCTCTGATGATTCCAATCACCACCAAGTGTCTAGGTTTGCTTCCAGCAAGCATAATGCACTACAAGTAAAGGCTACTGCTACAAATGTCCCCTTGATAGGGCTGCAACAAAAGCTAATAATCCTTTTTCAGATCAAGTTTACTGATATTCCATCCATCAAGTCAGTGCTAGCTAGCATGGTTGAATGCATGAGCCAAGAATGTTGCCCTCAAGGTAGGAGAAGGAAGAAGAGATCTGCTCCAATTTGTGAAAGAACAGTGGCTGGCTATGAGAAGGGATTTGATTCCTTCCAATGGTCCAAATAAGTAGTCAAACTTGGATAGTATGACTTCAAGAAGCAGCAACAATCTGTCATGAACATTTTTGTCAAAAAAACAATAATACACTTCACTGTATTTTCAACTTTTCCATAAGTGGCCTCATCTCTTGCCATCCATCCAGGATGTTTTGTAATCCTTTCTGCTCAGCAGCACAAATTCCATAGATAGCTTCCCCTAGTAGCTCTTTAAACTTGAAATGTACCAGGTGTAAAATATGTAAACAAATTAGGATCACCTGTGAAAAGAAACACTAGTTGGGTTTCTTCAGCCAGAATATGCATTGAGAAGCTTTTCCTTTGGCCTAAGTCATCAGTTTGAAGCAGGGCAATTCTGTCTTCAATAGTTGAAGTTATTTCAGGGTTGGAAGTCAAAATGCCTGAATACTTGCAAGCCCTGATTTGCTGAACCTTTTCCATATTTTTCCTGTGCTCCAAGCTTATCCATTTGTCAGAGGAGCTCCTTTCCACTAACTCTTTGAATCCACATAAAAGTGCCTACAGACTTTCAAGAAAAAAGAAATCCTCAAAAAACCCTGTTTGATTAATTACTTTAAGTAATTTGAGTGGCTCCACAACCAAAGAATCTTGATCATCACCCAAACCATCCCACCTTGAGCCAATTTTAGACAAATCTTGGACAATCTTGACAAATGTTTCTTGCTGAATAGTCCAATTGCTGAGTAGGACCGTTTCAGATCCAACTCTGTCCTGAAAGCTATGACTGCCAATGGCTTTGAGCTCTCTAGCTAAATTGGAGAAGTCATCCTTTTTCCCATGACAAAATCCACTTGTCTTTTCAACAAGGGCCAATATTTTACCAAGAGCAGCCAGCAAAATTTCCAATTGCTGTTTGCCAGCACTTACTTGATCTGCTGAAGTTGAAAAGTTCTTAGCATTACCGTGCTCAAAGGGTTCCTTGATAGATTTTCCAGTTATGAATTCATCAGGCAAAGATTTAAAATGGTCTCTCAGAGCAGTAGATAAATCTTCAACAATTCTAGTCAGAAAAAACTGAAAAACAATTGGATGATGTGTTGCCTAAATGTCCTGAATATAAACTGTACCTCAAGAGAAGGATCCTCAGATAAAACTGGATGAGCTGAGATGATTCTCAGCCATCTTTGCAACGATTTTCTCCTTGACTCAGCAAACTGAGAGTCAACACCTTTAACTAAAGCTGAGAGCTTTTGTGGTGGCAGTGATGGAATAATCCTATTAGGAAACCTCCAAGACAGCACTTCAAAAAAAGCCAAAAAGTCCGAGAATCTTCTGACAACCTTAAAATTTTGTTGGTTTAAAAACGCTTATAGCGATTTTTCTGCAAAGTCTTACTTCTGATTTGAATCTTGTTGAGTGTACGTCATACTCAACATGTTTTTTCAAATATCCTCTTTTTTGTGGAAGTATTTCTACCTTAATGGTATCCTTTTGTAGCAAATTAGAAAGGGAAATTTTTTCCCTAGCAATAGAGGACATTTTTGACGCCCACAATGTGCTCTTAAAATATTATCTTGTTTGAGCATTTGTGGCATGAAATGTGTCAGTATTTTGTGATTTTATGTACGGAACATATGCTCAGGGCTCTCGCAACTTTTTGATTCTTATTGCTTTTATGGCGAAAGAATCTCAAAAGATCCAGTATGACTTTGCAAATAGGGGAGAGTTTGCTTGTTTCCTTTTTCTATTCGAATAAAAAGTAGTGAGCTAAATTCAGCTCGTTAGTAGAGGCAAATCTTTTCTTTATCCTTTTCTTTCTAGCAAAATCCATTTGTCTTCATTAAGGAGCCCCCTGAGGCTTTCATTCTTTTAAATTAAGCCAGCCTTTTTTTATAATACTCTAATAATAGAATAATTTATTAGATCACACTCTCTGCATTACTACATAGTAGATTTGATAAATTTAGTGGGATTGCTATCACAGAATGAGGCATAGTTTTGACTTGTTTTTGTGCATTTTCTTATTTCTATTTGGCTGCTGATCTGCTATCACATCCTTGGTTCTGATGGTTTCATAACTGGTCCTGCTTTTCGGACTGTCACTGCGACTGTGGTCTCTGGACTTCCTGGTATGTGCTGAAGAATGCCAAGATGTCTGGCTCCACCATTTGGGCGTGCTTTTACCATCTCTGGAGTCAGTCATGTCTTGACTGTGACTCTGATCAGAGTCCTTGACATTGCTTTCTTTCTGCTCTTCTGTCAACAACCTTAGGAAAGGAAATATGAGTGAATCAATCCTTTTCCCCTCCCAGCTAAGATACTATTAATTTGAAGAGGTCTCTTACTTATTTTGTGTGATTCTAAATGCTCCAATGAGATGGCTTCTTGGTCCTCTTTCCAAGTGAGATTCTAGTAGAAATTCATCAATGCCAATATCAAGCAGAATCTCCCTGGTCTTGGCTTCTTCTGGTGTCAAATCACTCTCTTCGAAAGGAGGCCTCATGGGCAATGGTCTAAATTTGTTATCTGACTTTGGCCATTCTACACCAATTAACCATGAGCATTCGCGTATCTGTGGAAAAAAGGGATATTTAATATCTTCACTAATAGCCATCTTGTAACCCAATCCACCCAACTCTAATGGAAAGCAAATAGCTAAAAAAAGATGAAAACTCGTTATACTACAATAGAACAGGCAAGGAAGATTGCAAAAGTTTCCCTCAAACTTTTTGCCAGAGCCCAAATAATACTACATATCCATTATTACTATTAGCTGAGACGGCTGAGCAGTACATAAGCTCCGACCATATAATTTCTCTACCAGTAACCGCAAATCCCAGGTAGGCTTTCAATTTCCAAATGTTTCTCAGCTTTTCTCGCACCAGGGATTATTTTTTCCCGGGAAAAAAAAGTGTCACCCGGCAAATTCGCTATTAAACTAAGAAGTATGTAATATTTTTTGATTACGGCAGTCAACCAATAAGAAAAGGTGCAAAATCACGCCAAAATGTCAAATATTTCCTCCTAAATTTGCAAAGACGCTAAAAATCATCAGTTTTCTTTGCACCTGGCTGCATTGCTGAATGCCTGAACATTAGTGATGGAACGAGTTTGGTTTGAACTCGACTCGGTAACTCGAAAGGCTAACTCTACTCGGAACTACATAAGCATTTCACTCAAACTCGCTCGAAAATAAAAATAAAAAAATTAGAAATGGAAAATTTGGCCAAACTGCATAATATTCAAATATGGCTAATATTTGCTAATATTTTTGCAAACCAACTCGTGAATGGCTCTTGACTGTTATCATCTTGTATGACAGTTTTCTAATGCATTAATTCTAGCTAAAATGTAATAAAAATCCAATTAACAGTGCAGAATATGCAGCAATGCTTGAAACTCAAAGTAACTCGGATTTTGAAAATTCGTTCCATCACTACTGAACATTGCTCGCTTTTCTTTCTGACGTCACACTAACTTGCATAGTAGCACATCGAATTTTTAGGTCGCGATAATCTTGGAATTTCAAGCTACCAAGGATTTGCGTTTATTGGTAGAGAAAAATGAATCCCTACCGCCTTCAGCAAAAGTTAGGCCCCGCGAAAAATCCCTGATCGGCCGGGAAAGATTTGAGAACCTCGCATATTTTTCATTTCCTCGCTGCGCTCGGATGAAAAATAGTAGCTCGGTTCTCAAATCTTTCCCGACCTCTCAGGGATTTTTCTTGGGGCCTAACTTTTGCTGAGGGGGTAGGGAACTATTATTCCATGATTTTTCATTGTTGTTTGATGCAGAGGAGGATAATGAACATTATGCATCTACAAGTGGATAATGATCATTATGCCTCGCTTGATACTTGCGCCATCTATCTTATTTAAATATCATAGAAAAAAAGGAAGGTGGCAGTAAGAATCGAACCGTGGTCACGCAGGTAGCGCGCCGACGCTCTATCTCTAAGCCATCAATTTGTTATAAAAAATTCTTAGGAGCAAGCGCTTAAGAAACATGGCCAAACGGGCCGGCGCACAGTGGGCCACGGAGACCCTTATTTCTCCATTTCAGCCAAATTATGAAATACAGTTTCAAACACTTTTATATCTTAAAATAATTGCAATGGGTTCTTGATGATCAGAAATGACCATTTAAAAGGCTCTAAATTCAATTTGATTTATGAATTGATGATCTTTTTTGAGAAGCATCCCGAATTTGTCAAAAAAGTCTTGGCAAAGAGAAAGATCAAAAAGTAGCTACTGTTCCCTTAGAACTACAATTTTTTTTGTTGAAGCCTTAAATTAGAGTTAGTTTAAGTATTTTAGGCCTCAAGAGAACAGGATTTCGTTAAAAATAAGGGTCAAAATTGGCCCAAAAAGATGACTCTTCTATTTGCATGTAAAACTAAACCAAATAGTAGCCAACATGTTGAAGGCAAGACTGCTGGGTCAGCTTCGATGAGCTCACTCTCGCTGTGTGCAGCGGCTACTAGCTAGCGCGGCCGGTGCAAGCTAGACCGCTGGGTCAACTTTGATGAGCTGTCTGCAATAAAGCAAACCCTAAAATTTAAGGCATATCTTGCAAAAAAATGAGCAAGAAAAGCACTTCTTAATTGACTTTCAGGTATTGCTTGAAATGTGGGGGGTAGCTAATAGTAATAGGATTATACACCTCTAGGCTGTCGGATAACACTCATTATTTTTTAGTGTCGCGTGACAATCACTCGTTCGCTCCGCTCACTCGTGATCTGTCACTTGACACTAAAAAATAATTCGTGTTATCCTCCAGCCTAGAGGTGTATAATCCTATATTAACCCTAAAGTAAATCCATGGAGGGACGAGCTAGCAATCAAGTTTTACTGCAGTAAATATTTGGCCCATAAAAGGAATGCGAAAGAGAGAGAAGGGCAAAAAGCTTTCTTATTGCAATACTCTGAGAAGAATCATTGTGAAAGAAGTACTTCTTTCACAAATTGCAACGAGAGAAAGCTTTATTGAGCAAAAAAAAGGCGAGTGCATACGATCTCATAGTACAGCAATGTAGTGGTTTTTTTACCTGCTGAAGTGGAAGCCTCCATTCTGCCTTCCTTTTGAGAATGCTTGTGATGAGTTCAGTGCAGCTCGAGCTCAAATACGTAGGAACTTCAAAATGACCTTCGAGAATGGACTTTTTGAGCTCTGCAACGGTGCCACCTTTAAAGGGCATGCATCCTGTCACCATCAAATAGAGCAGAATGCCTAACGCCCAAATGTCCACCGAAGGTCCAATGTAGTGATCATCCTGAAGAGAAAGCTCGCATTTACTTAAGTGATTTCATCATTGCACAAACTCATTTTGAACCTGGAAAAGCTCCGGAGCTGCATATGGTGGCGAGCCACAAAAAGTCGTCAAATGCTGATCGATTTTGTTGACTTGTGTGGCAAATCCGAAATCCCCCACTTTCACTTGCACATTTGGGGGAAGCTGATGGCTGGTGGCTTTCTTTGTCAGAAACCCGTTGCTTTTGTGGGACTTTTGTCCTTGTGCAGAATTGGATGAGTAATTGGCAGCAAAGAACACATTTTCCGCTTTGAGGTCACGATGGATGAAATGCCTCTCATGCTGCAATAAAAAACGAGCTACAGTGAGAGATTGCAGTCATGCTGACTTGAATTGCATTTCTGCGAAAGGCAATTAGGCATTAAGTTCAATTACAGCCACTCTCTTCTACTTGAGCAGTTGCTATCTCATTTATTATAATTTAGCTAAATTGCCAACAAGTCTGGTGTGCTTGAATTTAAGTATAGGAAAAGAGAAGACTACTTAAAAAAGCTACTTTAAAAAATCCGCTGACGAGCGAAAATAATTGATCATTTTCTATTTTTAGGTATTCATAATGATCTAAGCTTTCAGAGCTTTTCTTGTATAGAGCATATGAAGATTAGGTGGAAGTTGGATATTGTTGTGATTTTATGCGAGCAAAAGCGGATTTCGTTTCATTTTCGCCCCAGCTTCTTACCATGTATTGAATTGCTGATGCAATTTGTGCGAAAATTGGCCTTGCCTCCAATTCCGTGAAGCTTCCAATTTCAGCCAGTCTGACAAATAACTCTCCCCCTGGAGCGTATTCCATCATGAGGTAAATTCCCGTCACCGTTTCTGTCACTTCAAACAACCTTCAAAACAAAGGAAAATGTGCTAATGGAGCTTTCTCTTTTATCATCGCGCAAGTTGCATGACGCGAGCAACCATGCAAACATTTTACTTACCTAATGAGATTTGGGTGTGACAACGAGTCCATTATGCTGATTTCTCTCGACACCATTTTTTGAGTCTTTGAATCCAGCTTGCTTTTGTCAATGATCTTCACAGCCACTTTTTCTGAAAGGCAGATCATTGAGAATTTTAAGCTGTAGTCCCTTGGGAAATTAATATGCTTAGTGTCAACTTTTTTTCGCTGACACAAGGTCTTGAGTCAAATCCTGCTTGCCCTTAAAGTACTAAATGTGTTTTTTTAGAAAGCTTTCTGCACCTTTGTTTTCAAAAAGTGTTACACTACATAGGAATGTGCTGCTTTAAGTCAAAAGTCATGTATATTATTAGGGCGAGCAAGAATAGATACATATTCATAAGGCTTTTTTGAAAAGGAATTTGGAACGATGCCAAATATTCAGGAGCATTTAACCCAGGAATGCATTCAATTATTAATTATTTGACCCACTTGGCTACAAAGTCTGCCATTAAGTAATGAGCTGATATTTATGAACATGTATACTAGGTTGCTTTTTCTTGCTGATTATTCCAATTTAGTCCATTTTTGAATCAGCTGAGATCCCTAAAAAAATGCTAAAATGCAGATATTTCCTTTCAAAAATTGCTTGAATTCTTCTAGCGGCCAAAGTTATTTACTTAGTGCAGATCAGGAATTAGCTGATAACTAGCTTCATGTTTTTCCCATATTGACCTGCCTGTGCAAATAATAAAAGAGATCTAATTAATTCAGCTCCTATGCATCACCATATTTTACCATATAATCATGCATGGCCTGCATAATGCGGTTATAGCGATTTCAAACTATGTAGTATTGGGTATGTATGGAAAGTAGCATACCAACTATGGTATACACATGTCATAAACCAAGCTGTAGCTTTCTCATAGGAATTGTTGGGGTAAAAGTAAACTTTTTGCCATAAATCATACATCTCCTCTCTCAAGCATGGGCAACTTTAATCATCCCAAAGAACTTTGCTGTTTTCTTCTAAATGATTGAGGATGCTACCTTTGTCTCCCAGTAATCCGTACCTTTTGTGAGTTGGTGATGTGCAAGCTTAACTTTGGAAAAGTTGCCAGCTCCAAGGTCAGATTTGAAGCGATAAAATCCCACTCTGCGATTTAGGACCACTTCCTCCTTGCTTTTAGGGTCGAATTGGTGAGACCAGAGGAGCTTATCATACCAGCTGGAATTGGGCCCAGGAGGACTTGGGATCTTTGGGGTGGAACCCATGATTTGGCTGCTGGATGGTGCTGAGTTCAATGATGAAAATGAGTATCCACTTTTGCTCAGACCTGCGAAATGTGGCAAAATTAGATGCTGCCAAAAAGCATTTTCATGCATTTTTTAGAAGTCAACAAAAAGTTAGAGGAGTCTTATCTGCAGCTCAGATAAATTGCTTTACTGTCTAGATATAGCAAGTCAAATTGCTAAAAACTGAGCCTGGCTCTCAGCTATGAGCCAACAGCTGCAGATTGCTCATTAGTAGCTGAGAAGTGAGCTTGCTCCTTACAACTGAGCCATAGCCTTCTCAGTATTTCAACCAAAGCTAGCTGATGAGACAACCTGAGATCTGCGCCGAAGTCTACTGAGACAACTAGATCCCATAGCCTCAGCAATGCACTGAAGACTTGATTAAGTTAACTCATATCAAAGCTATTTTTAAGTGTTAGTAGGTTATTCAAAGTAATTTGTGCTTTTGTCTTGCAATAACCTCCTGTAGAGTGGTAAACGGCCTGTTTGCGATCCAATATCTTGACTTGGCTCCTAGGACTATTACGAAAATCAGCTCCACTCGTGGCTGACATTCTTCGCCCACCATGAATGCGTTGCTGAACTAAGCAAGATAATATGATTACCTATCAATGCTACTCAATTGCTCAGACACTCTCACATGCACTGCCAAAGCACATTCAATATACCCAAAAAAGAAAGACACTTTTTTCTTACCTCTGTCAGCACTTTTTCCTCTTTGCCTCTTCTCATGTCTTGGTGTGTTGGTGATTCCATTTCTTTGCCTGAATAGTTGTTCTACTACAATTGGTGATGTTGGCCTTTGGTCTTCTTTGACCATCTCTAATTAACTTCCATTCAGGCTTGGAAACACTTCTATTGTGAGATTCCTTGGTGTTCTGCAGCACAAGAGTCTTTTTTCAGAATTTATGATGCGGATTATTTTTCCAACTAGCTTGAATAACATTAGCTCATAAAGAGAGAGCCAAGTGAAGAAATAACGAAGGAGGCTTAAAGCAACAAACAGATAGCTGCAATAGCAAATGAAAGTTCTTTTCTGCCTCACAATCGCACATGAACTGGATTGCTTTTTTCGCGTCTACATGCTGCGCTAGTGCGCTCTTGCCAGCTCTCTGCTCTTCTATGAAAACATCAAAGAAGAAACGCGGAATAAGGCCTTTTTTTCGGCAATGCTTTTCTCAGCTACAAGCCTTGATTAGGTGCTGATGAATAATTAGCAAAAGTCATTTCTAAAAGTAGTTTATGGATTTTCTTTCTTTAATGGCAAAAGAGCATGATGATTTTTGCTATGGCCATCAATCAAAACTTGAAGTTGTATAGATATAGATTTTTGCTGCAATTTATGAAATAATACTCGTGGGAGGATATAAAGTTATAAGCTGATTATCTTCTAATGCCCAGAAGAAATAACGCTGATGACTACTTTACTATGTGTATGTAAATAGAATCTTACCCCATTTTTCAACACATAGCAGATATCCAATTTCACGAATAAAAAAAGGCAACTTTTTAGTATATGTTTATAGAGGCATATGCTGCAGGACGCTGCAACTTTGGGCGAATTACTGAAACGAAGGCCACGTGTGAGGAAAGAAACCTTGTGTAAAGGCCGCCGACCTGGGCCTTTATGAAGGCCATTCGACATGCTCAATGTCTCATAGCGTTATATATCAAATGCTTTCTAGCCACGCTTTTTATTGTGACTACAATACCTTGCTAAACTTTTCCTCTTAGCGACTGGGCTTAAAAGTGACACAATGTATGTTGACGATTCTATCAAGTGTTGCCCTGACAAAAGCTAGATATTGAAATTGGCCTCCAAGTCCATCATCTGCCATGTTTTGAAGCCAATTTGGTTAATTTCATTATGTTTCAGTCAAAATATTTTCGTTCAGGGTCACAAAAGTCTGTTTTGTTGGTCAGGGTGAAAGCACTTATACATGCATATGAACGAATGTGTGTTTAGCTCAAGTCGGAATAATTGACGAGGTCTCGCGTAAACTATGCATATTTTGACACGAGCTATACATATAAGATAATCAACTAGAGCACAAAATGAAAGTTCACTTAATTGCCTTGAGTAGAAATAAAGTTTTTTTTAATAATCCATCAATAACTGACAATTGAGTTATTGATTAAAAGTCGGCTCAACATGGCATGCTTGGTTTAAATTAAAGGAGAAGAATGGGCGAAATTCCCCCCAAAAAGGCAGGAATGCAATTACTTTATTCTTCTTCCACATACACACTTTTTTCTATCTCCTTTTTAATCGATAAGGCAAAAGGTCGAATATTTATTCCACTCTTTCATGAGCAATTTCAAGCCTACGTACGTTAGTACTCACCGTCTAGATGGAAAGGCCAATATGAGAAATTTTTCTGTTTATTCGTGCTACAAAAATAGTCCAAATTCTGGCCTAATAATACTGGATGAATTCCTGAACTCAAGTCGAAGCGGATGTGAGATAAGCTCGTGAGAATACTTTTGTGCTTAATTGGACGTAGCTGGCTTCTTGGGGAAAAAATCAGTAATTTTCTGCTGATCCTCGCGGCCTTTAGTAATGGAAACTTTAGGAGTGTTAACAGCTTCGGGCATTTCAACAGGATGATCCACAGGCTTTGGAGAGCTTTGATTATTTTGAGGAGTCTTCTCTGTCTCAGTGGCATTTTCTCCCACAATCTCATCTTCGTCAGTGCTTTCTTGGAACATCAAGGATTTTTTGATGAATTCGAATAGAGGATTTCTCTTGAGACAGCCATCTTTGTTCTCCTCGTTTTGCAGCACTTTGCTCCAATATGATGTGATCAGCTAGAATCCGGAAAAAAATGAAATGAAAAATTGGCAAGTTATGGACGAAATAAGAGACTTACATTAAATATGTCCCCAATGGACAAGTCCTTTTCCTTGAGCAAGGCGTAAATTTCATACAGCTCATCTCTAAGCGTGGCATCTCCGAATGTGAAATAGAGAACATCTCTGCCATTTTCAGCAGCTGCCAAAAGTTGGATGAGGCTTTTCAGCTGAGGATCCCCTCCAAATGCTCCACATCCCCAGTTTCCAGTTGCTACGCAAGCTGGGGTCGACCTGCTCATGAATTTTAAGAATGCAGACACAAAGGCAAATATTGGCCATCTTACCCTTCAAATTCATTGAAAAAGCCAATGTACGCTTTGTTCAGCTCTCGCACAATGTTATCCTTTCTGTATTGACTAGATGGCGAGCGGAACTGCAAGGCATCCATCGCAACCAGGGTTGAATTGAAACGATCACCACGTTGACTCAGAACATCCTCGAAATCGCCATCAAATTGGAAAGATGACGCGTAGCCCGTGTAATTGGAGTATCTCTCAAAACCCTCAATGACCAAAACTTCGTTATCCTGAAGCCTCTCAGTGAACAATCTAAAAAGTGTGGAACAATTCCATTATGAAGAGCCACATAAAAATTAAGTATTCAATTTAGGCTCACCTGCTCACGATGAGCTCAGGGCAAATAAGAAATCGAATTTCTTCTTGGACACATCCATGCCCTAAAACTCCTCCTCCCACATAGGAATTGGCAAAGTCCACCTCCAGCATTCCTCTATTTTGCGCATCTTCAATTTTCCCCTTGCAGTCCACCCTCAACTTGGTTAGTTTCTTCTCAGACCAGCCCCACTGTGGCAGGTCTTCATATTGGATCACTCTCCGGTGAAACGTCACCAAGCTATGACCACAGGATTGGCTGCGAGCTCGCCGCCGAAAGTAGTTGAAAATGCACTTGAGTTTTTCCATTTGGTACTCATCATTAGTCAAAGCAAAGAGCCTGTTGAAATTGATTGTGGGGAAGTTGACATACTCGTTTTTCCTCCCTAAATAAATGAAAATCTCAAATATAACAGAAGGCAACTGAAATGAAAGTACCTAAAGCATTTCGTTTTGGAAATGTGCAGAAAAATGCATTAGCTAGAAGACTCGCAATTTGCACTTGACTTAGAGTTATGGACATTTGTTGGCCTTTTTGCAGCAGAGGAATAGGTTTGGTCACCAAGTTGGGTAAACTCATGGCCATATCACATATTTGCTTCAGCAAAACATCAAAGAAGTAAGAGGCTTCTTCCACCTCAATGACTTCTTCCAAATACTCTTTCAGCCCGGAGAAATCCCATCTGTCAGATTTGTTGAAGGACAAAATGGCGGACACCAAGTCTTTGTACTGCAAAATTGGCCTTGACAAGGCCATGACAACCAAGTCCCACCTGCAAGTAATCAATCAATTGAATTATTTTCATCGTGTTTTTGCCGTGATACGCACCTTTTGACTATTTTGCCATTTTTGGGAAACTCGTTGTGCCTGGACCACGGCATTCTCACAATGCTGTGGCTCCATATGTCCTTGTTGGCCCTTGGGTGTGGCAAATTCCAGTTCTTATGCTGCACAAAACAACGGGTGCTCTGGAAATCTTGGCATATGAAGGCATTTCTTGCCAGCTCCTCGAATTGCGCACCCCTAAAAGTCAATTCTTCCTCTTCGTCGGGATCCTCAAATAAGTCATCGCTTTCGGCTGTTTCGTTCACCTTTTCAACTTCCATATCTTCTACATCTTCCATCTTATTGAAATAACTTGAGAATTTCACATAATATTTAAAAAAGTTTTCAGATTATTTCCTGATATTTAGTTGTTGTTGAATCAAAACAATTTGTTTCGCCAAAAATCTTCAAATATTGGGTGATGTAGGCGTTTACTATAAATTATTGGCTATAAAAGAGACACTATTTCATAGCAACTATGTAAGCTAACTGAGGAGCTCGATCTCTCATAAAATATAACTTGATAATTTGGCTGTTTTGGAAATGAAATGACTTTTAAAAGCTTTCATTATTTTAAACCACCGTTTGTTTATTTGTTTGACGTCGATTTTTTGCAATTCTGGACATTGCACTTTACGCCAAACTTATCAAGGAACTTTCTAATTCAAAGTCTCCATTTTGAAGTGCGTATTTTGGCCGTTTTCGAAGCAAAGTGCGAAAATGTTGAATACCGGGTGAGTTTTGTTGACACCTCCTCGTTTCGCGACATTTTCCGTCAATTCCTGACATTTTTTTGTTTACCTTTACTAGGAAATTAGCTGGCAAGACTGTCTACATCACCGGAGCCTCTCGTGGCATTGGAGAGCTGATTGGGCTCAAATGCGCTAAAGATGGAGCCAATGTAACATTAAACAATGTTTCTTGCATGCAAAAGTCTTTACTATTCGCTCTTTGCAGGTTGTCATCGCTGCCAAGACCACCGAGCCTCATCCTAAGCTCCCTGGAACAATTTACACTGCAGCGCAGAAAAGTAAGTTTTGTGCTATTATGACACACAAGCCAAATATCAACTGAAAAGCTTCATAACTTTTAATGGCCTGATAAAAGCTTGCAAAGAAAGCCAAAAATAGTTTTCCCATTACACAGTGGGTCAAAAAGCCATTTTCACGCGCACGAGAAAATCCGCCAAATCGCCCGAATTCTCATTCACCCACCAATTTTCAACTTCTTATTAGGTTGACTTCTAGGCAATGAAAAGAGTCAAAAATAGTTTGAATTGACAGATAAATATTCAAATTTGGCTTCAAAATCAAACTTTGCTTGAAAAAGTGTTCAGCAAGAAAAATGGTAGAATAGCCATTTTTGCCCATTTTTTGGGCATCCATAACTTATGACTGGAATCGAATTAAATTATGAAAATTAACTCCTACGATTTCGCGAGTTTTTTTCCCGTGCGCGTCCAGAAGGCTTTTTGAGCCACAGTGCATTATTAGTTTTGTAACTGCTATTTCAACGCCTCTGCACCTTTTGCTAGTCGTTTTAGCGTGTACGAATTGCAAGCTTTTTGGTCATTAAATGGCTAGAAAGCTGTTGTTAAGTAAGGAAGGGCTGTGACAACAAGGGCATTCAATTGTTCTTGGCTTGCGTAAAATATAAAAAATCTCTAAAGTGGAAGACGCTGGTGGCAAAGCCTTAGCTTGTGTTGTCGACATCAGGGATGAGGCTCAAGTTGCCCAATCTATTGAGGCAGCAGTCAAAACCTTTGGTGGCATCGACATCGTGATCAACAATGCATCAGCAATTTCGCTCACTAACACTGAAGTAAGGTTTCTTATCAATTTTTAAAAGGGACATAAATGTAACAGTGTTATTTTTAGATCACTCCCATGAAGAAGTACGATTTGATGCATCAAATTAACGCGAGAGGCACTTACCTAGTGTAATGAAAGCATTATTTTTTCATGAAGGTCCGAACGAAAATGTTGTTACTTAGGTCTAAGCATGCGTTGCCCTATTTGAAAGCTTCCAAGAAAAATCCCCACATCCTGAACATCAGCCCTCCTCTGAATATGACACCCAGATGGTTCAAGGATCATTGTGCTTACACTATGGCTAAATATGGAATGAGCATGTGTGTCCTTGGCATGGCTGAGGAGTTTAAGCAATTCGGAATTGGTGTCAATGCTCTCTGGCCCCAAACTGGTGAGTCCTTCATTTTCAAATAAGCTCCGATTTTCAATCTCTATGCTTTTAGCCATAATAACTGCTGCCATGGAAATGCTGGGAGGTGGAAAAGAAATTGCGGCTCAATGTCGGCTTCCGGAAATCATGGCGGACGCAGCTTATGTCATCCTTACAAGGCAAGTGCTCAATCAAATTGCATTACGCTGGATACACTTTTGTCGTTGTTCACACTGCATTCATTGCCAACTTTTCTTTTTTATGCTAGGGATGGGCGCAACTTCACTGGGAATTTTGTGATTGATGAAAAAATCCTCAAAGAGGAAGGTGTCACCGATTTCGCTCCGTATGCTGCAGTGCCCGGCACCACGGAATTCATGCCCGATTTCTTCCTGGATGAGTTCGACGTGTACAACACCAAGCAAGCGGATGAGATTCTCACCAATCAGAAAAAGACCGTAGTCAAGGCTGGTCAAGTGCAGGCGATTTTCGATCAGCTGTCAGGCCTGATCAGTACGGAATTGGTGTCCAAGATTCAAGCCGTTTATGCATTTGATATCAAAGGTTACTACGATTTGGCCCTTGTTGTCACGTACCCTCTCTATCTTTTGTCCATTCTGCTGGGGAACCAAGCTCGTCGTGCTCTTTTGCTAATGGCCTACTTTGTTGCAGGTTCCGAGGCCGGAAGATGGTTTTTGGACCTCAAAAATGGAGCCGGAGCATGTGGAGTTGGCCAAGGTGAGGGGAAGGCAGACGTGACTTTTATCATGCAGGACCAGGATTTCCACAAGATGTTCACTGGTAATTGCTTTTACTATGCATGTAGTTGGGTACATGCATTCAGTCGTTTTTGTATTTTTAGGAAAGTTGAAACCCACCACCGCGTTCATGTCTGGCAAATTGAAGCTGGAAGGAGATATGAGCAAAGCTATGAAACTCGAGAAGTTGATGGGAAAAATGCAGGCCAGATCATATCATACTATGCCTGTTCACCAGCGTGGTAAACTTTAAACTAATAAAAAAGGCCATTTTTCAAATTGATTCACTTAAAGTTGAGCAGCAAAAAATGCACTTATTACTTTTAAAAGGTAAAGCCAAACAAAAGATGTCGTTTAATGTTTCCTTGTTTCGTTTCTTATCTGTCTTTTTGGGGGGACTCGTAAAAACAGCTTAATTTCTAGTTTATGTAAGTATTTTTCCCTTTTAGCTTATGATCGATTGACGAGCACTCATAGGCTCTCCAATGGATTCCACACATCTTCCATTTCATTGAGGTGATTTGCGCCATTGCTCAGCATGTTATGCCTTTTTATCACTCCTCCATTACAGTGATTACAAATCTGTCACAGAAGTCATGGACCGCATCAAAGGTGTTTCTTCCGAGGCCATCGTGAAACAAGTTGGAGCCATCTATTTGTTTGACGTTGCAGGTAAATAAGTTTTTCAGCCATTACAATAATTGAATCATCCTGTTCATTTTCCATGCAGAGAAAGGCAAGTATTTTATCGATTTCAAGACTGGAACTGGCAATGTTGGCCAAGGCGATCCTGGATCCAAGCCTGACGTCACCATCACCATGAACGAGGAGGTTTTCTTGAAGATTTTCAACCGCGAATTGGCTCCGGCCACGGCCTTTATGACTGGCAAAGTCAAGGTGAGCGGTGATCTCTCCAAGGCTCTGACATTGGAAAAAGTCATGAAGGCCACTCGCGAGGCCGCTGATGCGAACAAAAAAGGCTGAAAACCGATATTGTGAACGAGGCTCCTCAATAAATTAGCTCATTTTTTCCTTTCCTATCTTGTTTCATGCATCTGGGTCATAATTGATGACAGCATTTATCTTGCACTCGGGTTAGAAAAAAAAGTGCTGTGTAAATCGAACCTTCGACTTGGACCAATCCTCTAACAGCACATCATGACAAATACCTTGTTGCTTGCCATAACTAGAGTGAAACTTTGAAAACACCTAAAAATGAAATTTGGCTTTTGTGCCCCTTAATTTGGCTAATTTACTGGCACTTGCAAAACATTATGAAAGGGGCTCAAATTGAGCAAATTTTGAGCTAATTGAGCGGGATTTTTTTTGGGGAAAAGATGATAACAAGTTATTTTTAAAAGGCTTAATTAGGGTCCATGTTGCATAAGGCTGAAACTAGTGAGCTCATCCAATTAAATGCACTTTATTTAGGAAGAAATGTAAGCACTCTCCTCCAGGTGAAGTTATGACATGGCAAAATTGCCAAGCACATTGGTAACAGTTTTCCTGTCTGTTATTCAAGCCCAGAGAGTGAAGAAGAGAGAAAGGGGAGAAAATGAAATCGATTCACATTTTGGCTGCAGTGGTGGCCTTCATTGGCCTTCACTGCTCAATGACAGTGGCTGAAGAGGAAGATCTTCAAACTGAATTTTACTTGCCCTACAGTGTAACAGAAGATGTGGATTTCAGCCTCTCCAGACCAGGAGGATACGGTTGCTTCCAATGGTACAATATTAATTAATTATTTAATAGAAAACTGGGTTTTTTAATTGAGCTCACGAAATGCTTCAATCTGAAAATTAGGATCTTTTCAACTTTTAGGCCATTTCAATTTTCCTCTTGAAAATTGGCCTTTTGAAAGTGCCATAATTTGCCAGTGTGAATAAGGGAGAATTCTAGTTCAAGTAAGGAGAGCATTAGGAAGGTTTTCAATACTTTTATTGTTGAAAATGCAATTTTAGCTTAGCGGAAACCTGTTGCACTGCATCAAGGCTGAATTGTTACTAAGCATATTTTGCAGCACGAACGTTTCATATAATATGGCAACAAAAAAGAGAAAAGCAAAAAAGGGACACAACACTGATAAGAAACGCAATTTTAGAACAAAGTTTTAAGCTGCATGGTACAATGGGCATCCTTGGGAAACTTTTTACTGGCTGTCACTAATGATCAATTATCAGTCTATTAAAAAAACATGAAGGTAGAAAATTGGGCCTAAGTAGAGAAGCAAATAAAAAACACTGCATTCCCTGCGAAATCTTCATTAAAGAAACTTCATAAGGAAGTTTCAAAAATAAGCTCAAAGCAATCCGTAAATTGTACTTCCAGCCAAAATGTGAATACCAAGACTTGAGTTATAATTTAATTCACGGTTTTCCTTGCAGGAGTACTAATGTGGAAGATGTTGTTGCTTTGGAGCCCGTTTTCACAGACTATGAAAAAATGTGTGGCAACCGCCTCGAGTTTAAGGTGAACAGTTTTAAATTGCACAGAATGGCATAAAAGAACAAAAAATCTTTATGATGCTCTTGAACAGATCCTCAAAAACAACGGCAAGGAAAATGTGGACTTTAAAATCATAGCCGAAAATGTGGACATAGCCTCGGGTTATGACAACACAGGTGATTACTCTAGTAGTTGCTAAAAAATCTGATATAATCAATATTTCAATCTTGAAGATATTCCCACTGTGGTGGAGTACACAATCCACGTGAGACCTGTGGCCAAAATTGAAGTTCTTGGGCTCAAAACGGAATTGACTGCAGGCTCGGAAGCAGTTCCCTTCGGAGTGTCTGGATACGACGCCGAAGAAAACGAATTTGACACCCTCGATGGCCTCCAGATTTCATGGTAAGACAACCAACTAAATCAACCAAATTCAAGGCAACTTGATACGCCAGCGTTGGCGTCTACTCTTCTGTTCTTCTTTCTTCAATATCTGCCCTTTTTCCCTACGAATTATAGGTATGTTGGATCCAAGCGAGAAATTGCCATTTTCGAAAGTTTCCGCCAAGTTGGACCAATTGTCAAAGTTGTCCCTGTTGGTCAAGGCAAAGGAGCCGTGATTGCCATTGTTAGCGACCCAAATTATGAGGTGAGTACCTAATTATCAAGCCTCTTTATAATTCCAATTTTTGATGTGGAAAAAGAAATTACCAGAAGTGGATTTGTTGCTATGCATGCTATTTGGCTTTTTAGACGGTTGAATGGCGAAAAAAGTTCCATATTGAAGGCGATTTCCACCAAAACAAATCGCAGCGCCATCTCGCGGATTTTTAACATACCACAATTAATTTGTTTTCGTTTACCTTCTCAGAAAGTTGAGCCTGCCTACATGGAATTTTCCGTCAAAGCTAATTTGGTAATCGAGCCGGATGCTCCATATTTGCTTGAAGGAGCCACAGCTCCCTTCAAACTGTTTGAAATCACAGCCTTGAAAGACGACGAAGGCAAGCCAATTAAACGAGGTATATCCCTTTGAAAGATAAAACCCTTATACAAAACTCCGACTGAGAAATATCCTTGCAGAATTGCTCACTGTGGGAGAAAGTGCGGATTTCACCTTTGAAGTCAAGGAGCCTGAATATGTCACATTCGACCAAACTTCTGGAATTGCTACAGGTGTCAAGCTGGGAGAAACTACGGTTAGTTTAATACATACATCATGAATATATACGTACATGCAGCATACCTTTTTTACGCATAAAGATTTTGGTGAAAAACTCAGACGGAGAGATCGTGAAAGGCATGCCAGTGAGAGTGACCAAGGCTTCTAGCTTGACCATAACGGCTGAGCCAAACCCAGAAAGCACCCAAATGGTGAAATCTCGCGAATACGAAATCAAAATCAGCATTCTCAACAAGGAAGGAAGACCCATCTATCCATCAGAAGTGAGTAAATAATTGTCACGTGTGCACGACTTTTGTGCGCTATTATGTGAAATACCGTAGACGCTCCTGTTTTGGAACTAAATTCTAAATTAGGAAAGACACAAAAATTATCAAAGAGTAAGATATTTTTTTTAGCAAGCTGAGACACTACTTTTCAATTTTTGAGAATAGTTTGTGAAAAAGTCATATCTTGAGCCAAGTATTGACTTTTAAAAAAACTAAAAATGGTAATAATTTAGTATTTTTTCAAAGCAAGCCAAATCCGGTAAATGGCAAGAAAGCCACTAAGATCACGTGGGCTTGAGCACGAATCCAATTCATTCAAGAGGCAACATGCATTTGCCACTCTTAATTTACATTGACGACTTTTTCCAGAACATCTTGTGCAAATCAACTTTTCCCAGGCAATTTGAGCTGAAGAGTGTGGCTGAAAATGGGCTCTATGCGAAAATTGTGGCAAGCCACCTTGGGCTTGGCAAGGTAAAAAAGAAAGAGCCTTTTTTCGTTGGCATAAAAAAAGCTTGAAACCTTTTCCCCTGCGCAGGTCAAGGCCAGCTTGCGATCAGTGTTGACTCCAGATGACGAGGAGTTGGAAATTGTCCCACATGTCAAGGGAAGCGCAGACTTTGAAATCTATGATAAAGTGGAAATGAAGCCAACTCTCACCATTCTCCCATGGGACGAGAACACCAAGCCAGTGTACGATTTGACCTACAAAGTGGAGGGAGGTGGACAAGTGTATGCCTACAAGGTGGACAATGAGGAGTTGGCCACAGTGGACAGCGAGGGAAAAGTGACGACGACTGCAACCTCTTCCGGATCGTTCAAAGTCAAAGCCTTCATGCCCAAAAGTGAAGCCAACTTTGACGAGGCTGTGGTAATTTTTTTTTGTTATAGCGGAGCGACGCCTACTCTAGAGGCTTTTTATCATAAATGGGATCAACTACTATATTATCCCAAATGCCTTGCAGCGCACCTAAAAGTTGGCTCCTCTCAAATAATTATGTAAATTGAATAATTTATTATTCCTAAAAAAGATCTGGAAGTAATGCATTAAAGTGCTCAAATTATCCTAACTTCTCAGTCAATGGAATGCTTTGGTTGAAAGCCCTTTTAAAAGCCTCGTCACTTGTTTTTGGCGTGAAAAATGATCTTCACAGCTCGTTTAAAAGTTTGAAAACGGGCTTAATTCATGTTTGGCTTAGGATTTCTTAGATAAAATATTTACCAACAAGCTCCCAAAAGTATTTTTTAACTAAGCGTATGTCTTTACTCGCCCGAAGAGATGCGAGCGGCTCTTATGTCCTGTTCATGTACGCCCCAAACTCCTTATGAGAATGCACGAAAAACGCATCATGGAAAGGAGAAAAATTGTCTTATGACAAGGGCCAGTTGATACTTAAAAAATCAGATCGACTTTAAGCCAACTTGAAAGTAAACAAATCTAATTTTGGCTATTAAGTGCTCCACATTTTAGTCCTTTTAAGCGAAAATAAAAGTTAAATTTCATCTTTTATGAAAGAAACATGGTGAAAGATAGGTTTTTTTTCAAAAATATGCTGAAAACCATGAGACAAAATAGCAAAAATTGCCATTTAAAACGCTGCTCGGCCCCAAGCTGAACTCGTAAAGTGGCAGTCAGCAACAGATTCACTTTTCCTTAAGACAATTTTTTCCATACCTTATAAGGCATTCTTAATGCATGAACAGGGCATTAGGATTTTTTGTCCAATTTTGCCTTCAATCCTTAGAAGCATGAATGCTGCATCAAAAATAATTACACCATATGCATTGGAATGCTCTAATCGAGCAAATTACGGAGATTTCTGTAGAATTAGATAATTTTATCCCAAATCACATGATTTATCTAAGATCACATTATTTTATCTGAAATCTTGTAATTTTGTGTAAAATCAAAAAGCTAGATTGAAAATGACTTAGTTCTTTTCAAAATTGAGCTATATATGACCTTGCACGCCAGCAATTATAAGATGCTTGAATACATTAGTGCAATATAAAATACACATTGACCTAGTAGAGTTCTTGACTCAATCTCCCAAAAGATTACATATATTCTGAAAGCTTGTTTCATGGGGACTCGCATGGAGTTAATTTAACGCTCCTAGCTAAATATCTTTTTCAGTCTTGTTTTCTGAGAAAAGCAGATGATTCACATGTCAATGCAGTTCTTCAAAGTTGTATATTTTAAGATATGTGAGAAAGGTAACATCAACTTTTTGGCAGGTCCATATTTTGCCACCTACCCACCTTGAACTCGAAGCACCGCTTGTGGAGCTGAGCACTGAGGGCATCTTCAGGGGAAACATCAGGTTTTTCACCTTGCTTCCAGACACAGATGAAAAGGTTCTCTTCACCGACTGCAGCGATGTTCCTTACGAAATCAAGATTTCCGACGAAGAGGCTTTCTTCGTGGAATACCAAACAAGTAGGCTATTTCATACACGTCAGCAGTGACCATAATATGGAAATTTCAGCCCGCGGAAATGCCCAGTCTCCAGCGCATTGTGCCTACTTCAATATCAAGGCCAAAAAGGCCGGAGCGACCGCTAGGGTCAGTGTGATTTACCACGAGCCAACTTCAGGCAGAACTTTGAGGGCTCATACCACGGTTACATCATACAGGTACTAAATTATGAGTACATACTATGTCTCCCAAAGAAATTATTCCCTTTCAAGTTGAGCTATATTCAATTAGCACATTTTGAACGCTCGAATGAACGGGAGAAAAAAAGAGGAGATGGTTAAAAAACAGTTATACAAGAATTTTCTCCTTCACTTTGCAGCCCTTTGAAAGTTCTCCAGCCAACAACTGAACACAGCACGTTTCCCTACAAACTTTTGTTGCCAATTGGATCCACGGGCAAAATTGTACTTCAAGGAGGACCAAGACCGTGGGCATCAAAGCCCTCAGCTCACTACAAACAAAGTAAGAGAGAGAGCTAATACTGATTGAAAAAAGCAAACACTAGCTCCATTGGAGAAAAAGCTGGGCTCGAAAATAGGCTTATTGCATAAGTAACCAAAAGGGATCATTCATCGCTACTCTAAGTACTAACATATGCCTCTTTCATAATTAGGCTATAAAATTGTTGGCTTTATACAAAAATCAGCCCTAATTAATGTAACAAGACTGTTTTCTCAACGATTACGCCGATGTAGGTTCGTTTGAAGCAGGAATAAGTAAGTAAGATGGAAATTACTTCATTAGAATGGCTGGTTTTCAAACGGAGTACACAGTTAATGCTTAGTTGGGTGTCCAAGGCGGAGAGCGGTGCTTCTCCGTCTCGGATTATTCGAGCGGGTCTCAAATAAGTTAAAATATCATATGATTTTAGTAAAATGCGGAAATATGGATGCCTCCAAAATACTCAGAAAAGCATAGAGTCATATGATATTGCCAAATAATTGAGAATTAACCTAGAAAGGTCAAATGCAAATTGAGCCGAGCGAAAACGCTAAAACAGCTATACCTAATTGTGCACTACCAGTTACCAAGGTTAAAACATATCTTTTTTTAATTAAATTCTCAAGAATTAGAAATGCGTTACCCAAGCGAGCTAACAAAAAAAATTCCTAGGTATTAATTTTTCCTGTCTAGAGAAAAAATTGTGCTTAGTAACATCACGCTTAATTAGCTTTTCTTTTTTGCAGTGGAGGTAGCCGATGGCAAAATTGTTAGAAGTGCACATTTCGGGGCCTCCAATAATGAGGACGGAAGCTACAAAGAAGATCACGTCTACGACGTTACTTGCCTCAAGGAGGGCAACACTGAAGTCGTTTTCAGAGTGGGAAACAGCAGAACAGAACTTGATGAGTAAGCTATGCCGCTTTTTTGCAATTTGCAACCACTTATGGCAATCCTCTCTCCTCTCAATTAAGGCCCACTGCTACTGAAGAGCGAGTTGTTTTTGTCGAGTGCTCCATGCCCAACAAATTGACCTTTAAGTATCAGCATGCCGATGGCAAGACTCCCTTGGCACACAGCCCTAAGCTAAACAGGGTAAATATACAGATCTTTGCTTTATAAAAATATATGCCAAAAATTACCTCTACAGAAATTTGTTATAAGGGCGATCCCATATTCGAATTTTTAGTCAAGTTACGTTGCTAAAATAACAATCTTACTTGATCAGTTAAGTTCAGTTTGTTCTAGCCAAGTTTGGTTCGTTTTAGCAATGTTCAGTTGACCGCTGAGCTGACACGCCAACGCGTTGTACATCAGCAGCTGATGAGCAAAGTTAGCTTTTCTCAATTAAGCGAGCTTCAGTTACTATGCATATGAGAACACTTTTTGTAGCTAAGTTCAGTTCGGCAACTTAACTAAGCTTAGCAAGCAAGTTTCTACTACATAAAATTAAGCTAAGTTAAGTTTTACCTACATAAATATCTGGGAACGGAACTGAACTTAACTTTCTACCTAACTTAACTTGACTAGCAGTCAGTATTTATGCTTAAAAGCTTCATTCATGCAGCTATTTTTGCCTAGGTGTTGGCCAACAAGGATCAAGACTTGCACTTGGTGTACACAGTGAAGGACAAGAAGGGACAGACTTTCCACAATGTGGACAGTCTCCTAATTGAGGCCAAGGTGCATATCCGAGCATTTTATAGAGCAGCCCAAGTGAAGAATGGCAGCTAATGATTTAACTTTTTTCAGGTCTCAGACGAATCAATCTTGTCACTTGAGGCTGATCAGGTCACCTTTCCTCAAGTCCAAGTGTCCAGCTCAGTCAAGGTGGCCGGAAAACGTAAGTTGACAAACCTCAGATCATCTCCATAACAACCCACTTGCGCGAGCTTCTTATGAATTCCTACCGAATTCTGAGACTTGTTTTTCCAAGCAAGAAAAATCAGTTAGAGAATAAAACACGTGGGTAGCTAATCTCTAAGAGGGAGCACCCATTTGCTCACTGTAGTGGAAAATACGTGGGTGACAGTACCATCTTATAATAATTTCCTCAATCGCTCACCAAATCCGCCAAAAGTAACAGCAAAAAAATACGGTCCCGTTATTAATCTGGAAACACTTTGGCCCCCGCTATGGTGGCGCCATCGAAATGGGTAGCGGAAAAACGCGAGAATTAACTCTCTTGATTTAGCCCTGATCCAGAAACGTTCATGCATTTTTACTTACGCTTGCTCACGGTAATTTAAAAGAGGCAATTGAAGATTTTCTGTTTGCTTGAGCAGAAAAATTGAGCAGCTTTTATTGAACGCTTTACTTTACAGGAAAATTGTCCTACATTGATGCTGACGACAGCAGTTGGGGAACGGTAATAAGATCGAAATCAACATGGGATTATAAATTCGAAGCTTTTTTAGAGATTGGGTATTAAAGTCGAAAGAGTAGGGTATTAAGTCCGATGGATTTTGAGTCTCAGGGTAATAAGATCGAACGGTGAATTACAACATCAAACTTTACCTGGATTTTAAGATCGAATCACCTGGATTTTAAAGTCGAAACACTCAGATTTTAAAGTCGAATGTACGATGTGCTGATCTCTGATGAGCATGAATGTAGAATCTCAGTCTTTGATTCAGCATGAAAATCTCAGTCTAAGCCGCCATTCTGCCGAGTAAATTCAAGAAGATTGGAAGTCAGAATTATTGAAGGAAAAAGAGCCAATTCCCATCTGTATAAGGCTCCATTTGTTCTAAATAAGAATGTGGTTAAAGTTTGATAAATTGGTCAACTATTTTAGTCTTACCTCACCAAACGCAGAAATGCAAATGGCAAATGGGTGCTGCTTGAAGTGCTAGTATGCTTGAGCTGAGAAACATTAGCTCAGTTGAGAGTCCAAGTCGAGATTTGCTTGATACAATCTTTAAATTTTTTTAATCTGAGTGTTTCGACTTTACAGGGTTCGACTTTAAAATCCAGGTAAAGGTTCATTTTTTGCTTTCCCTTTCGATCTTATTACCCAGTATCAATTTCAGTTCGATCTTAAAATCCATGTGGTTCGACTTTAAAATCCCCCTTATCAATTCGGCTTTAAAATCCCCCTAAATTCGATCTTAATACCGGCACCCCAGCAGTTCTAACAAAAAAAGCTATTTACGCACTGTAAACCGGATTTCCTCGTGAGTAATTCACTTTGCCGGTTGACTCAGCTTTTTTGCACTCCCGATGCGCTATGAAGTAAATGACAACCCTAGGGTTACTTTTTACTTAGTAAATGGTAAATGCGAACCCTAGGGTTACTTTTTACTTAGTAAATGGTAAATGCGAACCCTAGGGTTACTTTTTACTTAGTAAATGGTAAATGAGAACCCTAGGGTTACTTTTTACCAACTTGGTCAAGTACTTGTCATAAGCAGGGATCCCTGACGTTTCCGAGACCGCTGCACATTGGATCAAAAAGCAGATTTTATGCGCACGAGAAATTACGTCAAATTGCAGATTTCCGATTTTAGCACCCATTTTCAGTTTCTAATTTGTATGACTTCTAGGCTATCTAAAGAGCACTAATTAATGTTAATTGAGAGATTCAAATTTGGTGAAGGAAGCATAATTTTTGGGCAAAAGTTGATTTTGGCGAATTCAGTAGAACAGCAACTTTGCACAATTTGAGAAAAAATTGAATCGCCCATAACTTTTGATTCCAAACGACTCCAATTGAGTGACCAAGTCAGGGAAGTCAAGCTAATAGCATAAATTGATAATCCACCAGAATTGGCTGCTCTTACTTGCTCTCCCGGGTGCCAGGATGCAATATTTTTAGCTTACAGCCAATAAGAAAAGGTGCTACGTTGATTTCGCGACTTTTTTCCGTGCGCGTGAAATCGGCAAATAAACCCACTGTGCGCTGTAGTTTTCTTGGCCTCTTCAATCCATTTTTTCAATGATTTTTCACTTTTTCACTACAGCTGCCGCTGCTTACTGTTAGGCAGTCGCTCAGCTACTTTGTTATGGTTTGTAGTTCTTGTTCAGGCTATAGAGGGCAGCAATGTTTCTAGATAGCAGAGCCATCTTTGGATTATTCTATTATTTCTATAGCTATGCAAAGTTTCAGATCTCTGAGCAATTCCCACCTAGGAATCGGCATGCCTTAAGTTCACGGCCCCTTATGAAATTGCGCTTGATTTCGGCAAGTTCATTACTCACTTGGAAATTCGGTTTAAGTGCATAAAATTTGTACCTGCTGCTTTTCGGGACTTCGAAGGTGCGGTAAAAATTGCGCTCGTATGGTAAATATAAAACCTCGACTCACTTTTGACCTCGCTACGCTCGGTTAAATGATTCGTCTTGGTTTAATGTTTACCATACTCGCGCAATTTTTACCGCACCTTCTCAGTCCCGAAAAGCAGCAGGTAAAATACTATTTTCTGATAATGTTGGCTAATTGAACAAAATGCCAATGAACAGTTTAAGCTCCACAGCTTTCAAAAAATCTTACTAGAACAACAACCAAAGCACTATTTTGGTTTCACAATACATGACGAGATGTAATATGCTGAGCTTATTGATCAGTGATAGATTTAAAAACATCAGGCCCGAGGGGATAAATATTTTCTCCTAGTGAGCTCTCAGATAATAGCTTTTCCTTGCTAAGATTTATCATAGTTGTGCTAATTGGCCCATAAAATTTCAGCATACTTCATTACTCAGGAAAATGCTCAATAATGTAAAAGTACAAGAGTTAGCAATTTAAAAAAAATGATTTTTTCCCCTCAGCTTTCCACACTTTGAAGGCAAAAGGCAAAGAAGGACCAGTGGATATCAAAGTGAAGCTGGCTGGATACAACCAGGAGACTCTGGCCAAAGCTGGAATAACAGACGCGGTAAGAAATGTCATGGTTAGATGATAATTACCCAGAAACAATTATCTGCCCTAATCAGCTGTTGGAATATTCGCAAAAACAAGCTTTTCTCCAAGGCTCGTTTTTTTTGCTAATTAGCCAAAATTCCTAAAAGAACTTGAATACAGCAAGCAACTACGTTTTCAACAATTATCAACTATTCAGAAGGAGGAAATCAGAGTTGTAATTTCAATTTATAATTTGTAGCCTGCCTTGCCGAAAGTCATCGATGACGAGGAAGATATGGACTATGAAGATGAAGAAATGTTTGAAAATCATGGCCATTCTCTCTTTGATGAGGTTGAGCTCCATTTGACAACTAACGATGAAATCAACAAGTATACACCAAAATAAAGAAAAAACTGAAAATGATTCAGAGGAAATCTTACTACAATCCCCATTCTATGCACCCGTTTCTCTCCTCTCACTCTTGGCATTGAAATAAATGAAAATCTGGTACAACTACAGCGCTTGTACACCTTCGAAAAATGTGCATTGAAAACTGAGGAGTAAAATTCTTGTCAAATGTACGATTTTCCTGATTCTCCAATTTGAGCAATATAAAAATCCCTCATTGCATTCCATAGAAACGACGAAATGCAAAATATGGAGAATTTCAGAAGACATGCGTAATTTCCTCAAAATAGCTTGTTCTCATAAACATTTCTATAAGGTAAGCAAGGCACTTTGCGCGCTTATATCTCAGCATCTACTGGTCCTACTGGAACCAAATTTGGAGGAATTCATGAGGACGTATTGAAAAATTTTCATGTCAATTTTCATCCGGATTGGAGGACGCTAAGGTCGCCTTACTGAAAGTGAGGCAAATCAGTTAGGCAAAGGAGAAAAATCAGCCACCTCCTTAGAGACCTCCGATCCGGATGAAAATTGGCATGAAGATTCTTCAATATGCTCTAATGAATACCTCCAACTTTGGTTCCAATCGGCTCAGTACTTTCTGAGTTATGAGCTTCCAAAGTGCCTTGCTTTGCTTACCGCCTGCCTTACTGAGTTTCATGAGAACAAGTTAATAGATAGCTTTGTGAGAAGTTCCCAAGGGAGAAAAAGTTCAACTGAAGGTTGCCATTAGTTTGATTTAAAGATTGAGACAAAAAAGAGGGGAGCCAAATTAAGCAAAAATAAGACAGAGAACAAATAGGGGCCTCAATTTATACACTCACCTGTATTTTGCTTTGGCGATAGCAATACCATCCAACCAGAATTTTTTCCAAAATCATTAGTCAATGTTGGAGACCTTTTTTGTGAGATAATTTGATGTTGATTAGTTCTCGAATCGGGATAGCAATACGTAACGGAATGCTTACAGCTTGAAAAGTAATGAACTTAATAGTGATTAGTTCCTGGATATTTCTTGGACTTGATCATTTCCAGCATTCTTATGATATTTCAGTTAGTATTTAATCAAGTTGTTTTGGCTTCGTGAATTAATTAACTTATTGGCTTTTTCTATTCTTACACTATGAAGGATTTTCATTGAAAGAGAGCAAGCTAGAAAGCAAGAAAGTCATCCCAGGTTGGATTTGAACCCATGAATTTCAGCTTTGGAGTCTTGCCCCTTTCCTCCAGACCGCAAAAATATTCTTAAGATAAAGTTATTTTTAGCTAAAACATTGAAAAGTTCCTGAATACTTCCTGGCTTATCATTATTGCAAAGTTTATGAACAACTGTTGAGCTAAATCTCTTGAATAGTTATCAACCTAGCTAAATAAGATCCCGATTTTGTTTTCAAGAAGTTCCAAAAAGAACTTGCAAAAAAGCTCATTTTGCCACTTCTTTGGGGACTATTCAGACTCGAATGGCTACCTAAAATTCTGGTTGGGGATGAGCTCACTCAGAGAGGCTCTCACTCTCTCTTGTTCATGTATACCAAGAGCTCGCTCCTTTTGAGTATATGGCATATACCTCACCCAGTTGCTAGCATAAATCGTAGCTAGAAATACATCGGAGGACAAGCCTGTCGCCCAAAGGAATTACAGCAATTACCAAGGTGATTTATGAACACTCTAAATTGCAATAAAAATGCCCATGCAGGAGCAAAGCTAACATATTAACCGTTTCGGGTTACAATTATCAGATTTAATTGTTGGGTAAATTAGTTATCAAGGTCTTGATTCAGGCAGCACATTTAAGCTGAACTGTGAAAAGTTGGCAATCTACTGTAATGTCTTTATGGCACCCAGGTGAACAATTCCAACGAAAACAAGTTGCGTGCTTCAAAAGAAAGCCCAATAATTGGGGATTTCTCAAGGAAAAATATTTAATTTAGGCACTAAAATGGCACAAAAGGGGATTCTTCTTTTTTGATAGATTAGGCATGATAGATATTTTCAGAATGTGCATAAATGCAAATCCTTAAAATTGGAGTAATTCCTTAATCCATTTGTAACCAATTCAGTGCGTTAATACAACTGTGGATACATTTTCGGCGCGTTTAAGGAGTATTTGTTATCTTTTCAGAAATAATAACATTATGAAGTATGAATACAAATTAAAATACAACTAGCTGCTTTTTGCATTTTTCACGACACAATAAAAATAATAATTTTAAAAAAGCCCATAAGAAAAGTTTAGCCAAATTGTCCTTGCTTACTTCTTAGCCTAATATTTTAGGTGACAAAGTACATTAATGAAAAGCACACACTAATTGCTAATTAAAAACTAATGAAGCTGCTGGCCATATTCATTTGTCTGCCATGCAGAAACCTGGAAATAATGTGGTTACTCTTGCAGACCAAGGATAAGCCATGAATGTGACTGCTGAAAATGCCATATCCTTGATGGAGAGCATCGAGGATGCAGCACGGAATTGCTCCCTTCGGCTTGAACATGTGGAAGCCTTGAACTTGAGCAATGACTTCACCCAACTCATGAGGCTCTACAACATGTGCGAGCACACGTGGGATCCGGACAAAACGTGGGACGTTTATTACTGGGAGGAATTGGCACCTCCATTAATTGTGTACCTGTAAGCCAATGCCTTCATCCTAGTCAACTTTCTATTTTTAAATTAATTAATAGGGGATAAGAAAAATCTTTGTTAAAATTAATTTTCATCAACTTAGAAAGCGGACAAAAATAGAATGTTCCCCTTACACTAATTGGATTTCATAAGCCAATAAATTGTCATAGTCAAAGTCAGTCTTTTTTTAATTTACATAAGGAGACTCCAGCTCATAAGATCTCCTGTATATCTTTTACGGTGCTTGTGCAACATTGTCGCTACATAATTGTTACTAATTTTCAAAGAGTTGTAACTGTTGGCAAAAAAAGGTGTTTTGCACTATTTGGCAGGATTATGCAAACTCGAGCCTTGCATTTGCGTTTAATAAGAAAATTCGTCAGATGAAAAAGGCATTAGACGACACCTCCACTTCCAATTGCTTTTTTTTTTGGAAAAACTGAAGATATTTGAGCATAAAGCCAAAATATGAGCCGCCATTTGAAGACTTTCGTGAAATGTACCAGATTTTAGAGACTAGTGGATGTTGAGTTCTAGGAAATTATGCCATGTACGTATAAAAGGGGACTTTTTCACCAAAATTGCTATTGAGTAAATTACTAAAGGCTGCATTTCTACAATTTCCGAAAAAACTTAATTGTTTTCAAGAGAAATGCAAAAATATAATTTCACATAGCTACGCCCAAGTTGATACTGGCTCCCTTTTCACAATAGTAGGGGGCGATAGTTTCCCTCGGCATTTCCACCTTTAATTCAAAAGATGTTTTCGTGCTTTTTCCCTTGGAGATTTTACGCTAACAGGGCATTAACGCAAATCGGCTAATAATAATAAGAGGATATAGCTGGATTATAGGGCACTTATTTCCTATCAAAATAACCCAAATTTCCGCTTACTTTTCCCGTTCAAGCAAGCAAGCACGTACCTTAACAGCTCAGTAAAATCCTCTGATGATTTTTTTAATTGACACACCATCACAATTACGATAATATTAGATTTGTGCTGTGAAGAAGCGCCTTTATGGCATTGCTCCATGAAGCTACACAATTGAAATAAATTCATCGCATAAAAAAGTCCTATAGTCTGCTAAATTCATTGCAAAAAACATGCTATTACATTGGTAGTAATTTTTAAAATATTTTAAAAGCATTGCAGAATACTTAAAAAAAATCATTTGATGACAATTTTAAAGCCTTCATCAGTCTCTTGATGATTTTATAAAAAAGTAATACGATTTGCTTGGGTTATAATTCAGTTTACCGATCCGACTCAGCTCTTTTATATCACATTTCTTTCTAAGCAATTTGGGGGAAACTAAATACTTAATGGCCGTGGAATCAAATTTGAGGGATTTTAATTAATTTTATGCCCCTCATATTCCAAGGAACTAATCCAAATTCCGAAGAAGTGAGAAACTACATAGATTCGAACCCCAGACAGTAGGATTAGCATTTCAATGCTCTAACCAATGAGTTATGGAAACTTCATGATATTTGGCTGCTATTACAGGACTTAAACAGAATTTAAGCCAGATAAAGAAATCAGAAAAAGTTAAGGAATGACTGGGAATTGAACCTCAAACAGCTGAATAATGAACCCAGCGCTTTATCCATTGTGCCATAGGATCACTTCAGTAGAAATGGTTTCATGAAGTCTATTTTATTGCTCCCGAACCACAGGACGCTAACACATGAGAGCCAGTGATATTCACATGGCAACTAAAAACCGAGTAGCATTTTATAGGGCACGCGCCAGCCCAGTAACTTCATTAAAACGCTCAAAAATGGTATTACAGAATATAAAATTGTATATTTTGAGCTGGGGCACGTAAAATTGGGTCATGAAATAGCTGAACTCGGATTTTAAAATGGAAAAACACTCGTTTCTCAACGGCACTCACTTCGTTCGTGCTTATAAAGTGGCACTCGTGTTTTTCCATTTTAAAATCCTTGCTCAGCTATTTAATGACCCGACTTGACGTGCCCCAGCTCGAAATAAATAACTATTCTACTTCTTTTAGAGAATGAGCCAGCTCATAACATGTTCGTTTTCATGTTCCATTATTATTACATCAATAAGCTTTGAACATCTGTTGCCCTCCCTTTAGCTATTAGAAAAAGCCATGCAAGCTCTGAAGCTAATAATTAAGTATTACTACATCCTTCCATGCTACCAAAAGTGTTCGCCTTGGCGAACACTTTTGCTATTTTTGGTGGTTTTTTGCCCAAAATGATACGCCAAGGCTTAACTTTGTCTACCTTGTTTTTGACGATTTAGCCGAAAAATTCGCCTCGGCGAACATTTTGGCAAAAAATGCCAAAAAACATCAAAAAATAGCAAAAGTGTTCGCCTTGGCGAATATTTTGGCTAAATTGTCGAAAACAGGGTAGAAAAATGCAATTTCGGCAAAAAACAACAACATTGAAAAACATTTTAAAAAAGCAAAAGTGTACTCCAATGTTTCATTTCCTTCAGGCTGACTCTGCTGAGTGGATTTGTGGGAAATCTGCTGATTATTGTAGCCATTTGTGGCTACAGACGCATGAAAAGCCCCACCAACATTTTCCTCGCCAGTTTGGCATTCGCTGACTTACTCCTATGCATGATCTGCTTGCCAGTCAAGGTAAAATTGCAATTTAAATCAATTGACCCTATTTAACCATTTCACATTTCAGCTGGCTGAATTGTTTGCATTTTCGTGGACATTTGGCCTGTTCCTGTGCAAATTCGTGAACTACATGCAGAATCTGTCAGCAGTGGCCTCAGTGCTCAATTTGACTGTCATGAGCATTGAAAGGTATAATTTCAATCATTCATAACACAGCAAATCCGTTCAAGAGTTTACCTTAAAACAACTGAAAAATCTTCACAACTATAAAAAAGGGCTATTTTTGAAAATGTCTCGAACATTCGTCATTATGAAAAGAAAAGGAAAAATCTACTTTTCCACAGCTTATTTTGGACAGTATAATTGGATTAGTTCCTTAATAATAGTAAAGTGGGATTGATATGACGAAAGCTTTCTTGCGAGGATATTCATGGCGTCCTTAATTGAGGTTGCTTTGACCAAAGATACCTTAATTGAGACACGCTTTAGGTAACAGAGACATAACTCGTAATATTACCATTGTCAGGTGGCCAATTAGGCCAGAAAAAAATGACTATTAGCAAAGGGTATCATGTACCATTTTTCGCAGATGTTACGCCATTGTGTACCCAATGAAGGCCAAATCAGTGTGCACAGTGAGCAAGGCCAAAAAGGTCGTGTTTGTGGTGTGGGTCGCGTCTTGCATTCTGGCAACTCCAACTTTGGTCGTTCAGGTAAAAATGGTGGCATTTTCGCAGACTTTCCAATTTTCAGTTGATCTCAAGCCTTGTCTGTTTCAAAGCAGAGAAAAAAAGCTCATTCTCCAGCTGTAAAATACATTTCATGTCAAGGCTGATGGATTTTCCATTTTGTGCATGAATGCCATATCACTGCATCACATCAATTTCTGGAGCACAACAATGATTGCTTTTTTCAGGAGCATTTGGAAGTTGGCGTGGTCCAAAAAGTATTCCTCTGCGTGAGAGGCGGATTTGACAATGGGGACGGATCCAAGGCAAGCTCCACAATGCCCACGTGGGCGTGGCCCAGCCACGAAATCTACTTCAGCCTCATCATCCTGGTCATTCCTGGCGGATTCATGATTGCAGCCTATGGAGCCATTGCCAAACGGATCTGCCAATGCATGAGGGAACGCAGCTTACTAGGTGGAAATCAGCCTCCAGTAACGAAACCTTCAGCTGAATCGTACGCACTTTTTATTACTAATTGTAGGGCCAATTCTTCAGATTGTCTGCTTAATTCTTGATATCAGTCGAAAAAGCTCATAAGTATTATACTGTGAAGAGACCATAATCAGAAACTAAGACATACTAAGCCTCTTAGCATTATCTTACTTTATTTATTTATATTTTTTGCAGGAGAGCCTCCAAAGTCAGCTATATGAAGAAAGCTCGATCCAGAGCTAAATCTACCTTATCTTTGTCCATTCAACGGGATAAAACCAGCCTAACAGTGCTTTCGCAGCAACGGAATAAAAATAAATCCCTCCATGTTAACTTGCGCAAGAAACTCCCAAAATCGTCAAGCCGAGGTGGAAAGGCTTCGGCCAACAGAAAAAAAGATGAAGGAGGGCACTTCAGTGAAGCCCAAATATCGCCCATGAGCAGAGGCAGGAATTTCAACAATGAATGCTGCTCATGCTGCAAAAATTGTGGAGTTAACCACCTCAAAGTAACCAAGGTAAAACAATTGTAACATGGCTTCATTTTTGAAACATGTTTGAAAATCTTACCTTTCATTAATGGAAACAATGCTGAAGTTTATTTAGAGGGCGAGCTGCGTCGGCACGCGCATTCAGGGCGGCATGGTACGGGTAATTTTCAGCAGCTTAGCTTGAACGTCAGCTGACCAAATGACAAGAGCCGTGATGAGATTTTTAGGGCCCAATTAAGAATTCTCCTCATTAACTTGATGCTGCAGTAATAACTAGCACAATGCCCCGAGAGATTTGAGGCTTTTCAACCATGACTTCCACACCAATTTCCGTCTTTTTCATGATGCTTTGCAAGCCTGAAAAGAAAAAAAGGATCAAAATGTCACTAGAAAAGTAATCAAATAGAAATGGAGAAATTAGTTAAATTGAAAAGGCAAGACAATAATAGGAGAACAAAGACTCTACCATCAAGTGACAGCTACAACATTTGAAACCTTTAGAAAGCTTTTATTTTTTCTCTTTTTAGCAAACCTCAACTATGAGCCAGAACAATCAAATGGAGAAAAGTTTGGACAAAAACAATCCATGGATTCCCATCACACAAGGCTACATTGTTCAGAAGCAAAGTCTAAAAAAGTTTAGACGGGTAATAGTTACTAATGGAATTAGTAATGAATGAAAAGCATCACTAGCTCTAATTTCAGGTCATAAGGATGCTCGTCGTCATAATAGTGGTATTCATCCTTTGTTGGACTCCATACTTGGCATTTTCTTTGCTCCAAGCATTTGGTGTGGTGGATCTACAAGTGCATGGGTTCACTAAGCATGCCAAAACTACATTCACTTTAATGGCATACTTGAACAGGTGAGCAATTTAATTATTTTCAGCTTCAAAAACTGGGCTAATTGATAAAATCCACTTACATAAAAATCACAGCAATCAGTGAGACAAATCTATTATTTTGAGTATAATGTAAAAGGATTTTCAAATTCGAAATAATGGCCTGTCCAAATGAATCAGTTATGAAAACAAGCTGCATTCAAGTCTTCCAGGGAAATGCTTCAATTATTTTGTCAACGTTAAATCATCAAAGCCGGGATCAAGTGATGTAGTTTTTTTCGCTATCATGATAGAATTAAAATGGAAAAGTACCAGAAGTGGGTTTGGTCATCACATTAGCTTTTTGGCTTTTTTGACCGGGGAGTGGCGGAAATAGTTTGTCAAGGGTCGGTCGCTTCTCACGGAATTTCATTATTTGTAAACAATAAAACAAATACTTCTAACGTATTTGCTCCTTGCGTGATGGTGATTTGATCTAGCCCAGAAAGTAATTTAGTTTTCTGCCAATCAAGGCGCCTCATCAATAATTCTTGTCATGCTGCAATGTTGACACTCCCGCCCATAATAAGCAATAAGAGAAAGCTCGAAAGGTAATTAAAAAAACTGAGAATGAATGCAAATGAGGGTTAAGTGATGAATTTTCACGGCTACGTCAATCTGAGGTTAGCAGTGAGCCCTAAAGGAGATTTCGTAACGCTAAACGAAATGCGCCCGTGGCTTACTAAAAAAAAGGGTTGATTAATATGGCAGCCTCAAAATACTTACCTGAATTCCCGCCAAATTGTTAACAAAGTTTCCCCTACGAAAGCTAAAACAAAATAATGAACGTACCTTACTTTCAGTGCCTTATTTCTTCACAGATTCGAAGCAAACAATTCTGACTTAGGATTCTCAGCACGAAGAAACTTGTTTTGAAAATGTGTTACCGTTATCAAAGCTTTGTTTACGGTCCAATTATTTCGGAAAGAGCCACCTTAATGCATTAAATCAAGTGATTAAACCGTTGTTGAAACTCTGAGGCAAATTTATCTCCATGGGCCCCTGAATCATTTTTTAAAATGTATTTGATTATTGATACGCTAAATAGCAAGGTCTATTTTTTCAGGCCGTTGTCATGATTGCAGTGGGACTCTGATATTAGATTCTTGCTTAGACATGCATGAATAAATATTCATTCATTTTTTTGTTACAGTGCTTTAAATCCAGTGATCTATGGGTTTATGAGCAAGAGCTTTCGCGACAGCTTTCACAAAGTGATGTGCACTTGCTTCGGCAGTGGAGCAGAAACGATGCGTCATAATACCGGATACAACAGCCAAATCCAGAGTGAACTGGTTAATCGAGATGACAAGGTGGTCCTTTGCTGCAAGCACAAAGAAAACAGCCAGACTAATCACCATGGCTTGAGAATCAATCGGAGTCGAGGCAACTCTTCCGCTCGATCCAGGTAATTTAACCAGTCAATGCAACCGGACCAACAGTTTTAAGGCAACCTAATATGTTTAGGGCTAACTTTAATGGCTTGGCTGAGCATGGCCAAGAGGAGAATAAGGATACCGGTCGGGCCATGGTGACAGTCAATGCATCCATATGACTATTGTGTCAATGCTGGTGTTGCGCTGTACTCTCTCCGGAGCTACCAGAGGTGTCTCATCAAAGGAGCCAAAATTATGATCAGGGCAGCTCCTCGTGGAGCTCCAAATGGCGCAATGGCGGCTGCTGCAATTGTGCTGACCCGTTTGCTCTGGAGAGCTGTAGAAAGCATGGCAATGGCAGCTCAAGTCGGATCAAATCAGAGAATAATGATGAAATCGTGGCTGCTCCTTCTCTCACTAGGTGGAGCCATGGTGATGGAGGCCATATTTTGCCCTACTGCAAGTGTGGAGAAAAATACCTCAAGAATCATAAAAAACCTACTGTAGTTCAATTTGAAGAGAGCTCCCTTAAGGCAGCCCAAACTGGTGATAATGAAAACTTGTGAATTACATACATTATCAAAATGTACAGAAAATAAATATAGGGAAATTGGTATGTGTACAATTATCAAATTGGTGATCTTATATCTAATATTGCCGTATATTTTCTTGCATGCTTTTCTAAGTGGATCAATAAATACAATATGTTTTTAGCATCATTCCGGATTTGATGATGTATGGGGGCATGCATCAGTGAGACTGATAACGTAAACTTGTTTTCGTAGCTAGCCGCAGTCAGGGCTAATCTCTAATTGATGAAACCATGAAAGTGCTGCTGATAATTTGGGAACTCTTGTTATTGCTTTCCAAGCTTTCCAATGGATTTCTTTTTTGTGAGAAAGAAGCTTTCATTGCTGCTGTAGTGGAATACAAACCAGTGGAATTAAACATGTCCATTTCAGCTCATGCCAACATGATGAGAAATGTCAAGCAATTAGAGGCTTTTGTGCATCAAGCATCCTTGGCTGATGCTGACATTCTTGTATTTCCAGAATATGGGTTAACAAGCACCAAAATACAGTCACTAAGCCTGCAAGAGTATGACTACTTTGCTCAAGAAATCCCCACTCATCCTTTTGATCCTTGCTCAGGTCATGCTCTTTTTTGGAGTATTCTGGAGCACATCAGTTGCATGGCTTTCAAGTACAACATTCACCTTGTAGTGAACCTGATAACCAGGAGTAGCAAAGGACAATACTTCAACACTGCTTTAGCCTTTGATGTCAGGGGCCAGATTGCAGCTGAATATCAAAAGTTCAACATTTATGCAGAGAAGTTCATTTCAAAGCCTGAAGAGCCCCAAGTTGTGATTTTTGAGACGAAAGCTGGAGTCAGAGTTGGATTAATGATCTGCTTTGACATCAACTACCCAGATCCAGCATTGTCATTGGCTGCTCAAGTTGATGTCATTGCTTATCCTACAGCTTGGACTGATGAGCTGCCATTTCTCACAGGTGAACTTTTGCATCCTTTCAATTTCTCATAGCATTGAAATTCAAATGAGGCTATAAATCCAGCCAATTTCAGCTCCTCAATACCACATGGGTTGGGCAATTGCTAATGGTGTCACAATATTGGCTGCTGGCTATCATGACTTGAGCTCGGGGTCATCTGGGTCTGGAATTTATCAATTGAATCATTTGACCTTGGCTTACAGAACTACTGAGAGCTCCCAGTTGTTGCTATCTAATCAACTGTTGTACTCCAGCAATTCAACTTTTCACCAGCCATTTTTCCTCTATGAAGATTTGGCCAAGTATACCAAGGTCCTCTTGCCTGAAGGCAAGCACCAAATAGACTTGAAATATGCGAATTTTGCTTGCCAAATAACATATGATGGTCAAATTACTGCTCACTTTCAAGCAGTGATTTACAGTGGTGAGAGAACTTTTGCCAATGGGCAATTTTCTGCGCAAATCCAAGCATGTGGAATCATCCCAGAAAACTTGACAAATTCGGTCTCTGCCCAATTTGCCTCACTTCAAATCAAAGGCTATTTCAGCCCTTCAAGTGTACCAATGCCTGTAAGCCTGGATGCAAGCAAACTGCCCTTTTTTGGTTTCAGCTACTCAAGGGAGGAAAACGTTGCAACTATGGAATTGATAAAAGATGATGCACATTTATTCAGCTTTGCTCTGTATGCAAGAAAGATGATGTGAGGTCAAATACATGCTAATTAACCTTAGATGTAGTCAGACACCTAATGTAAGCCACAAAGAAACCGTATGCTTCCTGGTCATTCCTGAACTTGGCATCTGCCACCAGATAGAGAGAAGGGAAGAAAAAGAAGGTGAAAAAGCTGTACTCTAAAGCAAACAGGAAGTCAAGTGTGCCCAGCTCCCCCAGGAAAAAAGTGAAGTACACCACGTAATTCACCAAGAAAAACAAAGCTTCGCAAAACCACTGCCAAAGTGTGATGGTAATGATCACTCCGTCAGACCTATCGGTAATATCAAGTGCACTATTAATGCTTGTTAAAAATATTCACTACAGAATGCGGCTCCGAAAATGCACGCATGCAGAGGGCTGCTCTGAAGAAATAAATAAATGGGCCGAATCGGCTGTAGCGCGGTAGCAATTTCCAAACCGTATCCTGTATGTGTAGCAATACAGAATGCGGCTCACAAACAACGCGCAGCGCTGAAAAATAAAATGGCCGAATCGGCTGTAGCGCGGTTGCAATTTCAGAGCCGTACCCTGTACGCGTATGCGTAGCAATGCAGAATACGGCTCTGAAACAGAATGCAGCGGGCTGCTCTGAAGAAATAAATTAGCCGAATCGGATGTCGTGCAAGTGCAATTTCCGAGCCGTACCCTGTATATGCGTACTCGCTATGTGAAGTAATACAGAATGCGGCTCTGAAACAGAACGCAGTGGGCTGCGCTAAATAAGTAGATAAATGGGCAGACTCGGCTGTAGCGCTGTTGCAATTTCGGAGCCGCACTTTGTACTATAATGTAGGACTTTTACCTTTTTCTCTGGGCTAATGCTCTTGCTGACAGCAAAGAAGCCACAGTTCGTGTTGAAGACCTCATTTTGTTCACGCAGCAAAGTAGAAAGTAGAAATCTACGATATTTGATGAGATGAGAATGAACAACCAGCGTGAACATTGGCAGATGTAGAAGCCCCAAAAGGAGCTGTCTGCACTGCATAAGGTGAGAGCAACAAATCCACCTTTGGTGAAGTAATCAAAGTCATAGTGAACCTCCCAACGTCCCAAGCACCGATTCATGAACTTGGCATTACTGGGACGAGCTGGAATGTGCGTGGTGATCCACAGGTACAAAGGAACCAGGACAGAAGCCAGGGAGAGGATTTTTGACAGTTTCTGAAAAGAATCAGATTTTGCAATTTTCAAAAAATGGAATTTATAGAGCTTACTTTGGCACTGATCATCCTCTGGTTGAGGAAGTCAGTGTGGACTATCAGCAAGTAGCGAAAGAGAGCCACAAAGAAGGATTGGCACTGCATGAACATGCTCAAGTAGACAGAGATGAAAGATAGGGCATAGCAGCCCTCTTTGGTGATCAGCTCAGATGGATTCTGCAGGATGAACTTGAGGGCTGAAGAGCCCAAGAAAAAAGGGGCTGAAGTGAGGATCATCCATTGGTGCACATTGATGAGCCTGTTGATGGACCTCTCTTGGTCCTGGTGATTGGCAGTCATTTGCCTGATCCTGATGTTCACCAGAATGCAGCCTGCCAAAACTAGGGAGAACATGGACACCACAGTGAGTGGGTCCAGTCCATGCTCCTGAACTGACATGGCTTCCAAGAGAAGCACAGATGACAAGTTGGCTTCCACCATCTTCAAGGCTTGCTCTGTACATCACTTCAGGCAAGTGACTGCGAGTGAAAGCTGGCCTTAAAAAGCAATGTAGCTAATTCCCTAAGAGCAAGCGTATCCTGCCTAGCATAAATTTGGTTTAATAACTATTTTTGTAAATGGATAGAGCAAAAATGGGGCCTATTATTAGGAAAAGCTGAGAGCTGGCCATGAATTAATTATTCACGTGGGCCTAAATAACTGTAAGTACGACCAGAGGAGTCATTTGCAATTCCGACAAGAAATTCCAAGTTTACTTAACTTTAATATTCAAACATACTATTTAAAAGCATTAGCAATGCTGCATTTATGTTGGTGAACTCAATTTTTATCTTCAAACTGAGTTTTCACACGTGGAAATTGTTTTTTAGTTCATAAATTGCGTTTCATCTTTCTACAAAGCTTTAATGGAGAGCTTTGAATACTCCACCCAAAGTATTTAAAAGCCAAGATCTCAAAAAGCAAGATTATGCTTTCCTGTTAAATGGTCCGCATTTGAGTGCTTGCTTTACCTGGATAAAAATGGCATGCTCACCTTTTTTCGTCGTAAATGTTGAACAAAAATGTTTATTGATTGCTTTGTATTATAAGCGTATTTTTTTTCAATTATTCTCATCTAGTGCAATCGTACCTAAGTAATTGGAGAGTACAGGGTGCCGAAAAATTGCTCTAGTAATTTTTTAGGTCCCAGTTTTCCTTAATTAACATGCTTGTATTTGTCACTTTTTTTTGTTTGCTTCAGCTACTAATTCGTAACATCTGCTTGTGTAACGTACTATAAACACTTGAGAGGCGCTCAAATGACACTGAAACACTTGCCAACGAGCACAAAATGTTGAACAAAACGATAAAAAGGTCAAGAATGTCGTAATTCAAGATTTCCTTATCTGAGTTCTCATTCAAAGTTGCGAGAATAATTAATTCATCTCAAGATGTCGGTCAAATTGTTTCTCCTTATTTGGGCAGCTTCTCAAGTCTCAGCAGAGCCAACTCAGCAGATAAGGTGTAAGTAAAATTCCATAAAATCGATGCAATTGAGGACTTTTGTTGCATTAGCCTTGGCAAACCTTGCTCAAATGGTCGCTGAATACATTCCATGTCCATTCCCGTATTTTCCAATTCCCTATGGATGCTGGTGTGGAATAACTATTCCATTTCCTCCTGTCCATGACGAGCCAATTGATGCATTTGATGAGCAATGCAAAGTTCATGACTATTGCTATGAAGAGATCAACAGTGTTGAGGTTTCTTTTCAAATTATTCTATAGGTCACCAGCAATTGCTTGTTATTCAGCCTTTCTTTGTTGTTGTTGTAGGGATGCAGCCTTATGGACAATTACTTTTGGAATTATGAATGGGATCTAATTGATGGCCAAGTAATATTTACGTTTTTACTATGAATCAGCGGCTGCAGTATTTTACCCACCTTGCAAACTTACCGAAAAACAAAAACAAAATTGATCCAACATTACAATCAGCCAATCTAATATCCCGTTCATGTGTCCCCAAATTCCTTACGATAATGCACGTTGAACGCCATATGGAAAGGAGAAAAATTGTCTTATGACAAACACAAAAGTAAACTTCAGCTGATGCTAATAATAAGGAAAGAAGCAGGTCAATTTTAAGACTATTGAAAAGTGAAAACTCAAAGTTCGTTTCAATTTCAGAGCCAAACTGCATGGCTAATTTTCAATCAATATGTTTCTCACAAATTCACTTGAACTAACTCAATTGCAGTGTTACTACATGTAAGAAACAGGGGAAATAATCAATGTTTATCGGAACATTGCCATAAATTTGTTAACTCGATTCCTGGTTCAACTAGTTTAGAAGCCCTTCTTAAGTGGTTTAATAGCAAAACTCTGTTGCATTATGACAATTTTTTACTTTCCGAAAAGCAACTTTGCACATGAAGGGGATATAAAACTTTCCCATTGGTACTATTGTAACTTTACTTGTTTGTGGGGCGATCAAATAATGTTAAAAATACCTATAATTTTATTTGACGTTTCTTGAAATGTTTTCAAGGAGCCTAAAATTATTATTTTAATGCAATATTTACTTTCATTGCACGAGTATGGCAACTGATATAGGAAAAATTCCCTCTCACTCAGGGGCCTTTTGAATTTTGTATTTTTGCTGGGTAGATATATTATTGTTACCCGTGATGTTCTAAAATTACTCTTCTAAAACTGTTTTGCCATAATGTTCCAGATTGTTTGCTCTGATGATCAGAAGTTGTGCCAGAAAGCAGTTTGTGAATGTGACAAGAAAGTGGCTGAAGGCTTAGCCTTCCAAACAACAATTTCAGGATGCCCAGCAAAAAATCCTGGATGTCCTGACGAATAAACGAGATTGGTTCAGAACTATAAAAAAGTGAATCACTTACTCTCAAATCAATCAATTTCATTTATTTGGAATAAATAGCTCAACAAATAATTGTATTTTTGATGCATTGATATATGCTATAACAAGAAAAGCTTTACTTGCCAGAGCTTGCGAGATTTGATATCACGTATGCAATGCATTAACTTTCAACTGAAGCATTTAAGTATGTGTACTGTAAATTGTCAACAGAAAAAGATTCGAGGTTCCTAGTTGTTGTATTTGAAAACAAGAATTAATTTCTCGTAGTGATTTATGATTAATGTGCAGCTTATTTCAAGTTTAAGAAGAAGTGCAGTTTTAAAGGCAATGCTTTCAAAATTAGTGTTCGCCGCCATTTTGGCCTTTTACCATGCTTCTTCAGCTCAGGAGAAGGGCAAGTGGTGTTTTCATTTCAATGGACTTCTTCTGAAATTAATACCTTTTTACAGGCGTTCCTAATCTTATTCTCATGGTTAGGGGTTACATGCCATGCCCGTTCCCTTATTTTCCTTTGCCTTATGGATGTTGGTGTGGAATTACCTTCAATCCACCTTCACAAGGTCAAACAGCCGACGAATTCGACAAGTTGTGCAAAATCCATGACTATTGCTATGATTCAGCCACCAGGCAGGTAATTTAATTAAAGCTGCTTTTTCAATAGATGCAACCTTAAGGCGAAAATTATTATTGAAGGGATGCAGTCGATGGGACATGTATTTTTGGCTGTACAAGTGGGACATTGTAGAGGGGCAAGTAAGAGCATTATTTCTTTTTTGCTCAACTTTCAAGCAACATAATTACTACTATTTCAGATTGTCTGTCGCGAAAACCAGCCCAAGTGTCAAAAGTTGATTTGTGACTGTGATAAACGAGTTGTGGAAGGCCTGGCTTTCCAATCAACAATTTCAGGATGCCCAAGACGATCTCCAGGATGCCCTAATAGATAACTCTGGCAATTTAAGTTAAAATAACCAGTCAATTTCCGCGCTCTTTCTGCTCTGTATTCAGTATATCTAGTTCAACTGAATATCAGAGAGAGCGACAATCTTGGCTAACTGAGATCAACGCGAGACCTACAATATTTGCAAAGGTCGAACTTATTTACTTGGCGAGGTGGAGTGACAGATTTCCTAAAAAAAATTGAGCCACCTATGACTTCGACCAGTGCCGTAAATAAAGAGGGTTTCGTGAACAGCTTACTCAGCTTTTGCTGAATGTAAGGTTTTGCCGAAATATCAGTGCATTGCTGCCATTAGGTGTTTGGCCGGCCTATGCTAGCAGGCAAGCTGCCAAGTACACTAGAAATTGCCAAAAACAAGCCCTTTAACTGAACTATGTTGCTATTTTTGACTGGGGATTGCATTTTTTCACTAATGCCTTCCTACAACTACCTTCCAAACAGTGAAAAAGGCTAGAAATTATAAATAAAATCATTGCTGGTTTTCATCCCACCCTCACCAATTCCTCACCCCCCTCTCAATTGCTTCAGTGTGACATGAGTCTCAAAAAAAGTTTCAAAATGTGCCAATTCTTAGGCTTGATTTTTTACAGAAATTGAGCTTCCCTGCATTACTTAAAGTAGCATTTTATTCACTTTGTGATGACACTCTTTAAAGACATTTCAAGCCTGTAATTTCTCTGTTTCAATCCAATTTTGCTAGAACTATTTGCAGAAAACCAAGACAGCTAGCCTGCATTCCATGCCATGCCAGTACAAAAACTGTAGCATGAGCAACAGCATTTCTTGACTGCAATGTTTCAGGGAAATATCTTAATATATGGCTTTTTTATCAAAAAAGTGGCCAATTTAGATCCATAGTGTCCAAAGCTACAAGTTTGTTGTGAACCCTTGAGCTATCTGATCAACTAAATGTAAGGCAATTTTCATCATTATTCGATCTGTCATGCCAAAGACAGGTTTCTGGATATGAAGTGACTGAATGAAGCAAATTGCCTTAACTTTCATGAAAATTGACCAAAAGTATACCAAATGAATCCTAAAACAATTAGAAAAGCTACAAGCTTAGTCACAGCTCTTTTCTTGGCCAGTTGAATGAGGAAATAGGCAAAAAACATTTGTTTACATTTCAAAAATGATGTGATGACATCACGAATGGGTGGGCCAATGGTGCAAGAATTTGCCCTACTTTCATAATGGCTGCTGTGGTATGGGATGGCAGTGTTTTAGACACATCCTTTTAGAGACAAATTTTACGGCAATTTTGGCACTTCTTGGAACAAAATAAGAATTTGTCACTTATAGCTCTTAGCTCCACTTCATGCTAATTTGGCGGAAATTTTAAAAATCAAAGCAAATGCAAAAATGCAAATATTTCCTTGAGATTCAATCAGAACTCGACTTTAGTTAAGTATTTAGGTACTTATTTCACAATTACTTAATTCCTTGACAATTTTTTCTTCATCAAAGTTGATTTTTGCCTTCTGTTGTAGCATTTTATTTTTCCATCACTGACTTTTAGCTGCTCGGTTTGTTATACTCTTTCTGTACAGCTCTGACTTCGACCAGAGTTTCGACCTTTGCAATCTGCTCAGCAATGTGCGTTGGATGATCGCCACTCTCTCTAATAATAAAGTTGAACTAAATTTGTCTGATGGGCAATAAGTACATCATGTCTCTGGTGCACGTTACGACCAGAATAGGACTTGATTGGACCCCTCCAGTGGAACCTGTGGAAACCGTGGAGCCCGTGGAGCCGCCAGAAGTCCGGAAGGTTGCCCATTCACCGCTACATCACCACCTCAAAATCACAAAACCTCCTTTCTTAAAAACACCTTTTTCATCTCCTCCAACTCTCTGATTGCTGCTGCTGCTGCTACTACTTATATGAGTGAGTCTAACCTATGGCAATTCACCTGACCTTGAGTGGAGAAGCTGCTAGCCATTGTGTGGAGGAGTTGCTGGCTGCTACATAGAGAGGACCTGCAGCGGCATGATAACGGAGAGAAGCAGATGGAAGCTGATGGAACTTGCTGCAATGCATTGAGTGGAGAAGAAGGAGAAGACTCGGGGAGTTCGATGGGGGACTTCAGAGAAACAAGACATGGACCAAGTGCACATGGCCCATTGAGTGAGCTCTGCCCTGCTATTGTCCCACCAAAGTTCTCCAAAGAGTGCTGAGGCATGAAGAAGATGGCCACAAGAATATTTACTGCAGTACTTATTTCTTTGTATTTGCTGCCATTAATTTGTGTGGTGTTAAAAGCTGAGTGAATAAGACAACCCTGTTTGACTTTGTTTGACCATAACTTGTATAGAGGTTTCCTGGGCAGTTATGCATCCTCGTCTGAGGCTGTTGAGGCCGTTGAGGACGTGGGTAGGAGGCCCAATCACTGGTCTACAGCACTGAAGCTTGCCATGTGATGTATCTCGCCAGAGTTGGAGCACCGAGGCTGCGGCTTTGGGTCCAAGGCGGGTAGACATCCGGCCAGCACCCGGAGGCTGCGAACGGTACCGCGACCATGAAGCCGATGCTAACCATCCTAGGCTTCAGAGGGTGTGACCGTCGCACACCATTTTGGAGGCCCCGGAGGGATTGAAGGCCACTCTCTCTCCTAAAGGTTTGATGACCAAAATACAATGAAGTCCCGGAAAATGTCTTGGTGTGGATCAGGATTCCTGCTCTGCGGCGCAGGTTGGGCCACACGCTGATTGCGATCAGGGTGTGTCTAATACAGTACAAAATCCCGAAGGCTGACGAGCCGATGGGGGTCACTCCGATGGCATTTGGGCCTATGTGGTGCGTAGGCTTTAGATTCCCTTAGACCCAAATTGCGCATTGATGCCGTTGGCGGGTTGGAACTGGCGCGCGGGGAGTGCAAGAAGGTACAGGCCGTGACGTACCACCAGCCCGTTGATGATGTCTTCCATGGACCATTGTTATGATGATGGGCCTACACAAAGTAACAATGACACTGTCTTTCCCGGAGGTGAATGCATGCGTGCAGGCTCCGCATGGCATAGCTTGGAGTATGGGTGCCATGGCAGCCGGAAAGCCAGCCAAGGTGCAGGTTGCGACCTGAGCCTCTGTTGCCTATCCACTAAGGGGCGAGTGAGCGCAAGAGTGTTGCGACACTAGTGGGTCTCGTCCGTGGGTTTGGCCACACAGATGGAAGAAGATGATGTAATTCATGGCCCCGCTGTGGGTAAACAAACCCCAAATAGGCCACGCGTGGAGCCAGCGTGGGAGCCACAAAGGAATATGCGTGTTTGGGGACCCAAAAAACTGGCTAACCTTGGACAAGATGCCGAGGGCACAGGGAAGGTTGGCCGGCCCGCAACTCGAGGAGGAGTGGGCAACCTAAAAAATTCTTCATTCACTGAGTCGACACTGGTTGGCGAAGTGGCATACCTTTTTTGCGTAAAAAGTTGATGCACCTTTGTTTCAGAGACTTAGAAGAAAAACCCTACCACCTGTAGCACCAGTAGTGCTAAACCTTAAACCTTTCTTCATAATACCATAAGTGAGTGTACCTGTGCGTGTGTGTGTGTGTGTTTTGTCTAGGCCGCTCATAGCCTTGACAAAAAATAAATAAACGAGCTTAGCAATTGCAACCTTTTTTCTCTGTGTCACTTGACGCGGCGTAGTAATTAGGACAAGCTTCCCTGTGCTTTGAACAGCGTATAGCTTTTAATTCGGTACTGCCGAATTTAGTACACACAGTAGTGTACTAAGACTAGAATATTGCGTGTGACTCCGTTGCACCTCTAAGAGATAAGAAATACTCCGTGTGACTCCGTCACTCTATTACAAGATAAGAAATGGCTAATCAGGATTCTAGGATCGCTGGACCTACTCTGGCTGAGGAAGTTACGAAAGTAAAGGACCGATTGTTGAACCATCTTGGGATTAATGAGGACACTTTTCAAGGGTACTTATCCCAATGTAACCCGAATGGGAACAGCAGGACTGTCTTGCAAAGTTTTATGCCACACGTTGCCTACCCTGAAGCACTAGAGTTTGTCACAGTAAATCAAGCACAAATAGCAGCTGTATGGGATAGGACCCAAATAGTAATTGTCCCCAGGGAGCCAATTAGACCGTTGGATGACCATATTAAAACAATCATCAGGACTATGCCTCTTAAAGATCCAGTAGGCCAAGTTGTAAATGTGGTTAAATATATTGATGCACTTGATCCTATTTCCTTGACAAGCACGACATGTGCCTTATTATGCATTTGTTTTGGTCTGGATGAGTTCCTAACTCGTATTGAGGAAAAGAAAACTATGCAGCGTATCCATGAGGCCGATGGTAGTTTCCTGACTAACCAAATGCCAGGGACCCATGAAATGGTTGCGACACTGATATCCAAGAATTGGCAAAAGATACGGACCTTTGGAGATGGATTTTCTATTGTAGCGAGGCTTTATGGCCTACAAAGCGATTATTTCCTAAATGAACCGCTTAACCTGAAGCCACAGAAAACCCCAGGCCAGAGTGTGCATTTTCCAAACAATGAGGCGAGTAATGCTGTTCCAGATATGTCTTCGATAGCAAGTCCACCTGGGACTAACCATCACGAGTTCACTACAGGAGCTGACTTAGATGGCCAAAATAAGTCAGTCCTAACCTCGACTAAAATGAATCCTCGTGACTTGCATAACTTGACTAATTCTATCACGCTTCCTCCAATGGAAGTTGTACATAGGATGGTACAAAAGATGTTGTCAGGAGGCCATTTGAATATTCAGGAATTGAACACGGTAAAAGCTTACTACACAAAAATGCATGATGCGAGCACGGCAAATAAAATTATTGCCTCTGCACAAATCACGGCTAAGCACATGGTTGGGGCAAAAGTAGAGTCTATTTTCAGTAAGAATTTAGAGAGAACCTTAAGCATAGTAGATGCTGCAACGAAGGAAAGAATGGTGCCGGAAACTGACGTCATCTATGATGAGTCTGCTCCAATTGCAGAGAGGCTTAAGTTAATTAACACTGATGAGATTAAGGATGTGGAATCAGCCCGACGAGTAATCCTTCAGATGGTTGACCCAAACTTATCCTCAGGAAAGAAAATGATTGAGATGCAGAAGCTCTTTAGTGTACTTAGCACAAGGGACGAGTTTACTTCTCTCCAAAAGCAAATATTGGCAGAGGGCTACTTAAAGACTCCTGAGATAAGTGTAGCCGCTGGAGTATCAGCTGACACTTCTAGGAGCATTTATGATCCGACCACCATGAGAGGTTACATTGCTGTACCTACGAATGGTCATGTTAAGTATGCAAGCTCACAGTCAATGAAGGAGATTAGGCACAAATACACTAAAAAGTTTGACCTACATAGTTCCTCATTAACTGCTGAGAATATAATAAATTTTTTGGACTATTTGGCAAACGAGGCTGGCAGACAGCATTGGTCTCATGCAGCCTTGTTAACAGCTATGTGTGAGGCTTCATCCCAGAATACTAGTGAGTATTTTAAGGGGATGGCTGGAGAAGGAAAAGATGGTATGGAATTGCTATGGCAAGATATCTTTAATTACACGCAGTTTGTACGTAAAGAGGACCCATACTTCCTCATTCAGGAGATGATCCGGAAGCCTACTGAGTGCTTCACTGCCACACTTAAGTCAATCCTTCGACTACGAATGAAGATACATAGCACAACCATTGGTGATGGCGGAGATGCTCATGCAGTTTCTGAAGCCATCTCTGATGGTTTTGCACTCCTAGGACGTCATTGGCCTCAGAATTACCAGTCGTTAGTAAACAAATACAACGACTATCTGCTGAGAGCAAATATACCTGCTAGGAGTTTGCACGCCTACAACATCATGATGAACCTAATTGGTAGTGACCTAGGTACTTATGTGCCAAGGGACCTGGATAGGGCTTATAAAGAGGAGAGGCTGCCAATGGTACCCAATATGCGTGCCAAACCTAGAATTGCTATGGTTGAAGCTACTGAAGAAGAGGTGTTAGAAAGTGCTAGCACTATGTCGGCAGCCTCTGGCCGTAGTCAATGAAGTGCTAAAATAATAAATGAGCTACAAAGCGAGTTGGCTCGAGCAAATTTTGAATTGAGTAGGCAAGCTGTTGAAGTAGCTATGATGAAAGCTGAATCTCCATCCGAGAAAATAAACAGGCTGGGAAAAACTTTTAACATAGATACGTCTAAGTTACCTGAAGGAAACCCTCTTCAGACTGGTGGGTGCTTGTTCTGCAACCAATTGCATTACGCTACACAGTGTACGAATTATCCGAACACAAATTTGACCTCGATTAGAAACGATGGTACATTGTGCCCATTGTGTAAAGGATTGCACCTTGAGTTTAGGGGAGAACAGTGTTGGAAGACACGACCTGCTCGTAAACAATAATGGGACCAAGTACAAAAAATCCCAATAAGAATGATAAAGACAGTTACATCTTGCCTTCATTTATGAGGGGAGAATGTAACAAAGAAGTAGGACGAGCTTACTTTGATTATTTAAAGGAGCAATCTGTAAAAAATGCTGAAATTATGACTCGTGGAAGTGAGGACGAAAAGGCTCTGGTCCTTGCAATAAGGGGTAGAAAAAGTCTGTTTGTTCCTCAGCATACTATGACTGTGATTGAGATTAGCATAATACTGATTGCAATAACGATATGTCAATATTGCTTATTTGGATGGAATTATTGGCCAATTACAGTAATCTGTAGTGGAGCAATAATAGCTTTATGGTACTACTTTGTAAAAGGTAGCACGAATGATGAGCAAAAAACTTGTAGTAATGATGGTATCGTTACACATCTGGCCTCAGTAAATGCTAATGAGGCAGAGCCAGTAACACATTTTGAACCTTTACCGAATCCGGAACTTGAAGATGACATGCTGAGTATATACTCATTAAAACTACATAATGTTTGTGAAAGATATTTTATACCAGTGGAGATAACTGGAAAAATACGTTTGCATGCTTTATTTGACAGTGGAGCAATGGTGCAGATAATATCACGCACCCTTGTAAAACTGATCGAAGACAAAATTGGTTACACTCTGCCTCGGGTCGAAACTAATTATGTAATAAAGAACTTTAATGGGGAAGAATTCCCAGGGAATGAAGCTGTCTCTATTCAAGTTGCATTTGGAAATCGTGTTTTAATCAGACAGGCTGTTTTCCTTGTATCTGATTGCGATACACTATTAATGATAGGAAACTCGTTATTAGTGGACAATAATGTCCGGATGACTAGTAAAGATGGAAAGCACTTTATGGATTTCCCTGGAAAATCTAAACATAAGAAAATTCCACTCTTACTATCAAAAGAGGCTTTCTACCCAGTGGCAATAAATGAAGGGATCACTCTGCTCCCTGGAGAAGAAGTGACCACCATGGCTAGTTTACCTCATGATTTACCTGTCATCAGTAATGACATTCAAATAGATACTGACTCTGACGAAGATGACGAACTTGGTCGTACTCATCACCAGAAAAATGTTTATTCTGGATTGGTGGATAAGTACTTAAACTTTATGCCTAGTAACGAGTACCGCGGAGTGACCTCTGAGGGGGCACTTACTGCAGTCACTCGTAAAGGTACATTCCCAGTAAATATTGGGAATAATACTGAGGATCCCATCTACTTAAATGCACATGCAGTGATTGGGCGAGCCAGGATTGTCAAGAAACAGAAATTTAAGAGTACGGTTGCAGCCCATGTGGCTAACATTAGTTTAAAAGCCCTGGAGCATGAAATGGAGTCATGTTATTGCAATTATTTAGATTCGCACGTAATCGTGCAGTTTACTGATATAAATGGTCTTTCCTTTACTGATATGCATGTTTTCAATGCCTATGAGCCACTAAGGGGAAGTCACAAGCCTTTGATTAGTAGAAAAGGAAATTACGTCTTTATCTCATCTAACCAAAGTGATGGTTACGAGGAGATAACTGATGTAATAATTAGCAAGTTTATGAAACGAGAAAAATGGGATGAATTACCGTGGGCTGTTATTGTTCCAGGACATAAACTTTTGTCTGGTGAACAAAAGCGCATTGTAATAAAGATGAATATGATGGTGGATAAACTTAAAGTAGTATGGCTAAAATATAAGTATATTTGCCCACCATGTATGACCATTGCTTTGTGCCCTATTGAATCCTACCTCACTGGGATGGATAGGGTCATAATAACTATGATGATACATGAGTATGAGAATTACCCACTTGCTTATCAAAGAAATGAACTAGATAAGTATTTTGAACTAAATGTCTTTGGAGCTCATGGTATCATGTCCCTAGCGAACATGCAGAGAATGTTGGCTACTTAACCACGCTTATGTACATAATGATTGGTCAATTACGGTACCAAAATGTGGCTGACGATGTGTGGATTAGAACACTTATGGATGGTGACGTACATGTAGGTGACCCACTATGTATGGCAACCACTGCTGCATTGCTAGTGTTATCTGGGTTACAAATGTACCCTGATGACCTTACCAAAGAGGATATAAAGACAAAATTTGGTAAATTTATACCATTTGTACTTGAACCACCGGGTTGCTCATGCAAACCTTGCTTGGCAAAGAACATGGGCATCAAAGTGCCACTTAAAAGCTTCACTACTATTTATGAAGGTCCTATTGTTGATACCAGTGTCAGACAAACAGTTCTAAAAAGTCCTTCTGAACTGGACCTTGTATCAGCTAGCCTGGAGCTTTCTAAGGATGAGAGAAATAACCAAAAACTATATGATGAGGTTTATAATCTCCTTTTGAAATTTCCAAGTGAATTTGACCCTCTCCGTGTTTTGAATGGAGTGGCAGGTTATACATTTCCATTAAAACCGGAAACGATCTTGAACATGGATTTGGAACACATTCCGGATGAAGTTAGGGAGGACTTTAGGGACCTCTTATTGGAATATAAGACTATCTTCTCTGAAGATCCTAGATCTTATAGGCTATGGAATGTCGAACCGATGAAGTTCCAGCTAAAGGATGATAAGCCCTTGGTGCCAAAAGTATTCAACATGTCAGAGTATGAAACTACCCAGGTTGACCGTAAAATAGCTTTAATGCTGTCATCTGGATTAATTGAGATTGTGGATAAGTCACTTAATAGGTACTCGGCCTGCCCTTGTTTCTTGACTTCAAGGCCAAATGATGAAAAGCTGCCTATGAAGCAACGCAAGCCTCGGCTATTAGTTGACTTAACATCTTTTAATAAAAATCTGATATTTACGACTTCGGAGCACATAGTGCCGCCTATCCCTACCTTGCTAGGGATGTTATCTAATTCATGTTTGATGTCATCTTTCGATGTAACATCCGGATACGATAACTTACCTGTGGACTCTGATAGTGCTGATATGTGCTGCTTTGCAGTAACGTCCCCTCGCAGTATATATAGATCAGTCTTTTTAAAAAGTAAGTCATGCCTACAAGGGATCGCCATTGCTCCGAGAATGTTCGCAGAGCTCCTCCAACAGGCCCTTAACCCTGAGATATTGCCCTTTACATGTGTATATGTAGACGATTTGGTCGTGGCCTGTAAGAACCCTGGCAAGCCTAGGCCTGCTACATTGGATGATTACATACGACATTTAGGTGATTTGAGGAAGTTGTTTCAAAGCCTCAAGGACTTAAATGCCCTATTACAAATTAAAAAGACCCAATTAGGTGTTAAAGAAGCTACAGTCTTAGGGCACCTAATATCTATTGATGAAAATGGGATTATGACTATGCGAATGCCCGATAAATTCAGGTCTGCATTTGATGATTTCCCTATTCCTACAACCAAGAAACAGCTGCAAAAGTTTATTGGGATGACAAACTGGTTAAGCCAGTATTGCCCTAATATGGCTACATACACAGCTCCACTGCTAGATGTATTACAAACAGCACAAGGAAAAACAGGAAAGTTCACCTTCACTGCTTTCCAAGAAAAATGTTTCTATAAAGTAATAGACGAGATTAAAACAGGTATGTCGCTGGCATTGCCACGTTTTAAAGAAGGTTATCTAGTGGTTGATTCTGGGGTAATAAGTACCTCGGCATTATTAATGGAGGTAAATGAGGATGGTAAAGCTGTGTGTGTTGGTGCACACAGCGCACGCTTTCCTCTATCGGTTTGCCTCTCATACCACTCATTTCAACGTGAAGCATTAGGAGTTTTAACAATGATAAACCATTTTAAAAGCATACTATTCGCCTATGAGCGGTTGGTAATAGTTACTGATTGCTTATCTATCGCTAGCGTACTTGCTAGTTCTTTTACTGGTAAAGATGCGTTTACCCATAGACTAGCAGCCCGTATATATTCCTTGCCAGTTGCATGGAAACTGAGAGCGGTACCTCGCACAGAGGTAGAAGTAGTAGATGTATTACTAAATAAATACCATCAAACACCAGAAGGTGAAACTGTATTTTATGCGCCCTACTCTATTGCGGGACAGATTACGAAGGATATTTATTCAAATAAATACCCTCTGCCTGATGCGATCAAAGATAAGGTACTTACGACACAGGAATTACTTACACACGTGTATGATACACTTGTGAATTCTGGGACTATGAGAAAGACTCTACTCCAGAAAAGGTTGCATTGCTTGAATGATAAATGGGTAGATATGATCGGCACGAAACCTCCATTTATACATGACGACACGTCAACCTTACTCCATGCGAAACATGATGATGAGGAATTCCTTGAGGAAGAGATACTTTCAAAAATATCTCACTCATTTCATGGTGAAGCTGATTTTGATTCACCAGTAAATCATATAGAAAATAACTTAAGAGTAGATACAGTAACTGTTAAACGGCGAATATCGCCACATTTACCAGGAATTACACGCAACCTACTCATTAAGTTGCAACAGAATTGTGAAGAGACACAAAAAATAATAAATCTAATTATGCTTTCGCCTCCGGAGAAAGTACCACTAGATGTTGCAGTAAAGTACCGTGTCCTTGACGGTGCCTTGTTGGTCATTCGCAAGAATGTAAAGTTACCTTTTAGTGTTGCGACCAATACGAAAGTATATATGAGTATGCCCAACTGTGTGTACCTTATGGCATGTATACATTTGTTGCATAACCATTTGGGGAGTAAAAAGACCAACACTCTTTTTACCCAATCCATGTATTCGACTTACTCAGCCAGGATCAGTCGTATTATTATTGGTGCGTGCATGCATTGTGCTCTATACCGCCAAGCTAATACTAGGTTTGTTGGGAAGGGGCGTTTCCGCATCCCGACTCAACCATGGGAATTGGTAATGATTGATTTGGCCAAGTTCGATGAAACTTTAGTCAAAGGGTCTTCCGCAAAAGACCTGTTAGTATTTGTCGATGTTTATTCTAAGATGATAATTGCTAAGCCACTATTGGATGCTAAATATAAGCAGGTAGCGAATGCTATGGAAGAAGTAATTTCCTTGTTTGGGGTGCCAAAAACATTACTTGCAGATAATGGTGCCCAGTTAACGACTAATAAGGCCCTCCAACGCCTTGTTGACCGTTATAAAATTAAGGAGTTATGTCATTATCGAACTTTATCGCCATACAAGCATTCGAACGCTTACGCTGAAAATGCTATACGAATAATAAGGAGTGCATTAGTCCTAAACTCTAACTCATACAATATGAAGTTATGTGATGTGTTTAAGACTTCTATTTACGCAATAAATAACCGCCCTCTCACTTATTTGGCATATACTGATGATAAAGGGGTGAAGATTACTCCCACACCTTTTTCATTATTCTTTGATAAAATGCCGACCTATCATTTAGGACGGGATGTATTTGAAATACTTAGTGAAAGCGAGGACAAAATTCATAAAGCTGAATGGCGTCAACGCATGCGTGAATATGATCTCGAAGAACAGTTCCACTTAGAAAAAATGAAGGCTACAGAAAGGCCTTCCTTTAAACCAGAGATTGGTTCATTAGTGTTAGTTATAAAACACCCCATAAATAAACAACGGTATAAATTTATGGATGATTTATTTGAAGTTATTGACATTGGTCAGCATTCGACTGTGACTGTAAAGCCATACCTTTATGATGGGCTTACTCGCGAAGTAAGCCTAGATCATGTTAAGCTTTATAGATTCCACGAATTGTATAGATTCCTTCCGGAGAAATTGTCCAACCTCCTGAAACGACCTTACACTCCGGAAGAAATATTGCGTAAGAAAGCTAGAAATGAGGTTATTGAATTTCTTGAAGGGGCAGCCCCTGAAAGTCATGAATATAGTCTGCGGAACCGCACTAAGGCCTCCAGTATAGTGGCCTCGCAAAGTTCATTAATATCACAGTCATCAGCAACGGACACTGAGCCAAGTGCAATTCACCAAACCTATAAGCGCTCTGGCTCTATTCTCATGCAAAAGGCTGCGAGCTTGTTTAAGCCCTCGGATATTTTGCGAATACAAGAGGAAAACAAGCAACTCGTACACAAGCAATGGGAACAATATGATCGTAAGAAGTTAGAGGAAAAATACCTAGCTGACAATGCTGATAATAACATTGTTCGCAAAGAAGCAAGTGAATCTTTGTCAGACACTGATACAGATGATTTTATTGAACGAGCAATTGCACTAAGTGCACATACAGGGCCTGATGAGGCATTTTATGAGGACATGCTGGTCTTAAGCCAACGTGGCCCTCCTACTTTTGCTGAAATGGCCCAACAAGAACGACTATACCCAAATTTGCCAAGTGTTAAACCTGAGCACATTAGTACTCCTGATCACTCAAACGTCAGTGAAGGTACTCTTGCTGGGGTCAGCCCTGTAAAGTGGGCCTTTCAAGGCCAATATCGTGACCAACGTGTGGCAGATATACCTGAAAGTCCAGAGAAATTTCACACTCCTGACCAAAGTATGTCCGCAACTCCTAACAAGGACAATGATAATATAGAAGAGGTAGTTGAAAAAGCAGCCTCTTTCATTGCACCTTCCAAATTCGATACTGACCTAGAATCTCTATCTGCCGGACTGGAAAGTATGCAACTAGCACTGCCTACTGATCCTTTCGGTGGAAATACACAAGATGATGAAAATGAAAGTAGTGATAGTGATGACACGACTACAATTTATTATACAGCACGTCGTAATCTGCGGCGTACACCGCTGACAAAAAGCATTAAACAGAATGTTCAACGGGCAATCGATATTGTACGACGTCAGTTAGAACTCTCACCACGTAAACGGCCTCCCTCTCCACCAATCGATAATCCTATGGAAGGGCCCAGTGCCCCGAAACCAGAGATTTATGGAGCTGAAGGAGGAGAGCCACAAGTTCGTTACACTGTAATGAAAAGTCCAGTAAGAAAACCTGACTTGCAACCACGTAATAGTGAGTTACCTAGTGCGGGAGTAACGCAAATTGTGCCAAACACTGACGTGCTTGAGCACTCCTCGGCAGGAGATACACCTGTAGGTGTCCCGTATACGCCCGAAAAGGTGCAGTTTGCTCATCCAGCTACCCCTGAGGTTACACACCCCACTGTCAGGCAAGTCAGCCCAGTGGTTCCACAACCTGGTACTCAGGATCCACCTGAGGTCGCTGTACGAGCTCCGTATGAACCAGAAAAGTTGTCTCCACTACGTTTTCTCCCTCATAACCTAAGGAGGAGAAAAAACGTTAACTACCGCGCCATGGCAGGGTTTCGGGAGTATAATAAAAACAACGTACCTGCGAGTTCTCCTGCGATTGCTCAGCCTGTTCCTCTGGAAGCATTGACTCGTCCAGAAGCAGCATTGACAGTTGAACAGGATACAAGTCCTCCACAGAATGGTCAACAGCTCTCTGACACGAACCCTGCGGCGTCCTCGGACCAACCGAGTAGTCCTGCAACCACACCAGTTGTTGAATCAAATGAACCAGGAGCTGCGGCCGCTGCTCAACCAACAGTCGAGCCCGAAATTAGTGAGCCCACTCCAATACGGATCCTTCCCAGACGACAACTGCGGGAGAGAAAGGGAACTGTAGATTATAGGGAGTTGGCGGGCATAAGAAAGTATGGGAAAGAGAAAAGCAAAGCTGGTAAAGAACAAAAATACTTTCCTAATATTCCACGAATAGCTCCTTTAGATCGGGAGGACAAGGAATTCGCCCGTGTTAGATTTACAAATACGAAAGAAAGGCCTGACCAAAAAGAGAGAGAGTTACTAGAAGAGGTAATTCCTAATTGGAAACTGAATAAAAACATGGCTGCAGTCCCTGATTATATTCAGTTTCTTAAAGCGACTGGCATGGATCACCAAGATGATAGCAACATAAATGAAATGAAGCGGCTGCGTCTCACCTATGATGAACTATACAAGCTAGCTTTTAAGAAGTTTAAATAGAGATTCGTAAGAAAGGACGTGATGACGGTAATCGTAGTGCCCATATTTTATGGGGTCACTACCTTTACTTTGTCAGTCCAATATGGGCGCACCGTTTTACCAATCAGGCGCACCCAAAAGTATGTTAATGCAAAATGTCAATTGCGGACTTGAATTTGTCCGCTTGCCAAAAAGATCATAGAAATGGATACTAACGGGCAATGTCTCTTCGCATGCCCGCCAGTAATGTACGATATTCATAAAGGTAATGATAGGATGCGGAACAATGCATTGACAGCAACAAAAACCTTTACACTATACTTGGTCCAGAATGATCACAAGTCGTGTAAAGGTATCGGTTTCACTCCTAATGGTTTGAAAACCAAAAGCAATAAACTAACGAGACATGCACCTTTTGCAGTTCGTTAGCAATGCTAAGAATATGTATAAAAAAAGAAAAGGTTAGATGCTACTAAAGCATTGAACTTGACCTTCCTCGAGGGCTTGTTCAATCCAACAACAATACAAACCTCGCTTGCTTTGACAAAATAAAACGAAGTTTGTATAAGTAACTCGTACAATATTGATGGGACAAATACATTTGTCCTGTTTCCTGACAAATACCGATACAAATTGAGCTTTGCTCGGTACTTAAGTACTTAAGCGTGCCTGCCCCATACTACTATAGTAGGGGGTTAAGCTTACGATAGTTTTTAATAAAATTAATGCTTTATACGAAAGCAAGGAACATGGATAAAACTCTATGCATCATATTACCCCAGCATAGAGGACAAGATTGTATTACTTCAATCTTAGGGCTTCTCAATAATACTGCACTTAGCCCTACTGAGGTGTCAATGGGCCGATTGGCCTGGATAAAGTGTGACTGTTATTTAAAGTAAAGTACTATAAACACGCCATGCAAGAGGGAAGTTGCAGATGGGCGTAATACCAGAGGGGCAAATGCCCCATCTGAATAGTTATGTTTTAAAAACTATGGTTAAAGCTCCACTGAGCTATGTCCAAATGGAACCACTATCCACTCCACGCCTCGCGTGAGTTGATAGTTACTAGGACACTCGTACTTTAAGTACAGCAATAGTTGGCACAAGGCACTGTGCAAGTGGGACACAATAAAACCTCACAATACGTGAGGAGACTTGTGTTGGCACATTTTATATATATAAAATCTTGGAAAGATCTTGAAAAAATCTCAGAAGAACTTAGGAAAAATGCCCACCCTCCGACATGAGGAATGAGCATTAATAAAAAATGACTATGAAGTAAAACTGTTCAGTCATGGAAATGATAGCAATATCATAGTAGTACATGCCACGAAATAAAAACTCGGGTGCAGCGACTACTGTGCCTATAATATCAGAGTGTCTCGACCATGACCTGGTTCGAACAGCAGGCCTGGTCGTGGCGCCTCCGGACTTTGAGTAGGATGGAACATGGAAATCTGTACAAAAATGGGATTCATCTCCCTAAGAAGGGATCTTGAAATACTAAGTACAGCTTTGTGCCTGGGCGAATAATCAGCCCAAACTATGGTCTTCTTGCCTCAACAAAATGTGGGGACCCACTCTCTATTGGAATGGGCCGCTCCCTTGTGGCTACTAAAGACAACAAAAAACCTATATGCTGGTGAACTCATCAGCTTTGGATACAACTGGGGTATCTTGGAGGTGAACAAGTGTTTCCCCATAAAATACCATTTTACATTTCATTTGCCCAACAGTCTATTGTGAAAATAAAGTTCAATATGTGCCGCGTTTCTCTTCTTACTATGGCACGATTTAGTTTATTGATATCATGGATGGTGCCCACGGGCGCCATCGTTTAAATAAAATTGAATAAAATTAGCCTAGCCGCTAAGATCTTTTATAGTTTAAGATTCGAAAACATACTTACCTGAATTTTGTGTGACTGCTCACTGCAGTTCCCACAAAATGCAGAAAATTGTGGAGGGGGGGAGTATATATACGTAGCCGCAGGAAATGCAGCCTGCGCCCCAAAAAAATTTCACAAAATTTGAGCGCCCTCGTGCTCTGAGAAAGTATTGTAAACAAAATTTCTAGATAAAACTGGAAATGGCAAACTGCCGTGAACCTATAAATCTGAATGCTAGCACATAAATGTCGCAAAATCTGCTTCATATATTATTATTAGTGCTAACCGAAATTAGCTGAAAAGATCGGTGCTGATAACCTCAATCTTTTAAATCAATTTCGGTTAAGAGCACCCGAACTTGATGCACGCATCAAGACCGAGCTGGAATGCAGAGCTATAATAGCTATGCAAGTCAGTGATAACAGATAAAACATAATCTATGAGTCTGTTCAAAATGGCTAGACAAAAAACATTTGAGCAAGATAGACTGAAATGTGAGTTGCATTGCGCAAAGACGCTGAGCCAGCTTTTGTCGAACAGATACCCGACTCCAAGGGGGGCAAAAAGTTGTTATGGAACAAAAATCCAGAGACGCTCCCACACTAGAAAAATCCAGTTTGAGCGGCTTCGCTTGGAGATGGAGAATGGTGGCGCCACCATGCGCCTAACCACGAACCAAAAACGTTTTGCCCAAGGCTAAAACGAACAATGAAGATTGGAACCGCCGGTGCACCTACAATTCACCTGGGAAGGTTTTTGAACCTAACTAAACTCAAAAATGGCCATACTCGGCTCGAGTGGTGACTCAAATTCCGGGATTTATTATGCGGGTACAAGGAATAAAATAAAACGTTGCATAAAAGTCAAGAGAATGAAAATGACTAATGTTATAATGATACCGCTAATGATCGCCAGATGGACCAACAGATGAAAAGGTTCAAAGTGCACAAAGATTAGGCATATTGTTAAATAAAATAAGTGCTGAAATATGGCTGTCTTGCAGCAGCCACATGACTCCCCTCTTTTTTAGTGGAGAATTTGAGTTACGCTAAACACAGCACTAGCAAAACAAGCTAGGTCAGCACAAAATGTAGACTGACATGTGAGAAAATGAAAAATACACGTTTTCTAGCCTGATATGGAAAAGAATATTGTGCCATTGCCTAGTGCTTGAGCTTGCTTTTGCTATGTGCAATGACATACGGCCGGTTTTCCAGTCCTGTAGGGATGATACGAATCCCAAGCCACCTTCAAGGCCTAGCTGGAATGCGGGACAATTTCCCTTGCATCAAGGCTGAGCCGGAATGTCAAAGGAAAAAATGCTGCAAATTAGCATTGGTAGCCCATAAGCACCAACGCTCAGCCGGTAGTAATCGCAGACACTCAAATAATGGTGATGCACCAAGCCCGAGCTGGAATGCAGGGCTATAGTAAACGCTGTTCTTGAACATTGAAGCATCGTTTGCAGTGTCAAGACCGTCAAGGCCGAGCTGGAATGCTAGCTTATTTACAGGCCCGAATCTGTGGATTTGGGCCGCTAATGATTCGCTAATGATTAATTATGCAATTAAAATGCAATTCTTGACACCTGAGATATGGTCTATGGTCCTTTTGGCCATGTAATGTAAACAATTGGATTCGAAATGTACTTGGCTATGATAATGAACTGCTGAACTCGACTAAAATGGTTCTGATCTTCCTACTGAGTTGGATAAGGCTGAGCTATCTACTGAGGTAAACGCGAAATGAGTTGCGGCAAACACAGTAGACACAAAAAGTACTATGTACGTGGACTTTTATTCCCGTTTGGGAGGCCTCCTGGCTGGTGGGGGCGGGCTGGCCTTGGGCCACGTTGGGGCCAGCCCTGGCCGGTGCGGTGGCCTACCGGGAACACGACGATTTCTGCAAAAGATAAGATGAATATAGTGAAGCTGTGATGGCTTAAGTGAATAAGTTAGACTTACTAGACGACCCCCTCCATGGGGTCCTCCTCCGCCACGAATAGGCGGAGGACCCACGCTGACACGCAGGGGAGGTCCTGGGGCTCATCCCAGAGCCGGCTCACGAGCCGGTAGAGGCCCCGGGGCCTCGCCTGGTGGACCCAGGCCAGAGCAGGCAGGGCCACCAAGTAATAGGTGGCCGCCCCTGCCACGTTCAGGGCCACGCCCTAGAGGATCTCTTCGGCTTGCAATACGAGAAAAAGTCGAGCTCTCGAGCTTTGACCAAATAGATAACGAATAATGCACTTACGAAGCCCTGAACGGGGCAGGGAGGGCACTCCTCGTTGCCCAAAGGGGCTGCGGGCGGGGCCGCAGGTGGCTGGGGCCACCCGGCCGCGGACTCGGCCGCGGGGGGCGCCCCTACGGGAGCCTCGGTGGCTGGCGCCACCGTTGTGGTAGTAGGATTCTACATTCCCAATGAAAAGATACAGTTTTACGAAAGGATTCAACGGATTTTATTCGAAATAAAAACTTACGAACAAGCCGTGAAGGAAGCCCGCCATGTTTTGGACTTTTTAGTAAACAAGGCGCGCTACCAGAAAAATCCGGTCTGAAATCGGCCGAATTTCGCGTAAAAAAGCCTCTTTTTATTACGCGCCTCTACGTAAAGTCTGGGAGCGCTGTCTGATGAAGGTAACGGCTTCGCTAATACCTGCTACCCCACTTGAATTCGAATTCTTTATTACATATATATAGAATACAAGTACTATAGTATATACTCGAGTATATTGGAAGCTTTGAGATCAAAATAAAAACAAGACGAGTGCAAATGCAAAAAGCCGGCTTTAAAAAGTATGCGAGGCCTCGAAAAGTCTGCGAGTCCTTGGAAAAGTGGAAAAGTCCGCGAAGACTGCGGAAAGTGTGAGTTTAAAAGTGATAAGCTGCACGCGATGGACAAAGTGCGAAAAGTTACAGAAAACGCGCTTAAATACGTGCGAAAAGAGAGCGTTCTTCGTCTTGCAATAAGTTTGTGGCGATCCTTAGTTGGCATCGCTGTTGACGTCTTGGGAAGCCTTTGATCCAGCTGAATCCTGGTCCTCATCTGCGATTGAGAGAGGTTCAGCCTCATTGACTTCGTCTTTGTCCGGAATGGACTCTGCTGCCGAATCCAAGCGACGGTTATCTCGGGCTCGAGCCCGGCGAGATCGTCTCTTCAAAGTCCGCGGCCCGCACCCTTCAGTAACAGGTACCTGAAAAGGTGCATGAAAAAGAGTACATGAGTAGCCTGCTTACAGTTCATAAATTGATAGGTCCTTACCCAGCCCTTGGGATTAGGGACGTCATAGATGTGGGCCAGCCCTGACATGATGCTGGGGTTCCGGCGTAGTGTCCCATAGGGGTCCATGGCAGCCATTGCCATTTGGAGCGAATGGACATCAGGGTCACGCATAGTCGGGGCTGGTGGCAAAGCTCGGACCTCTGGTGTACAGCAGTGAAATACCGCTGCATGCTCAGATGGGGCCTTTGTTGGAAGCATTTGCATGGCTCCACTGGCAGCCGCTGACTCCGTACGAATAGCTCGAAACGTGGCCACGAACCTATGGCACCATCGTGATGTCCACATGCAGAAGTACACCAACATGCCAAGCAAAATCTGTAAGGAAGAGGTGGTAAATAAAATTTGGCCATAGTTGCAAAACTAGCCATAAGGTTGAACTTACCAAAGCCATCCCAATGGAGGCTCCAAGACCGATCCATCCCATTACACCGTATCGGTGATAATTGAAAACCTCATCGATCCAGTCCCTCTGAGGGGCAATGGGATGATAACCATTTGGTACCGCTGGCATTAAATCTCGGGGGTCAAACACCTCCACTTCAAAGGGATCGACAGGAGCTGGGTCAAATCCAGGTCCACCCTCAGCTTCAGAAATGCCACTCTCAGGAATAGCAACATTAGGACCTACTGGGCCCGTGGTTTGAGAATCCACAAGCGCAGGATCCACTGTTGATGACTGGATTGGAACCTCCGTGGGAGCCTCTGCAGAGCTGCCCTCTGGAGTTAGAGAAATCCAGGCTAAAGTGACCATCGCGAGTTGATTGGGATTGGAATATCTCGAGAAAAGTGACCAGCTTGGACGAAGTCCGATGGGAGAATGATTAACAATAAGTGAAAGCTGAGAGTTGCAACTGCCTGTTGCACCCTCGCTACGTCTCACGACCTAGGAAGTCAAAAATGTCCGTGCAACTCGACGATGAGCGTGCGCGCACGCGCCCATCTTATAAAGAAGTGGTATAAGTCCTGTTAACTTGTTCTTTTTTACCTAGACAAAAAATGACCTTGGGTTTTTTAAAAGGGACAACCCACGCATTTAAATGCCCGAGAGTGTGGGGCATACCTGTAAAGATGCGTATAAAAAGGGCAGTTTACGGCCTTACAGCAACAGTCTGGAAATGAGCGATAGCTTGAATAGCCTCGATAACCTAAGGATGTCTCTGATCACCGAATCCATGGAAGGAGAATCTGCATTGGTCTCTATGATGGAGACTGATAAGACTGGAGAGTTCAACGAGCAAGAGGTTAGTGAGCTCCTAAAGGATGATGAGCCAGTTATGGATCGCAACATGCCTGCTGTCAATATTGAGAACCAAGCCCAGAATCAGACGACTAGGCACCAGGACCAAGAGGAACCCCTCGAGGTCCCATTGGAAAGGGTATCCTCCAGTTTGGGGTACCCATTGCCATTTGAGGATTTGATCAGGCCTCCCCACATGGAGGGGCTACAGGCCTATGCGAGGGAGGCGAGCCGGACCAGAGCTACTTTACAACAGCATTATGATGCAAGCCTGTTGAAGATAGCCACGAAGGAGGTCATGACCGTTGGAAAGGAGGTGCCCTTCGACCTGACGATTCGGATAAATGGAGAACCCTATGAACGGACTGAGGCCCGTAGGCCATTGAAGGTGAAAAACTTCGATTGCATTGAATTGATTATCGAGCCAGTGAGTAAAGGTGGGGAGATTCCCGATTTCCTTGTTATATTTCCGATGCTAGACAATCTACCAGTCTACAATTTGCCTGACAAGATGGAATATGACGAGAATGTCCATAAGTTGGCCAATGTCAGAAGTTGGTCTGCCGTCCAGAGCCCAACAGCTGTTGGGTATTATGTTCATGGAATCCGTGGACAGGGTGGAGCTCAACTCCCTGTAGTAGTCTCCAAACATTATACCAAGCGAGGCTGCATTCAGATCATGCCAACATTGGACTCATCATTTTGGGATCCACGGATGTTCCATGATTTGACGTCACCTTACTTGCAACTGTATGTGGGACCGCCGTCCTGCCTTAACAATGGTGTGGCTCAAGCCCCACGAAAATTGGACGTGAAGATCGATATGACCGCACTCCTGCCTACCATGGTAGCCCAGTTTGTTGATCGAGCCATTGGAACGTATCCGCAATGCGTGAGGTACACCGCCGGGGCCAGGCCCCAAAAACTAGCCGCGTTTGTGGAGAAGTCTTGGCAACAAAAACCAAGGCGAGGACCTAGATTGTACGCCGATGTAGCGCGCGGGCGCCCTTTTGGCGCAGGAACGAATGGACCAGACATATTGCACGCTAAGCGCTCCAAAGTCGATAAGAATAAGGAGCGTGTGAACTATCTCCTCCAGACTAAAATGGAGGAAATGACCCCCAGCGACATCAAGGTATTCACTGAGGCGATTAATGGATTTGTCGGGCAGTTCTGAAAAATGAAATTACCCTTCAAAATCGAATTGTACATATTGATAAAATACTTGGTTGTGGGCCAATACTCTTAATTTTTACCATACATGTCGACATGCTATGATAATAAAAACCAATGGCAAAAAGCAAAGAGTGTCTAGACATAGCAAGGTGGCGTGCCCACACTTGTCTGGGCTTATAAGGAAAGTTAGCGGTCTTGGGGCCCATATAGTTTCTGATCAGAAGTTGTGCTGGTAAGATGTCGTGTGAATTGGTCTTTATTCTCACCCTTTTTGGGATCTGGCACTTGGGGCCTGTCCAACTACCCAAATACTCAGTTCGTACTGGATGAGGCACTTTGCCATTCCGGACATGCCCTAGTTCCAGTTAGAGTGGTCCACCACCCTAAAATGGTAAAAAAGGCTATGGTGTTAGACACGAAGGATTACAGTGGCCTTTTGCAATCAACGATTGGCGTCCTGAATAATATTGACACTGTGGTACAAGAAGTTAAGGACACTGTGGACTTGGTCCATATTGGGAATATGTTGGCAGTTGGCGAAGAAAGTACTCCTAACGCCATCGACAAAGCTTGTTCCAAACGCCAAGGGTTTGTACCACTTGAACTTAAAACCAAAGAAGACATGGACGTTTTTCTAGAATTATTACGTTATACTGCCAAGGAAAGCCCCCTCGCTACTAAGGTAACTCTATGTGTGAAATTTCGACTTGTCAATGAGGTACCTATGTCCTTGGATGGAAAAATCACATTTCCCCAAGTTGGGTATGAGAAAAAACCGGACGATCAGATTATTGCAGGTTACCCGTGTATCACGGGGTATTTCACTGTGGGACAAGGGCAAAAGACTATGACTTCAGTTAAAGCCCATGCGCCACACAGTGATGGGAAGGCGACGATGTGTGTCCAAAACGACTTTGTCATCACCCATAAGGACTTTGTCAAATCTGAATTGTCTGGAAGGAAAAGCTTCCTTGAAAAGGCCTACAACGCCGTGATGGCCTTAGCAGAATCAGGTAAATCGACAAAATTCACTGACGGTATGGTAGCAAATACCACCCCACTGAAAGTTCCACCGAAAGTTTCTTTGGCCTTCCGACTACTAAAAGGTTTTAGCAAGGTCTTTTTGAAGTCTGGGTTAATACCGAATGATCTGCAGCAAGTATTATCATATGCTGACACAGTTGTGCAATTTGCCAGAAAGTTTGGACAGGCAGGCGCACGGTTCAGCATACCTACTCTGGCGCATAATAGTGACAGGAATGCGGCCACCATTACAAATGTTTATGAACCTTTGGCGAACACTGAGCAGAGTGGAGATTTTGTCACTCAGGGAATAGTTGGGTATAAGGAAATGGACCCTACCCCTGAGGTCACATATCATATTGTGTCACGAAGCAAAAACGGATTCTTGTTGCATGATAGGTATTTGACCCGCCGAAGTGATCTAGTGTTTGTGTCTCGGGAAATACCCACCTATAGTGATTGCTTCGTTCATGACCATAATTTAACCGTGTGTGAAAACAAGGACTTTGACTTGACAGAAGGAGTCCAACACTGTGCTAAAGTACTTTTAGGGCTAGCGCTGGGTGACCCATTTGACGCCTGTGAATTGGAGCCACTTAAAACTAACACGCTCACTGATGTGGGATGTGCAAATTATAAAGGGTTCTTAAATTTGGTCTCAAGTGCAATGATTAATAGGACTTGTTTAAATGACTTCAAGAACTCGATGGTATTGGAACCAGGGTCCTACCAGATCCTTAGCAATTGTAAGGTTTCCCTTGGAACTCAAAGTACTGGATACGAGGACTCTCCTTGGGAAAGTGATATGGTGAAGTTCTTTACAAAATTCCCTGAAGATGAACTTGGAGGTTTATTCAATAATTGGGAAATAATCCTGACGGTGAGCCTATTGTCTGCAGCACTGGGATTCACGTGTATGGGCATATTGATTTGGAAAAGGCGGCGAGTATGCAGCCGATGTTATGATGATGGAGGCTATGTGAGACCTAATACGTCCCGCTCACGGCTTCGCTACAATAGAGGAGATCGCAAGAAAGATGCTGACCAAAATCAGCGCCTTACTGTGCGAATGAGTGGCCTGGGAGGCGCGACGTTAGTATAATAACTGTATCAACCTTAATGTGATGTAAGCGATCAATGACACCTTTTTTATATTTTTAGAGCTTAAAAAATATTTCAAAAGCTGAAAAAGTTAGGGCCGGGGAATGATGGGCAATAAGTACATCATGTCTCTGGTGCACGTTACGACCAGAATAGGACTTGATTGGACCCCTCCAGTGGAACCTGTGGAAACCGTGGAGCCCGTGGAGCCGCCAGAAGTCCGGAAGGTTGCCCATTCACCGCTACATCACCACCTCAAAATCACAAAACCTCCTTTCTTAAAAACACCTTTTTCATCTCCTCCAACTCTCTGATTGCTGCTGCTGCTGCTACTACTTATATGAGTGAGTCTAACCTATGGCAATTCACCTGACCTTGAGTGGAGAAGCTGCTAGCCATTGTGTGGAGGAGTTGCTGGCTGCTACATAGAGAGGACCTGCAGCGGCATGATAACGGAGAGAAGCAGATGGAAGCTGATGGAACTTGCTGCAATGCATTGAGTGGAGAAGAAGGAGAAGACTCGGGGAGTTCGATGGGGGACTTCAGAGAAACAAGACATGGACCAAGTGCACATGGCCCATTGAGTGAGCTCTGCCCTGCTATTGTCCCACCAAAGTTCTCCAAAGAGTGCTGAGGCATGAAGAAGATGGCCACAAGAATATTTACTGCAGTACTTATTTCTTTGTATTTGCTGCCATTAATTTGTGTGGTGTTAAAAGCTGAGTGAATAAGACAACCCTGTTTGACTTTGTTTGACCATAACTTGTATAGAGGTTTCCTGGGCAGTTATGCATCCTCGTCTGAGGCTGTTGAGGCCGTTGAGGACGTGGGTAGGAGGCCCAATCACTGGTCTACAGCACTGAAGCTTGCCATGTGATGTATCTCGCCAGAGTTGGAGCACCGAGGCTGCGGCTTTGGGTCCAAGGCGGGTAGACATCCGGCCAGCACCCGGAGGCTGCGAACGGTACCGCGACCATGAAGCCGATGCTAACCATCCTAGGCTTCAGAGGGTGTGACCGTCGCACACCATGTCGCATAGTTATGAGCAGAGCTGCCAGATTATTTTCATCAAAAGACGACTCACTTTTGTCAAAAATAGCCGGGATCAGCGTAAGTCGAAAATTTGTCCTAAATTAGCCGGGTTATGGCAAAACTAAAAAAAACCGCTTAGTTTATCAATTAAATGTTATAAATATGAAAAAACGCCGCAAATTCGTCGAAAAATCGCCGATTCTTAGCTTTTTTTATAACATCTTCAAAAATAGCCGCATCTGGCAGCACTGGTTAACTGAGCGCACGAAATATCAGATCGTGTAACAAGTCAAGCTGAGTCCGGCGGGCTTAATCAGTACGTTGGCTGAATTTTTGCAAGAACTATTTGCAAAATTGCTACTTTAAGGCTCGCGTTTTCCCAGTTTTTCCGTGCCAGTACAACAACTATAGCATGGCAATCATGATTACCAGAAAATTTTGTTTCCTCAACTTATTACAAGTAATGGCTAATTTGCTGAAAAATTGGCCATTTTTATTGAATCCACACCAGATAAACTTTTTTGTTTTGAACTCACACAGAGCAGAGCTACAAAAAGTAAGGCTGTTTCTTCTGATTTGATCCATCATGCTCAGGTCTGGATATGATGTGACTCATGATCCAAAATTCCTTGACTTTCATGAATCTTACTCAAAATGGTACCAATCTAATCCTTGAATCAATTGTGCTGTTACAAGCTCAAAATGAGCACTTTCTTTGCCATTTTGTTCCCAACAATTCCAAAAAACGTTTTGTTTACTTTTAGTCAGAAGCGCTATTTTTTCGCAATTGCTACGCGCGCTTACACGCACGCCAAAGGAACCAAAAATTCCCCGCCCCATCTATTGCATTTTGTTTGTCTTTTGTTCCCTATAGTAAAAGTACGATTAACCAGTACAGTTATGCGAAGGTGAGCCAAAGAGTAGTAGCGCGCAAAAAGTAAACAAAAACGTAAATAAACAACGAAAGCGGTCTTGCAAAAAGGGTTTTGTGTCGCACATTTTTTGTACCTTAAAGTCATAAGCGAGCACATGGAAGGGTTGCTATTTTGATTGTTGGACCCGGGCTATAGGCTAGCTCAAAACTCGTTCGGAACTATTCCGCTAGAAGGTGCTAAGATTTGTTGTTGGTGGAGCGTGAGCGACCATCCGCTCTAAATATATTTTAGCCATTCGCTCATTCAAAGCGCCAAAATGTAAACATAATAAAAATATCCACGCTTGGATACACCTTCCCGCTACGCTAGCGCCATCAAATTGTGTAGCGGCAAAACGCCTGAACTAAATCTTTTTGCCTAGGCTATAGGCTCGGTGGTCTGAAACGACCAATGTGGTCATTTTTGGGTCGTTTTCATAAGTGCAAAAAAAGCCACCTTGGCCAAAAATGTCCCTTTTTTGCTGTTTTTTTTGGGCTGCTACTTTTCGCAAAATTGGTCTTTTTGGATTTCTTGAAACATTGTGGTCGCAAAAGTGGTCGGAAGTCCCAAAATCCGCAGGCAACTCTGCAATTCATCTGAATGCTTAATTCCTGCGAAAAAGGTGGGACAATCCGTATGTTTATCAGATGAAGAAAAATGTAATATCAGGTTGTTGTATATTGATTACTCAAGCTATACATACTATATAGTTGTAAACAAAATTAAGGGGGTTATCATTATGTCTGAACGAATCTCTTCTCTCACAGGGGGGCATCACAAAAGTGTTATAAATTGGTAATTGAGCGGCGTTTAAACCGTGCAGGCGCATTTGCAGCTCGTTGTCACTGGATATGGCACCTTGTACCATTTGCACTTTCGTTTCTTGATGCTCTTCGACTTGTTCTGACGCGTTTTGCAGTGCCACCGCAGAATCTGCAGCACCTCAGTTTCGCTTTGCACGCATTGCATTCCCTGAGGCCACGAGCAGCCTCGTTGCTTGGACGAGCTGCCATTGGTGCCACAAGAGCCTTGGCGGATCCAACGGGGCCAAAAAAATTCACCCACATCTTGCCATTGGTAAATCACTGGACACGAGGACTTGCGAACCAGCCATTGCTGGAAAATGGCCACTGATTGAGGGTCCACATTAATCGATCCACTCACTTCTTTCAGCTCCTCCCGCAACTCTAGCTCGTCAACTTGCTCCAGCAACTTGGACACTTGATCCTCGCCCATTTCCGCCTGAAAAGATGTTCATTTATAATCACTGGCCACGTTGGTTCAAAAAGTAGTTTTCACGCGCGTAAGAAATTCCGCCAAATCGCCAAAATCTCATTTTGTCACCAACTTTCAGCTTCGTTTGGGGAGAACTGTAGCCATGAAAAAAAGCTCAAATTAGTGAGAATTCGTAGAAAAAGGTTGAAATTCATCTTTAAAATGAAAATTTGTCTGAAACACTTTTCCATGAGGGAAAGCAGTAGAACAGCCAATTTTGCCTTCTTTCAGGATTCTATCACTTTTGTTTGACATCGAAAGACATTTGGCTATTATGGCTATGGTGATAATCAGACCCCATTTGTAATGATTATTCAGCAAAATTGGCTGCGAAAATGAACGGAATTGGGAGCTCTGAAAGTCAATTTTTAGCTTAGAGCCCTATGAAAATTGACTCCGACGATTTCGCGAGTTTTTCCCCGCGCGTGTCAAGAAGGGATTTTGAACCACTCTGCAGGCCTTTAAAAAACTCTCCAAAAAATTGCTAAAAAGTCGGCTCAAAGCAGGATAATTACTTTTTGGTCAAAATAGGCCATGGAACAATGTAGGCAGGTTGTAATATGGTACACAGCTTGCTAGTACGGGAAAATAGCCAGGTAATGCCTGAGGCCAAGGTTGTGTCCTTTTCCAGCAAGCTGGACCAGCAGCGCGAGGGGTCGGGAGCAGAAAAATGCCTGGCGCGAGCCGTGGGGATTGGGTATATACATGCAGGAGATAATTTGAGTCTGATCCTTGAGAAACCACTTTCTCAAGCTGCAGTTGCACTACTGCATATTAGCACAAACCAAAAAACAAAATCATTGAACAGCATGTAAGTTACCATATTATGCTACTGTTGTAGTAAGCCTAGACAGCAAAATTAACTTTTTCCCCCTCAGGATTTCCAAGCATTTCTTGGTAGCCCTAATTTTTAATTTCGTTTCCAAGTCGCTCAGCTTGGAAACCTTTGAGCAAGGTACGTTTAAAATCCTTAAAAGAATTTCTTAATGACCATTTCTTCTTTATTCAGCCCCTGTTGAAGCTCTGCAAGATCGATTCGGGCTAGCGAGTGAACGCCAAGGAGGCTCTGAAGGAATTGGGGTGGGATGAAGAAAAAAAACTCTTTTCAATTGGCTAAAACTAATGAGGCATCCATATCATTTTCAGTCTGCTGTTGCCATTGGAGTGGCCAATTTGGCCCTGACAGCCTCATTGTATGCGGATAATGACAGCAGATTCAGGGAGTTGAACAACAAAATCGACTCTCTGCATTTTCGCACCAAGGATTTGGAGGACTTTTTGCCCTTTTACTCCGGCCTCGCCACAGCTGATACCACAAGCTACTGCAAAGCCGTAAGAGCCAAAGGCTGCATATAATTCAAAGCTAGCTCAAAATCACTTGATTCTCTTGCAGATCAATTTTTTCAAGGATGGAGTCGCGGCCTCAACGCAATTCCTCCAAATTAGAACGGTCCTCATGAACGCCATGTTCATCCCAACAGTTTGTTAAAAAATCAAAGAATAGCAATAAAAAAGGTCTCACCGCCATCAGATCATTGTTCCCCGGCTTTTCAATGGCCATCCACTCGGCTTTGAAATCCGCGCCCATTTTCCGGAGCAGCCTGGATTTCTTCAGGTTCTTCTTGGAGGGCCTTTTCTTCAGGCTGCTCCTGAATTGGAGCGGCTCGGTGGGCTCAGTGAGGGTGACAGCCCTTTGTAGGCTGTTGGCGGAAGCCTCCTCGATGGAGGGCACAGCCAAGAGCAGGAATGTGACACATAAATGCATCATGTTCATTGCTGGGGCGTTCGTCATGATCTGGAGGAGACTTTTGGTTGTTGCAGCAGCAGCAGCAGCTAGGGGAGGCGCAGCAGCATTAGCAAAAGTCTTGTAGACAGGACACCTGACGGTGCAGGGGCGCCATCATCCTGGAGCTCGACAACTTGGAGCCCATCTCCATCCACTGTAACAAAAGCTACTTCTTCTTCTTCACCTCTAGCTTCTGATTCGCCTTCATGATGCATCATCACACATAGGGGGCCGCGGCACAATTAACCTCCAGCACACTGGGAACGACAAACCTAGGTGAAAATTGCCAGGAAGTGGCTTTCATACATACATCATATGTGAACAGCTGATTTTAATTAGGTTTAATTTGGGAGGTTTGCGCAGCATTCGTTTGACCACGTGGGCTTGTTGACATTTTTTGGCCTGTGAAAAAAGCACTTATATTCAGCCACCCCCTGGGAAGTAGACGTCGCCAACCTGATGCTCGCGTATAAGATAAAACACGACATCTACACGCACACTGTGGAAAACGAGAAAATAAAATACCCCACGGATAGTGAAGTCTGCTAAGCAGATTTGGGATTTTGCGGCCAATTCCATCGTGGATCATGGAGAAAAGGCGGAAAAAATGGGAGTCACACATCATCGTTCTGGAGCCATGAATACAATTATCTCACCCATTTTGGAAGGCGCCACCGCTTCATCTTGTGAATATGACGCCATGGAGACGATGTTACTGCTTAATTTATGCTGCTGCTGCTCATAAATGACGCATTATTTACTGTGCGCGCCGCGAGATTTTCCGTTAGATGGCGCCACCCTCGTTCAAAATTAATGCAAACAAAAACAATCAGTGTTTTCCTTCAACGCACACCAATATTTCACGTACTCTCATTTTTATAATTTCACGCTAACAGCTTTATTTCCTTGGAAAGTTCGGTTAATATCAAAATAGAGCATTAACGCATCATCTTCATGATATTCTTTTGGTACATGAAAACCCAACAAGTGTGAAAAGATTTGCCTAATTAGGGCAATTTCAAGGTTATGCTCATTAAGGATGTAAATTGAAGAATACCCAAAATAGTTAGTATTTGGAGCTGTGCAAGCTCAATTTGAGCAAATCCCAATCATCAGTGAGCTTGACAGTATGTCGATTTTGATGGAGCACTTTGGAGGCTGCTTTTATCAGATCTGTGCAGTTGACAAGGTAGGCAGCCGTCAGAATGTGCACCGCATTGTCACAGCTCAAGCTCGAGGCCAAATGCTGAGAGCAGAGGTCAAACAAGGGCTGCAAATTGTACTTGTCAGCAGCCATCAACAGGTTGCCATCAATGTCCTCATAATCCACCTCATCCATATACAACCACTTGATCATGGCTTTCACTGTGGACTCGCTCAAATCCGCTATGGTGATGCTACCCAATTCGTTGTCATACTTGAAGGTGGTCTTGAACACATCACTCCTGACTGCCAATACGAATTTGTGGCAAGGAAATTCTTGGCTGTCGCAGATAATTTTGAAGTCACTCAATTCCTGGCTCAAGTGGAGATTCCTTAAGGAGCTTTGCAGTGAAGGCGTTGATGAGATCAATTTGGGCTTGTCAGCTTGAACGGCCTCAATGGCAATGCGAATCTGGACTGAAACTGCAGCGTTGATGTCTTTCTTGCTAAAGTTGCCAATCGCAAATGAGCAGCTCCTGTACAAGTCTCGAGAAGAGGTCATTTGATGGCTAGCGTTCAAACAAAGGGAGAAATTTGAGTCTGTGCTGATAATAATGGCCTTCTTCTTGCCACTCTTGCTCACTTGCAAGTCAGCCAGTTTTGCCCTCAAAACTGGAGCCTCGAAAAAGACCAAAAGGGTGGCTGCCCTACAATCAATTGGCAAGTAGTGCTTGCAAATGAGCAAAACGTTGTACTTGCTTCCATTGTCTGCTTGCAGAGTTAAATATTTGTGGAAGATTAGGTCATGTGTGACCACTTGAGACCACTGAAACTCGGCTACAGCAAAGAAAGCCTTTTCCATTTTGGCAACACTTTTGGATTGATGTGAATGCCTTGAATGAGTTAGAGCCACTAATTCGCCTTCGCTGGTTTCCCAATTTATATACAATACTTGCATGCTAGTTATATCTGCGCCTGTCACATAGAGAACTATGCAGCCCAAAACTGGATTTCTTTCAGCAATATAAAGAAGCAATATCAATCAGTATATGCATTCTTTTTTTTGCTTCATTATTTTGCTAGATTTGAACAGACATTCATTTCTTCAGCTGATGGGTCCAATTTATTAGAAAGTACTGCATGCAGCAATTAGCAAAAGTTATTCACAATAACTGAGATAGAATTTTATTTAAAAGCTAGTGATTGTCCTTTCATCAATGCCTGAGTCATCCGTATCCACAGTTGTATCATCACCCGAGTGGAAAACGGTCAATTCTAGAATTTTGCAGGCAATTCCAGGGTAGCTGGTCTTGATTTGCGCCCAATTATCGGGCATCTCAATTTGGCCTCGGTTGTTCATGACAAAGTGGGCAGCCTTTGCAAACAATTCGTCGTTGTTGACCAGAAAAGCCGCAACAATGATGGTCATGACGCTCGCGGAATCTATGCTTGTCAACAAATGCTGAAGGCAATGCACAAACAGACGCTTAACGTTGTACTTGTCAGCGGCTATTAAAAGATTAGCATCGATGGTGCCGGCATTTATGACATCTTTGTACATGAACGTCAGCAATGCTCTCATCGTATCAGCTGAGATGTCGTTGATGTACGTCAATCCTTCATGATTTTCAATTGTATCATTTGCTTCAAACATGGCCTCAAAGACAGTGCTGCGAGCGGACAAGACAAACTTGTGGCAAGGAAACTCCTGGCCGTCACAAATTATCTTGAAGTCGCTCTTGTCACTGCTCAAGCACAGATCCTTGACGAGCTTCTCCAGAGTTGGCTCATCGCAACGCATCTTGAAAGGCATCAGCTGAAGCTCCATGCTGAATTGAATTCTGCCAAAGAACTCCTCAAGCCGACTCACAGACACTGAGCCCACACAACTAGATGAAAACTCGAGTAATCCGCATGGCGGCTTGATTTGAAAGGGTTTGCACATGAACAGGCTTTTCTGAGCTTTCTCCATTTTCATGGTACAAAAGGCCACACAAATTGAGGGGAACTTGCAAGTGAAGAAGCTGTAGATTTTTCTGGCTGCATGGTCGAGTTTGATGCGGACTCTCAGCTCAAATATGACATCATTCGGGCAATGCAGTTGCAAAACTTGATTGCACAGTTTCCCATTCGATGACACATTTTCTTCCCACTCAAAGTTAGCCTGCGCTATGGGACAGCTACGAACTAAAGCCATTGTACAACTGATCATCGGTAATTCTCTGTTTGCTGCAATGCATGCTTAACTAAGCGGAACGATGTGGTTTACATGGCGCTTGTTTGACTATAATCCAAAAAGTCAATTTGTTAATTCAGCAGATTTTCAATAGTACGTGATTGGTCTAGATAGTAAATGAGATAATTTTTTGAGCAGTCATTGTTCACATAGTGTTCAAATTTTTAGTTTAAGTAGGTGCTTGCATCAAAAGTGCGTACTTTAAGCTTGGTCAAGCTTCAATGGCTCCTTGAGTTTGAAACGTAGTACAACGCAATGCATGCTTGACGATCACCTTCTAAATTCACAATCTGGGCCTCTAACATAAAACCACTAATGACAATTGTATGGCTTCTGCAAGCAGGAAAATCAGAGAGAAATCCTGATATTAGTACTAACATTGTTTTGATGTGTTTTATTTGATGCCCATTCCATTTTAGCTCGGAATCTTAATTACTGTTATTTGAGTTTGGCACTTTTGAGGAGCTTTTTGGAAATGAAAAACTGTATGGTCCTCTCAATGTCATCATCCTCCGACTCTTCCGAGGCTTCATTGTCGCACTCAAAAATGGCCAGTTCGATCACTTTGGTGAATATTTCCGGATGCATGACTTTGATTTGATCCCAATTATCGCACTTTTTAATTTTCCCCCGGTTGTTCAGAATGAATTTGGAGGCCTTCCGCAACAATTCATCTGAATTGACCAGATAAGCTGCCACCAGGATGGACATGACATTCTCTCGATCAATGTTTCCTGTCAAATGATGCAGGCAAATGTTGAACAGCCTCTTGACGTTGTACTTGTCCGCAAGTATGAGCAGATTTGCGTCAATATGCGAGCTTTGCACGACATCTCGGTACATGAACTTGAGAAATGTCCTCATGGTTTTGGCAGCTACGTCCTCTATATTCACGCATCCCTGGTTATTTTCAGCAGTCTCATTCGACTCGAGCATGGCTTGGAAGACATCGCTGCGAGTCGACAGGACAAACTTGTGGCAAGGAAACTCCTCCTTCTCACAAATTATCTTGAAGTCACTCTTGTCAGGGTTCAAGTAGAGCGCCTTGACCACCTGCTCCAGAGTTGGCTCCTCGGAACAGCCCACTCCAGGGCTGTGCTTGTCGTGGACAAACACTTGCATCTTCACCCTAATTTTAGGGCTCAAATTGCCGTCGCTCAAAATAGCCTCTTTGGTGGCAAACAATGATGTAAACACTCCATTATCCTCGTCGCCACTGCTACTGCTATTTGCAATTTTCTTTATGGTTGTGGAGAAGACTTTGGTGGATTTTTTGTCCGTTTTGAAGATTTCTAGCGAGCAGTTGGCATAGGTGTCACCATTGGGGAATTTGCAGTTGAACTGGATTTCAATGTTGCTAGGAGGGCAGTTCCACTTGCCAATGGCTTCAATTTCGAAGGCATCGCCATTGGAGCACTCTAATCTGAGCTCTCGTCTAAACAGCTGATCGGAGTACACTTTATCTTCCCACTCAAAGCAGCCAGAAGCCTTTGGACTTGACAGCACTAAAGGAGCCATATTTTTCTCTTTTCATCAGCTGATTTAATGCCAGCGTCGCATAAAGCCATAGCATAGGAGGCTTGCTGCCTATAGTACCTGCCAACTTATCTACAGGCCTACAGCTATGCTAAGTATAGAACAAAGGATTGCAAAAAATGAAGCATTGATCAAAAAAAAAAATATATATATAAGAAGATTTGCAGACATTTGCGCAATTCGCGGATTTTTACGCAAAAAACGGTGTTTTTACTCATTAGCAATATCTATTGAAGCTTGTCTCCTTTTTCCCCGCTCGAAATGATAAAGACATAAAAACACAGTTGAAGGAGCATGATGTAACTACGGCAGAAGTGGTCATTTTCCTCCTCGTTTTTGGGCAAGAGTGGTTTTTGTCTACTGCTTCTACTACCATTACTAAATGGTGGACATTAAGATGGCGACAGCCAAGCTTTTATGTCTATAAGGTAGGAAGCGGTAATAATAATGCACCCTATTTGCGTTTCGTCGCGACTCTGTAGTAGCAGCTAGGAGTGTATATTTTTTAGGCGGCGGTGGCGGCGGCGGCGCCGGTGGCAAAATCACCCGAAATTCACCCATTTTAATTTCTATGCCATATAAATTTGTGTCTAGATCTGCTGTCAGAAAATGGCTTGAACAACTACATTGTTGGCGCCAGGATCCTCGACGTCGTGGACAACGACGACAATCATCATTATTACTTATTAGACCCACCCCAAAAAAGTCTAAAGATGCCCTTTTTGGCCAGACTAAAATTCACGGCTCACTTTTATCTAACTTCTTGATCATCATAATCATAATTGACGAGTAATTACTCCTCGTGATTTAGCAGCGCGTCTCTCGAGCGCACACTGGGGGAAAAGGAGTGAAAAAAGACGGCGATGAAGTTATCCCAGATAATTTACGTAATTGTGCTCGCAGCCCACAGGTGGAGTCAAATGAGGTTGTCAATAGGTCAAATTGGTGCCAACGAAGATTATTCAATTAACTATGCTGTTTGAGCTCCTGGAGAGCTGATAAATACGAGGCGCGACAAAGTGCAAATAAATCCACAATTTCACGTCAATCTCCCATCGTACGTAATTTACTGCTACTGCTGCTGGGAAGTGACGTGAAACTGTCAACAATTTACATTTCAGCTAAAAAGCACTTTTCACAATTGGGAGAGTTGAAAAGAGGGGATTTTTACGAAACATGCATGCTATTTTTTGAGAATTTGAACGTACTATCATCATATTTGCACTAGACATACTCGATCTCCCTCATCGCAAAATTGTTTGATAAATAATGCACAAGGTTCAGGCCCAAATTGCAATAATCGATGCAGGTTCACATGGATAAAAGAGCGAATGCATCAGTAATGTTTGATTTGTGGCCAAAATTCTCAGTCCATATGAGATAGCAAATGATTTTTAAAATTAGAGCATGGCAACAAAAGGCCTCAGAAAACCACATAAAATATTTATCAGGTAATGCATCTTAAACTAATAAAATATTGAGCTCTTTTATGGTATCAAATGTAGCATTCATAAAGCAGCCAAAGAGTTTTTTTCCTCAATTTCAGCCACAAAAGGAAAATAAAAGGCTGCTTCAATTAACGTTACGAGAAAGGATGTAGGGAATCATTTTTACTTACCCCTATAAGCTTTCCTCCTTTCCCATAGCTTGAGATATTTGTTAGAAGTCCATTTCCAACTGTCAAGATTCTTCTTAATTTGATTTATTGACGCTTAGCAAAATGCAACTTCATTGCTTCGAACTTCTTTCAATGGCAATATTCGAAATCAGCGCTAAGTTAGCTTTTAGCAAAGAATGGCAAGCAGATATTTTAAATTCATCCTCTGGATTGTCCAGGTTCTCCTTCAGAAATCTGGACACACCAGCTAAAACAATATTTGCAGCCTCATAACCAGCTTGCAGCTCTTCGGGGCTTTGAATGTCCGATGAAATGTTGAACAGAGACGGAGTTCTTTTGGTTGCACTTGAGGCTGCAGAAGATAATTGCTTTTCTGGCTTTATGACCACACTGTCTCTACTATTGGTAGGTGGAATGCCAGTTCCTCCCAATTCCTTGGACCAAGGTGCTTTTCCTGACGACCATGGATACAGCTCGTCACTGTAAATGGTCCGGATCAATTCAAACTCTTTGCCATTCTCCTTCATATGGACTACTTTGCTCCGGATGTTGCCGCTGCTACCTATTTCCCAATCGGGTCTGACAGCCTTCAAAAAGTTTTCGCGGTGGCCTTTGCCGAACACATGATTGTACATGCAATTGGCCTCGCCTTGCGTATTGCACAAGGAGCATTGATAGTATGGCTCCATTTCCACGTTCGAACACGCTATAATTTCAGTGATGAACCTAAAGTGACAGAAAATGGTGAATACAACTTATGAGCATTTTTAAATTGAGAATATTCTACCTTAAGCCGACAACGGGATCTGTTGATTCTTGGAGCTTTTTCTGCAACCTAATCGGAATCTTCTTCGCGGCCGTTTTCAAAGGCTTGACTTCGCGGATATAGGACATCTCATGACTGGCAGCATTGGCACCATTTTTGCCCTCATAGACGAGTATTTTCTTTCGATGTTTGGTCCCGTTTTTGTGAGACTCCATAGTTTCTTTGGACGAGAGATCAACGAGGCAAATGTCACAATAGTAGGAGACTTTTTTGCCACCATCTTCAGGCTTTGACCGATGCATTTGTAAATCATGCAAGTATTGAAGCTCAGCCCAATTGTCAGGATGGCTTTCGACTTTGCTTTCAACTGAGTTGAACACATTTTCTTCGTCTGGAACAGCCGCAAACTTCTTAATGTTCAGCGACATTTTCCACACTCGCGAATTCCCGTCTTTTTTAATTTTCGCTATCATCAAATAAGTGGACCACTTTCAAAGTCAAGCCAGTTTTACTTTTGTGAATCGACAAGATATAGAGAAATTATGGACTATAAATTAAATTGATTGACGAATAAATTAATTATTTTTGATAGTAAAATTAAATTTATCTGCAATTCAGTCAGCTTTTGAGGTAGAATCAGTTGCAGTTGTTTTGATCTGTGCGCCTCAAAATTAGTGCATCAAGTTGAAAGCTTTGTTTTGGTTCAAAGGTTGCGAAATGGAAGGGAGTAAAAATTCCGCGTTTATGCTGACGTCAGCTGAGCTTTGATATTTACATAGCTCAATGCAAGAAGTGTCAACATAAGCAATTTCGATGTCGGCTGTATTGATTTTCTCCCTTCATTAACGAAAAACCATGGAGTTATTCAACGTGCTGTTATTCCTGTGTGGATTTTCAACGTCCTCTGCGCTCTTTTCGGATCCTGTCTACATGGACTTGGATGAGATTAACTTGGTGCAGTATGACATCAAAATTGGCGACTCCCCAATTGTTGTGGAGAAGCCTGGTCAGCTAAATAGTCCTCAGGTAAAAATTCCGGAGCAAATCAAAGATTTTGTTCATATTGGTCATTTTCAGGCTGACATACTAGTCATTCCAATGACAAACAAAAAAGGCCAAAAGTACCAGTGCTCGGTGCCCAATCATGGTGAACGCGACAAAGCTAACATCGAGGCAAAAAATAGTGAGTTGGACAAGGATGATGGTGGGGAACAAGCCGATGAGGAGAAAGTTGAAATTACTGGCTCGGCTAAAGCACGTAAACTTCTTGAGCCAATGACAAGCCAGCCCTGCCTTCTCAGGACCAAGGATTGGTGGACCTATGAATTTTGCTATGGCAGGACCATCAAACAGTTCCACTTGGAAGGTTTGTTTTCTGACATGCTCGATTTCTCATTGGTAAGGCTTACTTTCTTCAGATGGAAAACCATCAGGTCCTGTTATGGTGCTAGGATTTTATGACCATGATGAGAACTTGGATGATGATGACTATTCCAACAAAAATACTGAAAATATGGGCAGGTTGAGAAGACACCATGCTCAAATTTACACAAATGGTAGCAAATGTGACCTGACAGGCCAATTGAGGAGAACAGAAGTGCGAGTAAGTTAACAAAGATTATTGAAATAGACTTTGAAATCACTCGAGGATTTTTGACTAGTTTGAGTGTGACCCCACTTCAGTGGTTGATGTTTTGAGCCAAGTTGATGAGCCTCAATCTTGCGAGTACATCATTACAATTAAGACTTCGAAAATATGTGCCATTCCCCAATTGAGGCCTCCACCAGTCAAGAAGCCGTTGAAAATCGAGTGTCAGCCAGTTCTCACTGTGGAAGAACACGAAAAGTACCAAAAGTATTTGAAAAACAAGGAGAAAAGTGCCCATAAGAAGGCTGAAGAAATGCAGAGTCAGCAAAAAATCAACTTACTCAAAGCTTTAGAGGACGAAGACATTTCTCACATTGATGTTGACTCTGAAGAAGGTCTCAGTCTCATTGAGGGCATGGTTGGTGAGAAATTAGCTGACAAGCTCGTGGGAGAACTGGGTGCTTTTTTGGGCACCAAAATTCCCCACAAGAAATGGATGACCAATTCGGGAGTTGTAGGCAAGCCTATTGAGGTTCAAGAGCACAAAATGGCCAATGGTGAAATGCAGTCTCACATTGTCAGCACTAAAAATCAAGAGTTTAACACAATGCTCAAGGATCTGTCAAAAGCCCAGAAGAGGAGGACGACAGTCAACACTGATCCTAGGAGTGAATTGTCTGATGAAACAGAAATGATGGATGACCTTGTCGAGTCAGTGAAGCAGCTAGGCAAAGATGAAATGGCCAAGTTGAAAGATTTGAAAAAATCCCTTGTGGAAACAGCAGAAGAATCCCTTGAGGAGATAGTCGCTGAGACAGAGGGAGAAATGAATGTCAAACTTGATGGACTAGAGAGGCACCAAGCTATTGAAGAGCTACACAATACTCTTCAAGAATTGATGTCAAAGTTGGATAAAGCAGAGGCTGACATCAGCAAAGTCAACGAGGAAATTGAGCATCTGCATGGCACAATTGATGACAAAGAAGAAGCTTTGCATTCCCTCAAAAAGGAATTGCTTGACAACCAGGGTGAAATTGGGAAAGAAGAGGAAGAAGGAGAAGAAGATCAGGATGCTGATCAATCAAAAGTAAACATTAAAGTGACCAACTACACTCCATCCTCCGGTTTGACTGACTCTCCGTCTGACAAGAGAGTTATTAAGCACTTGGAGAGAGCTATCAAGAAACGCTTAAACAAGGCTGGTCTGGATACAGGAGGCAGGCAAATTGAAGTTAAGTTCATTTCAACCTCCATTCCTACTGATGTCTTTGGCAAGGCATCAGTTGACACTAATTCTGCATTTGGGGATGAATCCATGACTCCAGAGGAAGCTAAACAATTCCAGGGCATGATTTATAATCTAATGGTGAGATTTTCAAGTGAATCCATTACTTTTTTATTTAAACATTCATTTTTTCAAGATTGGCAACCAAGAGGCCTATGATGACATTGACACTCAAAGAAAGGCTGAAAAGAGTTACCAATTTGCTGTTGATGACTTTGACACCGATGAAGAATCAAGAGAGGAGAATTTGCCTGACCAAGACAACACTAAAGATGATTTTGTTGAGGAGGAAGCATTGGGCTAAGTCAACTTTAAGTTTGTTTTTATCTTCCTGTGATCACTTTTATTTTTCATTCTTCCATTATTTCCACAAATAGTTTTTTGGCTGTGATAAATTAAAAATGTTGCTTGATTATTTTAAAAATGAAGGGAAAGGGTAATTAATCAATGAAGGCAGATTCGTCCAACTTAATCTTGCCTAAAAAGCCCTCATAGTTACTCAAGCTTTTCATTGTTATGTTATGAATGCTTTCATCTGTGTAAAATGCAACATGACTTGACATGATCACATTGTCCATGTGAGCCAGCTCTTGTAGGTCAGGATAATTTTTAAAGCCATTCCTTGTCATGTCTCTCCAAATAAAATTGCTTTCATTCTCAAACACATCCAGTGCTGCTCCATAGATTTTGCCACTTTTGAGGCCTTTCACCAAAGCGCCAGTGTCAATAACTTCACCCCTTGAGGTATTGACAACTATGGCATCTTGCTTCAATTTTTCAATTGTATCACTGTTGATCAAATGGCGAGTTTCAGGTAGCAAGGGACAATGTATGGAAATGAAATTGGAGCAAGTCAAAAGATCATCCATGGTCACATATTCAGCATTTGGAACTGAGCTGATCCAATCGTATGAGGGGAAGGCATCATAGCAAAGAACTTTATCCACAAGCCCAGACAACTTTTCTACGGTCTTCTTTCCTAGATTTGCAACTGACGGTCAAGAGTTTCCTCCCAAAAAATAAAGTATATTTTTACCTATTATTCCAGTTCCAATGATTCCTGCCGTTTTGTCTTCCAAAAGAAATGAGCTTAATCCGCAGACAGTAAAATTTGCAATTTTTGTCATTTCATATGACTTTTGGATGTTTTTTGCTAAGGCCATTATTGATGACACTGCATATTCAGCAATAGATGAAGGAGAGTAGGATGGTACTCTACCAACTCTGATACCAGCTGTTTTCAGCTCATCAAGTGGCACATTGTCAAAACCAGCACTGAAGCAGAGAATCAACTTGTTGCCATTCTCTTTAAGGATTTCAACCTATTATGCATAGCTCATATCATTTTAACCCTTAAAATTTGAATGCAGGGCATACTTGATCTGCTGTTATCTTTCTGTTAGGACACATCCCAATTGCTGTAAATCCGCTTGCTTCTTTCAAGACTTCATGAGGTAGATCAACAAATCCAGATGCAACCTGCAGAGTTATATTCCACTTACTGATCAGTTCCTTCTCTTTCCTCAATGTTTACCTTGACAGTATATCCTTTTTCCCTGAATGCTCTGGCCATTGATTTGTTGACTACATTTCTTGTGTCAATAATGAACAAATCTTTAGCTGGCTCTGGCCTCTTCCAGGCAAAGCCCCGAGCCATCAATGTTTGAAAGGCTGGATTTGATAGACACAGCCTAGGAAATGCCACACTCATTGTACTAGGATGTTTTAGTGTTGTGGTGCTTTGAAATACTGATCTATTTTGTTGTGACCTTCACTTGCCCCTTGGTGTGGAAGCAACTTGTTTTACTTTCTCTGGAGCACAAATTAGACTGCAGCTAGGGCTTTCTCTTTAAAGCTCCCACAACAATTTTCATCCAACCTGAAATGTTCCACTTTTTCACAAAAAATAATGATGAGTCAGTGCAGTTATATTTTTCCACATGTTTTATTTTTATTTTTTGTTAACCCTCATGAATGTTTAGTGCATAAGGAAGAACTCAGCAATGTATCCTGTACAGGCTACAATTATGCAACAAAAGAAGATTCATCCAGTTGTTTCTTCCCAATGAAGCCCTCAAAGTTAGCAAGGCTCTTCTCTGTGATTTTCTTGATGCTTTCATCAGTATAAAATGCAATGTGGCTGGAAATGATGACATTATGCATTGAAGCCAGTTCCTCTAAATCTGGGTAATTTTTAAAGCCATTTGCTCTCATATCACGCCAAATGAAGTTGTTTTCATTTTCAAAAACATCTAAGGCTGCACCAAAAATTTTGCCACTTTTCAGGCCTGCTATAAGAGCACGGGTATCAACAACTTCTCCTCTGGAAGTGTTAACAATGATGACATCATTCCTCATTTTTTCAATTGTTTCAATATTTATCAAATGGCGAGTATCAGGCAGAAGTGGGCAATGGATGGAGATAACATTTGCATTCTTCAGCAGCTCTTCCATTGAAACATACTCAGCATTTGGGATGGTCTTTATCCAATCTTTTGATGGAAAAGTATCATAACATAGCACTTTTTTGAAAAGCCCAGAGAACTTCTCGGCTGCTTTCTTTCCTTCATTGACAAAATGTGACATTACAAAAATGAAAGGCAATATAATAATAGGTTGGCATACCTATGACACCAGTTCCAATGACTCCAACTGTCTTATCTTCTAAAAGAAAACAATGCAAAGCTGACACTGAAAAATCAGCAATTTTTGTCATTTCATATGACTTTTGGATATTTTTAGCCAAAGCCATTGTTGAAGAGACAGCATACTCAGCAATAGATGCTGGAGAGTAGGATGGTACACGACCTACTCGAATTCCAGACTTTCTCACATCATCAATGGGTACATTGTCAAATCCAGCACTGAAGCACAAGATGAGCTTGTTGCCATTTTCCTTGAGTATATCAACCTTATGAAAAGATATTTTTAAAGCAAAGCTTAGATTTACCAGAAAATACTTTGAAATGCTGAATGCAAATCACCTGTTGTCTTGAGACATGCCTATTGGAACACATTCCTATTGCTGTGAACCCATGAGCCTGCTTAAGAATTTCATCTGGCAAGTCTTCAAACCCAGTTGCAACCTTAAATGTTATCTAAAATGTGTTCTTATTAAGATAACATGAAAGAGATATTACCTTAACTTCATAACCTTGAGCTTCAAAAGCTTCAGTCATTGACTGATTAACAATAGTCCTGGTGTCAATAATAAACAAATCTTTAACCATGATGTTTCCTTTTTTCTACTTAGGGAAGAGCAAAGTTCTTTTGTTGACTGAGCATTAAAGGAGAGAAATGCAATTCTAAAATAGCACACAGTGTAAAACCTGTTTCATGTGTTTCCTCTCAACCCAGAGCACTAAAATTTCCAGCCAGTGTTCTCTTTAAAGTACGTTGGAAATAATACTTTACTTGGGCATGCCTGATTATGATTAAAATCTCTTGCTGTGATTAGATTTGATAGGAATTTATTCATTAAAGGTTAATCTTTGACTTCATTGAAGTTATGTAGAAAAATTGATCTAATAAACCATTTCTATATAATTCAATTTACATTTGTCATTTCCTGCTCAACCAGGACTTCTTCAACGTCTTTATCACACATTGTTACATCATTGCACTTCATTTGGCAGCATTTATCTCTGGAGCAAACTGAACAGATTAAGAACTGCTCAGTTCCACAGAGTTGGAGGTTGAAACGCAGTTCATTTTTGTGAATCCTGGGTCCATTGATTTCAGTCCAAGGATGGCCCATGTACTTGTAGTATAAAATGTGAAAAATCCAGCTTGCCACACAAAGACCACATATTAAGGCCAAGTTCTGATGCAAAAGATCATGACCTAAGCAAGCCATTGCCCTGTTTGAATGTTCTTTGATGAGTGGCCATGATGCAAGTAGGATATTTTCAATAAAAACTAGTACAAAGAATAGTGATTGCATAAAAAATGTTGAGTGCTGGTTCAAATGTGTGTTCAGTATGTCATTGCCTTGAAGAGCTGATCTTTTAGACTTGTGAACTTGTTTGTCAATGGGCACAATCCTCACATACACAAGGCTGCTAGCAAAGACATTCAATACTGCAACCAAAAGTGCCATCATTCCATGTGAATGTCTACTTCTCTCAAATGTCCACTTCAGTATGAAAACTAGCACAAAGTGAATGCATAGTAAAATTGGCACTGTGGGCATGAAATTTCTCACAGAGAAGAAAAAAAGGCCAAATGAAAGCATCCTTGCCATTATCTGCAACAAGAGTTACTATTCAAAAATTAGGTACTAACAATCAAATATAGGCCACTTACCTGAGTTGTGAGAGAGCAATATATGAAAATAGTATTTGATAACTTAACAGCTCCTCTCTTAAGGGTTCTGTAGCTGGCAGCCACTCCACATACTAGGGCAATGAAAGACATAAAAGTTTTGCCCAGACTTTTCTCAATGTCAGAAGCTTCTTTGATGCTAAATGACAGAAAGAAGATTACTCCATTATAAACCTTGTCCACTAGCTCTGCAAATGAATGCTCCGATAAACTGTTGAAGTCTGAAGATAGCAGCCATATTTGTAGCACCAATTGTCCACATGATTCCAAAGCTGCCTCAGCAGTTCTAGATATGCCCCACAAGTACTCACTCTTCTGAAGTTGAGTTCTGTATTTGTTTTTTCTTTTAGCTCTCCTATGCTGGAACTTGAAGATGACTTGCTTGGCTGCAACAAACAATATAAAAAGAGGGGCACACAGCAAGGCAATTGGCCAAATGAGTATCCTCATGGATATTTTTGTCAATTTCAGGAACCTGGTAGACAGCACCTTGTGTTCTAGGACTCTATGCTCAAAGCTAGTGAGTTTGTCCCACAATTCTCTTGAGCACATGATGTAGAAAACAATTATGGGAAAACTGATGCAAATGATATTGACAAAGAATGCTGTTCTGTACTCTTCAGGTGTTCTTTGGATATCAGTGCAGAAAGCATTGCTAGCTTGAGTATTTGAGAAAATAGAAGAGGTGTCATGAGGCTTCAATGTTTTCCAGTACTCAGCACAACTTATAATCATGTCTTTTTGCACCAGATAATGGCTTGCATTGCCTTCTTCACAAATAGCTTGCAGTCCATTGAGTTTTCCCACAAAATAGTCCTGTTTGTTAGCAGAATAACTGGAATTTGGATGAGAGTCAAAGCCATTGATGTAGTATTCATAAGACAGCTCAAAATCTGAGTAGTAGTCATAGACAAAAGTTGATATTGAGAAAAAGAGAGGAATAAGGCCAAGAAATGGGAAGACCACACTTTGGGCCCATGTTTTACTATAAAACATGGTAAAAGTTTCAATCGTCCAACTGAGTAATTCATCTCCAGTCAGTTGTCTTCTCAAGCAATTTAATCCCTCCTTTCTGTCCCTCTGATGGCAAGCATATTCTTGATGCAGAATTTCAGTGGTACAAAGCCTGTCATTATTTTCCACAGCCCATTCCAAAGCTGTTTTGCTAAACGTTTCATCATCATTGTTCTCATCCTTATACAGCAAAATTTGATGCAACTCCTCCAGATTTTTAGAGAGCTGACTGTTGAACAATAACCTGACCATGTCTGGCCTTACTTCTCTTGTGGCAGCAACAACATGCATGCATATAAACTTGATGGCAACCTTGTATTCCATTTTGGCCAAGATGTCTTTCAAATTCAGCCTCAATAGAGCATTGAAGTAACTATGACTATTTCCATTCTTCATAGATTCTTGTAAAGGAATCCTCTTGATGGTAATTGACTTGTGCATGTGAAAGTTTCTTCCACAATTGATTCCTGGAAAATGAAATCCTTTGACTAATTGTTCAGCTCCAAATCCATATTCTTTTTGATCAACAATAACTTCGGTACAATTTTCAACCATCAAGTCAGCACCTTTAAGCATGAGGTTATGGATGGAGTTTTCATCAAGATAGCCAACTGCATAGTGGAATAAAGTATTGCCAGTTTCATCCCTTATGTTCAGTACTTCCTCTGGTGAGTCAAAAAACTCAATGAACTTTGACATCACTCTGAAGTCTAGAGTGCCAATAGACAAATGTGGAGCTGACTCCCCTGGTTTGTCCATAATCAAAGGATCAGCCCCATGGTCTAGGAGCTTGTCAATGAAATCACAAGTTTGATCCACTCTACTGATATGATAGCCAAGGATGGCACAGTGTAAAGGAGTGTATCCTATTTGACAGTCTTGCACATTTGGATCAGCTCCTTGCTCCAGTAGAAGAATTCCAAGAGGGATCATGTTATGCCAGGCTGCAATCCACAGTGGTGTCAAATGGTTCTTGTTCACAGAATTGGGATTAATAAGGAAAGGCTCTTGCAACAATTTTTTCACACCCTGTGCAAAGTTCAAGCACACAAAATAGTGTATAATTTGGCCAGGAGAGGTTGGAAGTTTGTCTTCCATGTCAAGACAATCTGGGTTCCTCTTGAACAAATCTAAAGCATAGTTGAGACATGGTTCAATTTCTTGAAGCAATTTAGCTTCCTGCTTCTTAATTTGCTCCTCAATTTGTCTGACATTTGAGTCATCATCAACAGGCTCACTGTAAAGGTATGATGTCAACCCATCCCTTACCATCAAGACCTAAATCAAGCTCTCTGTATGAATGATCTCAAAAAAAAAATATTTTCATTTTTGCTTACCTTTGATAAAGCTCCTTTACATACCAAGTGTAGTAAGGTTTCATTGTCTTCTGTTAAAATGAGATGATCTGTCAAACTGTCCTGCTTTAAAAAAGCCTCCAGACTCTCCACATGGCACATTAGTGCAGCAACTTGCACAGGAGTGAGGCCAACTGTATTCTTCACTGAAGCAGCCTTTGATCCTCTTTTGATGAGAGTTTCAATCAAGTGAAAGTTATTTGCCTCAGCACAAAAGTGCAAAGCTGTATTTCCCCCAATGTCATCTTTCACATCAAGGTCCACTTGATCAAAAGTGGCCAAGGTTGATACCAGTTTGTTTTCTCCAAGTTTAGCACCTGCAAGTAGCAGGGTAAATCCTGAGCACTCTGCATTGGGCTCAGACTTGATCCAAGATAGGTTCAACACTTCTCTCAAGTTGTTGCTCTTCTTGAAGTTTTCTCCCAGATCTTTGGCATACTTGAACAAATCCTCCAAGCACTCTGGAATTTCAGGAAGTTGCAATTCTAGCCTTGATTTGATGATGCTAGAATCCACACTTGAAAGAGACCTTAGGGAGCCTCTCCTGGATGAGGATCTCTTAAGGTAGAAAAAGTCTTGATCCAGTAAGCTTCCTCTCTTGCAAGGATTGGTGGGAGCATCATTGTCATCCTCAACAAGGTCAATATTGATGGTAACCTTATCATGATTATTATTATCCATTTTTTGGATGGTCTTCTTCTGCTCAAATCTTGCTTCCACACCAGCTTTCCATATTATGATCCAAATCAGCTGACATCATGACTACACTTGCAATGCACACAGCTTTCACTTGGTCACCACAACTGCACAGTTGCCCCTTTTTGTAATGTGTAGCAGTGTACTTCAAACATTCTTTGTTGAGCTTTGTCTCTATATGACATGATTTGCAGAGCAATGAGTCATTGTTGCAACACTGTTCAATGTCTCCTTTGTGAAAGGAAAACTATAAGCAGCTATGACCTTATTTACATGAAATACCTGTTCTCTAATCAAAATGAAAACGCGCTCTGCTAAGTGTGCTCATATGTTGATAATGATCATATCCGCGAGCCAAAAGTGAAGAAGCCTAATAAATTAGCCTTGCAGAACATCAAAGAAGCAATGCAAACACAAAATATGCAAACTTTGTGCTTCATTTTAACTTTATCGATATTCATTGATGGCATTAAAATTCAAAATGAACACAGAATTGGAGGTGGTCAATTTGTCATCAATAGGGGTGAGTGGCCTTTATGAATGGCTTATTTTAATATCCAAGAGATCTTTTTGATTTAGATCAAGCTCCATTTGTTGCATGTTTCACGAAAAATCGCTGGTCTTCTCAACCCATTCCCACTTGCACAGGAACTGTTATAAGTGTCTATCATATTTTAACTGCTGCTCATTGCTTAAAAGGAAATTCGACTGATAGGAGAAGAGAATATTATCAGACCCTGCTAGTATTATATCTTTGAAAAAACCGACAAAGCAGCAATGTCACGCCATTTTTAGGTGTACACGGCTGCATTATCAACTCCTAATTTTTATAACCCGCTTCACATTGAGTCAATCAGCATTCATCCTCAATATGCCCCTTACAATGCAGATCCATACAAAAGATTTGAGTTCGACTTGGGAATTGCCAAATTGCGAGAAAATTTGTCTTCCAGAAGACCTTTCACGAATTTCATCTAGCTTGCATGGACTATTCGAAGTAATCTAATACATAAAGCATTACATATTGTTGATCGAGTTTGCCTTCAAAAAGATGAGATGGAGCCAATTTTTTATGGATGGGGGGAAGAAAGCGATGGCGAGCCAACTGTGAGACTGAAAAGGTTCGTTTCGCAAATCGCAGTCTCGGAAAATTGCTATCTCAATGACTCGTCACCTGACAAGTTTGGAATAAGTGAAAGGGTTTTCTGTACTTCATCATTCAGTGGCATGACATGTGAGGTACAATCACTCTTTTTCAGTTATTCAGTGGTTGCTTTTGTTTAATATTGTAGGGAGATGATGGCGGCCCCTTGATAGAATCTCGTGGACCATCAAGGTATGACATTAAAGGAAAAATTAATGGATTTCAACTTATAACTGTTACACTGAAAGGGATGAGTTCTTTTTGATTGGGATCAATGTTGGACGAACTGCACCTGATGGGAAGAGCCCAAATTGCGCTCCCTTCATTCCCATTTTTTCTTTTTCTTTGTTTATAAACGTTGCAGTTCATAGTGATTGGATTAAGAGAACTGCAAGAATACGCGATACTAGGTCATCAATCGCAAGCAACGCAAATCCGGTTGAAATCAACATTTTCTTGATGCACGCCCTTTTAGTCATTTTTAAGAAATGGTTCATTTGGTAAAGTCCCGAATACACATACTAAATAAGAATAGAAAAATCACTTGTTACTGTACGGCCTTTTTCCCTCTCCCGGCACGCTCAAGGCTGCCATCCGTAAGTTCATAGGCCGGCTTGAACTTGCCCGAATCTTCAATGGCCAAGCTTGGGTTGGGAACAGTGTTTGTCCTGGACCCTAACGAAGTGTACCCTTGGTCGTACAAAATTGGATAAGGCAAAGTCAAGCCACGCAGGAACGTCCAGACTTGCTGGTAGTCCCATTCCATGATGGGGTTGACCCTCATGACGGATGGCCAGTCGCCATCCGTGGGGGAGAAATGACCCTGGCCTTTGCTGCCAGGATCACCTCTTCTGGTTCCCATTAAAATTGCTTTGATTTGAGGCCGCATTTGCAGTAGCTTTGCTAGAGCCTCTTTCATAGGCATGGGTATGGTGACGAGGTCCAAGCTGTACATTTTCGAAGTCTCTTCGATAAACTCCTTCACAATTGTGAAAGGCTCCTTTTCTTGGATGTAAAGAGCTTGCAGACGGACATCTTTGTTGCTCAGCTGCCATAACGAGCAAACCAAGTGGAGCATGACCATACAATCCTTGCCACCGTTGAAAGCTATGGCGATTTCCTCAGCCCTGTATTTGGCAAAGCACTCTTTTATCACTTCTTGAGACTGCTTCACAGATCGTGATAGATTTTTGTCCTTCAATCAAAATGAGAAGACTGAACAAAGATGCTAACATAGAAATATTGCAAGTACCTTTTTTGTGTCTAGTAGATTGTCAATTTTTCTAAGAGAATCCTTGAGATGGTCACTGTCATAAACAATGACCTCCATGCATTCCTCAATTTCTTGCACCACTTTGTTCACAATCACCTCATCGAGCGATTCTATGGTCAGTTTTGTTTCGTAGTAATTATGAGTCCATTGTGGGTAGGAACCAAATGTCACCGAGTCTTTGTATTTGTCAACCAAATTATTGAGAAGGTCAGTGATTTGAAATTCTGACGAAGCTATGAAGCATTCTCTGACTGTCGTCTTGAACGAGCAACTTTCCTGAAGGTCCAATTTTAAGACGGAAAAAGTAGCCTTTAAAAGACTGGGCACACCGGGCAAAATGTAGAGATTTTTAACCTTGATCACAGGAAAAGAGTTTTGGCCAGTCTTCTCATAGCTGACATGAGCATTTTTAGGCACCTGGAATTAAAATTCATCATCTAACAGAGAGCTGGAAAACCCTCTGACTTCACTGACCTTGGCCATTTTAAGCATGGATTCGTTCAGGTCACCATTGAAATGTTGATCAAGGACTTTTCGTATCTCTTCGTTAATGACAAGGTCTTGGCCAAAGGCGTCAGCGATGGCTTCAAAAGTGACATCGTCGTGGGTAGGTCCAACCCCACCACAAGTAAAAACAAACGTAAATTTTTCACAGAACTCTTTGACAGCATCAGATATGTCCTTGATGTCATCCAGGAGAATGAGAATTTTTTGAAGCTGAATGCCACATTTATGCAGCTCTTCGGCCATAAACTTGGTGTTGGTGTCTTGAATTTGACCTTTCAGGATTTCATCACCGATCACAATTATTCCAGCAGAAGGCCTCGACATTTTCGCGAATTTTAGCTTTTACTGAGAAATTATAACATCAAACGGCAGATCGTAAAGAGTACAACTTCATCAATAATCTCTGAAAAAAGTTAAAATCCACCTCAAATTGTAAACTCGAGTCTTTGACAAATCAAAAAGCCTTCTAATCAAACTGACCAGCATTGTATTGTTATTTTTATCCCTGAAAACCAATGATTTTGGCAAGTCATTTTATAATTGAGCCCAAAGAAATGACGCTCGCTACCTTCTCAACATCATCGTTCGGAAAACATAAACAAACTTCAACGAATGATTCAAAAGCAATCAACTGTGACTACTACTACAACTGTCAAGGTAAAAACCTGAAAAATGGAACCTGAGCTAAGTAACGGCGAGCGAGTGCTAAACAAGTTAGAGGAATTCCGCCAAAAACAAAGACAACTTGAGTGGGAGCAGAGAAAACAGCGAAATGCCGAAGTTGATCAACTCATTTCCAAACTGGGTGATCCCAAAGTGGCAGAGAAGCTTCGGATTTACCGACTCGTGGAAGAGCAATTTTGCCACATCGAATCTGAAGTTGAGCGGGAAGTCAAAGCTGAACTAGAAGCCAAAAAAGCCACTAGGAAAGTTGACGCTAAAATTCCTATTAATAAGATGGATCTCAAAAAAGCAGGAAATTTACTACACAAAGCTCGGAGCCTTCGCGTGGAATTAGCAAAGGAAATTGAGGAGAAAAATGCTCCTGCTTTTATCAAGGATAATCTTTTGAAAGTCAAAGCTGAGCGTGAATTTGCAGCTAAACAAAAACTCTTGGGGCCAAGATTTCGAAAAACGCCAGTTGAACAAACTTTTTACAAACCTGCCCCAATCAAAACCATTCCAAAAGTAACCTACATCACGAAGAAACCCACCAAAAGTATTCCCAAGGGCGATAATAATAATGATGGCATTGTTATGCTGTCGAAGCCGGTCATCAGGGACAGGCATCGTGGCCATTCTCGCAACGTTGGATACGTGGCTTACAGCCAAGTAGATGAAGTTGATGGCGTGGAAGAAGAGAGGCAAAGGACAAAGTCGCTTTCTGCTCATATTCTAACTGGGATTAATATATCACCCAAACCACAAGACATTCTAATGAAGATTGAACCTGTTTCCACAATAGACGTTGTGAAAGAGCTAGCATCATTTAGTAACAAAGATGAACCAACATTACCTGTAATCGAAGATAAAGCAAGCAAATCTAGTTCAGAACCAGAAGTGCTCTCAAAATTAGATCCCGTATCAATTGAAGAGGAGCAAGAGAATGTAAATCAAGAAACTAGGCATGCGGCAGTGGTCGAAAGCTCAGAGCCAGAAGTAGTGGAGAATGAGGGCAAAACTGAGGAATTCTATTCAGACTCGTTTGAAGAAGAAGACGATGAAAACCCCGACGACCTTTTGCAAGAATTTATCCCTAAAATTATGGCTATGCGTGAGTTCGCTGAAGAAGACTCGTTAACAGGAAGGTTGTCCACCATACCCGAAGTACCTTCCCAAGCAACTTCGATTGATGACTCTAACAAGCTTTTCCTCGAAGGCTCATTAGATTCTTCGTCATCTTCTCTGATCACTTCACCAATAAGAATTCCAACCAAAAAGGATACCTTAGAAGCATTGTCTCTAAGTGAGGGGCCAATGGTAGTGTCTGAGGAATCATCAAGCTTGCAACTGTCAAAACATATGGATGAAGAGGTCAGTTTAGTGTTGAGTGAAGGACCCATTGAAAAGCCAATGCCGGTGATACCCATCACCAAAATTGATCAAGCTGTCATGACAACTACTTTGTGCGAGCTAGATCTAACTCCTTCTGAGAGAAAAGATGCAGACAGCTCGCAGCAATCCGAAAAGAAGGAATCCTTCGTTTCCTTACCTTGTAATTCGACAAGTTCATCCTCTGTTGTGGCGTCCTCCACCTCAACAAATGCCTCTTTCACGACAAATTCAGAGAAGACTGAAGATAAAAGTGACCTTGGTCTTTCAGAAGGACAAGTAGTTGTGCCTCATTCCCTTCTCCTGTCCGAAGGAGAGCTACCTCTGGATTCCAAATGCATAGAAACAAATTCTGATTCCAGCCTGAAAGATAGCCTTGAAGAAGGTGAAGCCTAGTTTTAATATGAAAAATAAATTTGGCGTTTTTGTCGACCACGTAAAAAATTGCGTCAAATCGTCGTGCTACACTTTTTCAGTTTCTCTTGGAAATCAGCTGACGTCAGTTTGTAAACATAGCCGCCGGAGAAGAAGTGCGAAAATCATCTGAGTTATATAAATATCAGAATGATCTGGAGGCAATTGCAACAGCGCTTATGGATCCCCTTGAGCAGGGCGACGCGTACAAATCTGACATTTTCCCGGTTTATGAGCGGGGAAGAGAAGAAAATTCCCCGGCCAGAAAATATGGGGATGCGAAGCAAAAGAGACGATGTTGTGAAAAATAAAGGCCCAGTTTCATGGATCAACTTGGTCGTGTCCGGAGTGGCCGTTTCCGCCGTCATTGCCACCTACTTGTACGTCAAAAGTGTGAAAACTGCCGAACTGGAGAAGGAGAGAAAACGAGAAATCGGCAAGTCCAAAATTGGCGGGCCCTTCAATCTAATTGACCACGAGGGCAAGCCTCGGTCCAACAAAGACTTTTTCGGCAAATGGGTCCTGCTTTACTTTGGCTTCACTCACTGTCCAGACATTTGCCCAGACGAAATGGAGAAAATGGCTCTTGCCTACAACACCATCATGAATGACAGGAAGAAGGATAGCAAATCTATTGATGAAATCGTGCCTCTGTTCATCACTGTCGATCCCGAGCGGGACTCGGTGAGCTTATTTTACGCTTTCGCTGGCATGATATAACTCATGGATTTTTTCCAGACTCAAGTTGTCAAGGAGTACATTCAAGAATTTGATCCTAACATAATTGGCCTAACTGGAACGGAGGAGCAAATTAAGGAGGCTTGCAAGTCTTACAGGGTGTACTACAGTGCTGGTCCTCGTGATGATGATGATGACTACATTGTCGACCACACAATCATTATCTATCTGATCGATCCGGAGGGCAACTTTGTCGACTACTACGGACAAAGGAAGACTGGCAAGGACATTGCTGAAAGCGCTAAATTGCATATGATGAAATTCAAGAGTTCACAGAAAAAGTCATGGCTCTAAAATAGACGCAATGTTTATTCATAAATGCCATACTCTACTTTATCCGCTGCAACGAGGTTAGCTTAAGAAAAACACGACTTAAACCACAGAAGGAGCCCACTGGCCATCATTGAGAGCGCTGTAGAATCCGGTGATCTTTGCAGGCTGAGCATTGACGACTTCGTAGAAGGTGCAAGCATTTCCTTTGCCATCAGTATCGTGGTCATCATTGTGGAACACAAATGCAGGTGCATTTTTTAGATCTGCCATCATGAAGCATTCTTGTGGGCTACGAATTTCATTTTGTCCAGGCGAATATTCAAAAATGACACCAGGCAAAAAGAGCTTGTTAGACTTGAAGTCACACGTGAATGCCTATTTGAGCCCTTATATAATGGGAGAAACTATGTTTGATCACATATATCTAGCTTACATCGCACACTCCTCCCTTGACGCCCAGGGCAAGGTCAGGGTTGATCCTCCTGACTTTTTTAGAGTTTGCCGAGATCAAGCAAAGCTTCGATGCCGTGATGTAGTTGGCAATTGCACATTGAGCATTGGTGCATTGGGTAATGCAAGCAGCAGCAGAAGCAACATTGGGAATCACTTGGCCATCCCACATTAGGGTGTCGGGCATTACCACTGGATTCAAAACTGATCAACGAAAATTGTGTGGTGTAAATCAGCTTCCACTTTAGCCTAAAATACTTACAGTCTTCAGTTGGCAACCTGGCCCTGGTGCCTATGTTGAAGCCACCAAGGGCATTTGCAGAGGCCACAAGAAGTGCAACAAAAAGACTTGCACTGGTAGTCATGTTCTTGGATGGGCAATGATTGGCAACTGTCTACGATTCAAAGTGGCCTTATATACTAAATTCTTGAAAAGAGCTTAGGGAAAAGCTGTTTTGATTTCTGAAAAGCAGCAGCAGCTTTAAAAAGAAGTGAATGCAGGGAGTTGTGCATTGCTAGTGAAAAGACATCGAGACAAAAGTTCATTTATTGAAATTTTAAAATCAGCAATACATACGAGATGGTACTAATCCTTGTCAATCCGTATGGAAAATCTAACTAAGCCTTGCAAAGTCTTGCGATCGTGGACAACATTTTTATAGAATGGGAAGCATTCAATGCCAACTTCTTCATTGTAGGGGAAATACTTGGCATCAATTTGGAGTGCGACCAAAGGACTTGGTTGCCTCGCAGTCGAATTGAGCCCACCTCTGACAAAAGGGAAGTATTTGAAGGGAATGCCCCCATCGGAAGGGAAGAACTGAAGGCTGTCTTCAATGAGAGCTTGAACAGTTTCATTGTGCTTGGCATGGCACTCAAGGTAGACCTTATTCGGCTCACTTCTGATCGCTTCCTCAAGACTAGAAGTATTGACCCATGGCAGAGGGTGGGAGACTTTTCCTTGATCGTCCAGCTCATAAGGCTCTGGCTTGAACTTGAGAATCCTGTTGATCTTTAAGTAAACGCAGGGCTTGATGTTGGGCTCATTATCCAAGGCGTAGCCAAAAGGATAGGAAGCACATGGCCCCAAAGTTGTATAGTCAAAAGCGCAAACTCGATTGGCAGAATCATCAGCGCAAAAAGTATCACTTTCCGAGCCATTTTTGTGGTCATCAAAGAAGGCTTGAATGGCATGGGCATAGGGCAAATTGTTGACGGAGCCATTCAAATCGTCCGAATTGTTCCACTTTTCATTCAAGTGAAAAATGAGCTTATGACCATCATGAGTGAGGAAGTCTCTGGGAGCAATCGAAACTCCAGGCTTCACATGGTTAGTTCCAAAACCTAAAGTCGAATGTAAACTTGAGCTTAATAACGATCATAAAAAGGATTTTACCAGAGATCAGGCTTTCTTCGAGAATATATGACGGCTGGTCAGGCTTGATAAATAGCTCGACAAGGCAGTAGTAGCAAGCTGCCCAATAACCGGCCAAGAAGGCATAGAAGCAGGTGTAGAAGAGGATGATTTGAAACCAGGACAGAGGCGTCCTTCCCATGATGGCATTGGTCTTGTCATTGTAGAAAAACTTGCCTATCTTCACCCATTTGGAGACTTTCGGTGGTGGTCTACTGCGAAGGTCTGGTTTGGCAGGCTTGGGCACGGGCTTCACATTGTTGTTGACGTTCGGCGCAACTGGTTTGCTTTTGACCCGGCGAACGACCTTCTTGCCGGATTGAGGCTCCTCGGGTTTGATCGCCATTATTCCAAATGACGCTCAATGCTGCCAATCTTGGAAATAGCGCTTAAAAAACTAGTTTAATTATCCAGTTAATTTGGTTTGAGTTGGAGAGCGTCAGCTGATTTAACTTAACTTGCTTACCGCAATTTGACGGAAAATTTAGGGCACAAGCAATTTTATTATTAAAAAGTATTGACTTGAATTGCATGACATAACTGATGAAGAATTACTTTCAAGATTTTTTTCATAATTTTGGGCGTTGGTGAACTTTTATGGCTCATTCTTGATCACATGAGTGTTTAGACATTTTGGCGCATTGACCATTAATTATCACCAATCATTTCTCATTACTCAACGCTCATTAGTCACCTATGAAAAACAGAAAGCAAAAACTGAAGGAGCATGAAATAATTGGCAAATGCAGTTGAGCAACCTGATTAGCTTTTGCGATGTTGTGTCCTGTTAGCAACACATGTTTTTTGTCCTTTTACGTACGTATCCGAGTGCGAAATTCCGTGTACGTATCATGATAAAAATCTGATCAATGAAGCTGGGCCTGAGGCCTCAAAGCTTGCACCAGTTCCCATATGCGTTGTGCAGTGCAACGCGCAGTAGTTTCCTATTTTGTGTATTACACAGATACATTTTTCATTCATTGAAAAACTTGCTTGCACACTTGTATTGTTGCTTAAATAATATCTCCTTCCCTCTTTGACATCCTCATGAGTTGCAAGATCAAGCTTGTAGCATCATGACATTCACCAGGCTTGTCATTGCTTCAGCCTTTATTGGAATTTTTTCTGCTCCCTGCAGTAAGATACACTGATGCAAGGTTATTCTAATCTAATCACTGTATTCAGGCGCTTACAATGAAAGCCCTTGCAGAGCCATAGGCGGTTATTGCCTTCAGCAATATTCATCTCCTGCTTGCCCCAATAATGCTTTTGTCTCTGGTTATTGCCCAACTCAAGCCAACAATATCAAATGCTGCACCACCTATCCCTACCAGGCATTTCTATAGATGCTCAGTTGCATTGAATATTTCTTTTAAGCTTTCCTTCAAATACAGGAAAGTGCTTGTTCTGCAATTGGGGGCACTTGCAAGGAAATCAGTACTTGCAGTGGGCAAAGTTATTCAGGAAAGTGCCCTACGCAAGGAAATGACATCAAATGTTGCGTGTCAACTCCTACTTCCACTGGTAAATTTCCATACTACATCACAAACAACCATTTTCTTTTTTAATACATATAGGATCTGGATCTTGTGCTAATGTCCAATTTGTGTCCAGAAGTGCATGGGGAGCCAGGGCTCCAAGGAGCAAATCCTACGTATCAGGGAATGTGAGTAATGCTGCAGATTTAGTGATTTCACAATTTTTTGTTTAATGAGATATACTATATTCAATAGAGAGAGTTTCTGTTTGTTCACCATACTGAGGGAGGCGGTTGCTCATCATTGTCCACTTGCTCCAGCAAAGTTCGAGGACATCAAAACTACCACATGGATACCAACGGTTGGAGTGACATTGGCTACAACTTTCTGATTGGCGGTGACGGCAAAGTTTATGAGGGACGAGGTTATGATGTCATTGGCGCTCACACGGAAAATTACAACACGAGAGGATATGGAGTGGCCTTTATTGGCAGCTTTATGACAATCAATCCCAATGCTGCTGCCATCCAAGCATTTAGGGACTTGACTAATGTAATTATTACGAAAATATTCAGGTTTCTCATTTGATGAATGTATGGGTATTTTAGTGCTTGGTTACCAAGGGCAAGATTAGGTCTACTTATGGATTATACGGACACAGGCAAACTAAGGCAACTTCTTGCCCAGGAAATACGCTTTATGCCACCATCCAGAGCTGGCCCAATTGGGTAAGCACTTAATTCAATAACAGTCTGAAAATTACTACCCTCGAAATGAATATTCATTTATAGAGAGCTGGATCTCCTTGAGCAATCGGCACAGGATAACAGGATAACTGCAAAATTGATTTCATTTTTGGAGTGATCAACTGCTAGCTGTGTAAAAAAATTGGAATAATTGGAATTCAAAATGATTGGACATTAAAAATCAAGTTCACCGCAACTAATTTAATTTTTATTTAATTTTTCAATTGGGCTTTGCTCACGGTGTAGTTACATTTTTCCGAATAATGTAAAAAAGATGGCATTAGAAGTAACCTCCGATTCTTTTTCAGTGTCGTTTCAACTAGTTCGTCGCATAATCGTTATCATTTGGCTTTTTGACTTAAAAAAACGAAATATTTGGCATTTTTGTCAAGAAAGGAGAGATTTTCTGTCTGTTCCAGAAAGCTCCACAGTAGATCAAGCTTGATTTACTTGGGCACATTGTCCTACAAAGCATGCAATTATTACTGAATTTGCCCTTAAAATAGCTACAAAACAAGATAAAAACTTGCTTTTCAAAAATTAGAAGACTGAAATATTAGTGAAGTAGTTGAAATAAATCAAATCTGGATGCTTTTTAAATTGATCGGAGGTTCAATATTTTTAGATCGGGGCTAGTAGCGGGGCGGGTGCAAACAGAAAAAGATCGAAATTCAATTTTCAGCCCGCTTAGCTTACAATGCTATTAGCTGGGGTATCATAAGCTCCTCCTAGCGGCAAAAATCATTACTACCAGAGCTTCCGTGAGCAAAGCCCAATGCACAGTGGCTCAAAATCCTTCTAGACGCGCACGGGAAAAAAACTCGCGAAATCGTAGGAGTCAATTTTCATAGGGCCGTAAGCTAAAAGAACATTCTGGGCTCCCAAGTCCGCAAATTTCCGCAGCCAATTTTGATGAATAATCATTAAATGGGGTCTGATTGACCTCTCAGTCATAAAAGATCAATTCAATTCGATTCCAATCCAAAGTTATGGATGCCCAAAAAATGGCCAAAAATGGCTATTCTACCATTTTTCTTGCTGAACACTTTTTCAAGCAAAGTTTGATTTCGAAGTCAAATTTTAATATGTATCTGTCAATTCAAACCATTCTTTCGTCATTATATGTTATTACTGAATTTTAATGCATTCAAGCTATCGCTTGGCGAAAAAGCCAAATTTGTTGCGTTTCCTAAGCCAAAGATAATTTTCTGGTAGCGATGACTGTTCTTCCGCTAGATTCGCAATCTTGCCCCACAAAATACGCTTGGAAGACTCAATGTCAATGTTATTGTTATGATTTGGTTTTCTATTGCCTTCGGTTCACACTCTTGCTGATAAATTGTTCAATAAAAGGGCTGGAGACCATATGTTCCAGCCATCTAATATCAGTGAAAATTAGTACTATATTAGCATAACAAAGTTTTGTTCAGGTAAGGTTTGTGAAATGCTATGTTTGGTGTTTATAAGTAATAGTGACATTTATAAATGGTGCCATTTTTCGTGAGGGCTGACAGTCAGCAACTTCATTATTCAATTCAATATCTTGCATTCAATATTTAATTTCTTGTATCCAGGACTACAGGTACTGAGCAAAGACTTGCAAGCTCTTGCATTTTGCTCAGAGTCTCGCGAATACATTGCTCATGTATCCAACGTACCCAAAAATGCACTGTTTTCTCATACTGCTTTTCCATGCAGCTTTCATTATGGGCGAGTTGGTGAGCTTGCAAAATGGAAAATATGCCATCACTGGCAGAGGATGTGGAACCAACACGGAAATCACTTACCTGTCCGAAATACCAAATAGCATTGAAGGTTTATCATGTGTCATCATTGACCCAACTATGGTAAAAAAATTGGTACCCCCTACACTCGGTAATTTTTTTTAGTTATTTATTTCGAGCTGGGGCACGTAAAGTAGGGTCATTAAAAAACTGAGCGAGGATTTTAATAGCTCAGTGGTTAGAGCATTGGAATGCTTATCCAACTGTCTGAGGTTCGAATCTTGGATGATCCTCTCTTTTTTCCCAACTTCTTTGGAATTTAGATTACTTCCACGGAATATGAGGGGCATTAAATTACTTAAAATCCCTCAAATTTGATTAAAGGGCTGTTAAGTATTTAATATCCCCCAAATTGCTTAGAAAGAACTGTGATATAAAAGAGCTGAGTCAGATCGGTAAACTGAATTATAACACGAGGAAATTGTATTACAGTTTATAAAAAAATACTATACAGAATTCGGCTCCAAAAATGCATTAAGCTGCGGCCGCCGGGCTGCTCTGGACATGTAAATAAATGGGCCGAATCGGCTGTAGCGCGCAGTTGCAATTTCGGAGCCGCAACCTGTAGTAGTACTATATAGAAACGTTGCATCTATGCATCATTTTTATTGCCTCTTTTTATATAGCTTCTGGTACAGGAGAATCATCCGAACCACTAATTACTACAACAACCACAACAACAACTACTACTACAACAACAACTACAACAACACCTTTAGCAACAGTGGCGGGCAAAGGTAAAATTCCTTTTTGCATAAATTACAAGATGTCACAATAATTCTGATTTTTGTACTACTTTTGTTCAAGAATGTGGAGTTGGTTGGTCACTTTATGGTTCTCACAAGCTCTGCTTGGATTCTGGTAGACTTGAAAGGGCTGCTGCTTTGGCCAAATGCCAAACCTACGATCCACTGGCGTCGCTGTACCTCCCTGAGGATGAAGCCATGAGCACATGGGTGAAAGGTTCATTTTCAAAGATGCCAACTGACAACTTTTGGATCGGTGCTGACGTCAATGTGCAATTGGGAGAGCTGACAAAAATGTCCGACTCTTCTCCAGTTTCTTATTTTGATTGGAGGTCTGGACCAGATTTTGGTAAAGAGTGCTTGACTGGTGATCGACTGGCCTTCACTTGGAAATCTGATGGCTGTAACAACAATAGAGGTGTCTTCTGCCATGTTCAACCTTAATCACATTCATGCATCAATCTTTATTTTCGCTCAATGTGAGAGATCTTTAAATATTGCAATAAATGATGAACTTCATGAAGAATCAATTTTGATGCAAAAGTGCCTCAACTACTATGTCATAGGCCTCGTTGAATCTCCTTAATATCTTGGGTGATAATAAATTGTAAATTTGCTGTATCTCTTCCCTGGTTTTCCCTCTCCTTTTGAAGCTTGCATCTGGATCATGTTGCAAGCAATCTTCAACTTGAGAGCCAATTTCATGGCCCAGGAAATGCAGACATTTCTTAAGTTCGGGAACTGTGCTCTTCTTCAGCTCTTCATAGAGCAAAATGTGCATTGGCTTGAAAAAATGATCCCTCAAGCTGTCATGAAAGTCAACCCAGGTTTCCAATGCCAATTCTGCGCCACTGACAAAGGAAGAGTTCTTGAGATCTTCAATGATGACATCACCAGTTTGGTTGTACCCACTCAATACCCTGAATGTTTCAGCTATGTAGGCGTCAAGAGGATGCCTGACAATTACTATGGCTCTGTCAAATAAATCCCATTCATACCTATGTAATGAAAAAAACAAGTTGAAATTACAAAGTAGTAAACTTCTTCAATAATGTTTCAACCAGAATAGGTGGGACTTGACTGCAATCACTGAGCCATCACTCATTATTTCCCCTGGAAATTTTTCATGCCTCCATTTGGCAAAATATCTGTACACAGAGCCTGTCATGATACCAGTTGCTTTTTGGAGCAAGTCCCTGACCCAAGTGTTGCCAGATCCGGGTATGGAAAAGAGCCCAGTCACAGGGCCAGGTGGGTTTAGCAGTCTTAAGGATTTGCCTCCGCACCAAGGAACCGAATTGGCAGTTCTAATGAAAATATAATTTACTTAGCACAATTACATCCATTTTCAAATAAATGTAGCTTTTTAAAAAGCGGGCTTTAGTACTTTACTTGCTGCTTTTTGGGACTGAGAAGGTAAGTAAAAATTGCCCTAGGTGAGTAAATGAAACCAAGCCGAATCTTGAACCGAGCGAAGCGAGGGGAATAGTGAGGCGAGGTTTTATTTTACTCACCGAGGGCATTATTTACGTTACCTTCAAAGTCCTGAGAAGCAGCAAGTCAAATTTTATTAACTGTGACCGATTTTCCGAGCGAAATGAACTTGCCGGAATGCCATGTTGTGACGTCACGGGGTTTGCAAAAAGCTGACACGATCGGCAAAGTGAATTTACTCGCGAGTAAAACCGGTTACAGTTAGTAAAATTATTTTTCGACAAAAGATGGGAAATTTCGGCCATTTGTTCGTCAAAAATGCCAAAAACTGCAAATATGTAAAACAAAGTGGTGGCAGTAATTACCTACTAATCATTTTGCTAGCGATTGAACTATTGGTGGGTAATAGGTTGCAAGACCCGTTTTCAGTTACAAGAGAGGTTTTGGCCTCTTCAGAAGTCTTCATTTGTAAGCAGTCTGGTCTGCTCCTAATGTCCCCTCTGGCCAAGAAGCTCACTTTGATGATAAATGTTGACTCTGGAGAAAGCATCAATTCCAGAGCTATCTCTTCACTCATGATCCAATGGAGCAGCACTGCAAAATGTATTTCTTTCAAGACCATGAAAATTTTAAGAATTTTAATAGCTCACTGTGCTCTCCAGTAAGAAAGTCAGTTATGTTAGGGTACTTTTGGTGGCTCGAAATCTGCAAATTTCTCATTATAGTATGCATCAGCCAAAAAGTATCACACTCAAAGGCATAATGCTTACCACAGATACGTAGTTTTTGCTCAGTCGTCCTTCAGGGTTCAGATTGATGTCAATCAAATCTAGATGAAGTGTTTCTGCAAAAAAGCACAATTAGTCAAAGATGCTGCATTATTTCGATATTTATCATACTTGTTTGCATTTCATCAGGTTTTACTATCCTCAGTCGAAATAATTCTGGCGTGCTACTAGGTGAAGAAAATCCAGCTTTTTTCACCACATAAGTATTGTTTGCAGTGAGCTCGAGATGTGTAGAGGTGGAATTGTTTTCCATGTTGATTATTTTGAGGCAGCAAACACCAAAGCTTCGGTGAAAATATCATGAAAATGTTCGGAGCTGTCAAACAAAGATTGAAAAATCCCTACCCAGATGCACACGTTCCACTTGCATGACCAAAATGACCAGAACGACACGAGTGAATAGATGTGCACATGCCAATCATGTTTTGCCTAATAAATGTAAAGACATTGTCACGAAACTGATTAATGCATTTTCAATTCAAGACTCTTTAAATTTAACAGTCGCTGCGGTAGCTTTATGTAATTATGCGAGTTGAGCAATTTTGCATTCCACCCTAGCGTACTTGAGAAAGAAACTCAGGTCCTTAAGCCACTTTGAGCTGAAGATCAAGAGCCAATATTTGGAAGGTACTTACGAGCCAAAGCATGCGGATGACGCCATTTTGGAGCCTAAAAAATAAGTGATGTAGCAGGAGAATCCAACACTGCACTGAGCAAAAGAAACCGATTGTAGGCCAAGTTCTATGATTTTTGCAGCTACATGACTTAATACGAAGACTGGTAAGATTTCCATCTTAGTCATGCATTTTTATGTGAGCTGCTCTGCAAATGCAATTGCTGTAGTTCGGTAAACTGACACGAGAGCTTTTTGGTGTCGCTAGTTGTCAGGGAGGGCTTATTTGGCTCAAGATTCATAAATATGCTTTTTATAAGCAATTGATCTTTAGGCTACGCGCATTAACGTCTCCAGCTCCACAAAAAAGCCCAAAGTTTTGTATTATTGCAGGTGTCTTTATTGTTGCATACCATAATGTCCCATTACAAGTAACACTAAGCCCTACAAAGTAACATTCTTTGCAAGCATCTAGTAATTATTACCCTGCTGGATTGGCCTATACTCAATGTCACATTGCATAATTTGTCTCGCAATAAATTGTCACATAGCAAATTAATTGCCTCATAGCAAATTGTCTCATAGCGTATTGTCACATAGCATTTTGTCCCATAGCAAATGGTCGCATAGAGTATTGTCCCATATCATTTGGTCTCATTGCATATTGTCTCATAGGCATTTGTCCCATAGCAAATTGTCCCATAGCAAATTGTCACATAGCACAATAGCCCAAAGCGAATTGTCTCATAACAAATTGTTCCATAGCAATTCGTCTCATAGCAAATTGTCTCATATGATTTCGTCTCATCCCGTGTCAAATTCTAATGAGACAATTTGCTATGGAACAATATGCCATGAGACAATATGCAATGTGACAATATGCTATGAGCCAATTTGAAATGTGACAATACGCTATGAGACAATATGCTATGAGACAATTTGTTATGCGGAAATAAGCTATGTGACGCAATATGCTATGAGCCATTGTGCTATGAGACAATTTACTATGAGCCATTGTGCTATGAGACAATATGCCATGCATCAAATCCCTATGTGATAATATGATATGAGACCAAATGATATGAGACCAAACGATATGGGACAATATGCTATGAGACCAATTGCTATGAGACAATTTGCTGTGGGACATCAAAAAATGAAACATAATCTTGGGCCTTTTTTGTATAACTGGACACATGCGCGTATCCGATTTTTATTACCTAATTCAGATATTCTTTTCCATACACAAGGCGAAAAATGAAGTTTTTTCAGTATTCACTTTTTAAATGAACAAAATTTCGCGAACGCCTCAGCGAGTGATGAAATACCCTGTCGCCACCTTGCGGAATTTTGAGTCCCTAATAAAGCTTATTATTTTGTCTTGCATGCAATCAGAGTTGTGAATAGATAATAACAACTCTGCATGCAATTGGATGTTGCTCTAAGTCAGAATGTCAAAGTTTTTTCAAAATTCAACGTAAGAAACAGACACCACTTTAAAAATATTTAAGAAAAGCTTCTATATATCAAAGTTTCATGAAGCAAGAAATTCTGAATTCAGAGGCAAACCAGCGCAGTGACCAACTTTTAAAAGAGCTATTACTAGGCTCGCTCGGCCATAGTCAAGTAAGTCAACGTACCTTTGATGCCAGGGAAGAAACGCTTCAGATCCGCTACAAAGTCAGAATTTCGTCCATCAGGCAATTGATGCTGACTTAGCAGCCTCCGAGATGAACGAGTCGCCAAAACTGCGTTATTTGGCACGCCCAAGTTGATCCCCAAGTAAAGCAATAGTAAAGGCCAGAATGGAGCCATAACGATGAAAGTACGTTGATTCGGAAACTGCTTCGGTTTCTGCTACCGTAGCTTTTGCTTGACGCGCGTCTAAAGTACGATCACAACTGCTGAAATGCAAGCGCGAGCATATAAGAAACATCATAGCCGAATGCACCTCGTAGCGGCAAATTAATTCTCCATAAAAGAAAACAAGCAGACATGCATGTGAATAGGTTGAAAATCATCTTAATGATTAGCATCAGGTGTGCTTTTACTTTATGCCCGCAAAAAACCGTGCTCTGAGAGTAATAATAATAATTTCATATACTGTAATACGATTTCCTCGTGTTATAATTCAGTTTACCGATCCGACTCAGCTCTTTTATATCACAGTTCTTTCTGAGCAATTTGGGGAATATTAAATACTTAACAGCCCTTGAATCAAATTTGAGGGATTTTAAGTAATTTAATGCCCCTCATATTCCATGGAAGTAATCCAAATTCCAAAGAAGTTGGAAAAAAGAGAGGATCATCCTAGATTCGAATCTCAGAAAGTTGAATCAGCATTACAATACTCTAACCACTGAGCTATGGAAACAGCATGAAAATTGCATGCTATTTACAGGACACTCGTACAATTACAGCCCTCGCAGGCTCGGGCTAGTAAAGCTGTACTCGAGTTTTCCCATTTTAAAATCCTCGCTCAGCTATTTAATGACCCTACTTTACGTGCCCCAGCTCGAAATAAATAACTAAAAAAATGGAACAAAAAATATTAATGGTGTTTTGGATTTCTATTCCATAAATACATTACGCAAGGCTTAGTACGCCTAGCAAAAAGAATACTATAAGTTAAAAAGAGATAAGTTTCAACATTGGTTTCAAAATGGGCCCAGAGGCCACCATTTTTTTGTGGACCTACCACTTGTTTTGTTGGATGTATTTCCATGGTTAGAATAATCTATGGTATCTTACATCAACCTTCATGATCTAGACTGTTGAGCTCAAGTCTTTCATTAATATCCACTTTGTTTCATACATTTGTGTCAGTTTTAGAAGTTCAATTAAAAAATTAATGTTGATGAGTATCAAATACCATCAACCGCAAAAAAGTTTTCTTAATAAAAACAGTTTTGAGCATTTTCTCTTTTAGCTGACAAACCAATAAGCCTAGTGAAAATAATTTGCTGTCGAAAAACTCCTTATGAACCAGTAGTCAAGTGGTAAAAAAAAAGAGCCAAAAAATTGCCAATTTATCACCTAGGTCCAAAAATTGGCCTCTAGCTCAGCCCAGGAGCATTTCTAAGCCCATGTTGCATAATAACTTTATCATCCCACTAAATGGGGGTACTATTGGGATAGGTGTCATTTGATTCTAGAATTTTTGCTTACCATGAATTTGCCACCTGGAAATGCTGCACGGTAAGAATCAGCCTGGAAAAAATGCAGTTTTGGAGCCATCAGCGAATGAAGGAGAGTCCGAGGGAGTGGGGCGCAAACATGCACCTGCTGACACTGCAACTTTGCTACAGTTTTTGTTTCAGACAGAACCAGTTTTGAACTGCAGCACAATTTCTATGCACCTTCATGGATAAATGAACCATCTCCTCCATTTTTGATTAAACACAAGCGGTAAAATGGAACAAGGGTGGTTCTAATCCGCTAGATGGAGTTGCGGTAATTTGTTTGCGCGGCAATTAGTTGCAATTGCGTCAAGTATCAAACCAAAGTACGGAAATGGCCAAAAAATCCGCTTTTGGTATTTTTAAACATCTTACATGCTGCAATACGTTTTCCACGCGTTATAATTCAGTTTACCGATAATTCAGCTCTTTAATGTTACATTTTTTTCTCTGCAATTTGGGGGATATTAAATACCAGGTATTCAAATTTGGGGCACATTAAGTAATGTTATATCCCTATCATCTATCACATGGAACTATTCAAAGTCCAACGAATTTAGAAATAAGTGTTGGCACGGCCTTGATTCGGGAATACTGTAAAAAGTCCGCAATGCCAAAAGTCCTTATATATAAAATCCTCATGAAAAAAGTCCTAATATATGAAGTCCTAACGTAAAAAGTCCTGATGTAAAAAGTACACTCTACAAAGACTATTTTTGTACAGATATCAATAATTCTTTGATAAAACATTAATGCATGCATTTAATTTGTGAAACAAAGTTACCGACGCTGCTTTGATTGAATAATGTTTGACTTATCAATGAAAGAGTCTTCTGTATTTATTCGCTTTTTCTGACTTTGTTCAATTGGTAATTGGCTACTTTGTAAAACAGGGCTGAAGTCCGATGTATCTTCAGTTCCCTGTTCAAGTTCAGTGGCCTTATGGACTGGTAATGGCCTTATGGACTGGTAATGGGGATTAATAAACTAATAATTAGTAAAAAAATTTTTTTTTGGGTCAGCCTTTCCACAAATTCAAGTCTTAAGGCTTCATAGATCTTCATTAAAGATTTAATAGGATCCTTTAGAATCTCATCCCTCAAATGATTGCATCAGTACCATTTGATATTCCCTTGAGCAGAACACAATCCAAGAGTTAAACTTAGAATCACAAGAAGATATAGATAAACTTTTTAATCTACTTGTATTAAGGTTCATATTATTGTATTTATGGTCTTTTATAAAAATTGGGACTTTAGACATCCAGTCTTCACATAAAAGGACTTTTGATATCTGGTCTTTATATGAGCGGACTTTTAGTATCTGGACTTTTTGCAACCGGACTTTTTTTATCTGGACATTTCACATCGCGGACTTTTTACAGTACATCCCTTGATTCGCACCTCAGACAGCTTTATTGAAAAGTCGATGCTCTTGCCATTGAGCCATAGAAACATCATTTAGTTGCAGGTAAAAGTACATTCATTCGTGTGTTTCTAGTTGAAAATCCTCTCTCAGCTCTTCAACGGCCATACTTTATGTTCCCTAGATACTATGATACGGACAAGAGAATATTGAGGGAAGAAAATACGCTAATAAATGTTAATTAAGGACCACAGAACTCGTGAATTATGGCAAACCACAAACTTCGTGCGGGTTTTTTGTTTTTTAAGTGCGCCAGCAAGTTTGAAAAAAGCTGCAACTGCAACGAAAGTGCAGGCTTAATTTGGCTTGAATTGGTTTTCTTTTGTTTGGTACGATTCAGTTTTTAAAAAAAGGAGAAAAACCGAAACCAGAACGGCGTGAAAAAGTTGTCTAGTGTTTAATTGGTCCCTCATGTTCCATATGGCAGAAACGTGCGAAATATTTTAGCAGACTAAAGAATCATTAAGCGCATTGTAACGTAGGTTTAGAATAAAAAATCTCATAGTTTACAGAAAGGCACTGGCGTCACCGCGAAAATTCTAGTCTAAAAATTGAGATTACGTACATTCAATCCATGTTCAAACAAAAATCGAAAAATCAAATTAACTATGAGAGGTTGCGCGATTATAGCTTGCAAGAAATGCAATCAATCAGCCAAAATAAGACTATTATTTGTCAGGCGTAAAAAGAAGAAAAAGGACGCTTCAAAAGTGAATTCCGAAGGTCAAATTTAGTTTAATAGGTTAGCTTGGATCGAGATTCTATTTCCCATTGCCTTACAGATTGATATTTCTGAAGCATAGCGAAAACATTTGACTTTGCTAAGAACTATGAGTGGTTCGGGACTACTTTCGATCTAAGGCGATTCTGGAATTTGCACCACCCTGTACTCAATTTTGTGAATAAATCAATGTACAGAGTGGTTCAAGATAGTCAACAAACCTCATCATCATATTTGTACACGTTTCACAGTTGGGAAAAAAGTGGAAACTCGTGAAAATGGCTTCGGTTAATGGAGAGCAGCACGAGGAATACGAGCAAAAAGCTGTTGAGCAATTCGGGTTTGACCTGAAAGAAGCTTACAAAATGGCCATGAAATTCTACAAGGGTAAAGATTTTTTTTTTTTTTTCACGCGAGCTTATAGTTAGAAAACTCGTGAAATGGCTGCTCGTTTGCCTTCGTTGGCTGTGGCAACTTTCACTTTGACGAGTTTTTCATTGTAAACATCACAAAGAAAAGTTTTTGGGAAATGTCAGCTGTCAAATCATTGAGTAACTCTTATGTCAAATGCCAAATGTCAAATCACCATTTCCATTACTCTCAATTCTTCAGAAACTGTTATCCTGTTCTAAATTGTCAAAGCTAGATGCTGCTGCTTGAAATCAATTTCAAATGAATATAACATTTAAAATTGTCCGTCATCTTTTTCACACCCTTTTCATTTTTTCTAGACAATGAAGGCAAATCAGTGCAGCTTCAATACAATGACAAGTTGAAATTGGTTGCTCTGACGCAGCAGGCTCACAATGGGAAGCTTAATGAAGAAAAACTGCCTCCACTGGGTGCTCTGGATGTGATTGGCAAAGACAGAAGGTCAGTGTTCCTTTGGATATTCTGATAATTACTTTTGCCATCAACCCTTGAACCAAATCATAATTTTGCCTTGTAGGAATGCTTGGGCTGCCTTGGGTGACATGTCCAAAGAAGCCGCCATGTTTGGCTTCATAACGCAAGTAGAAGATTTGATGCCACATTTAAAGCCATATTTTCAAGCCTTGAAGCAACAGCATGAAGATCAGCGGCTAAAAGAGTAATTATCCTCGTTTCTCTAAGTGCTCTTTATTGATTATGTCTTTGTTTCTATTGCGCTCTCTTAATTATGAATATTTACGTACTCGTAGTGAAGTGGCGCAAAAGGAGGCCGCCGAGGCTGCCGAGGCCGCCAAAATTGCTGAGGCAGAAAAACAGCGTCAGGAAGAGCAGAGGAGACAAATCCAGGATGCTCTCAACAGACAGTCGTACAACGAATTTAGAGCGTACGCTGAGCAGCAGTATCCAAGCAATCCAGATCAGCAAGCAGTGCTAATTCGGCAGCTACAGGTAACATGGAGCCTCAATATAGCCCTTGTCATGCTGTTAACATATTTTGTAGGAGCAACACTACTACCAATACATGCAGCAAGTGTATCAGCAGCAAATGGAAAATCAGGCCTCCAACGCGATCAGGAACGAAGAAACCTCAGCTGCTGTCATCCAGGACCTGGCCACGCTTAAGATCAATGACGAAACCCTCACACTCAACAGTAATGACATCCTAGATGATGGAGATGAGGAGACGAACGACAACACCGAGGCTGAAGACGAACACGATTGCACTGACGAGTGTGGATATTGTCAAGACGATGATGGTGAGCAATAACTTTCTTAGAAAAGCTTGCAATGAATTGGCTAATTTATAGTAATATCTCCAAAGTGAACGAGCCTATCAAAAAGTCAGTTTGATATTTGCTCATTAAGAAAAAATGGCCTATTTTTCAAGAGCTAATCAATGCTCATCTAGCGGCCCCAAATAGCAATTGCTTACTTGGTGCAATTTGATATTCAAAAGGAATTCGTGATTTTCACCTTAATGCTAAATATTTGATGGCTTATTTGGCGCAACGAAAAGATATGCATTAAATTGTTACAATTTGTAGCATACATTCTTACTGATGTTAATAATTTCCAGTCGCCCCTGCAAATATGTGGACTAAAAAAGAACTACAAAAATTCAAAGACGACATTCGTAGCGAAGGCGGAGAGGCAATTATCAAGGTATGTACTACCAAGTAGCTTATTTGCCTAGCTATTTTTACACTAATTGAGCTTTCGTTGTAAATAGGTGGGGCATGGCGAGACCGTGACAGTGCGAGTGCCCACGCACAAGGATGGATCGTCGCTATTCTGGGAGTTCGCCACTGACAGCTATGACATCGCATTTGGTCTCTTTTTCGAGTGGACCGACTCGGAGGAGAACGAGGTCTCGGTCCACATTTCCGACTCTGAAGACGAAGATCTCGAAGATGACTACCACGAGGGAGATGAGAATGGCGACCCTGAAAACGGAGGCTCTGCCTCAAACCAGGCTCTGGTGGACAAAGGACCACCGACTTCTGTGATTGTGCCAATTTATCGAAGGGATTGCCACCTCGAGGTCTACGCTGGAACACACAACTATCCTGGACGAGGCGTATACCTTCTTAAATTCGACAACACTTACTCGCTCTGGAGGTCGAAAACGTTGTACTACAGGTAAGTGCAATTTATCAATTTTTGCACCATCATTCTGCTAAAAGTGATCATTTCAGGGTTTATTACACTCGATGATGATGATGAAGATGATAGAGAAGACGGATGAAATAGTGTATATTTAGATGTGATAAAAAGAGCTGCTGATCGCGTTCTAGCGGCTAAGTCTAGTGCATCATATAGTTCAATGATTGTTATATACTATACATATGACAAAAAAAGAAAGTCCACGTTGATCATCGTTTGCTATTCCAAAGTTGAAAATACAATCTACTAGTTAACTTCATCATTATTATCAGTTTTGGCTTTCTTGGTAGGACTCTCATCGGTAGGACCTTCAAGCTCTCTCTTTTTGTCCTCGTTGGCAGCCTTGTACTCATCAGTGAGAGCTGACTGAGCACCTTTGCCCATATCAATTTTCATGGCTTCCCTGAGAGCCATTGTGGCGTATGTGGACGAGGGCAAGGAAAACTCGACGATGAGGGCTTCGAATTTGCCCTCTTTGGCGCTGCTTTTGACTTGCTCACCTCCACGTAGAATGGCAACATCGGAAGCCAGCAAATCTTCATTCATGTCGTTGTACTTGACAAACTGCCAAGTCAAATCTTGAGGCTTGTTGACGATGGCCCTATAATCTCCTGGAAGGGAGTACATGTCAACCTTGTGCTTCAGGGACTCGAACCCATTCACGAGCCCATCCGCTGCCAGCAAGTCCAGATACATTTGCTTCAGCTCAGCATTGTTTGGATACTTGACCTTGTACCCAGGGATGGGCATGACAACATCCTCAATAGCATACTTGTCAATGTTCTCCTCAGTTACTTCAGTCAATTGAGCCTCGAATAGCTCTCTTTTGGACATGTCTTCGTTGCCTCCTTCTGAGTCAGTGACGACATCACCAGTTTTGACCCAGTCGCCAACTAAGACTTTGAGGCCAAACTTTGCCACTCGTTGGGACACAACTTTGTTCCAAATGAGCGCTTGGTAGGCATGAACGTACAAGAGTTTCGAGTTCTTTTGCAAAATGTCCAACGCGCTGACATAGTCGTTGCCGTGGACTTGAGCGAGACCCTGAAGCAAAGTGGCCTCGATCGACTTTGACTGAGCAATTCTGCTGCCCAAGAGGACAACAGCATCAGCTGGGTTTCTGTACATCCACCAATGAGTCCTCATCCGAGTCATTTGAGGCGACTCGTTACCACGTGGCTTCAAAATTAGCTCAATGGCTTTGAGCCAGTCTGACTGAATCAAAGCTAGGCCAATATCAGATGTCTTCACCGAAGCTTCGGTTCCAAACCTCTGCTGGCCAAAGTAGTTGATGAAGCCATTTTCTTTCCAGCTTTCCATTGCCTTCTCGATGGCATCGTTTGGGTCTTTGATGTTCCTTAGTGCGATAGTGAAACGGTTCCCCTTAAGGTCGCCCAATTCCAATGACTCTTTTTCATATGAAAAGTTGCCGACAAAAACCTAGATTAGAGATTCTCATGAAAAAGGCATAGATGAAAATTAATCAGAAAATACTCACTTTAGCCCAAAGAGACTTGACAGCAGATTTGAGCTTTTCCGCTGTCACCCAGCTAACAGCCACTTTTTGAGTAGTAATGGCTCGTCTGTCTTTGTTGCCAGCAACTCTAAACTTGCTGTTGTGAATGTGCAGTTGCCTGCAGAGTTGGCCAAAAACAGCCATACTGTCCACCTCCTCCTTGCACATGTGGAAAATCAAATTCTTGGGCCGGTCTCTAGGCCAGGATTTTTCTGCAATCACATTAGCTCCTGACTTTTGAGGGCAAATCAGCACAATCTTTTTGTCTCCCTCATCAATAGTTTTGGTATCCAGGTGGGGGAAATACTTTTTGATTGCCTCATGATAGGCCTTTCTCTCCTCCTTGCTCTTTGAGGTGACCTCAATTTTCACTTCAGCATTGTCCATCTTATTTTTGTCCTCATTCGAGTCACACTTCTTGGACAGTTGAGTCAACCGGGTCCACGACAATGGCGAAATCAAAGCCCTAGTCTCCTCCGGGAGCTGACCATGCGCCAAGTAATCTTTCGGTTCATCTCTGGACTTGATGGCAGGTAAATCGAGCGATGTCAACTTCACAACGGTTCCATTTTTGTCAATTTCGTGAACAACAAAATCAGAGTATCTATGCTTCAAGATGCCAGTGAAACCAGCAACATCCTTGTTGACGTACTCGGTGATCCCGAAATCCGGCTCAAGAAGGAACCGCTTGTCTTCTGCTTTCGTTTTCTCTTCATTGAGCAGAGCGAGAAAATCCTCGGGGAGCTCGTGCTTCTTTTCGCCCTCGTAGTCAGTAAAGTCCAGGTTGATATTCGAGTCCCAATTTTCCTTGACTTTTTTCTGCCAAGGGCTGTCGTTCTCGCCATTTCTGTCATCGCTCTTATGGAACTTTCCTCGTCCCCTAAAACCTTGGCCTCTACCTCGGCCCCTTCCTCTGTGATGGTTATTTCTGTGCGACATGATTTACCTCCACACTCAATAAATTAACGTATTTGTTACTGCTTTTAAGCTGAAAGTCCATGTGGTTCACTTGTTTTGTTATGATTTACCCGGCAGCTGACTTTTTCGCGGAAATAAGTAGCCACTTGTTTCAAAAGCCACTCACTCTCTGTAATGCATTGATGACAGTCCCGATTGCTTCTGACATCAGTCGTTAACTTTCTAGTGAAAAGTTAAAAATTAACAAAAAAGCGGCCTCATTCAAAATCAACTTAACGATTCAGAAACGACATCTTCATTGTTGCCAGAAAACATATATGTACCTTTGTGCTAAAATCGATAGTACAATTTCGGCTTTTTTGCATAGTAATAGATGCTTAAGAAGGTGAAAGCAGCTGCAGCGTGTTTGCATTTCTGCTGTTGCGCCGTTGCATTTGACGGATTTTTTTCACTCCCCAAAAAATGTCGAGTCGCGCGTTACGTAAGCTCCAACAAGAAAAAGGTCCAACTGAAGAGGTACCAAGTGACGATGACCTGTCTATTGTTAGGCCGGTCAGCGGCGCCCGGGCTAGAATGCCCAATCCATTCGACCTGGTAACCATCTCGCAAGAATGTTTCTGTTTCGAGAAGTAAATGTTTTTTACTCAAACTTTTCAGTTGAATGCAGATTCCCTTTCGGAGTCTGAAGTGAAAGAGGACGACGGCCTCGGACCCTCGGACATTTCTATGACCTCAAACGAAAACAAGAGAAAGAAGAAGAGGAAAAACAAGAAGAAGCCCGTGAACAATCCGAGCAGCGAAGACAACGTTGAGGATGACGTTGAGAAAAGTGTGCGCGAAGTGAATGCCATTCTTGGAGAAGCCCCAAAAGTGGACTACGTCAATGTGGAAAAGCTTCAGGTTCCACAGCAACAAAGAGGTCTACTTGCCATTGAGCCGAAGAACTTGAACTCTGAGAATGAAATGAAGCGCATTTTTGGCTCAAAGGTGGTCTTCGCTGCCGAGCAGCACCGCTCCAAAAGGGGACAAAGGCACCGAGCTCACCCTAGAACCAGTCATTGGCTGGTTGTTCCTAAGCCCAGCTGGCCTCAGCCTGGTAAAACGGGGCTGTCAATGAAATTCCTCGAGTCTGACCAGTACGGCAATCAGATTTTCACTTTTGAACATTCGCCCACTTACCAAAATGTGCAAAAACGCTTCTTCCATGCTGTGGACTCTCTCAATCCGGAATTCATAGTTGTGAGTATTTTCTTGTAGTTGTTGCTGGGGCTTTCGAAAATCAGGTTTCTTTTCATTACAGCAACTATTGAACGACCACCCATTCCATATCGATGCAATGCTGCAATTGAGTGACATCTGCAAAATGGGAGAAGATTCAGCTAGGGCAGCTGAACTGATCGAACGCACACTTTACGCTTTGGAGGCTGCATTTCATCCACTGTTCAACTTGGCTGTTGGCACCTCTCGTTTGGACTACCGAAGACAAGAGAACCGAGCCTTTTTCATTGCTCTCTTCAGGACCATTCAAAATGTGGGAGCTCGTGCTTGCCACAGGACTGCTCTGGAGTTTTGCAAATTGACCTTGGGACTTGATCCCAATGCTGACCCTATGGGAATCCTGCTTTTGATCGACTTCTACGCCATCAGAGCGCAGCAGTACTCCTGGTTTCTCCAATTTGTGGAGACTTGGGACCCCAAAAGGAATCTTTGCCAGCTGCCCAACTTTGCATATTCCAAAGCCTTGGCTACCTTTTATGCTGCTAAAGATGGCAAAGCTGATGAGCTGATACAAAAGGCTCTAATCGAGTTTCCTGGAGTTTTGCTCCCACTGTTGGACAAATGTTCAGTGGACATCGATAAACGAGTGTTGGGAAGCCAATTTTTCCTGGACGCCCAATCAAAGTAGGTTTTTTTTCTGCCAGCCATAAATTTACTACGTTTATTAATTACGCCTTTCATGAAACGCAGGCAACCAAAGGCTTTGGAGCTGCTGACATCTCTTTACGTGGGACGAGCATATCACATTTGGAAAGACGCCTCAATTTTGCCTTGGTTGGAGAAAAATGTGCATGCAGTCCTGGATTTGTTGGAAAAGAAAGATCCCATTATTGAGGAGTGCGCACAAAAAAGGCAGACTCGGTATCAGGGAACACCGAGGAATATCTACAGGCATATCATTCTCTCCGACATAAAGGATGCCACCACATCACTTCCAAGGGTGCAGAAATTCAAATATGCTTGGAGTGGCATAATTTTGTAATTTTAACTTTTTCTAGGAATTGGCAGACCAGCCTGTCATGAGTTATGATCCTTTGCCACCCACTGACTCTATTGATACATATCAACGGTCAAAAACAGGAAGGCCAAATTTGGAGGACCCAAGTGTGTTGAGCATGTTTTTCAGATCACTCTTGCCCAACTTTAATCCAAATGATCCTAACCCACCAGCTGCTAACCCTGAGCAAGGGTAAGTCCTCCTCTACATGTTTTATTCACGAGTAATTGACCCAATGAACAATTTGCTTTTCCAGGGCTGAGGGTGGTGGGGACTTGAGGAGTTCAGTCAACAGCTTATTGGATGCCATGCAAAACCTATTGGGTGGCCTTCACTTACCAGAACTTCCTCAGGATGCAGATGCCTCTGACAATTCAGATGATGGAGTGGATGATGCCAATTGGCAATGAAATTGTGAAAATCATGTGATTATTTTAAGAGATTAAATTATTGCTATGGATGCAGAGGACTTGATCTCATTTTTAAACTATTGTAATGGATTTAGAGGACTTGGTGTTGTTTTGGACTTGATCTTATTTTTAAACTATTGTAATGGATTAAGAGGACTTGGTGCTGTTTTTGGACATGATCTTGTTTTTTAACTATTGTAATGGATATAGAGGACTTGACCTTATGTTGAAGTTATTGTAATGGATAAGGAGGGCTTGATCCATTCCACATTTGCTACGGGTATCTGCCAATAATGTATGCAAGGAAAAATCACCAGGGGGCGTTGCTGCTCATTGGTGGGAATCAGGTAGAGAGTATGAGTCAGACGCTAGCTTGGCCATCAAAACATTGGGATCAGGTGCAGCAGCCAAGAAAAGGGTAAGTGCGATTGCTCTCTTCATATTATTGTTGGGTCGATATTGTCAACTACATCAAAAAATTATTTCTATATATACCGAGTGTGCTCTTGGAGTTGCCAAAGTTGCCGAGACACGCAATACTAAGCTTACGTCATTAGACATCCGATTATTGTGCCATACATATTTGCACCCTATTTTACAATGTGCACCAAAAATATTTGCAATATTAGAAGAGCTTTAAAAAGCCTATATTCGCGATAGAATTACTTACTTTCCAAATGAAAAAAATGCAAATGTAACAGTTCATAAAATAAAAAGGTATTTGCAAATTCTTGACAATACATATTTGCATATTTGCTCATCACACAAAAAATGTTGCAGGCATTTTTACTTTGGTAATATTGGAAAGAGAGTTATTTAGGTTGCACTGCCTTTTATAGAGGGCTATTATGACTGAGGTGGATTTTTCTGTGAAGAGAGCCATAAATTACGAGGCTTGCTTAGTTTCTTTGCAGAGGTGGGGAAGTCGACACAAAAGCCATCATGACTGAGGTGAAAGAGGACCAAGAATCGAGCAAGAGGGTGATTTACACCTACCCGATGGTGAAACAGACTGACATGGCTGACGACATGAAAGCCGAAGTGATGGAAATGTGTGTCAACGCATGTGAAAAGCACACGACCAACAATGAAAATGCAGCCAAAATGATCAAAGAAACGCTGGACAAAAAATTCGGCACAAGCTGGCATGTCGTGGTGGGTGAGGGATTCGGATTCGAGATCTCGTACGAGCTCAAAAATCTCATGTACATGTTTTTCGCTGGAAATGTTGCAGTGTGCGCATGGAAGTGTTCATGATCCAAATATTTATTTCCACCCATTATTTTGTTTGTCAAAAAATCATAATTTCAACTATTTAATTAATAAACTGATTACAGCTACAAATTCTACGTTGAATGGGATAATGCCGCAGTTTTTCTGCTTGGTACCTTCAACCTGGCACGCAAAAAATAAATGACCCACTCCTAAATAGTAGAACTAGCCTTTTTTTCTTGGACTAACTGTCCCAATGACAGGTTCAGTTAGGAAGCATGCAACGGTACAGAAAAGAGGATACCTAGAGCTGTTAGTGTTCCAAATGCACCGTTCAGCTTCTCCCATTTTACAAAAAGAACTGTTTGAAGTTGCCCAAGCTCTGCAGAGTGCAATATATGAAAATAACAGAGCTAAAAGAATTGTGCCCCGATCAGCTTGTAATAATGGCAAGGGAAATTATGGCATCAACTCGTTCAACTTTCTTGCGTTTACACTGATGGTGTTCAATGTGGTTGCTAATGTGAACAACAACCTGAATAACAATAATTTGAACAAGAATGACAACAACATCAATGCAGTGTCTCAGAACAGCAATAATGTTGCCACAAACACCAACGTGGCCAATCAAATAGGCGTCACAGTAAGACATCTTAAAATTACACATAATGGAAAATTTGCAACAGGTTTTTTCACAACAGGTTTTGCCAATTCCTGGGAAACGTTCAATACGTATGCTGCAAGAGGATCTAAAAATTGTAAATAATTGCAAAGTAGCACACTCATATTTAGCTCACTGGCTATCACAGACAAAAAGCATATTGGAAGAAAAAAGGGAGTGCTCTGAATACACATTTTGCAAAGCTTTTCAACAAGTCAATTTCGACCTTCATTTGGAGGAATCTGTTTCTTTGACACTTTACCATCAAGGAAAGTTGCCATTTTTGGGCAGGATCGATTGCGCGGACTTGTTTCCCCATTGCACTCATTAAAAATGTCATCAAATGTTGCTCCCACGATTTGGTTTCCTTCCATGAATGCTGACTGTGGAGCAAGTACCAAAGGATCTGACCAAATAGGAACTTTTAGCATTTTGGCTCTGCTACTTTCAGTTTTTAACATCATCAACCTCTTAGCCTCAAATGTGAGTCAACATCTTAAATATGCATTTTGAACACTCGTTGACAAATGTATGTAGGTTAACAATAACAATAATCGCAATAACATCAATGACAATGATGGCAACTTGAACACAGCGGACAATACGGAGAGCAATGCCAATTCAGGCAGTAATACAGCAACTCAAGTCATGATGGTGCCTCCCGGTGTAGGCAGAAGAAAACGTTCTACAACTTCACCTAGAGTCCACCTTATTGCTAATGTCTCCCAGCTAATGCTCAAAACCGATGAGGAAATCATTGCCTCTTTTCACTTGCCTCTCATAGATGACAACTTAATTGAAGAGATTCCACTGGGAATCATGATGACCATGTATGCATGGGGACTGATGGAGGGAGCTGGACTTGATTGCCAATTGAGGAACTTGTGCGAACTCGGACAAAATTGTGCAATTTTTGGCCAGGGCTCTAGCTTAGCTTGCGAAATGGGCGCTGAAGTGATGGCTAGGTGGGTAAGTGAAGATAGAGAGGAAAAAGCTACACTAGTGGCATCCTTTCAAAACGGAACGCAAGGAGAGAATTGCCATGAGCTCTACGACTCTATATGCCCAGTGAAACATTGGAACATTCATGTGTCTCAAATGAGAAATCACACTACAATGCACAAGAAATGTAAGCAGTGAATTAAAACAAAGTATATTACCTTGAAGATGATGCAAAAATACTCTCGCCTAAGTACATTCTTGAAGTGTTTTAGTCGCATAATCATTTGAAAAGAGTCGCCAACTATGTCAAGTTTGAGAGTTTTAAAAGACTTGAGAAATTCAGAGGCAGAAGTCGTCAATCTGAAATTCGAAAATTAACTAAACAATAAACTCAGTAGTCAGTAAGCTGAGCGTGAGCCGTGAGCATTGGCATGTAAATGAGTGAATACTGAGTCTTGAAGTGAGCGTAGTATTTTAAGGCTGAATAAAAAATTCGTTGAATCATAAATTTAAAAAATCACAAAAAGATAGGGAAAAATCTGATCACTTGTCGATCATACTTTGAAAAACAAAGCGGTTTATCACATGAATGTTCCTGCATACAGGAATTTTGCACTTACTGACTGAATAAACTGAGGATTGACTTAGTTGTTCGATCAGCCCTTATTGGGAGCGTGCGCGCTACGCGCGCCCGCTCCCACAAATCATTCTGACACGGGCAAAAGGCAAAAATTGACGGAACCAATCAGATCAGAGAATTTAAAAGGACCAATGAAAATTGACCTTATCAATAGAATAGAAGTTACCGGGTGACAAGTAGCATACTGACTGCGAGTTGACCTCTTTAAGTAGCAAAGTCGACTTGACCAGTTGACAGGTAAAACTGTTAACTGAATTCTAAATATAAAAAGTAGTCTTATTAGGGTGCACAGTGGTTCAAAAAGCTGTTTTCATGTGCATGAAAAATTCTGCCAAATCGCCAAATTCTCATTCTGCCCTAAAGCTTGGGATCACTCGAACACATTTTTAAAAGCTTGAAGCTTGATAAAGCTGAAAATTTCTGGTTCGTTTCATCACTACGTCCAGCCATTTCGCGAGTTTTTTCCCCGTGCTCGTTTAGAAGGGATTTTGAACCACTGTGTGGTTGTTCAAAAAGCGGTTTTCATTAGAGGTGTATCGGGCCAAGAAATGTCGGGCTCGGGTCGGGCTCGGGCTTTTAAAAAATTACTCGGGTCGGGTCGGGCCGGGCCTGAACTTTTTTTTCAGGCTTCGGGCTTTTTCGGGCCAGTCAAAAAATGTTACGGGCTTTTCGGGCCGAGACAAAATCTACAATTTTTCAGGAAAAATCTGAATAAAAATCACTTTATTGTTATGAAATTCTCATCAATTACTGAAGGTTATGCAAATGAAGGGATACTTAACAATCAAACTCAATATTAAAGCTCACAATCTGGAGCAATTGTTTTTCTGATTTTGAACAAGTTTTTGAATTTTTAAAAAATGTCATTCGGGCCACTTCGGGCTTTTTGAAAATGACTTCGGGCTTTTTCGGGCTTTCTGTAAATCGGCCCGAGTCGGGCTCGGGCTGGGGTCTTATTTAGCTCGGGCCAGAAATTGGTATCGGGCTTTCGGGCTCGGGCCTGAGCCCGATACACCTCTAGTTTTCATGTGAATGAGAAAATCCGCTCACACAACTTTACAACAATTTTTCTGACCATTTTAAAAACTACAACTGCCCTTTTCTGACCACCTACCAAAAAACGGCCAATGCTGTGTACTTTTTAAATTGACATAGAAGTGCTTGCCCCCCATAACTACCTAGCAAAGCTATTGACTTTGTAGAGATGAATGCCTCAAATAGTGCTGAACTGGCTGTACTACGTACCTACAGATATTTGTTCATTTTGATCTTTGCTTCAATGGCATTTTGGTACTGAATTAAAGTACGAATATTAGCCGATGGAGCGCTTTAAGCCAAGGTAATAGAGTCGAGCTATAAGGACTTTTAAAACGCCCGCTCCCTGCTGTCCACATTGTGGACGCCTAAATCTAGTTGTTTTTCAAAATTGGAACGGCCGCCGCGAAGAATCCGATTGTTTTTTGACGCAACACAAAAATTCTGACAATGCCTGTTCGGAGCAAAAAGACCAAGGCCCAAGGGGCCAAGGACATTTATGAGAAGGCCGAGGATTTGCCCGAAGGCCGAAAAAAGCGATATGACTCCATTTTGGAAGATTTTGACAAGCAAAGTAAGTGTAATCACGAACATTCTCGCATCCTCATTCATGGCATGCTTTTTTCAGTTGAAGCTCGCATTGAGCAGTTTTACTCGGCGGTGTCAGCCATGGAGACTCAAATCAGGTCTCAATTCAAGGTCGCACTCCTCCAGCAGCCGAGGTCTGTGCGTTGCCTCAAAGCCGAAGACTTCTACTATGAGTCAGCCAGAAAGGAGAATGACATGCACAACATCACTGTGGAGTGTGCCAAAGTAGCTGTGTCCGTCACGAACTCAGTCACCGACGAAGTGAAGACCACAGTCAAGAAGGCCGCCAAAGGCCGAAGCAAGAAAAAGAGCAGCATTCTTGCTCAGGCACCGACCAGTGTGCGAAGGTCCACGCGAAAAAGAGCTCAACCTTCGTGGCTGAGTGAGACGCCCTTGGCCTCGTCCACCATGATGGCAGCTGCATTGGGATGCACCACAGCCAAAACGAGGCGAACGAAGGGCCAAATGGTGTCTCAAACGCCCATGGCCAACATCAGCTCGATTCACCCCATGATCACTCCTAAATTTGACATCAACACTCCTCTTGTTGGCACAGCTATGAGGACCCAAAAACCAGAGGAGAAATTCCTAGTTTCGATGAATGGCAGCCCTGTGTGGCTTGGAGGCCGCAAGGGAAAGAAGAATGACAATCTCATTCCTTTGCCCTTGGGCAATGGGCAAACCTTGGTGATTCCAGCTGACAACCCTGAAGTTCAACCCATGATCCAGAAGCTCATCAAGGACTGCATGGACATCATGAATAGGAAGTAGTGCTTGCTGGGCTTCTTTCAATTCGTGATCCAATTTTCGAGTGTGTGTGTGTGTGTGTAGTTTTTTTTTAATGAAAAAACAATGATCACAATGGGACTAAAAATGCAAATGAATCACAATTCCGTATGATGATGATGCTTCTTGCCAAGCTGTAGTTCTTCAGTAAAGGTGGATATTTCATTGTCATACTCAGTCCACTCGGAGACGATTCGCCTGGCAGCCTCTAACTTGGGCTCTTTAGTCAGGGGATTGTTGCAGAGATCGATGCTCTTGGCTGTGGCCAATGACCCTTTGTCACACCACGTTTCACACCACAGCCATTCTTGCGGCAGAGACTTGATTGGCACTTGGTGGATCATGTTGTTGGGCAAGTCTTGATCTAAATTTGACAAAGAGTTGGGGTCTTGGCTAAGGGCCTGGTACTGGCCCCTGAGACGGTCCCCTGCAGCAATTTGCCTGAACTTGACCAAGTCGACCACATAGAGTGCGGAAATGTGGTACTTTCGTCCAGCCAAGTGATTCTTCCAGTAGCCTTGCTTCCAGAACCTGAATCCTTCCATCTCAGCATTCGAGTCGCAGAACGGAGTGTACCTGTGATAAGAAGATGAGAACGGTTCTTTTCAATAGTAATTATTGAGCCGTACCCATACGGAGCCCCTCCAAGGTCCATGTCTCGCAACTCGGTCAAATCAGCCCTGACAATTTGGTCCGTGTCCACAAAAATGATCTTTTTCACGTCGAGGGGGAACATGACGTCCAAAAATAGGATTTTGTAGCCCCAAATGATCCTTTGCTTCTCTGTCTGTTGATTAAGCCAACGAGGCCATTTGTACTGCACATACTCGTACTGGAAACCGTATTTCTCTGCATAGTATGGTAAAAACTGCTTCAACGTGGGGCTGAGGTAGTTTTTCAAAATCCAAAACTTCACAGGGGCTTTCGTCGTTCTCATCACAGACATCATCATTATCCTTAGGAGCCTTTCATACAAATGTCCGGATGCAAGGCAGAAAATGTTCAACGTTTCCTCTGATTTATCCTTGTCGGCTCCACTTTTGCCTGGTAATTATAACAACATGATCATTACTGTCACATAAAATTATTATGTGTTAGAAACTCAAACCTGAGAATGTTGAAGTTATGGATCCCCAAATGGATTCGTCATTCTTGTCTCTGTCACTTTCAAGCAACTCCTGGTCGTGTTTGTCTGCTTTCTTCGTCACCTTCAGTTTGACAATTTTGCTTTGGAACGAGGAGATCAAAATGGGCAAATCTTCATTTGAATCAACATTCACATCTCTGCCATCCACACTGGAAATGTCGTAAAGCTCTGAGCTGCGGCCTTCACGAAGCCTTAGCAGCCATCTGCCAGGGCTGCTTTTGAGCTGTAAATAGCCAAGATTGGCCATCACAATTGTGTCCACAACCACTGGCTCCAATTTGGTCCCAAGGGTCAATTGAAGGCCACGAGGAGGGTTTCCAGTGTATGCCTCAAAACAGTGTCCTTCAAGCAATAAATACTCCAGCTCAAACTCCGAATGGACAGATGTGCCCTCAACGTTGGCCAGCTTAATGTTGTCCAAATCATAGGCAGACTTGACGGGCTCGATCAGCCAGTTGTCAGGTATGTGGTAATGCATAGTAAAAATGGGCTCTTCTGGCAAATTGACAAACTTTGCCATTGGCCCTGAGGTCAGCTCTCCCATGGGAGTGAACATAAGCTCTGGCTCTAGGACAAGCCTAAAATATGACTTTTGAGGCAATTGGCTGTGCTTGTCGACACAGTTGAAAAACACCCTGATCTTGGCATTCACGACCTTTGACAGCACTTGCAAAGTGGCCACAATCTTCTGAGAGCCTTGACTCACGGGATCCATGACGGCTACAATGTCAAAAGCTGGCTTGTGTACATCCTGGGGATCAATTTTGATCACACTGTGCTTGTCAGAGCTGAATTCCACTTGATGACGAGCCTTGGTGCTCTCTGGACGAGACAACAACAAAGAGCACAATTTCATGGCCAAGTTGCTTATCTCTGGGTTTGACTTGACATCAAAGTGAGTGTACAGGGCATTGACCATTTTCTCGCCGAATTGGGCAATGCTGAATTTCTCCAAAAGATTAAAGTCATCTGTTCCAAACACTTCCTCTTGGGAGAGAGGCCCAATGATTCTTCCATTGAGAATAACTCCATTTTTGCCCTGAGCAAAATTAGCCAATGCTTTCTTGATGAATATCTTATGAATTTCAAAAACTTCATCAGTCTCCTTGACAGCCTTAAAAGCCTTGATAAAGGCCTCCATATCCGCACCGGGTATGTCAAAGTCTTCCATTTTCTTCTTTCCCTTTTCCAAATTTTTCAGCTCCTTCAAAATCTTCATCAAAATATTTCTCACTCCTATTGTATTCGACTGGCTATCGAGAGCTGCTTTGACAGCTTTGGTAGCAAGTCCCGGAGGTCCTTGGTGGTTGAAGATGACTCCGATTCTCAGCTGGGTACTTGACTTGATTTGGCTCAATGCTCCTTTCAAGATGCTGATTCCTTGGTCGCTCTCCAAGTCGAGCACAGTCCAAGCTGTCAAAACGTGCAGCTTCGTCTCATCTTTCTGGCTCGTTAAATACTGCAAATGTTTTGCGATTGTGCCAGCCAAGAGGTCCTTGCTGTCGATAGCGGCAAATGTATCTAGTTTCAGGGTAGGCAACGATTCTCCAGTCAAATCCAAGAACATGAGCTCGTCTACCTCTTCCTTGAGAATTCTGTCATTCAACCTAGGCATAATGTTGGGCTGCTTCATCAAGTAGTCAAGACAGTCATCCTCGTCTTTGAGCTGATTTCTGTAGACAGCCTTTTGGATGACGGTTGTCTCCTTCATAATTGCCATCATGAGAGCCTCCTCAAAGTCTTGCCCGTTCAGGTTCTTCTTGTCCATTGGCACTCCATTCATAAGGACATAAGGCAAGTTGCCATAGCTGAACCCAGACCTGTCCATAAAATCCTGCGCCAACGCCCGTCCCACGTCGTACTCTGACTCCGCATCAAACACTTCTTTGGATGCAGACTCACCATACTTTGCCTTGAAGGCCTTTTTGGTGATGTCAATCTTAATGTCCTGGCCTTCATCCTCAACCATGTCATACACGGAGCTAATAAAGCTGATAGCTTCCAAGTTGCCCTTGGACTGCTTGATGTAATTGAACGCATTCATGAGTGCCACTCCAGCATCATTGCCGCCGTGATTCTCTTCCATATTGGGACTGACAGCAAATACCAAGCCGACCCTGGTAGGAGCTCTTTGGAGTATCACAGAATCGAGCATTTTCAATAATGGTCGCGTGTCTGCTTTAGAGGGATCTGCGATGAGGACCAAGTTGAAGAAATTCTTTCTCACACTCCTCATCATGCCAGGGAAAGTGGGCCTGAGCATTTCCATCACTGATTCTGGCCAGCCTTGGTACATTTTGTCTTTCTCCAAGTCGTTGATCCAGTTAACTGCAGAATCACGAATGTCAACGCCATAGCTCAGCTTGGAGTTGCCCTTGAAGTCCATGGAGGTCAGCTTGGTGGCCACTTCATCGGTGATGCCCAAACGACCAAGGCCATCGAGGACTTTGGCCTCAGTCTTTATGGTCTCGAGCACCGTGAAGATATCAACGTATCCCATGTCGAATTGAAGACCGTTGATGAACAATGCTGCATCAGAGGGCTGCAAACTCATTCTTTCGAGAAATACCTCTCGGTTGTTTTTCACTTCTTTTTTCAGGTCCTTTGACACTGACGTCTTCGACAAAGGTCTGGCATACGAAGGAAAATTGGAGGCCAAATCAGCTAGCGTTGAAAGCTGCTTTTCTTTGGGACTGTTCAACACTCTGGCCACCGTTTGAAGGCTGAGATCTTGGAGCTGCCAAACTTTCATTGGTGCCATCGGATTGTTTTCATCAAGCAGAAACTGCTTAAACTCTCCCAGCTTCTCTGCATCCTCTGGATACTTTTCATTCAAGATATCAAAGTTGAAGCCGTTGATGTCATTCAGCTTGTCATCGCCGAAAGCCTCCGAATCGTCAGAGTTTTCGTCCGACTTTTCAGCCGAAACCTTTCGGTCGTCTTGGGCCTTATACTCGGAGGATTTGATTTGCAGCTCAACGCCATAACCTGACAGCCTGAGTTTCGGGTCTTTTTCTCGGTTGGTGAGATAGTGGCGAAAAATGTACTTGATTTTGCCTTGGCTGGCCAAAGTCTTGAGCTTATCGTGGAATAGGTGGAACTTTTTCGTGCCAACCTTGGCATAAAGCACGACTTGGATCTTTGCATCTTCGTCGTAATGGACGTATCGATGGTCGCCCTCGACCTCTTTGAATTCGCTCTCATGTGGGCTGTCGACATTTTCTGGAAGTTCACAACTCAAGTGTCCATTAAAGTCAACGATAGTGTCACAATTTAGTTTGTCAACTCCTCGGTCTTTAGCAATTTGTTGAAACATTTCGATTTTGGGCGAATTGCTCCTCAAAGCTAATTCAAACTTGAGCAGCTTGATTTGGCCCTCGGTCAAAAAGCTGAAAACAAAAAGGAACAGCAATGAAAATAGTTAGTTTGTGTATTGTTGTTTTTTATAGATAGGCTTACCGGCTGGAGAATTCAATCACTTTCTTATATAGCTCCTCATCGGTGATTTTGGACTCGAGGTCGACATTGTCAGGCTCGGAGAAGTAGTCTAGAAAGGCCCAAAAGTACGCATTGTTCTCAGAGGCCAGATATTCCGAGGCCTCTAAGAGAAACGGTGTTCGGGACCATTTGGCATTAAGTAACGTAGACACGACTTTGGCCTTTTTGTCCACCGAGCACCAAACAAGGCTACAAGCCGAACACAGCATGAGAAAGACCAGCGTCTTTCTCATTTTGAAGACTTTTGCGGACTTGTTTGAATACCTAAAGTTGAAACTTTTCCATAAGATTAACTTGCCGGATGAATTGCCCAAGAGAAGAATCACAAAAAAATCGGACCATAACAAACCTCGATCCTCTGAAAAACACCTAAATGCTCCAAAATTAACGCTATTAAGGCCATTTTGTCGAAAGAAATCCAAATTGATGCAAAATCAATGGTTATTTCCTTTTCACGCATATGTTTATTTTTGCGGTCTGCAATTTGACGACTAATTAAAATTGACGCAAATTTGATATGCAAACTGGCTTAGAAAATGACGCTCGCTTTCCCCTAGCCATGTTGACAACTTTTTGACCAATCAATTTATTGCAAGTGTTCAAGAGGTGGCAAATCAGGCAATCGCGGACCGAGACAGGAATAAGTTGCATAATATGGTTGCATGGTACCATTTTATTCTTAAATCTTGATGACATTTCACACCTACTTGGCAAATTCCAAAGTAACATTTCAATGTTATAACTATGTCCCACACGAAACGGACGAATACTGCATGTTAGAAGCATAAATGTCAATGCATTTTCCATTATTTCATATTAGGTACATAGTAACTCCCTTTAATCGTTGCTATGGGTAGGAATGTGTCTTTTTCCAGCATTGGAACTGAGAAAAGCCAAGTGGCCTTTGGTACACCGGTTGGCAAAGTGTCCATTTTCACCGCACTTGAAGCACACAATTTCGTCCAAGTTTTTGATGCGACCGCTCCTTTCTCCTGTGATATTATGAAGTGGGTTTCCATATGGACGATGATTGTAGCCAAACTCAGTCAACTGGAAAAAAATAGAGGTCAATACTCATTTTTCCAAATAGCAGCTTCGGACTGCTAGCCACAAGCAATCCTGATACAAGCTTACGGATTCGGAAATCAGTTTTTTGGCCCAAAGCCCTTGTAATGGTGTGAAAAGTTGGAAAATCAAGTTTCATGAGCACTCTAGGGTGGTTGTTGTCGTATTGCAGGATTGGCAATCACGAGCTCTGGGTCGACCTGGTGAGCCCGGGGCGGGCGGTGAGCGGCCTCGAAGTATCACGATGTTCAGGGCTGGCTGAGGTCGATTGATATAAGATGTGAATCACGAAATAAATCTGTAGAATCCAGAAATGCAGGGTAGTGTCGTTTATTTAGACTTTTCACTAGGAAATCTAAATAACAACTAACGTCAATTTTGTTATTCTATGTACAGCTTTTTGTTTACATTTCGGAACTTGAAGTCGCAGTAAAACGCAACCTCTCGATATCTTTACAGTCCCCCTGTTAAGTTTTAGCTCTTTTTTCAATTGTCGAAATGTTAAGGTTTTTGTTACAAGTTTACCGGAGTCAATGGTCGAATTAAAATGATATCATATTATATTTTCATCAATTTTCTATCACACTTAGCGGTCGCCGATCCTCTTGAACTCAAACGTTGTTCCACGCTTTACCATCTTGAGTCTCAAATCCTTGTCCAACGTCATGACTGCGACAGCGTGCATGTGGGCCGTGATCCTTCTAAGCACGTGCAACTGTACCAGATTGAACTTGTCATGGTCCTTGGCAGAGTGCCCAACGTGGCCGCACTCGGCGCATCTTTGCAGCATCATTGGGCACGCCCCGATTGTGTGGTCGTTGCCCAGACATGTGGGGAGGGTACATCCCTCATGCCGATTGCAATCCTCGGTTTTGTGGCCATTCAACCCGCAAACAGTGCATGGATGGGGCGTTTCGACTGCATAAGACTTCTTGACGTCCTTGAATGGCAGAAGCAGATGCTCAACCCTGTCGCTGAAGGTGTCTATCTCTTCCTGGCTCATCCAGTCCTCGATGTCGCTACCGACCTCGCATTGCCACTGCATAATGTCGACGTCAGGCACCATGTTTACTACGCTGCGGTCAAAGATGAACTCTCTGCCGAACTTGGCGAAGTTGTCGCAGGTTTCTCGATGGTTGTTGTAATAATGGTACGTCTGCACCAGCGGCCTCAGCGATCTTTCGTCGGGCTGCTCCGGACAACTAGGATCCAGTAGCAACCCTTCGAAATATCTAACGGTTTTGCCACTGATCTCAATTGGTCGGTTCAAGTACAGCGCTGCCAAATACATCATCTGTCCCCTGATGCAACTGTCATTTGCCATTCCGTTTTGTAGAGCAAGTTTTGCTGCGGTAAACTCGAGCAGGGCCAGTGGGGTAAATTGGTCCTCTCGATCATAATACAACGTGCTTGGCAGATACTTGTCTACTGGCATTGCTCGGTGTTCCTTCTTCCAGAATGGTTGCTTGATCGTTGTCTTCACTTCAAGTATTTTTAGGGCCGCGTTCTTGGACGATGGTGGCTGCTGCTTGTCCCATGAAGGCTTGAGCAGGACTACCAAGTGTCGGGCGTCCATCCAGCTCCTCACTTTGATGCCAATCCTCGCGAATTTTGGCAGGTCCTCATAGACGCTGAAGCCCAATTTGCAGATCGACTCGTCTTCTAGCAGCTTCTTGATCCTCGGTGGAATCTCTTTTCCCAGCGTGCTGTGGCCGACATACATGACCCTCACCCCTGCTCCAACGCCGTTCGTCGCTCCAAAATGTGCGTACGCGAAGGTAGTGCTCTCTTGGCCGACCGTGATGGGCTTTTGGCAGTGGTAGGTGATTTTGTAATCTTCCGACAGCCCTTCTGTGTCAAATGTCATGACCCGAGTCTGATTGATCTCCTCGTAGAACCCGCTCCTTTCCAGCATCAAGTCAAACTCGTCGACGTGCTCGAAGCAGTATTCGCTCTCAGCATCCTCGACTAATCCATGGAGCAAGGTTTTGCCTCTCCCCGGCGTTTCCAAGTCATAAACTGATCCTTTGGCCATCCTCGCTCTCTTCAAGGCATCTGAGATGGACAAATAAGGGTAAGTACCTTTTTTCCTGTCGACGCAGTCTCTGTCCTCGAATGGCGTTGATGCCTGGCAAAGCAGTCTGCCACATGCCTTGTTTTGGAACTTGGCCAAATCAACCGGCTTGTAGAGTGCTCCCACTTGAGTTTCAGGGCAGCCTTCCTTGGTGATCCTCTTGGCATCTTTGTCATTCCCGGGGACGTTGATTTCCTTTGCTGGGAGCTTTCTAGTCAGAGCTCGAATGTCGCACATGATATCGTCGCCGGTGATTTCAGTCAATCTTTCGGCTGCCAATTCATCTTCCATTCCCGCAGGTATATAGGTTGTGTGGTGCTCTGACGGGGCTCTTGATGAGCTCTTCGAAGATGCTGCCGCGCTCTTTGGCTCATCCACCTCCATAGGCATTGTGCCGCTGGTGCCAGCCAGGACATTTCCCAGTCCGGCACCGGTGGCCTCGACCATGGTATCAGTCTGGGCTGAGTTCTCCTGAACTTGGCATTCAGCTTGAGCCGCCGCTTCTTTTACCGCGATGACTTCCATTTCTCTCCCTGCTGCCGCGTTCGTCATTTTGACCAGCTCGAATATCTTGTCCTCGGTTTGTTTTGAGTAAAACCTGATGCTCTTGGGGAGGCTGGCGATCGCTTGTATTTGCTCTTCTGTCATCAACTCGCCAGTGATGGCCAATTTGATCTTCCCTGCCATTGGTCCTGTTTGCATCACCCTTGTCATTAGCGGGATTGATGCTGCGCCTTTTCCTTGCTCCAGTGCCACGAAGACTTCCTCGTCGGCCATCTTGTGGTCCCAGCAGTTCTTCACCACTCCTTCCAACAACTTCCTGTGCTGCTCGAATTGGACCTGGTCGACTGGTTGGATCATCGGGATCTCGTTTAAGGGGCCAAACTTGTCCTCAACCTTCGCGAGCTGCGGGCCGTGCGAGACAGCGATGGCAAAGTTCGGCCGTAGTGGCATTGACATCATTTGGGCCCTGCGCAGTGCTTTAAATTGATCAGATCGTTGGGCTTTATACCTTTGTTTTGCAGTCCTCGTATCGTTGTCGGCTTTTGGACCATAGTTGAACTTGCTGCCAAGGATGAGCGTCCCAGGGTCCACGTAGTGAGTTTCCAGGATCCTCTTGATGTCCTCGGCGTCGGCGTCCTTGTAGAGCACGACCCTTGGTATTTTTGTCTTCTCTGCCCATACCTTTTTGATATTGTCCAAGTTGTACGGGGCTATATTCTGGATTAACTCGATTTTCCAGGGTTCATCGTCGTCCTTCTCCACCACTTTCCTTGCCGGAGACGACCCGCCGAGCACAATTTGCTCAGTCGTGTCGTTCAGGCTAGATAGTGACGATTCGAGTGACTTCTTTGCTCCTCGAGACGTGGATGGCCTTGGCGAGGACGGGGTTGATTGTCTCACTGGCGGTCCTAATCTTGATTTGACGTCTTTTTTCGGATTGACTTTAGGCGTGATTGCTTTTCTTTCCATTGATGCCTGGATTTCTCGGTTACGCTTGATGATCGCCTCTTCTTCCTCCGTTTTGGGCTTCTTAGTCACGCTGCTCCTCGACCTCGTTCTCTCCTTGTCGCGGCCTCTTTCACGCTCACGTTCACGTTCACGCTCACGGCTGCGGTCTCGCTTTGATTTTTGGTCGGACATCTTCCTATCGAACAATTTTGCTGCTAAGTCGAATTCGCCGGAAGCCAGTTTTAACCAGCTGTTGTTTGACGAACTTTTTCTATCGGGGCTCATTTCCGTTAGGTTGCGTGATTTTATAACGAGGTTTCGCGAACATTTCATAATGAGTTTTATTATACTAGCATAAATGTCGACAATAAAATTGATAGCAGAGTTCGTTCTTTCTTTCCAGGTTTTCTTTTGGTGTTGCGTATTTGATTGTGGTTGTGTTTGTTGTTGTTGCTGTGGTTGTGGTTGTGGTTGCTGGCTGATGTGAGTCATTTTGCGTTGGTGAGGGTGGTTTTTTTTTTTTTTTTTTACTCGTCCACCAATGGTAGGCTTTGAGTGGGGGCCAATTGTCTGATGCCCCTCTCAATTAGTCCATTTCTTGTTTTCACCAATGCCGACCTCACAATGCCGTCCTCGCTTTTGAACACTTTTTCCACACTTCCCACCAACCACCGTGGTCTGTGCTTCTTCAACAAGTCTTCTTCTGCTACCACAACTCTATCTCCAACTCCCACGTTTTGATTCGCTCTTGTCCACTTCGCCCTTTTTTGCAGTTCTTGGACATAATAATCGACCCATATCTCCTGGTATTTTCTTTGTCCTCTTGCTATCAGTCTTAGCTCTGGCAGGTATTCTGCGCCCTCATCAAGATTACTGGTATACGTTTGTCTTCCCACCAGCATGTGATTTGGTGTGATTACTTCAAAACCATCCTTCATCCTCATCACTGCGATTGGTCGACTGTTTATCAAGTTTTCGGCGATGGCAGTCAGCGTTCGGAATTGTTCGAACTGATATTCTCCATGTTCGCAATTTTGCATCGCTCTCTTTGTGAGTTTGACATATGCTTCACTTAAACCATTGGCCTCGTGGTCTTTTGGGGGGTTAAATTTCCATTCTCTAACCTTGTTGCTGACCATCATTTGCACTCGATTCCAATCCATCTCTGTACTTTTGTACACCTCGTCGTCCGGCACGGTGCCGCTCGAATGTACAGGTTTCTTCCCATTATCACTCACTTCGGTTGTTGCCACTCCGAGCTGTCCAAAGGAGCCTTCATTGTCACTGTAAATTTGGTCAATGTTTCCGCGCCTTGCCGTCAGTCTTTCCATGGCCATTATCAGTGACTCGGTATTCCTGCTCAGCGTTGCTTCCAAGGTGATCACTTTCGTTTGTAAGCACACCGTGACCAATATGTACGCCTTGAATCTTTGCCTCAACATTTTCACCCAGTAGTGTCCAGTGAAGTCCATCGCTATTTGTTTGCATGGTCTTATCGTTGTCAAGTCTAGTCTTTGCGCTGGGCCCATCAACTGAGTCATTGTTGGTGAGCTTCTCCTGGTGCACAGTGGGCATTGTTTTGTGACATGATGTGCAATTTTCTTAACATCTGGTCCTCCGAATTGTTGAGTGAGCATCAGCCACAATGTGTCGTATGGCGCGTGGTTTTCAATTTTGTGGATGTAGCTTGCCAGCATCAGAAACGGCCAAGTCTTCGGCATGATTATTGGGTATTTTCTGGACAATTCTATGTCGTCCTGGTTGATGCTTCTAGTGCTGGCGCGCATTATACCCTCACCATCGATAAAGGGGCAATACTTGTCCAGCTTTTTGTTCCTCCACTTTTTCGTTTTCTCGAACTCCTCCACGTCTTGAATGTAGGCTAGGCCTTGCCCGTATATGATCATGTTCCGTACCACCTCTGCAATCTTTGTTTGATCGATCACTTCGCCTTGAGGTTTGCCAAACATTTTCGCTCTCGCCAATGATCTCACCATTCTTGGCCACTGTAGAATCCGTTTTTCAAGTCGGAGGGCCTTCATCTTTTGGTAAGTTATGGCCAATCTGTGATTCCATTGTGGGTCTGCTGGTGGGATTTTGTGCGGCAACACTCGTCCACATTGAGTGGTAACTAGATAGGTCGGACAACTAGGATCCAATCCTATCATAAGCGTTACTTCAAACTCGGTGCCTAGTAACTCACTTTCTGCCACTTTCAGGTCGAATTTTGGCCAATCTTCTTCTGGATCCTGGAAGAAGGGAGCTCCAGTCCAGTAGTTGGGGTGGTTCATGATCTGGTCTGGCGTTCCTCCCCTCGATGGCAGGTCACTAGCGTTGTAGCCAGTCTTGATGTAGTGCCATCTGTCTAGCCTCGTTGTGTCGCTAATTTCGATAGTTCTGTTTCTGATGAACACATCTCTTTCGACTCCTGGCTTTCTGATCCAGCATAGTACTGGCTTGTTGTCTACCCAATACCATACGTCTTTTTCTTTGATTCCAAGCAGTGGTGCCAACCTATTGGCTAGTCTTGATGACATCAACGCTCCAGCCAGCTCTGCTTTGGGGATATTCAGTGACTTGACTTTTTGCAGTTTGGTTTTTGTCGTGAGTAGTTGCAATTCCGCAGTTTCCACGTCCTGTACCATTGCGGTACATGCAAAGGCAGTGTCTGAGCCATCGCTGCACATTAGAAGTCTTTTTCTTCCTGATCCACTGCTGGCTTTCCTTGGAAACTGAATTACCGCTGCTTGTTCCATCTGGCTAAGCCATTTGCCAAACAGTTTCAGTGCGGACTTTACTTTTTCATTGTCCACCTTCTCCAAGTCTGTATCCCACTTAATTTTGGCTTCCTTGTCTGCCTGGCACACCATTTGGAAGCACTGTCTCGCTGGAATGACAAAAGGACTTATTATACCTAGGGGGTCGAAAATTCTGGCGATTGTTTGTGCTATCGCTCTTTTTGTGATCTTTTTAATGTCTGGTTTTTCGAACTTATAGCCTAAGGTGTCCTTGTCCGTGTTCCAGCTAAGACCCAGTGTTGCATGTGTGTATTCGCCATCATCTTCTGTGGTCATTATGGCCATGGATGCTTCTTTGTCCTCCTGCGGAATATTTTCCAGTACGCTCTGGTCGTTAGAGACAAATTTTCTGAGTTCCATACCACACATTGCCAAGACCGCCTTCGCCTCCTCGATCACTCTTTTGGCCACGGCCTTGTCTGGAAAGGCCACCAGCAGATCGTCCATGTAGACCTTGATGTTGGCCTTTAATTCTTCTGATCCATGTTTTTCGATGTGGTGCTTGACCACGAAGTTGGCCACACTGGGTGCTGATCTTAGTCCAAATGGCCATCTTAAAAACTGATAAGCCACTCCATTGACCCAGATTCTAAGGTACCTCTTCTGGTGGTCTGCGACCTTGATCATCAGGAACATTTTCTCTATGTCTGCTGCTACCGCTACTTCACCCGACCGAAATTGTATCAGTGTGTCGTAGATATCAGCTAGAAAATTTGGACCAGGATACTGTTCGTCATTTATGCTTCTTCCTTCGAATTTTTGCTTCGCGTTATACACGAATCTGTACTTGGTTGTTAGGCTAGTTCTTTTTGGCACGCAGAAGTAGGGCATGAAGTATCCATTTTTGATGTCTTCCTCTGGTACTTTTTCGATGATTCCTCTCCTTTCATATTCGTCCATGGTGTTCAAGACTGCCTCCCAGACGTCTCCTTCTGCTTTGTGGGTTACGTCGATGCCTCTTTGAATTGCTTTGCATGCTTTCCAGTTATTTGGTAGGTTTGGTGGGTTGTTCAAGAATGGGATGTCCACAATGTAGTGGCCTGAGTCTGACTGTTTGATGCTGGCCTTCATTTTGTTTAGTGCTATTTCTTCTGCCAGTGTGAGCCTTTTTACGGCCTTTTCTCCGGCCTGTATTCCCAGGGCCTCTATGCCGTTGTTTCTTTCCATTAGGTATTGAAGCTCGTCATCGTTCAGTGCATCACTCACATTTCTTTGCGACCAATCGTGGACCAGCATTGTGCTTTCTGGTCCCCCTGACATTGGGTGGTACAACATGGTCCACCCCAGTGGGGTCTTTCTCACGAGTGGTCCATCTTCCACCAGGATGTCTCTTATGCTTTTCATGAGCTTGAGGTTGTCGAATCCGAGGAGCATGCGCACTGGTCCTTCAACTGGTGTTGGGAATTTGATATCTTTAATCTGCGCATATGATTCCTTGATATCGTTTGGATCGATTGCTTCGATTGTTGAAGGCAGTCCGAAGGTTCTTGTTTTCACCTCGTATGACTTGGTTGATCCGATGGGCCTCATGAACAGTCTGCTTTTCAATGATTCTTTTCTTATCTTCTTGTTGTCTCCAACCACGTGGACTGTCATTGATTCTCGTTGCCCTTCCAGTTGTAGTTTTTCCTCCACTAGAGCGTCATTGATTGTTACGCTCGAGCCCTCGTCCATGACCATGTTGATTCGCAATGTCTTGGTGAAGCTTTCATCTTTTGATATCTCGACTGGTACAGTCCTCCATGATTTGCTCATCCCACCAAACAACGCCACCACCTCCTCATCGCCGGAGGTTGCTGCTTGTCCCTTTTCGGCCGGGCCATTATTTCCCAGTCCGATTAAGGTGACACTTTCACTCTGTTTTTGCACCAGCTTTTCCACGTTCAAGTTCAGCTGAGTGATCGATGCTAGCAATGCTGCGTTTATTTGACCCTCAGATGAGCTCCTCTTTTTTGCATTCAAGTGAAGTTTGGTGTTGTGCTTGTCTGATCCACATTTTGCACAATTTTGCTTCGACTTGCACTTTTCCAGCTTGTGTCTTCCTGCGATACATCTCGGGCAGAGCTTGCTTTCACTGACTTTTGCGAGTATTTCTCTCAGTGGAAAGTCCCCCCATTTTGGGCAGTCCAGTCCTTTGTGGCCGTCGGTGTCGCAGACGAAGCATGGTCCTCCCCTGTTTGCAAGCATGACTGCTTCTTCATCGTCAGAGAACACCTCCTCAGGGTCAGCTTCCAATGTGGTGTCTAGTTCATCGTCGGATTCATCCGCTGCAAGGACATTTTCTGATGTTGCTCTTTTATATTTATTATACCTGAATGGGGGTCTTTTCTTTTGGGCTGCGTTGTCCTCTTTGTGTTCGTTTGCTCCCGTGATATTTTTGAGGATGTTTTCGGCCTTCAGACTGCTCATGTGCTCCTTTGTTCTTTCCCTGGCCCAGGTGAAGAACAGCCTCAGCGAGTTTTCTGACTGCCACCTCTGTGACTTGTAGATCTTGTAGTCCTTCTCAGTTTCTCTGTCCATCCTCAATGTAGCTAGCAGCTCGTCTTCCCCATTCAATGGGTCCTTGCCTTGTTTGGCCTTCTGGATGAGAATTTTGCTGATCAAGTTTTGTACATCGTCAATTGTATTGGCGTTTCTTATTGACATCTGAGGCAGTTGTCGCAGTTTTTCAAGTAGAGTTTGAACTAGTTCTTTTGCTTCTCCTGGCCAGTGACCGTAGTCTGTTTCCAGGGTGTCCAGGGCCGTGATGAATCCAGTGAGGTTGCAGTCGAAGTCATAGATCTTGGCGAATGCTCTCCCAGTTGTCCATTGCTTGAGGGTGGCCATTTTTTCAAACCAATCCATGTTTTTCTTCATCACTATTTTTGCGTGGACAAATTCTCTGAAGACCCTGTACTTGTCTGGGTTCTCGCCGTCAAAGGTCATTTTAAAGTTGTCCTTATAGTTGTCTCTTTGCAAGCTGGGGTCGTAGTATTTTTCCACGTTTTTCCTCTGTATGAGATCTGCCCAGCACGCGTCATCCCTGATGATTTGTCTAGCTCGCTCAATGGGTGTGTTTTGAGCGAGGAACCTCTGTTCTTCCTTACACCTGTAGTCGTACTCTTCAGGGTTTATTGTAGTGCCTGCCATGTGGGGACCAAAACTTGCGGGCATTAGCCCACTAGAGTTTTGTGTTTGTCCCCCTGTTATAGGTGTTGTTGGCTCGTATTGGAAGAACTGCCCGCTGGTACGCGATGTAGAGTTGGCGATTGGTTGGCTCCAAGTCGTTTCCATGAACTTGATCTCGTCGGCCACCTGCCTGGCTCCGCACACCATGCCTGAGGTGTCAACCGTGAAATTGTTTCTTGCGATAGAGTCTTTGATGTGCCTTTCAATGGTTTCTCTCGCTTGTTCTCTTGACTTGGCCTCCGCGATAAGTCTCAGCCTGGCATCGGCAGTTGCGTCCCTGCCTTTCCTCGCACAATCCTTGATAGCTTTCACTTCCACGTCGTGCCTCTTGAGGAGTTCCTCCAGCTCCAGTTGAGTTGCTGGGGGATTGGTTGCTTGTGGCTGGCCTCTATTTTCAGTCTCTGCCAATTGGCTTGGTTGAGGGGGGCTCTTCTCCACATCGTCGGCCCAGCTCGCTGTGTAAAGAGCTCTGTGCAATTTTTGAGCTTTGTGCACCGCTCTTCTATACTCTTGGAGTAGGGGCTGGACAGTAACTGTCTTGAACTCTGAGGCCGCTGCTTGTGGTAGCGCACTCATCACTTCTGTGGCCGTGGTCGCTGCGTCTTTTTGCAGCTGTACCAAACGACCCCATATTGCCTTTGCTTCCTTCTCTTTGATCTCTTTTCCGTATACCCAGTCCCCAAGTCTCGCAGGTGGACCTCGCTTCCGTGGTGGGTAACGGTTGTCTTCTGTGACATTAGCTACCCAGGAATTCCCAGTGTAGAAAATGTCGTTAGCTGAGTTTGCTTAATCTCCCGCGTGAATTTGCTAGTTGGGCGCCATGTTGTCGTATTGCAGGATTGGCAATCACGAGCTCTGGGTCGACCTGGTGAGCCCGGGGCGGGCGGTGAGCGGCCTCGAAGTATCACGATGTTCAGGGCCGGCTGAGGTCGATTGATATAAGATGTGAATCACGAAATAAATCTGTAGAATCCAGAAATGCAGGGTAGTGTCGTTTATTTAGACTTTTCACTAGGAAATCTAAATAACAACTAACGTCAATTTTGTTATTCTATGTACAGCTTTTTGTTTACATTTCGGAACTTGAAGTCGCAGTAAAACGCAACCTCTCGATATCTTTACAGTGGTCAAGTGGTCAATGGTCTCGAGGCTGAAAAAAGACACTTTCATCCACTGACATTGGAGCCCCTGGCTCCCTGTTTACATCGTTAGCTGCTACAGCAGAGCATAACTGGAATCGCCCTGGCTCCTGGCCAGGGCCAGTGAACCCTGAATTTTTTCGCTTGTGACAAGCCTCAAGGTCAGCAAAGACCTCACGAGGCTGAAAAATGACAATTTCATCCGCTGACAAGGGAGCCACTGTTATCTGCTACAGTAAAGCTTAAGTGGATAGCCCTGGCTCCTGGCCAGGGGCAGGGCCAATATGCCCAGAATTGTTTGCTTGAGACAAGCCTCCAGGTCAGCATAGACCTCAAGAGGCTGAAAAATACAGTTTCTCACTGCCATGGGAGCCAGGGGCGCTCTGTTGGCTTATTAGCTGCTATTGCAGAGCATGACTGTAAATGCCCTGGCTCCTGGCCAGGGGCAGGGACAATGTACAGGTGTGCACTGACATGTTTAATATCATAAAGAAAGTTTGCCCATGACTTCACTTCCGCTTGTCTGTTTATACAGTCTGTCCCGTAGATTTCTGTACACTGCACTGTCAGAAGTTTGTGTTAAAACTTCTGGAAATACTAGGCACAATGGATACCATTGGAAAGCTTGAGACTTAAGCCATCTTTTTTAGTTTTGAGATTTTTAAAAATTATTAATTCAAATTTTGATTTACACCACAAAATTGATAGTTACTCCAAATTCACACCCATTTTCACTGATTTTTGTGATGAAAAGTCACTTTCACAAAAAAATTATTTATTCAATTTCACATAAAATTGATTAAACATTTGATATTCATAAACAAAAAATCCCAAAGATGTGATGTTTTAAACACCAATTTTGAAACTTTTTTAGTAGGCAGTGGCCTTATTGGTTTTTTTCTTTTTACTGAAAAATATCCTTTCCAATCAACCACCTTTCTGATGAGCCAGCACAGTGCTGCAAGATTTTTTTTCATGAAAAAATGTCAAAAAATAGCCAGGAATAGTTTAGCTGAAAATTTGGTCAATAACAGCCGATTTTGGCAAATTTGCTTTTTTGGGAGAAAAATTAAGGGTACCTCAGGAAAATTGAGTTTTCTCATTTTTTTACTTTTAATTTCTTTTATCCATCGAAGCAAAAAAAGATGGCTAAAGATTCAAGCTTTCCAATGATATCCATTGTGTCTAATATTTCCCAAATTTGTAACACAAACTTTTGAATTCTAAGTGTGCAGAAATCTCCGGGACAGTCTGTATGTGTTACTCTAAAGGCATTTAAAAAAAGATGTATTTTAGAATCGCTCCAGGAGTTCTATTTGCAGACATACGACGAATTTTCTTTTTTTTATGACAGCTCTAATCTTTGACTTTTATCCAGAGTTGAAAAATAAAAAATCCATCCACTGATAAGGGAGTAAAATGTCCTCAAAGTAGGGTCCAAAAAAGTGAATTTTGGCCATTTTTCATTTAGTTTGTATACATTTTTTAACTTTTTCCCCTGAGCCTAGAGACCCCCCTGTGGCCTAGATAATTAGGGTATAGAGAGAAACTAGAAGAGCCATATTCCTACTAGCGGATTTTAGTCGAAGCCATGGTGGGCTGAGAACTGCCTTGTCTAGGTGGGCTCACAATCAAAATTGGCTGGTTCTCTGATTAGAGGTGCAATATCTTTTGGTTCTCCTTGGTTCTCTAAACTACTTTTAATTGAAAAGATATGCTATGCTACAGATACCTATTTTCAAAGCCCCAGATTCAAAGATAATACCAAGTTTTTGAGGAGTATTTCTAAAAATAAGGGACAGTTCACTACTTTTGGGCTGGCTTTTTCCAATTTTCTTAGCTTTTTCCATGCCAGTACCACAACTATAGCATGGCCATCATGATTACCAGAAAATACTTTTTCCTCAATTCATTGGATGTAATGGCTAATCTGTTAAAAAACTGGCTATTTTTATTGAATCCACACTAGATGAACTTGATTGTTTTGAACTCACACAGAGTTGAGCTGCAAAAAGTAAGGCTATTTTGTCTTATTCGATCCATCATGCTCAGGTCTGGATATGATGTGACTCATGATCCTAAATTCCTTGACTTTCTTGAATCTTACTCAAAATGGTACCATTCTGTTCCTTGAATCAATTGTACTGTTACAAGCTCAAAAAGAGAGCTCTCTTTGTCATTTCTTCCCTACAATTTTAGAAAACGTTTTGTTTACTTTTTGTTAGAAGCGCTATTTTTTCCGCAATTGCTACGCACGCATACACGCACGCCAAAGATCCAAAAATTCAGCACCATCTATTGCATTTTGTCTGTCTTTTGCTCCCTATACTTGATTTCTGGCCATACCAACACTTCCAGCTAGGCCACTATTCATTTTTGCCTTAATCTAAACAGCCTTTTGCTTACTGCATCACTTGACTACCCAAGAGTGCTCCAGTGGTCATGAAACTTAATTTTCCAACTTTTCACACCATTACAAGGGGTTTGGGCCAAAAAACTGATTTCCGAAGCTGTTAAAACATATCTTACCTGAGCATGCTGCTCTCTCACTTCTTGTGGAACCTTGGAACAATGCGAAACTTTGTGGCCAGGTTCTCCGCAATAGTGACAAGTGATGACAATTTTCTTGCCTATGCCCCGAGGATCATCAGGGCCACCTATGGGAGGTAACTCGAATCTGGGATGTGTGTCAGCGCAGTCTGGGCCTTTGGGACAAAATCCAGCTAGGTAATTTAGGCAAAGGACTCTTCTGACGTGTCTGTGTCTGCAAAGAGGTCCGTGTCTACAGAAACCACGATCATACCAAGGACAATCCCGTATCTTGCTCTCGGGATCGATGTGCAGAAAGGGGCATTCTTTGTTGTGACAGGCATCTAAAATAATTGTTTTGAAATAATTAAAGCCATTAGAAGACGCACCTAAACTTATCAAAGATTATGCATTACTCACTAAATCTCGAGTAGAAGTAACACTCGGGCATTTTTGACATGTCATATTCGTGAAGGAATTCGCAGCCATCTCCTTTTTTGCACAGACCACGAAGCCAATGCTTGCAAACGATAGTCTTGTCTCCTCTCACATGCCGAAATGGACAATTTGTGCCCTTCATGCAAGAACTTTTCACATAGAAATCGCAGACGGCCGCTCCTGACTTGTCCATGCCAGGGAACGGGACTGGAAGCGCCCCAAGTTGGTCTCTCAGGGCCTCTTCAATCACAAAGATGATATTTGTCACGGGAGCCACCAATTCATTCATTTTTGCTATTTTTAATTTTCTTGGTACTTTGATGAAAAGCCTCAGATCTGGCAACTTTCAAGTTTCAACTTTGTTTACGCGTTCGGCTCTTTGCAAAAAAGACGCCAGACAATTTGACGATAAAATTGCCGAAAAGAGCCAAAACTAGATGAACAAGTCCTCATTGCATTGTGGACTGATTGGGGGCGAACGCACTTGGCAAATTAATGATTAAAATTAGAAGCAATAAGTTGTCATTTTTTAAAAGTATTGACAGCTTTCATAGAAACCCGAAATCAAGCTAAGTTTGACGGCAAAGTTCGAAAGTGGTCAGAGAAAATGAAAAAAGTGGTCAGAGAAAAGTGGTCAGGAAAGTGGTCAGAAAAAGTGTGAGAGAAAGTGATCAAAAAAGTGTCACGGAAAGTGGTCGAAAAAGTGGTATGAAAAGTGGTCGAAAAATATCTGTGGCCATTCGTGGTTGAGATGAGTAGAATTAACTTGGACAAAAAAGAAATGCAAGTAATAACTACAGAATATTGCCCTAAATATTTAATGGTTGGTTATTGACGATTTGAATATTTTTCAGCTTATTTCTAGTTTCGCCCAGCTTTTGTAGCATAATAGGAAAAATGCAAGATTCATTAGGCTCAAAATTCAAAAGTTTTTATCTTAAAGACTAAATACATTGATCATTTCAAATTGTTCACTCTTTATGTACAATACTGATACTGATGCCACTGGTTTAACCAGCCAAGGACTCAATGGCTTTGGCCAACTTCATGCGAGTTTCGAGGACTCGTGCTTCCTGCTGCTCGATATCTTCTTGTGTGATGGATGTGGCAGCAATGAGTGGTTGATCTGGGTTGATGAACAGTGCTGGATCAGCATCCGGTTTGAACTGGAAGTATTTTCAATTATGAGCATATTCCTAAATGTACTTATGAAAATCTATTTAGTACCTTTTCATTCTTTTGGCCAGTGATGGCTCCAGAGGTCATATGCAGGGAAGTGGTAATGGAGGCCAGGGCAATATCCGCCACAACTCCTGGTCCAATGGGCTTGAAGTTCTTGGGAAGCTCAAAAGGCTCAAAAGTGTCTTCAGGATAGGAAGGCCGAAGGCCAGTCAGTCTCTTCTCCCAATACAGCTGCTTGGGCTTTTCTGACGTGGTATTTTTGTCCACCTTCACCTTATTCTCGGAGGATGTTTTGTGCACCTGAGTCACAAGAATGAGAAACATCACATGTGTGTAATGAGAGCTACTTACAGTGACTGGCTGCTTGAAAATGGAAGCCGTTTGCCGAATGGGAGGAACTAAACTGGCATCATTGCGCAGACTTCTTGAAAAGTCATACTGGCTTTTGCCATTTCCATTCGATTTCGACTTTCCGCTGCCATAAGATCCAGATCTTCCGTTGGTGTTCGCCAATGCGGGATTCATTTTCCCGGTGAAATAATCAAAGGTGGCCAGATCATAGTGATCACCGAGAATTTTGAGCAGTTCTGGCTTTGAGCGAACGCGCTTCCCACTCGGCGAAATGTAGTAGACGTCAGATTTGCGGTTGCCTGATATTCCTCCGGCAGATCGTGGAATTTCTTCTCTGATCCATCCCTACATAGAATTTGTACTTACAAGAAACAAGTGATTTAATCAAGATTAGCCTACTTTTGGCAAGGCTGGAGCTTCGGTTCTGTACGGGCGATTAGGAATGGTCATATTTGACATTCTTCTTCAACTCAAACTCGTTTGTGGCAAGTGTTGAATCAAAATGATGCCATTTATCAAAAAATGGTTTTTTGTTTGTATTCTTTCCAAACTGCTTCGGTTTTCTGTTGTAGTTAAAGGATCGAAAATTAAGCTCGAGTCGAAAGCAAAGTATTGTAAACTCTGCAATATCTTTTGTTGAATTAATTTCCTTATTGTATAAAGACAACAAAATATTTGATTCGTTTTAAAAAATTAAAAGTACTAGCTTGATTAAATAAATACTTTTAAAATGCTCATAAAGAGAAATATTTAGCCCGTAGAAATACTGCTCGGTTTTGACTCGGCTAACTTGGCGTTATTTACAATTTTTTCTCTGCCGCCGCTCGAGTTACAACTCACAATCGCGAAAATGGCATCGACACCATCTCCTGGTGGAAGCGAAACTTTGCCATCTTCTCCATCAGCATCTGGAGCTCAGTCAGCTAAAGCCAAGAGGTGAAAAGAGTCTCGTTTCTTCTCTCTTCTTCTTAACCAACTCTCGTTCGTTTATTTTTAGATATGACCGGCAATTGAGGCTTTGGGGCGATCACGGCCAAACTGCGTTGGAAAAAGCGAGAATTTGCCTCATTGGAGCCACAGCGACGGCCACTGAAATCCTCAAGTCACTAGTTTTGCCCGGAGTTGGCCGTTTTACCATAGTCGACGGAAAGAAGGTGATCGGTGAAGACATTGGCAATAACTTCTTCATTGACAAAGGTAAGAAAGCCTAAATTGATTATAATGTTGACGCAAGCGTAGTACATTTGAAATTTCTCTTGCAGATGCCCTTGGACATTCGAGGGGATCGGTGGCTTGTCGACTCCTACTTGAGCTAAATCCCGAAGTTCGAGGAGATTGCGTTGATGAGGCCCCGGAGGTCGTGTTACGCAATCGCCCCGACTTTTTCACCACGTTCGATCTTGTCATTGCCACCGAGATTGGCGAGAAGACCATGGCAGCCTTGTCCACTCTCTTGTGGGAAGCAAACATCCCAATGATGGTGGTCAAGACGTACGGCCTTTTAGCCTACATTCGCTTGCAAATTCGTGAGCACACAGTAATCGAGTCCCACCCTGACAACGCCCTTCAAGACCTGAGGCTGGATTGTCCTTTTCCAGACCTTGTGGAGTTTTTGGATAGCCAGCACATGGACGCCATGTCCAAGAACGAATTCATGCACACACCCTACATTGTCATTTTGTATCACTATCTGAAAATCTGGAAGGGCTCTCACGACGGAAAACTTCCACAGAATTACGCTGAAAAACGAGAGTTCAAGGAGCTCATCCAAAAAAGTAGGTTGCTATTCATATTAATCTTCTGGTGGCTGACAAATGGGTGGCATTTTGTAAAACACGAATGTGCTGCTAAAGGCGTTGGCCTAGATCAAACGTTTGGAGCTGCGTGGATTTATTTCTGCGTAGCTCCGCATGGACCAAGGTGTGATACAGACACAAAACTCGTCTTATCATGTAAATCTCATGCTATAATTCATATTTTCTCTGCTTCCAGCCATGAAATCTAATCGCCCAGACTTGGAAAATGAGGAGCTGGAAAACTTTGAGGAGGCCATAAGGGCTGCGAATACAGCTTTACAACCTACCAAGCTCCCTGAATTGACAGAAAAGATCCTAAGCGACTCCAAGTGCTTAGCTTTGGATAGCAAGTCACAAGATTTCTGGATCATTGCAAGAGGCCTCAAGGACTTTATTGACAGCCCTGAAGGCAATGGACTTTTGCCTGTGAGGGGTGTCATCCCAGATATGTTCTCTGACTCTGAACGATACATAAAGCTGCTCAACATTTACCGTAGTAAAGCTGCTGCAGATGCTGAGCAAGTCTACAAACAAATTCAAACCCATTTGGAATCCGTTGGGCGATCACCAGTAAGCATATTGATGAACTTATATCAATTGGAGTACAAAAAACTGGAATTTTCAGGAATCCATCAGTGAAGTTGCTGTGAAATTGTTCTGCAAGGAGGCTTGCAATCTCAGGCTACATAGGGACTCGGGATCGATTGCTGATGAGATCAATGGCAAGATATCCACATCCAAAAGCGACCTTGCTTCCATGTTGGAGCAAAATCCTGATTCCGAAGCTACCTACTATCTGATACTTAGGGGCGTGGAAAGGTTTCAAACTGAGTTTAATGTTTTTCCCGGGGGTGATGATGATCAAGTAGAACCCGACATCGGTCGGCTCAAGTCCTGTGTCTCCAAAGTCCTTTCGGACTGCTACCCTGGTGTGACAGCAGCTGTGATCAAGGACGACTTTGTCCATGAAGTGTGCAGGTATGGCGCTGCTGAGCCTCATGCCATGGCAGCCTTTATTGGTGGCTGTGCTGCCCAAGAAGCCATCAAGCTGTTGACAAGGCAATATGTTCCCATTGACAACTTGTTTTTGTTCAATGCTATGACTATGGTGACAACCACGTTGAAAATTGCTTAACTGGTCTCTCATGTGTTCCTACTTTTCCGTTGATAAAAAACAGAGTGCGCATTCAGTCAAATGATTTGAGCCGCTAATATCAGAAAGTACCATGGCTATTGTCGTGTGCCTCCTCAAATTCCTGTCGTCAGCTTCCCTTCTATCTGATGATATAGAAAGGCCTTTAATAATATCTTGTGGCTGTCCATCATTGAGATAGACATCTTCATCTTCCCTATGCGAGGGCTGTCCTGCATGCGGGCACACAAAGGGTTATAAATTGATGATCTGCTGCGGCTGAGGTCATTGGAAGCCATCGCCTCATTGAGACAGCATTAACTACTCCACCATGAAAACATTGCTACTTTTTCTTGGCGCTGTGCTCGCCATTAATGAGGTGAGCATTTTCAATATTTTTAAGACCATTTCAGCCATAATTGAAAAATTAGGCGAGCCCATTTAGCATAAGTCAAAGAAGCCACGAGGATGGATCAGCTTCTTTTAGACGCCCAGGTTTTGTAGCACTTTTTGGCAAAAAGGCATACCCATTATGGCCAGCAAGAATCAGGAAAAATTCGCACCCTTTGTCTGACGCTGAAGCTTACAACAACATGCAAGTAATGACTCAGGTACATTTCAGTGCTAAACAAAACTGTATCAGCCTAAAAAACCCAAGATACATTTATGTACTAAAGGCTTGAGGTTAAAGATTTTTTTATTAAGCTGGCCACTGGCATCATTGGCGACCTGCGTGGTCTTTTGAGCGAGATGAAAAGTGAGGAAAACGTCCACAGAAACGGCCAAGAGGAGCTGGAAGCTACACTCGAGCGAGCGCTTGGTCAAGCAAGCATTGGTAACTATTTATTAGCCAATCGCTTTAATAGCTGTGTCTAATATGCAGTTCTTCCAGATCCCTCTGATCCTGACCGACTTTTGAGGCTCAGTTAGAGGCAAAAATTGTACACTTGTATACACACCATATAATTTATAACATAAATACTTTTGGGCTGTCGTTCCTTTGAGGTGGAGATATTTAGTCACAAGGTGCTCAGACTGGTTGAAAGCTCCAGTCTGGACCTCGGATGAATAAATTTAGATAGCCATGCATCTTATTTCTTTTTGCCTTTAACTGCGCGACTAACACGGAATTTAAAAGAGAGGTTGCGTTTGTTTGAGAAACTTAAAATATTCCGCCAAACATTCAAATTTTCATAGTGATGGAACGAGCCGCAAATTTTCAGCTTGATCAAGCTTCAAGCTTTTTGAAAAGTGTTCGAGCGATCCCAAGCTTTTGAAAATTATTATCAAGCTTTTTCAAGCTCAAAATTTCACATTTCAAGCTTTTTTCAAGCTTTTCAATTATTTAGTATTTTGACATAACAAATGGCGATTAGTCACCAGATTTGACAAAATTACCCAAAAAGCGCAAATAAAGACCTTTAACATAGATATAAGTACTTCATTCTTCAAGTATTTGTTAATTTTAAAATCAGCCTTTTTTTGTTTTGATTAAAAATGGATTAAGTTTTGAAATTTTTTGGTGTCAAGCTTTTTCAAGCTTTACGTTTTTGGGTTCAAGCTTTTTCAAGCTTTTCAAAATTTGGTTCGAGCGATCCCAAGCTTTTTGCTTATGTAGCTCAAGCTGGGTTTCAGCTTCAAGCTTTCAAGTCAAGCTGAAACTCGTTCCATCACTAAATTTTCAAAAAATCACAACATTGCCGAAAATGGACCCTCCGCTAGTCTGTCAAATTCCTGATTGTAGCACAACCCAGTCGGAAATTGAGGCAGAATTAGCCTCTTTTCTCACCTCGTTTTGTTCTGTGTGCAAAAAAGATCGAGGAGGAAAATTATGTGGATGCGCTTTTCCTTGCTCACTTACATTCAAATCTCAAATGATGATGAAAATACATGAGATTTTGGGCGTCGCCAAACCGCCCGATCGCAGGGCTATACAGGCAAGATCATTAGCTAAGTAATCATTTACGACCTTTTTATGTGATGATCTCATGCAATGTAGGTTTGCTTCAAGCATCCTGATTTACTCAAACAAGCCCGTGAAGCCTGTGTTGCCAAAAGAGAGGATGCCAATAAGCAGAAGCGAAAAAATGCAGCGAAGCCGGAAGCTGCAGCACCAAAAGCCCCCAAAATTAGTCAAGATCAGTCGGCTCCAAAAATGTGCAAGATACAATTCCAAGATGACCAAGAGTCTTCCGAAGAAAATAACAGCGAAGACGAGTTTGAAGATATTCCTGATAGTTGCTCAAGATCTCTGCCCATGTCATCGAATAATGGGCCAAAACCGTCAACTAGCGAATCTGTAAGAATCCAATTTCAGTTGGACGAGGAGCCTCATGATGATGACGATTTAGATGAGGAAATTCATCGGAAGCTGTCGGAAATATTTGGCAACGCAGTTGGAGAAAATCTCAGTTCTGACAGTCAGTCAATCGAGACAACATCTGAGGCCTCCTGTGACTTCAGCTACAGATTTTCAATCAAGCAGGCGGCCAACGCCTCAAAAATGATGAAGATCCACTACCAAGGCTACATGTCGAGAATACTCGCAAACGAAATGAAAGCAATCATGCATCAGAGTTACTTGACCGATGTTCAGTTCATTTGCAATGACGGTATCGTGAGTGGCAACAGTCTCATCTTGGGCTCCATGTCGAACTTTTTGTACAACGTGCTGGCAGATGTGCCCATTGTGGACAAGGTGAAGACTGTGATTATGCCTGATGTCTCTTCTGTGGACTTGAGTGTTTTGTTTAAATTGCTGTTTAACGAAAACTTGGAAACAAAGCAAGTCTCGATCAAAGACATGAGAAGGATAAAAAATATCGCTGCTCTTTTCAAACTTGAGCCCATTCTAGTCATGACACGAAAACCAGGCCGCCCCAAGGGATCATTGAATAGATCAAAATTCACCAAAGTCAATCGAAGCTCTAATAAGGAAGATGCCCACAGCGCAACCTTGGACAGTTTCAATATTCATGCTGAAGAGTCACCAATGGAGGAGAGAGAGATTGTGAATGCTCAGAGAGTGCAAAGTGGTGTTTCCCTTGAAGATTCTGGAGGGGGAGGAAACAGTGACGAGAGCTTAGCCATGTTTCAAAGCGCCAGCACGAATTCAAATCTGCTCCCCTCAAATGACTTGCTTGACCAAATTGTTCGTGATAACACATAAAAGCATTGTGTGCATTTTCTGTCTTTGGCCAACAACATCACGACTCATCACATATTTTTTCACAAATTACAAATCATTGTTTTAAAGTGGAAATTGCTCATTTTCACAGCTTTAGACTTTAAAAAGTTGAAGATTGCATGAAGTCCAACAAAGGGAACGAATCAATAATTGATTGCGCGTTGGCACTTCTTGCTTTTGTTGGTGATGTAGCGATGGGCGATTGGTCAGGTGTAACTTTGACAGGCTCACTTTTTTTGCTCTCACTTGCTTTGCTCGTGCCACGGAATTCATCTTCATTGGGCAATAATGACTGCAGATTAGTGCTGGCAATTAAGGTAGAGCCTAAAAGTAGAAGGGAATTGATGCAGTAATCGTTCAAAATTATGCTTTTAAAAAATGAGAGGAATGCAAGACTTTTTACCGAAATGAAAAAAGGGATAAATAAACGCTATACTGAGTGCACTTCTTACAAAAGCAATAGTTGCATCGTTGGGGTCACTCAAAATAAAAGTTACCAATTGTTATTTCGTTCTAGGGGCTTTGAGCATGCAAAACAAGCAAAATCCAAAATTTCCTAAAATGAAATAAACCAACTGAAAGCGCAGACATCAAAATCGAAAGATTTGCCAAATTCATAAGAGTACAAAACATTTTGGATCATTTTTCTTACTCCACGAGACAAATGACATTGATAGACTTAAATGAGAATTGACATTGGATGGTTGAAGAACCGTCACGGAATCATCCAGAACTGAAGTCAGTCCATGATCGAGGAGAGATGGCAATGCTACATTAAGAAGAAGGTTTAGTTCAGGTTTGGCCGCTAGATGGCGCTACTCTCCAGTCCGCACTAGCTACAAGCTTAATGCACTTTTTCACTACAATGAACAGCACGCAGAAATATGTAAGCTGAAGAAGTTTTTTGCTTAAAGTATGTAAAAACTTCTTTTGAGAGGTATGGCATTAAGTGAACCCAATTTTTCAGCGAGTTTTCAGCCATATAGAAAATCCTGCAACTCAAAAGCACTTAAAATAAGCACTAATTTGTATTTAATGACTGAAAAAGGCCAACTTCTCATTGCTCAAAGCCTTGCTTTCAGATATGAGAATATCTGAGGAAGTTCCCTGGACACACAAAGCAAGTGAACGTTAGTAATGACGTCAGCAATCCTCTCAATCTACGTCTTTACTGTGACCAATTCACTTTGGTAGTAGACGAGATTACGGAATGTGTTTGTCATAGTAAAAGAGATGCAAGGATCTATCAAGATAACTCAACAGGGGCTACTCATGAGCAATATTTTTCTTACCTGATGCAACTTTACTATCTTTGAGGCCACTTATAGTGTTGAGCGAATTTGAAGGCTGAAAAAAGACATTTAAGCCAAGTTTTAGGCTCAACTATTATATCATTTTACCACGTTGGGTGTTGGGTTAGAAACTGGTTTCAGCTCGTCCACTTTCATAGGCTGAAGAGTCATTCCAAGGCCAGCAGCAAAGGCTGGAACTCCTGTGGCTGCGTTGCTCGCAGCCTTCGACATCATTCTCATCCCTGATTCAGTTGCATCATGATGAATCTGAATAGATATTTTTTAACTTTTTTTTTACAAAAAGTGTCATTAAGATTTTCCTTACATTTTTCGGGTCAATTTTGAGGTACTTAAGCAACTTGGCTCTTCCTTCGGTGTCCTTCCATTTTTGATTCAAGGCTGGAGTCGTTTGGATGTTGTGCACAAGATGCCAAACAGCATCTTCACAAGTGTCGTCATCACGGCCAAAATCGAGAGGCTGAACAAATTCATCGACATCATGGTCGGGACTCTCCAGGCTGACAAACAAGTTAGCTATCACAGATGTCATTTTTAGCTGGAGCTGAAAGAAAAATCACTATTAAAGATAGCTGAAGAGCAAATGCGTCGATTTTATCACCCCTATGAGGATTTGATCAAGCTTTCCCCTCGGTGAGGCTGTCAAAGATGCCCAACCCTCTGATGACGCAAACGATTCTGACTTTAGAGGTTGGTCATCAGTGGCAGTGAAATCACCAAAATCGTCATCGTCATCTTCATCAACTTGATCAAGATTTAGAGGAGGAACCACCACCCCTGCTACTTCAGAGGGATCATTAAAGTCTCCAAAGTCATCATCAGAATGAGCTTGATCAGTGTTTTCCACATGATTAACTTCCACAGTCTCTAAAACTAGTTCCGCCTCTTTCAATTGTTCAAGATCAGCATTATCATTGCTGAATAGACTTGAGCAAATATTTGGTTCTTTTAAGTTCGGCACAGCAATCTCACTGTCCTCTTCAGAGGACTCAGGTTCTTCAAAGCTCCTGTTCTCTGCTTCCTCAATTGTATCTTTCTCGAATATTTCACACACAGGATGAGGAGAAGTGACAGGAGTGTTAGGCTTGGATGGATCTATGGTTTCTGAAGCTGTGACACAGGCGTCAATATTCTCAGTTTCACCAATATTTTCAGCTTCACCAAAATTTTCAGTTTCAGCTATAATTTCAGCTTCACCAGAATATTCAGCTTCTCCAATATTTTCAGTTTCGCCTTTAATAAACTGACTGTCAGCAACTTGAACACTTGTAGCATCTTGAAACGCTGATTGTGCTGCAAGCTCCTTGGTAGCCACTTCTTGTGCAAGTTCAACCGAGTTTTCAACCATATCATTGAAACCGTTCACAGGTAAAATAACTTCTTTCGGCGCAATTTGAATAGCCTCTCTAGGAATGGAATGTATCTTTTCAGACATGCCTGCAATAAGGAATTGACTGGTACAGGCAAGTTTAAGCAAAAACTTGTTAAACCGCACCTGTGAGATCGAATGATGCGGAATCTTCATCTTCGTCATCGTCACCGTTGTGAGCAAAATCATCATCAACATCGTCAAAGTCATCCGGGAACATGGGAGGCGGGGAGGGTGCAGAAGCCATCATCAAAGCTATCACGCTCGGACCTGAATCGACATAACTTCTCGCACTCAATATGTTAAAATTGTAAGTTTATCATCAGCTGAAGTGGGCCAATGAATGTGTTGTTTTGTTTTTCTATGATCTTAATCTCGGCATAAATATTGCAGAAAGCGCAAGATCTCACTCCATCGATTTGACGAGAAAATCAAATAATTTGACGGCCATTCGCTATTTTTTAATAAGCTAATTATTAAAGAAATAATACCTGTGGAATGATGTAGAGTTACTATATGGCGCAACTTTTTCCACCATCTCGTCTTATTTGGCATTTTTGCTCAATTGCCGACTGTTTTCTTATCAAATGCCTTGGTTACTTGTACTCATTGGCTTTTAAATGAGTAAGATGTGTCAAAATTCGTCACTTGCACATTAACATGGCCAGCAAGTAACTAAATAAGAGGATATTAATAGAAATATTTCATGAAGATTGTCCACAGGTTAACTCATACAAACGATGTTTATTTCACACAAAATGTGCTGGACATGATGATATTCTTTTTATGTACAAGTCCACTAAATGATAAATCATTCTACTTAGTAGAGTTTTAAAATATTTCATTCTACCCAAACAACTTGATAAGAGGCTAAATTATCACTATATCAGGCAAAGGATGAGGAGGATGAAGGCCCGGTAGGCCCATTATTTCCATTATGCGGTCCTGATCCAGGAGATGGCTCTGCTGATTTAGAATTGGCTGCAGAGCTTTGAGAATTGCATCTCAAATTGGTGGCTGATGCGCTATTCGAACTATTCAGCTGGGTCTCAATGTCAACTCTACAGATTGGGCAACGCTTGTTCAATCCCAACCACTGATCGACACAGAGCACGTGGAATAAATGCATGCAAGGGAGACGACGGACGTCCTCCTCTTCTTCGAATTCTGTAATTGACAAAGGTGCATTAGAATACTAAATACTATGCAAAAAGCTAAGTGCAACGTACCACAAAGACAGATTGTGCACTTGTCGACATCGTTATCAGAGTCGTGATCGTCGTCACCCTTTTCTCGAGGAATATGCCTGTACTTGTGAGGAAAAGTGTTCCTCTCAATGCAGTTCTTAGAGGCCCCTCTCGAGTTTTCAGCAGCTCGCCTTTGCTCCATTAGCCTCAAATATTCCTCGTTGTAGGCTCCCCTCACGGGCTGCAGTAAAAACGGGTTGAACATCCCTGCTGCAGCAGCAGCGGCCGCAGCGGCTGCACCCACTGGCACTGGGGGTCCATCAGTCACTAAAATTAAAAAAAATCTGAATTGGTGCTCTTTGCTACATTTTATATGGCTCAGTACCTGAAGGAGGAATAAACGGCCAAAAGTTTTGCTGAGGCCCGTGGCTGTAGCGAGAATAGTTAGGTACAACACGAGTTGGCATCGTCAGGTGCGCTGGCATAGGCACATGGTGAGGAGGCACACCTGGCACCTGAGGGGGGACATTTGGAACGGGCCCTGGCCCCGGTGGCGGATAGTCTGGAGCTCCAGCTGATCCCATGTGTCTCCTCATCAGTTCCTGCGTAACAAATGGACATTTCAACAAACTATAAAAAAAATGTTGCATTTGTGTTCAAGTACCTGCTGGTATTGGCATGAATGCCAGAGCCTCTGATGACGAGGATGCAATCTTGGCCTCATTGAGTGATGATATTGCATCCTCCAAACCGCACTTATCAGTCTCTGGTCACTGGGAGGTGGCGGCTGGTCAGCCTCATCTTGAACTCCGCTGGGCCCTGCTCCAGATGATCCCGATGCAATAGCGCCTCCAAGAGAGGTCGATCTGCAATCCAGCGGCTGGGGCACTGTAACTTCTGGCTGGTGATGGGGTGCATGACCCAAAGGCACATGCACATAAGACCTATGTCCGCGACAATGTGCGTCTTGACACCCAAGAGGGTGATGATGATAAGGCTGACGCAGCCTCCTCGGCCTAAAATCAGGTTGCGACGATGGCGGGTGGTGGTTGTACATGGCACATTCACCATTGCAGGGATGAGAGTGGGGTTCCATATGGTACTGATCAGCAGGACCCCAATATTGCATATCTAGTGGATTAGTGGAGGAAGTCGATGGCCCCACGTGACTCGGACCCGGAGTGGAGCTCGGGGTCGAGCCTCTGGATTGAACATTGGGAGGGAGGTGTGGTGCGGTTGCAAATTGGCGTAGTTTGAGGCCAGAGGTGGATGGGCGAATTTTGAGGCCAGTGTGATGAACAACTGCAGCACTGGTTGATGCTGATGGCTCAGGAGCAACGTTGCGAGGCCTCACTGCATCGATCCTGATCTCATCTTCATCATCGTCGTCGTCGTCATCATCCTCGTGGTCATCGTTTTCAGGGTGATCAGACTCTTGGGTGAGATCCACCTCAACAACAGACCCCGGAGGAGCGTTGATGGTTGTCGTGCTGTTGTGCCACCTCCTGTCATGATGAATGGACGCCCCTTTACGCCGTCGAGATATCTTGACCACGGTCACATCCTCTTCGGCCATGTCATCCTCAGTGTCAGAGGAAAGCAGGCAGTCCAACTGAAGGTCAGGCGCGTTCAAGCTGCTGGCAGCAGCTGCCTGAACTCCAGAAGGACCAGGTTGAGGGCTCGAGGACCTCTCAGTCTCAGCCTTGATGCTTGAAGAGGCCGTCGATGCCACCGAAGCAGCCGCCCCTGGAGTAGCTTCAGTGGCTTCAGCCGGCCTTTTCTCCTTGCTGGCTGATGAGCTGTGCTGCTCTTGGCTTGCCCTTTTGCGATCCTCTCTCTTGGTTGCTGCAGTCTGAGATGACGAGGCCAAAGAGGCCGACGACGGTGCGGAAGCTGGCACTCGGCTAGTCACTGTGACAGTGTGCTTGATCACGTGATGATGGTGTCTATGCCTGTGTCTGGGGCTGTTTGAAGACACTGAAGCGGCCGAAGATGCTGGCATGGAGGATGAGGCCGTGGCAGATCCTGCCGCAGCAGGGCATTGCCTGGACGACCTCACGGCCACCGAATAGCTTGGGGGATCTGCGTTGCGGACCCTGAGGACATCGTAGCCGTAGTGAGAGCTGGCAAACACTTCGTCCATGATGGCCGTGTCCCTATCAGAGGGCATGAGACAATGAGGTCTGTGATGGTGAGGAACATATTGATGGTGACGATAATGCTGGAGAGGAGTTTGAGGATTAACTGAAGGCTCTCCGTGATACCTAAAATGATTACAAGTACAAAGATTTGCCAATGAATCTAATATTGAAGTTGCTCACAAGTTTGTTGGCGGCTGGTGGATGGAACCCTGCAGGAAAAAGTATGGGTCTGTAATGGCTGCTGTTGAAGCACTAGGACGCGAACTTCCATAAGAGCTCGAGCCAGGCATGGGAGACCTTCGCGGGCTGGAGGTATCCACGAACAAAGCCTGGACCCTACCATTGTGATCCAGCTCATCCTCGTGGTCGCTATCAGCGAAAAGTTGACTACCCGAGTCGTCGAAATACATGTCCAAGTCTGGCCCGAACATGTTGGAAGCCGAGGCTGACGTCGAGGGCGCCCGCGAGGTCACTGGCCTCGGACCTGACCCTGATGTGTAGGCGGTTTGAAAAATGGCCCCGAGGCTGGGCGCGGCCTCGGTTTCGGGGTTGGAAGGCACGGCGGATCCTCCCGGGGGATCATCTTCTTGGTCAATCATAGCCGAGGCCTCCAGCATCCCCGCGGAGGACGACATAAAGGCCACTTTTTCTAGTATTCAACTAATTGGGACTTTAGAGTCAGCTGTAGGGTTTGTACTGGGAGAGTGAGACGAGGCAACCGAGCTGGAGTGCTCCACAAGGGCGGACCGGACCACACGAGAACAGCACGACGACGCTGCTGTAGTTGGCCAAGAACCTGAACTTTGTTAGCAAGCGATCCCCAGTGTGACCAGATGTCTTCTAAAAATCCTTTGACTAGCGGCCTATACTACGACAAAGAATTTCAACTGAAATACGGAATTTTTTATAGCAATTCTTACCTTAGGTAATGGTTGAAATTCACGGTGCGATGATGTGACGCTGAAATAATTCGATTTGATGCGGGGAAACGACTTCCTGGTCCAATTATGATCTGGCCACACTGCTTCAATTAATTCTAATTGATCTTTTTGCGCGTTCAATCCTCGCTCTACAGCCCACTCGCGCCTCAAATTACATCTGGCCGCCAATTTTATGGGGAAAATTCATTTTTTCTCTAAGAGATGATCTGCAGCGCGAGGACAGTGATCCGTTTTTCATCCGTTTACGATTTCGCGGAAAATCGGTAGAGACCCGAAACCGAAAAGTTGCACTTATTGTTTACAATTTTAAAAGAGTTAAAATATCTAATAGCATTTTAGCTAAGACACCTGGGCTGAAATGGCTTTTCGTGCCATACAATGGCGATATTCGAAATATTTGGCCTAAACCCCCGAGTTTTGGATAAGGCGTTAGAGTTTATTCAGTTTAAGCCAGAGCAGTAAATTAATGAGAGTGGATCGTTCTCAAAAGTCAAAGCTCAGTTCCAAAAAAACAGCCTAAAAGTGGCCGGCCGGCCTACGTTAGCACGACATCTGCCCATTTATGTTCATTCCACTGTTTATTTTTTATGTTAGGCTTTACAGTCAGATCGTTCCAACTTCAAAATTGGACGGTGCGGAAATCAAAAGTTTGTGTTATGAAATCATGAATTTCGAGGCAAAATTGTCTATGGAAAGCTTAAACCTTTGGACATCTTTTTTAGTAGGAAAAGACTAAAGCTTTCCAACGATATCAACTACGTCCAGTATTTCTTGAATATGTAGACACAAAGTTTAGATTTCCGCACCGTGCAATATTGAACGAACAGACTGAATTTACTTATTGTACTTGGTGATCTTACCGAGAAGCCATGAAAACCAAACTTTTCCTTCCTATCGGAGCAGTAGCTTGAGCTGTACCTAAGTAAATTTCCATAAAAAGGTCAGTTGTTGTTGAGAGCGAGATACTCTCATCACGGCCGGCCTACGGTAGCACGACATCTGCGCATTTTTGTTCCATTTTTTTTATGTTAGATGTTGATGCGGATCAAGCGCACTAGTCAAAATCTAGTGCTCTAGTCTGATGCATTGAATTTGAGACTGGCAATCCTTCCAAAATCTCAGGACACTTGAGCTCCTACCATGGCTCGTACATTAAATAGTTATTTATTTCGAGCTGGGGCACGTAAAGTAGGGTCATTTAATAGCTGAGCGAGGATTTTAATATAGAAAAACACGAGTACCACTTTATAAGTACGAACCAAGTGAGTACGATAAAGAAATGAGTGTTTTGATGTTTCCATAGCTCAGTGGTTAGAGCATTGGAATACTGATACAACTGTCTGATGTTCGAATCTAAGAAGATCCTTTTTTTTCTAACTAATTTGGAATTTGGATTTGTTCCATGGAATATGAGGGGCATTAAATTACTTAAAATCCCTCAAAGATTCCAGGGCTGTTAAGTATTTAATATCCCCCAAATTGCTTAGAATGAAAAAGAGCTGAGTCGGATCGGTAAACTGAGTTATAACACGAGGAAATCGTATTACAGAATATAAAATGCTTTATACCGTTGGAAAGCCTACATTTTCATTATAAAAATGAGGTCCAGAAGGACCAGGGCACCAGGCACAGTCTGTAATGATGGTAGAACCATTTAAGTACAGTCAGTTATGGTACCTTTAAGGCTTTATTTTGCAACTCTTTGACTTCACACAATAGCATTTCGGAAAGTTGCCTTCGCTCAAAAAAATTGGCCCCTTCTCGCTAAAATATTATAACATTGAACACTTTTTTTTTAAAAAAAAAAAGCGCTAATTTTCTAAAGGTCAACTCAAGCAATGCTATGGTGGGAATTTTTAATTTTCCAATTTATCTAGATGGATAAGAGCTTACAAATTCATCAGAAAACGCCAAAACTTTAGTAAGTAATGCTCCCGAAAGCTCAATCTGCCATCATATTCTTTTCGTTAAATTGGCTACTTTCAACTTTGCTATAATTTTTTAGATGCAGCAATTTATCATACGTTTTTTGTTTAAACTAAAACTTTTAATGAAAAACTCTTTATCACGAAATCAAGTGATTAAAATCAGCCAGAAAGCATGACAAGTGACAAAAAGTGGCTAACTTTGCATGCATTGTAGGCTGATTGAAAGATTGGTTATCGCTACAAAACGTCAGTATCATGTGACTAAAATAAGTCTACTTGTGATGTGCTATCACATCAATGTAATGTCAACTCATTTCAGGGGAGATAAGATATCAAGGTCGATGAGTCAGTCCTTTTTGCCAAAGAACTTAGGAGAGCTCGAAGATACTTTTGAAGCTCATCAATTCCCGAAACAATTAATCAATTATCTCTACTACTTAACGCAACAGAGTTGTAGTTAAATGAAAAAGCTTAAATTTTGTAGTGCATTTTGCTACTCAAATGATGCTGAAGTTTCCATTAACAGCTTGGACAAGCCTGTCACTAAACTGAAGCTAAAAAATGAGGTCTCATTAAAGCAAATAAGCTATAGATGATCAGTCACCTTAGAGTATGTACTAAGCAAAAATCGTTAGCCATGACCACCAAGCATGTCTCCTAACAAGTAGCAATGGAAGAAACGCTTCAAAAAATCAAGTCTGGCTTGATAGTCCAAGTTTCAGACAAAATGCAATGCACTGCTTGAACTCTAGCTGTCTTGGCTAATTGAGCATGACGGTTTGCTTGCTTGCGCGGATGATGATGCATGTATGTAGGCATGTATCCACCTGCCGAATCAGAAACTGCCAAAAATCTCGCTCAGCTACAAGTAGCGAATCATCCTCTAGTTTGGCGGCAACGTTTGTGCTTTTTCGAGGCCACGGCAGCATTTGCTGTCGGCCAAAGCGCTCGTTTCTTCCGTACAGCCCCGACAGCCTCGGCTTGGACGCGGCAACGATCTAGTTTGACGACAACGACGGCTTCAATGCAGTAGCTGTACCACGACTGATCTTGATCAGCAGCCGCCAAGGGGCTTGTCCGGTCTTCGTCGTCGCCGCCGCCGTTCGCATTCTAGTTTTGGCAGCTTCATTCAATCACGTGCCTTTCATCAACATCAACACGTCGTCATCGAGGCCACGGACATTCGAACCAGTTCAATAGTTGAGGCTGCTGGTGCTTTCACGCTTTCGCCTTGCATCAGCCCTCGTTGCCATTGAGGTTTATTTACATTTTCTATTTTTTGGGAGCGGGCGCGCGTAGCGCGCCGGCTCCCACAAATCATTCTGACACGGTCAAAAGGCAAAAATTGACGGAACCAATCAGATTAGAGAATTAAGGACCAATGAAAATTGATCTTATCAATAGAAGTTACCGGGTGACAAGTAGCGTACTGAATGCGAGTTGACCTCTTTGTAGCAAAGTCCAGTTGACAGGTAAAATTGTTAACTGAATTCTAAATATAAAAAGTAGTCTTCTTGGGGTGCACAGAGGTTCAAAAAGCTGTTTTCACGTGCATGAAAAATTCTGCCAAATCGCCAAATTCTCATTTTGCCACCAACTTTCAGCTTCTTTTTTGGGAAAATTTCCTAGCAATGAAAACTGCTCATTTGGTATAATCTAAGTCTCTGGTATAATTTAGAGACTTACAAGAGGCCGTTTTCACACACAATTTTACAACAATTTTCAGACTATTTTAAAAACTACAACTGCCCTTTTCCGACCACCTACCAAAAAACGGCCAATTCTGTGTACTTTTCAAATGGACATCTTAATTTTTTTTAATGGAGCCGGGGAGAAGTGATTGCCCCCCATAACTACATAGCAAAGCTATTGACTTTGTAGAGATGAATGGCTCAAATAGTGCTAAACTGGCCTACAGATATTTGCTCATTTTGATCTTTGCTTCAATGGCATTTTGGTACTGAATTAAAGTACGAATATTAGCCTATGGAGCGCTTTAAGCCAAGGTAAGAACTTTTAAAACGCCCGCTCCCTGCTGTCCACATTGTGGACTCCTAAATCTAGTTTTTAGTTATTTCAATTTTTCCGTCGATCGCGAAGAGCGCTAGAACAGCCGATTGCAGTTTGGCGGAAAATGCTCGATTTGTTTACAACACAACCTTTTCGCGAGAAATTCTATTTGGTTGCCACGGTCGCGCGGTGGCGCGCGCAGCACTAAAATAAACAGCTGATTTCACTTTCACAGTTAGTTAATTGCGAGAAAAAACTGAAAATTGAAGACCTTAGTTGAAGAGGAAAACTGGACGTTCATGTTTGCCTTCACCGGATCATTAGGGTAATTTTCAGTTCTTACAAGCAATTTTCTCAAGATTCTTTACATTCGGATTATATGGCTGTCTATTTGCGAGCTGTATATTGATCAAACATCGTCGAGCTAAGAAAGCACTTCTTTGGTAGTCACTTCATTTTCTTGCTTCTTTTGTTTTTCATTGCTACATAAAATACGCATGTTCTTGAGCCTCGGAAGCATCGCGTACAAATGCTAGAAGGTTACTTTCTCGCTCATTTTCTCCTTCAATTTCACAGTTTTCGAGCATGCAGCAATGTTGAAACGAAACAGTGTTGAAAAATGAAATAGCTAAAATTGTGTGCACAGGCAAGCACACTTTGATATTGAAAAGAATGCGCATGCAACCTTTGGCGCAGGTCAAATATCTCTTTTGAATGTGCCGCACGCTTTGATTAGTCTTCAGCCGTGGCTACAGATGAAGGACTGAGACATGTGTCAAAAGAGTTAGGTTGTCTTCGATGATTGGGCCAGGGTGGAAATTTCCGGTACGATCTCGAATTGTCCAGAGACCAGAACCCTAGCCTGCAGTCACATATGGAGAGATTGTAATTGCGCACCAAGTATTTGCTGTTAACAGCATCGTCATTGATTTTCTACAGCCATTGAGCGCTGAATACATTCGGACGTGAGTACATGTAGCATTGCCACTTTTGACACTCCATTGTCAACTCATTTTTTTGCATTCCTCCGAGAAAAGCTTGAAAGATGCTACATCGCACTGTACACGCTTATACAACGTGATGGCTTTTCCCCGCTCAAGGAAAATTGTGCCCCCCCAAAAATGCTATACATTTTTTAATAGTCGGCTAAAAGTTGGGTTTAAATTCACCAGCCTCATTCAGGTCCCAATTTATGTTTTTGTAGCTCCTATTTTACTCGTCAATTATGGCATCTCAAAAGGTTTTTTTTTGTCTTTTGATCGCGATCCCCCAGTGAATGACCGCACAGCCTTGTTTTAAAACGTGTTCCGTTGCCCAACAAGTTTTTTCCACAAAGAAAATTATAGGCTTTTGTCCATTTCTTGGCATTCTTAACCGAAGGCTTAAATTCTTTGATGCATGAAATCTGTCGACAAGTCTTGTGCAGCAATTTTCCTTCCCAAAAACGTCATGTTTTAGTTCAGCAAAAAAATTAAAAAATATAGTATACATATAATAAAATTGAGGGTTACTTAGTACGCTAACGACAAAAAATTCCTGTTACTACCTTACTGTCAGTCTTTTAGTTGGACCTTGGACATTGACAGAGCAACAATATACACTTAGCTAAGAAGTGCTTTCTTTTTTGTGAGTGCGGCTGCTTCCTCATTAACGCTCATTTGCAGATTACAACATGTACAGGCAAGAGGGCAAAAAACAAGCGGACAGTCCAGGTACACCTAGGGAAAATACCCCCAATCATGTAGATGCTCTGCTCAACTCTGGCAGTCCCAGGTCGTCTGCGTTTGTCCTCAACAGGACTTTGTCCATGCCTGCGAGTGCACTCAATCGGAGGCAAAAAAATCAAAGTGAATCCGAAGATGAAAGGCAAAGACTGCACTGCAAAAATGCCATTCACTTGGCTGTGCCCATGGGGAAGAAGTATCCCGGGGACAAGGCCTCGTCCACCTCCACTCCCCATGTGATTGCCATGGTTGGCCTTCCAGCCAGAGGCAAAACGTACATTTCAAAGAAGCTTTCCAGATACCTCAATTGGATTGGGGTGAACACTAAGGTACAATAATATTGTAGCTGGCTCTTCTTTCTGGAATCTGCTATTTTTATCACAACTTAGTACTTGTTTGAATTAGTTTAAAAGAGCATTTATATTTCTTTTTCTTATACAAAACTCGTTTGTCACCCAGCGTGATGATGACCATTTACATTTTTTATCTCTTAAAGCAGCTTTTATAGTTTTTTTCATTGTTTTTTTTTTTCAGGTTTTCAATTTAGGTGATTATCGACGGCGGATGGAAAGCAAGTATAGCAATCACGAATTCTTTAATCCTGCCAACGAGCAAGGCCGCAAACTGCGTGAAAAAGTTTGCGAGGAAGGACTCCAAGATGTCATAGACTGGTTGGAAAAAAGTGATGGCGAGGTAGCCGTGTTTGATGCTACCAACACGACAATCGAGCGACGCAAGTACTTGTACAATCGAGTGGTCCTGGAAAAAGGCTTCAAGCTCTTTTTCGTCGAGTCCATTTGCAACGACCCAACTATCATCGAGTCCAACATTTTAGAGGTGAAAGTGACCTCTCCTGACTACAAGGATTTCGATAAGGAACAGGTATGGCTAAAACGCTGTTATTCCATGGGTTTTTTTTAAGACTTTTTTTTCGGATCAATAGGTCATCAAGGACTTCTTGGAACGAATCAAGCACTACGAAAAAGCATATGAGACCATCGATGAAAACCTTGAGCCGGACCTGAGCTTCCTCAAGATTTTCGACACTGGCCGCAAGGTCATGGTTCATAAGCATGAAGGCCATATTCAGGCCCGAATCGTGTACTATCTAATGAATGTGCACATCACGCCTAGAACGATTTATCTCACCCGACACGGAGAATCGTACAACAATGTGCTGGGAAGACTGGGAGGCGATTCAAAGTTGACTCCTAGGGGCGAAGAGTTTGCCAAGAAGCTAGGCGAGTATGTCAATCAGCTCAAGCACCCCAATTTCAAGGTATGGACTTCGTGGATGACCCGGACCATCGAGACCGCAAAGCACATCAGCTTTGACCAAGAAAGGTGAGCGACGAGAGAAGACATCTCCTCCTTTGTGTATAGGATATGTTGTTCTAACTCCAGATGGAAACTTTTGAACGAAATTGACTCTGGCATATGTGATGACATGACTTACGAAGACATATTTACACAAATGCCTAAGGAATACGAGAGGAGGGATATGGACAAGTTCCACTACAGATATCCCAGAGGAGAATCCTACGAGGACTTGGTGGCCCGCCTTGAGCCTGTCATCATGGAGATGGAGAGGCAGGACTCTTTGCTCATTGTTGGCCACCAGGCTGTCAATCGATGCTTGCTGGCGTACTACATGGAGATCCCCGAGGATGACCTTCCATGGCTGGACGTTCCCCTGCATACCGTGATAAAGCTCAGCCCAGTGGCCTACGGATGCAAAGTGGACTACATTGAGTTCAACATACCCAGAGTATCCACGCATCGTTCAAAGCCCATCCAAAATGGAGTCCTGGAGCCCAAGTAAAAAATATGCAATGTTCCAAAACTAAGCCGCCTAGAATGGCCTCATTTTCAGGTTTTACCGCAAACATCGGCCTATGCTGGAGGACATGCGGGGAATTGAGGGAATGTATGAGAAGCTCATCATTGAAACGGAGGAGTCCTCGACGAAAAAGGAGAAGTACAAAGAGTTGGGCACGACCGCAGGCATCGACATTCCAGATCCGTCCTTCATCATACTGGAGGATCCGGAAGTGGAAAAGAGCAACGGCAAAGTTTGCGAGTGCGGTGGAGCGAGGAAAATCTCACCTGTGAGCGAGGAAATGCCCAATGGTAATTGAAAGAAGTTATGCATAGGTTCACTTTTAAATTAGATCGGCTGTGTCTCAAGATTTGCTGCGTACATTTTTCGGTGCTTCTTCCATGAAAAAGCAGCTTTTCAGGCTTGCCATCATTTTCGATTACTACATAAGCATCATTTTATTTTTTCGTATATTCTATACTTTAAAAGATGATCACTTTCCACTCGGGTCACTTGATCCGGAGGGTCGTCTCTTGTTGTGTACACTGAGCTCCCCATCATGATAATTATTATTATTGTTATTACTTAAGATATTCCAATAAAGGCAAAAACTTTCTTCAGCCTTTTCTTGCTGTAATTTTTTAAGTGAGGCTTTCCTGCATTAGAGTGAGGCCGATGATCATTGCATCTTGGCCAATGCTGACAATGTTCTCCTCTGGGACTATGAAGCCTTGCAAAGCACTTCCTGACCTCTGTATCAAAGGACTAAGTTCAATGACGAAAGAGTTGGCTACTTGCCTTTTAGCGCTGGCCCAATCAGTAGAAGTACCTTTGTGAGGGAAGATTATAATTATTTTAAATGTTACTAAGATTCCTCAATCACCTCCTGCAGTGTAAGTCGTTTTGGCTGCAGATCCGGAAGTATAGGATCTTCCGGAATGTTTCAGCACATTGTCTGCTGCTTTTTGTGCCATCCTTAGTAGCTCCTTGCTTTGGGAGGGCTCGATGGTGGCAAAGCTGTAGGGATACAAGATGGACTGTCCATGTGAGTGATAGGCCAAATACAGTTGAATTTGGCCGCGATGTTTGTCAAAAAAGTCGGCGAAAGCTTGAACTTCAGGCTCAGAGTGGGGATAAGGACCCCTGTAGGTTGACCTGCACGGATCTTTTGGGCCGTCCCAATGAAAGTCAAAGTTTCTGTTCAGATCGACACCGATGCAACCTTTCCTATTGTTATGGTAATTGGATCTTGATTTTCTCCAAAACCTGTCATTCGAGTGCGAAAATTCATAGCTGAAAGACAAAAATTTAATTCCAGTCCAAAATCAAGTCATTGAATCATTAGTTTCTTACCCGTCAGGATTAAAGATGGGGAAAATGTAAATGTCAAGCTGTTGGAGCAAGTTTCGATATTTTTGGGGGGTTTCAGCAAACTCTTTGATCATGTAGACAGCAGACGAAATGGAGATCCATTCTCGTGCATGAATGCCTCCTTCAATCAAAACGCATGGCTTTTGACTATTATTAAGGGAAATCTTCACAACCTTTAATGGCCTTTTCTCAGAGGACTGGCCAATTTCCAGAATCTGCACATTTTGGTAAAGTGTCTGAGCTAAACAGTCAATAAAGTCATAAATGACGGATACTCCATGATAACGAGTCCAACTCAACCCACTTGTCCTCTCACAAAACGAGCCTAAAATAATAATAAAATAGTTGATTTTTTAAGCAGCTAGAAAAATGACTTACTTGAGGTTGAGCTCGCTTCATCCTCTTGAAAATTGTCTTTTATCTCCAGATTTGATTCTGTGAGTTGATATCTGGTAGGAGTGTTGTTGCACATCCGATCTAGATTGAAGACTTCAATGCCGGTCCCTTTTAAAAAGTTCACGGTTGATTCAACAAATAGGGTATGGACCAAAACATGGATGGACACTGGGAATGAAGTGACAGTCACATTGGCCATCAAGTCAATATGCGATGTCACTGAGCGAAGAAAAATGAAATTATTTCGTGTCCCATTTTTAAGCAGAAAATTTCACCTTGCACGAGATAATTGATTTCGTCCACGTCTGCACTTTTTCGCACATTAACTTGGAGCAATTTAAAGGATTCGCAATCGTATGCTTCTGCCAAATACGAGTCCGTAATTGAGTCATTTGAGCCCGAGAAAACGAGTGTTAAAAAGCTCGCGAAAATCGCTACTATCTTCATAATTGAGCGTCCCATTGTCAACTGTGAGCATCATTTTGCTAATGAACGACACGTGCAAAAAAATTGATATTTATCCATTTCCAGCCAGGTTACACAGTTTAAATAAAATACTGATTTCTCCGATTTTGTAATTAGGAACTTGTGAAAAAGATATAAATGAATCATTGCTGATCGTTTTCAGCTAACACTTGTTGAGTCAATGCCAACTCTCTGTGTAGCAATTTATGGGGCTTCCAGTCAGCTTTCTGGCAATCCTTGCCGCAATACTTGGCCAACTTGCAGTCGGTGCACGTTTTAAGCTCCTCCATGGTTGGTGGCGTCGCTGAGCAGGACCAGCACATCTTTGCCCATTTGCCCACCAAATCCGGAAGCTGAGCATTGAATTCCTCCTTGAGGAACTTCCTCATGAGCAAGTCGTACATTTTCACACAGGGATTGAGTGCTGCACATTCCAGGGCAAACACCAGGTACTTTTCAACCAGTTCTCCACTGGGATCGTTTGTCACATAAGTCTTGAACACTCTCAAGTTGTGCCTGGTGGTTTCTAGGGCTTCACCCGATCCCAAGTAGAGGTTCATTTTGGTGCTGAGGGGATCCACATTGCTGTAGTAATTGGCCTTTTTGGCCTTGTAAAAGTACTCCAAGTGGACCTCGGACTCTTCTGGCAAGGCCACATAGGTGTTGTCAATGGGGCAGCCTTCAAGGTCCAGCCACACGTGGGGAGTGCCTTCGTAGTCATCAGGACCCTCTCTGGCATTGGCATCCCAAAGGAGGACTCCAAAAGTCACTCTGGCCTTGGCAGACAGCCCCAAATTTTGCAAGTAGAACCTGAGCAGGCCAGAGATGGCCAAGCAGGAATTGGAAATGATGAAGCAATCAAAGTCATCGCTGTCAGGAATTTTTGAGGACTGGATTTCCATGGACTTGTTCAAGATCTGGTTGATTTGTGCAGCATGGTCAGAGGCCGACGTTGGTATCCTCCAAGGTGGTGAGTCCAGGCCTTGTGGCAAAGGCCTGCCATTTTGCACTTTGCCCATGAGCAGCTCCAGAACCTTGTTCAAAGGCAAAGCAGCCTTGCTATTTTCCTCTGATGCTTCCATTAATCTTGCTGTTATTGTCAACTCAACAAAAGTAGTTCAAAAATGAGTCGAGCAGGTATATATACAGTGTATATACAACTTTATTTCGATCTTGGTTAAATTACAGAACTTGGTGGAGCAATTTATGCTCTTTCCAATCAGCCCTTTGGCACGTGGCATTGCAGTACTTGGCAGTTTTGCACTTGCTGCAGGTGAACAAATGATTGCTCGCATTTTCACAACTCCAGCATTTCAAGCTCCAGACTTGATGCAGTGGAGCAATGTCCACTTGATAGGTCTCCTTCAGATGCTTCCTCATCAAGTAGTCATACATTCTTGAGCAGGGATTTGGCTGAGCCACATTGGTGCCAAGAGCTATGAATTTTTCAGTCATTGCAGTGCTCCCAGTGCAAGCATTGAACAATGTCATGTTATGCTTGCCAATTGCAATCAAGTCTGGGCTCTCATCAGATCCCAGGAACATTTTGTAGTTGGATGTCGTGGGGTTGCATTTTTGGTAATATCTGGCCACTTTTATGCCCAGCATGGGTGAATACTCCACTTGAGGTGAATTTGGTATCTCCACATAGGTGTTGTCAATGATGCACCCATTGATGTTTAACCAGACATGTGGAATCCCATCAAACTCGTGCCTGATGCCTTCAGGCCACAAAAGAACTCCATAGGTGAGCCTGATCTTGTCCGCAACTTCAAGCTTGCCAAAGTAGTGCTTCAGTAGTCCACTAACTACCAAGCATGCATTGGACAAAATGTATCTGTCCATACTCACATTTCCAGGAATGGTAGCCGACTGGATGGCCAGGGAATTGCTGAGGATAGCATTGATTTTTGCAGCATCTCTGCATGCAGGCAAAGGCAATCTCCAAGGGGATGAGTTGAAGACTGGCAAATTTGGCAAAAGTCTCCCTGGTTTGACTTTTGAGGCCAGAATCGCGCAGAGCTTGTCTTGCTCTTTGTTGCCCTCCATCATTGCTATATCTGAGCTAATGACGCAAAATGACAGAAAATCTATACTGGCGTTCGGCGTTACCTAGCATAGTGGTATCTATTTTGATGTGTAATTGCGGTGTAAAATCGGCGCACAAAATAGCTGAGCACAATGTTTGTGAAGCAAAAATCGAGTTGCAAATTTCATGATTTTACAGCTGAGAAACTTTAAAAAGTTACATGATGTGCTAAAATACAATATAGGGCGCTGCTTTAAAAAGTATGACGTAATTATGCTTGCGTTGTTGAATAAACTGAGTCAAGTTGGTAAATTGAATTATGCACGCGAAAACCACTTCGCATAAAGAAATGATGCCACTGCACTATTATTGTTATTTCGGTGGCTCCAGCTGCTGTGATTGGTGACAACGGTTTAAAAAAATATATGTATAGTAGGCTTATGCGTCGTAGCTTTTTTATTTTTCTACGTATGTTTCTGTCTAGTAATTAACTATATCAATTATTACGTCCTTCAAAATTGCCAAAAAGTATGGTGGAACTTTTCATAATGCAATCTCCTGCATGCGCTAAGTAGCATAAGTGACACTTGTTAAATTAGCTAATTGAAAGTTTTCATTCAAGTATGTAGCAGCCAAATTTATAAGCCTTGTTCGTAGTTTTGCAAAGGCTTTTGCAGAATAAAGACTTACAAATATAACTTGATAAAAAATAGTTGCTGCCATGAGGAAAGAAGTGATCTTATTCTTTATTAGCTTGATTAGTTTGATGGTAGCCATGGCCAAAGTTAGCCAAAAAGTGTTCAAAAGGGGAACTTTTGATTTCACTTCGGCAAGCTTTTTGAAAACCAACTTTTCATACGAACTCAAGTAAATTGGCACCTTGGATTAGACATACAGACTGTCCCGGAGATTTCTGCACACTTAGAATTCAAAAGTTTGTGTTACAAATTCGGGAAATATTAGACACAATGGATATCATTGGAAAGCTTGAATCTTTGGCCATCTTTTTTTGCTTCGATGGATAAAAGAAATTAAAAGTAAAAAAATGAGAAAACTCAATTTTCCTTAGGTACCCTTAATTTTTCTCCCAAAAAAGCAAATTTGCCAAAATCGGCTATTATTGACCAAATTTTCAGCTAAGCTATTCCTGGCTATTTTTTGACATTTTTTCATGAAAAAAAATCTTGCAGCACTGTGCTGGCTCATCAGAAAGGTGGTTGAGGGCCACTGCCTACTAAAAAAGTTTCAAAATTGGTGTTTTTAAAAAAACATCACATCTTTGGGATTTTTTGTTTATGAATATCAAATGTTTAACCAATTTTATGTGAAATTGAATAAATCATTTTTTTGTGAAAGTGACTTTTCATCACGAAAATCAGTGAAAACGGGCGTGAATTTGGAGTAACTATCAATTTTGTGGTCTAAATCAAAATGTGAATTAATACTTTTTAAAAATCTCAAAACTAAAAAAGATGGCTTAATTTTCAAGCTTTCCAACGGTATCCATTGTGTCTATAGTATTTCTAGAAGTTCAAACACAAACTTTTTATTTCAAAGTGTACAGAAATCTACGGGACAGACTGTATATTATAAGGCTACATTAAATATTTTTAGCAACAAGTTCGTTTGCTCGTTGGCATGCCAATTAACGCCACAATGTACTGGATTCTCCTTCAATGGAATCTGCAATATGACTGATAATATACCAGCAAGGACTTCACAAGCCTCGCAAAACCAACTTGAGCTATGGAGATCAGACGACGACACTTTGGGTAATTCTGGGGAAATTAAAATGTAAATTAAATTTTTCATTAGGCGGCTTTGAAACAGTTCCACATTTTCTGATCATTCGCACCTTGACTGGGGAAATAAGTGATGTCAGTGCCTCAAAATCTCTAAGTTTGCCAGTAAAATTCAACGCTACTTGGCCCATCACAGGGGAGCGTTGTGGCCCTTACATTTTAGGCAGCAATTTGACAATCAAACTGATGCTACTGCCCAAAATGAGCGTGCCAACCACGAGGAAATATGTCATGTGGAATCTGGGAGAATCAAGCATGAAATTTTCTGATCACGAGATTCTGGATATTGGCTTGAACAATATGACGTCCGGAGCTTCATTGAATAATGTCATGTTTCTAATCGGCTGCGGAGGTGCACACAAAATGTGAATGCATTTATACATTCGCTCAATTAAATATTTCTTAAAGATGCTTTGAATGAAGCTTGGGGATATGTGAACTTTGAATGGCGCAAGCTCAAGACTTTTTCCAATGCTGCGGAATTGACTTGTGCCAGCTTCGTCGCAGATGATGAGAATTTCGTCTACTTCTCTGGTGGATCAAATTTGAATGATTCCAACCTGCACGAGTACAGGTTCGACACAGATAGCTATTCAGTGATGAGTGAGAGAAGTGGACAACAACTGGTCTTCAATGGATGCGCTGGGTACAAAGATGACAAGGGGCTGAGATACTTTGTCACTGTTGGAGGACTCGATAAGCGGACCTGGTTGAATACAGACATGGTGAAGGTGCAGAGCTTCAATTTCACTTCGAAAGCCTGGATCATGCTGGCCAATTACCCTGTGCCCATTGTGAGCGCAAGTGTGGTGGCCAACAGAGGAGTTCTGTACGTGTTTGGAGGGAAGGCAAGTGAAGGCCAATACCTAAAAGTCAATCAACTCTCTTTGAGGAACATGAGCCAAGGGTGGACACTGCTCACCGATTTGGACAGCCCCGTAAGAAAGCTGGACGATTTTGTCATTCCTTACGTATGAGCAAAAAATAACGATCAGCATATCAGAATGTAAAACTGATTTAAAAGTTCTTGTATTTAACACAGCACATAACATGTAGGATGTTGACAAAGATTTAGAGAAAAGAACAGTAGGTGTTTCATCTATTGTACCTATTTTCACACACGTATGCAAAATATTAATAAGATGGGAATAATGAATGAGCAGAAGGTGGTTTCGCATAGTACTTTTTTTCGTAGTAACAGTTGAAGTGCAGAGGAGCTGTTGGAACTCGGGTGGAGGAGTAGTAGTGATTTTTTCGTTTTTATTTTGAAAAATTTCTTGAGAATCACAGAGATTTTACCAGGCACAAAGCTGCTCCTCCAGATAATAATAATGCCATCTTGCGTTTTTTGGTTGCAGAGGAGCAACATTTGGGCTAAAAATGTACAAAAAATGCGGGAGAAAAACTTACTCGTTACTCTTTTTTTTTTTTACATAACTTGTTGATGGCAACTAGTGAAAAGTGTGTGTGTGTGATTATTATTTTAAAAGATTAATAATCCATGTCGATCCATCCAGCAGGCAATGACGAAAAGAATGTTGTTCAAAATGAACAAAAAAGGCAGGTTGTCTTCTATCTATACTTGACTTTGCATTCGTTGATCATTCACTCATCCTCGATTTGTATTGCATTCTTACAGTTCGTCGTGAGCCTATTGAGAAAAACCACGAATTAGGACACGAAATCGGTTTTATTCTTGGTGAATTTACCTCCTCTTTGGTTTCCTCCTCGTCGTCAATGTCATCGAGATCTTCATCTTCATCCTCCTCGGGATCAGCGGAGGTCTTGGCCTCAGCCTCAACCTTGGCCTTCTCCTCTTCATCTTGAGCATCCTTCATGGCCTTCTCGGCATCCTTGGTTTGTCCCCAGGTCTCGTCGCCGACCCTCTTGGCCTCCTCGACGTCGTCAGTGATGAGGATGTTATCGAAAATGGTGCCGGACTTGACCTGCCACAAATCGAAGCCGATCTTGCAGACCTCGTCAAACTTGCCCAAGGTCTTGGCCTCGTCAGCATTGTATTCAGGGTTGTCAATCTCGGGGTGGATCCACTTGCCCTTGTAGTTGGGGTTGTCGATTTGCCTGGGCTTCCACTCTCCCTTGTACTCTGGGTTGTCAACCATGGGTGGCTCCCACTCGCCGTCCATCTCATCGTCCCAATCCTCGGGCTTGGTGGCATCAGGATCAGCGATGTGCTCAGGTTGGTCCCAGTCCTCGGGCTTGGAGTCCTCGGGGTCGTCGATCTTGGCCCTGTCATCCCAGTCCTCGGGCTTGGAGGCTTCGGGATCCTTGATCTTCTTGGGGGGAAGGAAGTCCCAGTCTTCCTCCAGAGTTCCCTTTTGAGCGGACTCGTTGTCAATCAGCACCTCGTACGTGCCATCGGGTTGAACGATGAGTGTGTACAAGTGGGTGAACACGTCGTCCTTGCATCGCACCTCTTTCTTGATCAAATGGTTCTTCTCCTTATAGTTGAAAATAACGTGGACCTTCTTGGTGCCAGGGCCGCAGATGTCAGGCCCGAACATGATGAGGTAGGGAGAGTCGCCGTGCATATCGGTCTGGTCTAGTGAGCAGTCGAACAGCTTGGCATATCCGCCACCGCAGTCAATGTTCTGCTCGTGCTTGACTGTGAATTGCAAGACAAGGGGCTTGTCCTTGTTTGAAAATGGCTTGAACTCGGAGGAGAGAGCGTAAAATTTGGCATCTTGGCTGGTTTGAATTCCCTTGTCTTTGTCAGCATCTCCGTAAAATTTGCCGGCTGTCCATTCAAATTTGCCAGCTTCTGCTCCTTTGTGTGTGGACTGCACCCATCGGCTTTCCCAATCAGCTGTAAATCAAATATTCACATTGATAAAGCTATCTTATAAATTGTGTCCGCAACTTACCTTTGTCAAATCTTTCTTCAAAGAAGGTGTCAGCCAAGGCTGACCCGAGACATACTAGCAGCAATAATGACGTCTTCATTCTGCAAAAAGGAAAAAGGATTGAATTACAAGAATCAATAATTCACACAATAGAGGCAAAAGCAGGCGATACATTTTTTCGCAATATGCATATATCGATTGTTGTAATTGAAAATGAGAGGCTTGGAAGTTTACAATCAGACGAAAGAACTCGTTTTATTATGCTATATAATAGTTGAACTTATTAGGTGTCCTACTAATATTGGGCTGCCATTTGTCACAGGTTGTACAAACGTGGCTGGCCTTGGCTTTGATGGGGGAAATCAATATGCTAACACTCAAAATTAGAAAGCACTTCATAGTTGTCAGAAAAGATGCCGACATGAAACACTCTAATTTTAAGACCTAATTAGCTAAGAAAATCAATACTGCGGTTTGCCAGAATAAGCTCATTAAGTAAGCTTCAGACTGCCATTGAAAATGCACTTCTGCTGGTTATTAAGCCTAATTTTCACTTGTCATGACTTCAGCTAACTTTTGCACATGTTAAATGGGGAAAATTGGGCCCATTTTTAAAGTCGGATTGCAAACGGGCAGAAATCCGCGAAATGAAAGGGTGTCAACCAAATGAAAGGCTAATGAGCAACACTAAGTAGCTGTCAAGGTCAGCAAGAGCTAATAACTTACATTTTCAACCTAAGAAGAGTGGATGAAGCCCGTGTGATGACGAAGAACTGTGAATTTTCAGCTTGGGGAGCGGTGAATGTGTTTTTACTTATTGCCAACCGGGACGCACGCGATTGGCGGAAAAATTACACACGGACGATTCTCATTGGTCAACGTGGCAGCTACTACACCAGAGGAAAAGCAACGCGCACTGCTAGCAACGCGATAATCGAGTTTCCTCCGGTGACACAAAAAACACTTGTGTAAAAATGACATTTCCAGCGACGATTTGCTCAATTTTACCTTTCGCACATATATGATTGGCATCATTAAGCGTATTCAAGAATTCAGTTTTTGAGCTAGGCGGAAGATTGAGGAGATTTCCACGGATTTCCTCCTAGCCGGCATCCAGGTCCATCTTTTGTTGAGTGCATACGTGTGCAAAGCAAGTGCAGTCAGTGGTGCCTAAAATGCTGTCGCTTATTACCTGGCGAACTTGATATATTTCATGCTCGACCAAACCCTTTCAAGATCGATCATAAAGCGGGAAAAATTTCGAAAACTGAATTTTCGAACAGAGTACCTGTTTCAAAAGACTTCTAGAAACTTCCATGCTATCCACACTTGTTCTATTTACCTTGAATGCACTGTGCACTGCATGCTACATCATTTTTTTGTAATGCATGGAGTTCCATTGAAGGTTTTTAATGGTTATATCAATGCCTGACATATTAAAGAATGCTATTGTTTACAACATATGAAATATTAGGTGTTTTTAGTTGAATCATGAACAGAATCAAGTTGAGCATTTTAGAAGGGAAAGCAGGTAGGCTAGCCTGTCACACTATTGCAAACATTAATGATTGTTTGTTTTTCATAGCAAAATGTACAAGCCATCTTTAGGTTTAGGAACTAAATTAGGGGCTGCAGCAAATAAGTCTGACCTAAGTGTAAGTAGTTCATTTTTAGCATGCATTTCCACGTGGGTGCAAGTGTTTCACCTACATCCACAAGATAGGTGTACTGCTGTGCTGTAGTTTTCCAGCTGATCAATTCTAATTCTAAAAAGAGCTGTGCTTAACATGATTTTAAAAGCTAGTTGACAAAATGCTTTCTTTCAGAGCTATTTGAAAAACTTGAAGAAAAAGCAAAAGGAACTGAACAAAAAACACCCTGATTCAGGACAAAGTCCTAGCATCACTACTGAGGAGGATGACTCTGATCTAGCTTCAATAGCAAGAGAGTTGTATCAAGATGAGGAAGACTCAGACAACATTTTCAACAGCCCTTTCATCAAGAAACCTGCAAGTGCTAGAGTCAGGCACACCTCAGACAACACCACACCTCTACCGGAAAAGGAATTCTCCTTCATCAGCTCAACCAAGCATGAAGTGGAGCCGGAACACAGTCCAGAAAAGGCCAAAAAAGAGACCAAAAAAGCTTCAAAAGCATTGGACCAATTTGTCAAATTTGATCAAAAGTACACTAATTTTAGGGCTTTGAAGAAAATTGAAAGTACTGAAGTATCAGATGAGTCTGAGCCCATTTTGAGTCCTGTGAAAATGACCCCAAGCCCTAAAGGCAGTAGCAGGCTTAGAAGACAGGCTGAGCAAGCTGGATTAGCCATGCTGTCAATTCCAAAAAAGGCTCCTGAGTCCACCACTTCTGATGTCAGTGAACATTTTACTAGCCCTAGGTCCCCAAAGTCCCCCATCTCTCCTATTTTTAGCCTTGAAAATCTGCATGACATTGAGGAGCTAGTAATGGAAGATGTCACCAATGCTAAAGATATCACTCCTGATGTTCAAGACAATTACTTCACTTTCACATCTCCTAGCAAGAAAGTGAAGCCTCTGCCAGCGCCCATTGATGAGGATGATGAGGTTCTGGTAACAGAAGATGATGTGGATGAGGAACTTATTGAAATTGAACTCTCAGAAGAAATACAAGAGCATCACTCAGAGTCACAAAAAGACATAAGCCAAGACAAAGAACAACCAAAAACTACTTTACCTACTGAGCAAGCTCATAGTCCTCCCATAACTGAATTCAATGAACCAGATATGAAGATTACTGAACATTATAATGATAGACCACAAGAAAAGAGCAAAAAGTCTCGAGAGAAAAAGCACAAGAAGCGCAGGAGGCGGGTTAAGTCGTGCTATTATTGTGATCACGTGAGTACTTTGTTTACCTTCAAGGCGAGGCGGGAAATTCAAACAAATATCTTCTTAGGTTTGTGACTTTCACATGGGAAAGCTAAAGCCATCAATGGGTTGGGATGAGGTAAAGCAAAAAAATGTGAAACATGAGAGCGTTCAGGCTGGCATGCCAAATGTCAAATATGGAAAAGGTCACTACATGTTTGATCCTAGTCAAGATGCCATGACTGGAGGTCAACATAATTATGACTACTTGGCATTTATAAGATCAGCTTGGACTGGAAGTGATGTGACTTTCGAATCTGCTAGCAGAGAAGCTCAAAAAGTTCTCTCCAGTATGTATCTTGCCATTATTCTAATTTTGCCACCAATTATCAAAACCTTGCTTACTCAGGCCACCAAAATCCCATGGCATATGCTTTGTCTGAATTGCTCAAGGGACAACTAGAGCTGACATCCAGTTTCTTATCCAACCAAAAGTCTTTATATGCAACATATTGTGCCAGCCTGTCCAGCCTTGTCCAAGAACCAATCCCTGTTGCTGACAATCAAGTCAAAGTAAAAAAATGGATCATAATAACTTAATGGTCATTGTCATGAATTGTACATTGTATGATTGCAGGTTTTGTATCCTAGAAAATATCAGGAAGCTTCCTCAATCAAAGAGCAATCTCCAGCCAATATTATGGAAGAGAGTAATGAAGAGTATGAGTCTGAATTTGAATCAGCATCGTCAGATTCAGAAAGTGATCATACCATCGTTCCAACAGAAATATCAGCACATGAATAAAGTTTTCAAACGATATATTTGCCTAAAATAGTCTAGTAATAGTAGGATTTTATATATTGTAGCATAGTATATTGGTTGGCACAATAATATCTCAATTTAGTATATATATTAGTGTAGCATTTTCCAAAAAAAGAAAAGATTTTTATAGAATAATTTGAAGTAGTAATTCTCTTATTGGAGGGCAAACAATTTTCACCAAAAACATGAAGTTATTACAAGATGCATTTTTCAAAGACTAAGACTACATATAGTGATGTACGATTGCTTTTGCTGATTTTTAATATCCGAATATTGAAAGGCACAAATATATAGTAGATGATGGTTTTAAAAGCATGCACAGATCATTTTCATGAGCAAGGAAAAGGTCTACGACTATGTATTACTATTGTAATGTGTTTGTTTGATATCCACCAGTTTTGCTTAGTTTTCTCTCCAATCAATTTACATTAAGTCAGGGACAAGCAAAGTTGTCTGTTTCAATAGATGATGTGAGGAAAATAAAGGGATTATTTTCACTAAAATTTGGCTTACAGGTGGTGCCGACAGTGATCATAGATCACTGCCACACTCTAGTATGGAAGTGGTCACAACTGTTGATCTCTCCTTAGTGGTTTCTTTTCCTTGATTTAGTGAGTTGTAACAATAGAAACTGGAGGTGAATTGTCTCCAGCAATGTCAGAGGGTGTCATGGGCGAGGCAGCCATCATTTTTTGCCTCACTTCTCGGATCTTCAATTGAAGACATAATTTTGTGGGGAATACCTCTGCATATTTGGCCTGAAACAGTGATGTTGCTTGATTGGTGGGAAACAGACCGTGCTCTTGGAAAAGCATCATGACCAAATGCCTCCTGTGGTCCAAGGTCTTCCTGAGGCTGGAGGTCATAGCTGAAGGACTTGTGGGATCTTGATTGGGATCAAGCTCTGATGATATTGAGTCCGGATTAAAGTCTGGACCGAAAAACTTTTGAAGGTTGTTGCTTGGTGTGGCTGATGAGGACATGGGAGTACTTGCTTCTGATCCCAACCCATCAGTGGAAGTGGACATTTTTCGTTTTCGTTTCCTTCATTCACAAACAAGTTTAAAACGTTTTTTTCAAGTACTTGTAAAGAAATGACTTTTACCTTGAGTAGTTTTGAATAAAGACTTTCGGAGATGAAGCCACTACGGTTGGTGAATCTCCCGGCTTGAACTCTGGCAAGGTGGAGAATTTTTGCCTAAAGTTGACAGTCTCCAGGATCTTTTCCATTTCGTCAGGACTCATGCCGGATGATCGCTTTTGCTGAGCTGGCGTGGGTCCTAGCACGAAGACCTCATTCTCACTCTCCATATCGGTTTCAGCATCGCTATGGCTAATTTTCTCCTTGCATTTCAGGTAGTCCTGATCCATGCTACTCGTGGACGACTTTCTTCGCTCGCTTTTGGAGCACCATTTCCATTCCGGATGGGCCTTGAAATGCGCTTCTTTTACCTGGTTGGCCAAGTCTTGGTACTTTTTCTTTCCCTCAGGGCTCAGGGAGTACCACCACTCACCTAATATCTTGGACACTGTGCGGTTATCTTGGTTGGGATTTTGCTGGTGCACCAAAGGTCTGTGGCGCTTGCTAAAGATCATAAAGGCATTCATGGGCCTTCGGATCTTGTCAAACTTTTCATTGCTCTCCGTTTCTTTGCCAGTGCTACTGCTATTGCTATCTTTCTTCAAATCATCGGGCTTGGAAGAGGGTGGCAAGTTTGGTCTTCCTCCTGAAATGCTGCCTTAAGGAATGCGCAATTATGTGTAATAATTAGTAATTTGCCTGTATTGCCAGATGAAGGACCCGAGTTGTTGGGAGGGCTCTTGCCATCAGTAAAGCCATTATTTCTGCCTTTGGAGACCAAGAATGGCACAAGGTTGTGCCAAGGATAGACGACCCTGGCTACGTTGTTGTTGGATTCCGTGACCTTAACTTCTGTTGGCCTCGCAGCTGCTACCGAGGTCACGGCTGAGGATAAAACTGGTAACAGCTGCATTGGGTTTGGGTGATTGCTTCTATTGGCCAATACTACTATTGGAGGCTGCGACACGACTGAGGCCGAGTTACTACTCAGAAATACCGTCTTGGTTTCTTTGCCATTCAAAATCATGGTTTTTGAAGCAGTTGTCTTGGGGATTACGTAATACAGTGCCTTGGGCTCAGACGAGGCCGTCGCTACAGGGGAGTGATTTGTGGAGGCTGAGGTGGTGACCAAAGTGATGACTTGGGGCTTGGGCTTATTGGCAGCCTCAATCTTGTATATGTTAGAGTTGGTTGCGAATGGCCTCACCAACTCTGGCCTGATGACCCCCGAATGCATCATGGGCTTGGTAATGAACCTTGGGGTGGGGATGGGAGAGGAAGCTGAATTAGCTGTCTGCAAAATCTGATTTCCTCCTCCAGAGTTGATTGGTACGAAGAGAGAGGCATTGTTGTTCGATCTCGCGGTTTCCGTATTGGATAGAGAAACGAGGAGATTGGCAGCCTCCATTTTCGCATGGTCAGGTTGCTCGACCATTCTCGGCATGGGCTGATGACCATGCTGGCCATGCTGCACGTGGCCTTTGAGGCTCAAGTGTCGCGAGCAATAGCCTCTCCTTTGGGACTCCTTGGAGCAGCCCTCTTTTGAGCACAGTCTTCTCCACTGCTTGCCGTTGAACTTTTTACGTATACCATTGGGAGTGGAGACAACGTCACCTTTCTTGTACTTGTGAGGGGTGGCGGGCAACGACCTCGGCGAGGTTGGCGTCGATCTGGGCCGATTGGCTTGCGCGTTTTCCTGGCTGCTAGTGCTTGTCCTGGATTGGGAGGTGTCTGATCGTTTGGCAGCGATCAACGCGCCCGGTGTCAGGGATATGGATCTGAACCCTGCAGAGGAGCTGGGGTTGAAAGAGATGTCCTCTTTTTTCAGGTCGTCTTCCTCGCTCTCATAATTGATGTTGGAGGTTGGTCTCATGGGGGAGGTTGACTCGAGGAAGCCTAATTGCTGCAGCTCTTCCCACCAAGGTGGCAAGAGGAGCCTGATTTGCGTCCGCTTCACCCATGACTTTTCCGAAGGGCAGTTCACCGGTTTGACTAGGAATTGAGGCGTCAGGTTGCTGCCTGATTTTGTGATTTCATAGACTAGAGCTTCAACGTAGAGAGGCTTGACTTTGTCGTCGGATTCATCTTCGTGGCTTTTGACGCGGAGGCAAACTTTGTTGCCCACGTTGATCTGCAACAAAGGGAAATTTTAATTACGTTTTTTCTCGCGAATCCCTTTCTTGCCAAGCCTCCTTGGTTGGTACGAAAATTGAGCTAAGTTGCTAAAGGGATAAAGGATATCATTTCAAATTTAACCTTTGTGCACTTTAAAAAGAGTAATTTTCATAATCGTGTTTGAACAACAAATTGGTAGATGAGTACATTTGAGAAGCACGTTGCTCAATGAGAATTCCGCGAAATGACCGGGTTCACTGCAACAATAGTGCAATTTGACGGAATTTCCCTCGTTTGTTTACCCAGCAGAGAAAGGAAGGTCAATCGCTACTTATAGCATAAGAAGGTGGAAAGAACGGTGAGTCATGATGCTGACCTGATTCGTCACCGGCACTGCGTCGCAGATGATGGTGTCAAAGTCGCCTTTGGACAACACGTTGCAGTAAATGAGCGGGGCCTCTGCGTTCTCAAAGTCCACGGCCACACTGTTATCACGGTAGGCCGCTCGAATGACCCCCGGGCAGAAGACCTGATCCCGACGAGCAAGGACACGCTGACCCACCCATTCTCCTAGGTCAAGCGAGGCCTTGGCCTCCGACCTCACCAGGTTGATGGCCACTTCCGCATCGTCAGCCCTGTCTTGCCTGTTCTTGTTGCTCTGGTGGGCCTCGGGCGGCTCGTCCTCTCCTGAGACCACTGCTGCCGGTGATGGCCACGCAGGCTCAAAGTCCGTAGGAGTGAACTTGCGCTTTTTGGGAAGCATATCACCGTCGGAGGAGCATGGCCTGCCTCGACATCATCCTCACAAAGATTTCCTTCTCTGTTGTCAACTTCGTATTCTTGTACTTGCACTTGCACTCACCAAACCAAGCAGGTACGGGACAAAGTAGCACAGGCACTTTCTTGCATCAATCACTTTTTCACTTCCGACATTGCGGCGCCACCGGATGACAACCCACTGAGCTGAGCATGTCAATTGGGCTCAGAGGTGTCAGCGGAACTACGCACCTTTATTTAAGCATGGAGCTTTGTTACTAAGCAATCCCACTTGTAAAAGCCTGTGTCTCGTACGGTCCATGCCGGATTTTAAAAGCTTGGCTTGCTGCCTAGCAGCAGCCTCTTTTTACTCGCAGACTGCACAGATCATGCGCGAAGCAAAGCCAGAATGAAAGCTATGACCTCGGTATTGATCGTCTTACTATTACTACGCTTACTAGAGGCTCATCAAGATTTCCTGACAAAGAAGTAGCTCTAGTAGAGTTGGCAACGAATCACGCAACCTTGCCAATCTGGCCTTTGTCTGCTGCACGATGCACTTTTACACAAATCCCCATATCGCTTTTATGTCAACGCTTGCGAGGCTCACTCGAAAAGAGAGTGACTTTCTAGGATATATTTCGGTTTAATAATAGCAGGAATTACGCCATTGCCTTCAAATCAGCAATGCATTTCTTGAGAGCGTCCTCTTCTTGTTTGGCAGAAATGGATTTTCGCACATTGCTCAAAATCCACTCCACCATGTGTTTCTGTTCTGATCGTCTCAACACATTGGATACCTCCAACTGGTAGTCGAGCCTTTTCTTGACCTGAAAGTAATATGCAACATGTCAACAGCATAAATTAGCAGTTTTATCAGAGCTATTTTGAGTAACAGGATGAGCATAGCAATTTCCTATAGCATAGTAGAATTATTTGCCATAAAAAGCATCGTCATCTGACTTTTTTGGAAGAGAAAATTATTTTTGCTCAGATGTTTTGAAAGCCATTAGATCGAGTGCTTTTTGTTTCGCCAATGATACGGCTAAGCGCAACGTTGAATTACCTGAGAGTAAGCCTCATGCAGTCTTTCGCGATAGGCGGCCTCCAATTGCAGGCCAACAGCCTCTTTCTTGGCCTGAATCAATTCCTGGTAAGATGTGGCCATCCATTGGGCACTTTCCTCTTGCTTGATGGAATCAGCGCATCTCTGGATCTCATCCAAACGATATTTTCCCAACTTAGCCTCCTCGGCTTCGCGAGCCTCATCGAGGGTTTGGGCTACGGAGGGGCCGAAATTCTTGACCAGAATAGCCATAACAGTGGCGAAGCCGAGACCAGCATAGAATTCGTGCTCAAGAACCCAAATTTCTTTTGAAACCAAGTAGGTGCCCACTGTTGCAGCGAACACATAGGGACCAGTGACACCGGTTTTGGGGTAGAAAAACTTCATCCAGCCCTCAGGGACCCAACCATGGCGGACAGGTGCAGGGTCCACGAGGCGTTTCCTCCTGGGGAAGTTGACCAAGTCTCTCTCCTCGGCATTGTTTGAGTTGGTGGTTGACAAAAGCCTCTGGGAGGGACGAGCCCAAGGTGAAGCAACTAAAAAAGCAAGAAGAAATGTTTTCATGATCGTCCAGAATAACGGCTCATGGAGGTACATTTTAAAGACACTGCTTGAAAGGTGAAAAAACAATGACATGTCTTTCTGAGTGAGTACATAGAAACGAAATTGCAAAAAATGCACTTGAACACCTTTTCGTATGCAGGTATGAGCACTTTTTGACGCAAGCAAGAAACCTGACATTTAAGTTGGCTATGCAACTTCCCTTTGAAATAACCCTCACGAACATATGAAGGCGAATTTAAAACGTGGAGAATTTTGGTTGAAGCATTAGAGAGTTATCTTACCGGCCTTGGTCGTCAAACGAGAAAGCATGATGGCCTTATTTTCGAGATTTCCAAAGACTGAAAATGGAGCTGAAATGCAGCTAGCAAGCAGAAATGGCCGACAGCAGCTGCGTAAGTCAAAACAACGTACCGAAAACTCGTCAAATCAACAATCAAACCTGATCAACTGAAACCTCTTAAATTATATCGATATTATCTGCAATTTTCCGTTTAATTATTATTTTTTTGAAATTAAATGTTTTTTCGTCAAAATAAATGGCGATAAAGCTCATTTGAGTACTTCAAACTTTCAATCTCTCCTTTGACTTTTCCTGCCACTTGTTTACCGTGAATGGCGGGAATTTTCAAAATAAAACTGAGTCCTCGTCTGCTGACTCCTCGGAGCGATCAATGCTCAGTGATTTCTCTGTGACTCTGTCTCGTCGATCAACGTTCGATGAAAAAAAAGAAGAAACCGTGCTTTTTATAAATTCTGAAGCTTGAAGAAAAGTCTTTTCCGAGCTTCCAAGACGATTTTTAAAGAGGAATCACCTACTCGGAGACCTGAAGCTCTGAATGGAATTGACCAGCATGGATCTTTCTCTAATATCAAGGTAGGACCTGAATTCTTACTTGTATTTCTTGCAATATTTAATATATTCAATCATTGTTGGTTTCTGAGGTGTTGATGTTTCATGACGCTTTTTTAGCTTGTATGATTCAATTTATTTATCCAGATTATGGGGAACTCCTTGGATTTTGAAACCAAGTCCCCATCTGTGAGACCTCCCTTCGTGGGTGGTGACACGTCCCAAGGCCTTGATGTGATTGTTGCATCCTTGCCCAACCAACGAGTCGACAAGACTCTTCTCCAAACACTACTTGACTCGTTTCCATCAGCTCCATGCAATGTTTTGCCGTGAAAAATCACGCAATCTCCTGGATTGCATTCCCATTCCAGAATTTCCCATTTCCCTGCTTGAATCAGTTTTTCAGGCACATCCTCGTATTGACTAAACAAATCATCATTGAGTACTGTTGTAAGGAAAGGATGCTGACAATTTACCTTAATAAGGCTGTTTCTTGTGATGTCACCTCATAGTTTTTTGTAGTTTCAAACTTTCTTGGAAAAAAACACTTGTTCCAGGCATGAGAGCCCTTGACAAATTTCACCGTAGCTTGCAAAGGAACAGGATCAACTGGCATCCAAATGGAGCAGATGTCCTCTCCGTTGATGGGATAATAGGCTTGGTCATGATGCCATGGGGTTGGAACTCGAGCGGATGGCTCTTTCACCAGAACATGCTCATGATAAATCATGCTAGTAATTCAAAGTTCCTCAAAACTGATGAAAAAATTATGACAGAGTTGTACCTGAAGTCACATTGCATGAGCTGAGCAGCAATGGAAGCTGCAGGAGAATGTCTAATGTAGTCTTCAAATTCAGGAATTTTTCTCCAGTTGCAGTAATCGTTGAAATAGCCCCCTTCGTTTTCCACTGGCCTGATTGTTTCACCATTAGGCGAGGGGCTCTGCATCGATTTTTGGATGCCCCTTTTGACCTTGTCAATCCAATCAGCGCTAAAAACATTTCTAACCACGATGGCTCCATCTTCTTGGTATTGCTTGATTAATTCTGTCCCAACTAGGAATGTATTAGACATTTTGTTGCTCTAGCCACACACATCACAGACCAAAGGCCAGTTTTATCTTTTTATCAATCCAGTCCAGTTTGTTCTAGACAAATAAGACACTTTTGCAATTAGCATTCAATTTTTGGGGTCACGTGGATTCTGCACCCGGAACAGCTTGGCGCACGAAATGTACCGTAACATTGCTGAGTTTTATTGGTGGATCCCTTTTTCACATCATCTCGGATCTCTTCTTTGTGTTGCGGCTTAGCTGTACTAAATGTCATAAGTTGGCAACAGATTTTGGGCCAAAGGATCACCTGCAGATGAAATACGCACGCATTATTTCATGCTCTTCAAGGTGGCCAACAACCATTTATTTTGCTGGCCAGACACTAGGGACAGGGTGATGCAAAAGATGCCTTTTTTATGACGGCATTCAAAGATATGTGTATATCTGTTTTTTTTCTAGGTCATGCTATCTTTTTTCAGCATGTCTGACTTGTTTCTTTGCGTAATTTCTTTGGCTGGTTTTGATGCATGTGTGTCAATAAGCAGTTTGCCTTAAAAAACCCAGGAAATATTTAGAGCCGTTTGAAGTATGAAACTTGATCGCCTTATTTGTTCACAGACCAAGGCCCTTGTGGCTTCATATGAATTGAGCCATCGTTTTTAAGGTTTGGCTCATTATGAGTCATCAAAATTGCCCACAGGGGAAGTTACAGACGCTTTAAAAAATCCAATGCCATTTTGTTAAAAAAAATGTTAGCATCGAAACCCGTTTAAAGGGAAGCTGCTAGGGTGGATTCCCGTTGCCTTGGGTAGCTAGCAAAAAGTGTAATTTCCCAGGTTCTAAGAAGACTTGGGATTCTTTTGCTGGCGCATAAATTACCATGTGAAATGATTTTGCTGCATGAGCATGTAAACAAACCATTTTGATGCATAGTAGTAGTCGCAACACTTTGTAATGCTGTGGGGCCAAGTTCTACAAAATGGAATTCTTTGAACTTTATAAGAATTTGAATTTATTGATTTGAAGCCCTTAAAATGTTACCTTTGAATCAGTTCAATGTTTTCTTTGCTTTGGCCACTTTCTTTATGATGAGCTAACCTTTTTCATTTTTACAATGAGATTATCTAAAAAATGTTGCTGATTTGAATAAGTTCCAGAATTTTTCCTCCCCAAAATTCCGGGCAATGATTTATTTAGTCCACTTTTTCTGCTTAATTTTTTTTCAACACTATAGATAAATTAAAGCCTGATATGATATAAAAATCGTCTCAGTGCATCATTACATTTTAGTGCTTTAAAAAAAATATAACCACAGTGATTTGAGTGCTACACGAAAATTGTCTAGTCAGACCTTAATTAAAAAAATAACAGGTGTCATCATTTGTTTGAATTTTTTTATGTATAAAAAATGAAAGATGCTGAATTATCGTATCTCTACCATGCAAACAGACAAATTCTGTATATGAAGTGTGGAAGGTACTGAATACGCACACAAAGCTAATTTGTTGCGCGCTTTTGGGCGCCAAACCCAACATAATGATTTACCCATCTTGTATAATGTTAAGAAGTTTTGTGCTGTTGCCAATCACACTTTGAGCCAAAATGAGGCAACTACTCACCATCTTGTGCGTGTATTTATCCTGTTGCTGTGTAAGTGCTGAAGATGTGGATTTTACCACCACATCGCCCATTGGAAACGACGAGGGAATCACAGTTTCGCTCACTTTTAGCAGTGATTTAGACTATAACAGCGACGATGCCGAAGAATTGTCTCTTGTTGACCAGGAAGGTAAGTTTTGCATATTGACTGCCATTTCTTGGCTTGCCATAAAATTCAGTAACTTTCTTATAGGAACCTTCACTACTGAGTTACCTGAAGAACAAGAGGATCAAGTTACCACCACACCTGAGAGCGCAACTTTTACACCTGAGGCTGCACCTGCGAGCTCAACTCAAAGGTCTACCACAACTTTGGGGCCAGTTAGAACGCCCAAAATGATCATTGAGCCCAGCATGATTCAATTGTTTACTGTTGGGGAACCCTTGGTGCTGGAGTGCTTTGCTCAGTCAGAATTTGATCAAGGAATCAAGTACTCGTGGAGCAAAAATGGCCGTCCATTTAGCATCAATGGCCAGGATGTGTTCAGTGAGTCTGGCACCAATGGCAACATCTTGTTTGTCTCACCAAAGATGGCAGATGTTGGCACTTACCAATGTGAGGCAGAAAACTCCTTTGGTAAAGTTTTCTCGAGAGCCTCTCTGCTGAGGGCCAAGCAAGCCAGAAATCAGCCAAGGAGGTTAACCTTATCAGAGCCCATTTCTGCTCAAGTACTTGTCGATCCCAATGCTGAAGACAAGGACTTGATTGAGAGGATTCCTATCACTGAGGCCCTACCTGAGATCTTTCCATCAAACTTAGTTGAACCTGTATTTGTAGTTTTTCCAAGGACTTCAGACGATGATGAGCCCGCAGAGATATTAGACATGGAACTGGTAAACAATGCTGATGCTCAATAAAGTTTTTTTATTCTCTGACCTTCCCATTAAATGTATACCTTGCCTTCAGTTGCCTGCAGTTTAATAAGAGAATTCCCTTAATGCACTTCGAACATTGAGGGAAAAAAGGGAGAAAGGTGAACAGCAAGCTTTTTGAGTACCCAAAAAATGGGGATTTACTATCAAAGAATCGGTTTAAAAAAATGTAAGTTAGCCGTCAAGTGTTATCAATCACTGAGTTACTTATAGTGATGGAACGAGCCGGAATTCTTCAGCTTGATCAAGCTTCAAGCTTTTGGAAAGGCGTTCGAGCGATCCCAAGCTTTTGAAAATTATTATCATGCTTTTTCAAGCTCAAAATTTCACACTTCAAGCTTTTCACTATTTTTGTATATTAATATAAAAATGGCGATTTATCCCCGCATAGGGCAAAATTACCCTGATAAATGCAAAAATGGACAGAAAAAGATTTAACTCAAGTTAAGTATTGCTTTCACTATGGAATTTGCTAATTTTTAAATAAGCCCTTTATTTCCTAAGATTAAAAAATAAGTTTTGCAATTTTTGGTGTCAAGCTCTTTCAAGCTTTGCCTTTATTTTGTCTTCATGCTTTTTCAAGCTTTTCATTTGGTTCCAGCGATCCCAAGCTGAAGCTCTTTCCATCGCTAGCTTCTCAGAAGTGTTTCTTTTTTCAAAGATATTTAATTTGGAAAATGCGAAATTAAACAAGTAAAATCCTGAAAACAGAATTACTACATATGTGTTGTAGTTCTGTTTTTGCAAGAACACTCAAAATATCCGTTATAAAATGTAGCAATTTTTTTTCTGCCTTTTGAAGCAAATTTGGTCGTTTGACAGGGAAGCTAATTTTCTGCAAAGTCATATTCTTGTAAGCTCTCTTTTTTGCAGCAATGGCCATTTTCACATCCCTTTTCTTGAAATACACGCCTTCGTGAGAAAAGCTATGCGAAAGAATTTTAATGTCATTTCCCGGCCGAGTTGCGACAGCTCACAATAAATAGCCTTTTTCACAATTGCTTACACCAAAAAACAATCAAAGCTTTCATGGGAGCGAAAATTGACATGGAAGTAGCAACAAGCTTCCCTTGAGTTATTACACTAGCATGTGTCAAGACCTTTTACGGGCCAGGGGGAAAAGCTGGCCTAATACTGAAAATTGATAATTCTAGGAATTTCTTTGTTTTTGCCCAGCCCTGATTGGCAGGCCACAAGAATATTCTAAACATACGCTCTGCTTTTACTTATTCCCTCTTGTTTTCTCAAGTCTAGACATAGCACATCAAGTCAAAACATGCTTGAATAGATGATTGTCTTTAGGCATCCTGCTACCAACTCTTGTAAGTTATTAGTAGAGATGAAAAGGAGATAATTGCTTGCTTTGACTATTCTTAGAGTGCACAGTGGGTCCCGTTGAAGCATTTTCCTCCATTTCTGATTTTTCGTCAAATCGGCAGTGCATTAGAAAAGCCCCTAAATGACTGTAAAACTCGAACTTTTAACTCTTTCTAGCAAAGTCTTACGCACATCCACGCACTTTTTTTGCAATCCAACCCTGTTCATATTACTTTTTCTCTAATTTGACAGTGTTATAGGTTGGACAACCTTGGACATAATAAGTTCTGCTAATATTTGGTTTAGTTTTACATGGAAATAGAAGAGTCATCTTTTTGGGTCAATTTTGACACTTATTTTAAATGAAATCCTGTTCTCTTGTGGCCTAAAATACTTAAACTAACTCTAATTAAAGGCTTCAACAAAAAAATCATAGTTCTAATGGAACAGTAAAAGCTTGTAGCCACTTTTTGACATTTCTTTTTTCTTAGATTTTTTTATCAAAATCAGGATGCTTCTCAAACATGATCTTCAATTCACAAATCGAATTGAATTTAGAGCCTTTTAAATGGCCAATTCTGATCACCAAGAACCCATAGGAACTATTATAAGATAAAAAAGTGTTTGAAACTGGATTTCATAATTTAGCTGAAATGGAGAAATAAGGGTCTCCGTGGCCCACTGTGGAGTGGTCATTGCAGTTTGAACTGGAGCTCCATTGTTCTTCTTAAAAAAGTGAAAGCTTATCCCAAGATGACATTTGCATGTAATTTAAGACATTTAGCATAATGGCCTTTTTTTAAAAGAAAGTTTGTGCATCACCTGGCAGAAAATTGCAAAAGGAGTTGATAAGGTGTGGAAATGTGGTGCACATTTTGGAAAGCTCATTATTCAAAAATCTGACGTCCGCCCTTCTTTTGCAGTACACATGAGGATAATAATGAGCAGCTCAAAGTGCTTTAAATTCCAAAATACTTTTTTTAAAGCTTACATCATTTCTATGGCAAGCAGCTAACTAATGCGTTTGACAGGTGCAAAATGATGGCCTCAAAATTGCCATAACTATTTAAATAGCCATGTTGAAAAAAGAGTCTGGATTCACTCTACTAGTCCATGTTGCTTCCTAGAAAGCGTGTTTTTTTAGGGGGAATAAATTATGCTAGACCTCGCGTAAATAATTGTTGGCGTCAAAAATGGCGGCATTTTTCTGGGCCCTTGGTGAATAATAGCTACAAGCCTGCTTGACCTCTCTGCTTTTTCAAGGGTCCATTATTTCCCGTACAATCCCTGCTGACAACCATGCCTGACCTATTTCAATTGTGGCTTTTATGCCGCTTGCTCAAAGTGAAAGAACTTTCAACTATTACAGCCGTTATGTAACTCCCCATTTCTAGTAGAAAAGTAGTCAGGCTCCAATTGATTTGCCCTGAGAGCTGTGCAAATTTTCATGGCCCAAAAGGTGAGATAAGCATCATTAGACCAAAGGTAAGAAGAATTTTATTAGAGTCTCATCACTTTTTATGTTTACAGAGCTAAAAGGGGAATTTTAGTGGATCCTAAAAGGTAGAATGTGAGAGTGTAGACTCAATGCAGAACGGCTCTGAGCTGCTTTCACTGTGGGCCAGCTTTGAAAAGTTCAAGCTGAATGACCTGCTAGAAAAGCTGCATTTTTGAGCTGAAAGGCAGAAGAAAAATACTCTGAGGTAATACTTGGGCAATCAGACGCAGGCCAAAGCTTTCAGCTTAGTGTTACCAGGTAGGAGAGAGTGACAGTAATGGCTGGTCAAGATTGCAACAACAAGAATGGGGAGGAACATCAAGACACTTCTTTACCTCAAGCAGATCAGTCGAGCACTGACTGTCAAGAAGAATACCAGTCGGCAGATTATGACAATACCAATTACACGTTAAGTGGAGGTATGCTTTTTGATGTTATTGTATATGGAGGAAAATGCATCAGTGTGACAATTGCTATTTGCAGCTGGCATAATGGAAATCCTTACTAACTCTTATGATAATCCCTCCGAATGCATAAGGATTTGGCTTAAGGAGATTGAAAAGGATGGATTCCACATTTTCCCCATCAAATACGACGCCCTGGAGAAGTTTCACAACAAAAACAATGAGGACTTTGAGCTTGACACCGAGGAGCAATTTTGCGTTGAAGATCCTTTCTCTGAAGTCTCCCCTCAAGACATTGAAAGATATGAGCGAGAAGATGGACAGTCACCCAATGTTGGACTAAAAGGAAATTGCACCATTTTCCTTAATAATGGTTTTGAGTTGAGTGGAAGATGGCGCAATAATCGTAGGACTGGACCAGGCTTGATTTGTGGAAAGGCTCTCGAGAAAATGGGCATCAAATCCATCTGGGGCAAATATAAAGATGGCTTTTTATCAGGTTTAGGCAAAGCAATTCTACTGGAAGGAGATTGCACCTTGGAAGGGCAATTCGTAGGTGGAAAATTGCATGGGCCAGTCAGAGGGCTGACCAGTCGAGGTAACGAAAAAGCTCTTCACCCTTTTTGCAATTATTACCATCACTTTTATGTAATGAAGAGAGGCAAAGCTGTTAAGAAAAGAACCAAAGATTTTAGACAGGATACATCTTTGATGTCAAGGTATTTTTTAACAATCATGGAGGCCACCACATAACTTCTCACCCTTTATGCTAACAACACCAATCACTTGCTCTTGTGTCATACTCAATTAGGGGTACAAGTGGCCTAAATTCAAATGCTGCCTCAACCTTCTTTGTTGGTGTGTTTCAGTACTCATTTATGTAGGAAACTAACACTATGAAAATGCTTCCAGGAAGGTTAGCTTGGGTTGGGTTGTTTAAGAATGGCAGACCTTATGGTGCAAGCTGGAGAGGCGTGGAAGGAGGAGCGTTTATGTATGGAAATGTTGGTTCCAAAGGCCTCTTTGGAGGACCCAAAAATGCCTTCATTTATCCTGACATGGAAACAGCCCTATACGGATCATTCCACAAGGGGAGAATGGTTGAAGCATACCCAGTCACAGTGAAAGAAGCTTATTTAGACAAGACTCACTCAATTCTAAGGCTAAGGTTTTCAAAGCCCAAATACCAAGCGCCTGTTTTCAAATATTGGCCTTCTGGCCTTGATTATGTTAGTGTGCCACCTTTGCAAGAAGATCCATATGAGAGCAAATATGTTAAGGCAAAGTCATCTAGTATGTCTGACAATGCTGGAGATGGGCTTTATTTGAAGAGGGATGTAAAAGCAAATACAACTATTGCTTTTTATAATGGCATACGGTGCAAGCCTGGAGAAGAAGCTCCATTTTGTAATACAGGCTATCAGATTTTTGTTGACTGGAACAAAAAATCTGTGAGTGCACTCTTGAAATGTTGATTTTAGTCATTAATAGAAGTTGTTGCAGGAAATAACTTCAGACTACATGGACATACCACCAGAATATGTTTCTTTGAAAAGATACAAAGCATCACTAGGCCATAAGATAAATCATTCTTTTGATCCCAACTGCAGGTTTTCATATTATAGCTGAATATTTAACATTAGTTTTGATGATGATGCCTAGGTGGGGAACCATCAACCATCCTACATTTGGAAGGGTCCCACGAGTTGTTACCCTGAAAGACATCAAAGCAGGAGAAGAGCTCTCTTGTCACTATATGATAGACATGCAAGAAGCTGCTGATAATCTTGACCATTTGCAGTGGTATGTGGATCTTTGGGATGACTTTTCTAGAGGAAATTCTACCACAAAAATGGACGAATCGGAGGATGACATATCTAATTAACATTCAGAAGCCAATTGAAACATTAATTTATTCTTTCAATATGTTGCATATATGCATACTTTGGTGATACAAAGAACAAGGCTGAAATTTGTGGAAATAAACAAAACTTCTATCTTTTCAATTCAAGAGCTCTGTTAAGATCAATTTTGACCAGAAAAGCTACCCAGTCCTCCTTCTCCATGGTATTTTCCCCCTGATTAGATCTGAAGGTTTGCCCTGTAAGGTTGCATTGGCCCTTTTGATCACTTCATCATTATACTTGCAGCCAGCCTTTTGACAGTAAATCTTGAAGTTCCAAATGAATGAATTTAATTTGTGATATTGACTGAGCATCACTTCTTGCAATTCACTAGCAAGAGTATCACATTCTGCATCTCTAGTTTGTTCAAACAACCATATCCATTCCAAATCTACTCTGCTAAAGTATGCCACATTTTTCTTTGCATCATTGCATGTTTTTGCCCCTTTGCTGTACACAGCATAAAGCAAGTGTAGGCCATTGTATCCATCAGCTCTCATCATGTCTTGAGTGTTTGGCAAATAATGAGATAAATAGCCTGAGTTGATTGAATCATCATCACATTGTCCTCCATCATCTTCAATTCTGACACATATCATGTTTTTATTGTTTCTCACAATTTTGCATTCCTCCAAGTTATTGCCCAAGACCTCAGCCACTACTGCAAATGTTCTGTTGACATTGCTTTGCCTGTACCAAAGCCATGAGAATCTCATTCCAGTTGGGAACACAGCTCCTTTAACCTGCAGTCATTCAAATTTTAAAGTAAGTTACATAATCAAATTTTGTTTCTTACACCAGCTGATGCACACAGAGGTTGGATGCTTTTGCAAAATATAGACTCAACATTGACTGCTTTTACTAGTGCCAAATCTACTGCAAAGGTTGGGTGCTTGTTGATGTTTTTTGATAGCTCTAGCTCTATTGCCATCTCTTGTTGGTCAGGTGGCCTGAAATAGAAAATGTCATCTGATTTAATGATTTTGCATTCTTAGAAAAACTTCTTATACTACTCATGATTAGGATGTGCATGGTAAGCTATGAGCTTCAGTGGATCAAGTTGGTACAGGCAAGTTCTGCTAGAAATCAAATATTCCAGATTAACTGCTATTCCTGGGCAAACAATAGTCGGATTGTCATGCTCAGTTATGAATTTCTGCCAAGGAGGTATTTTGGCTGATTTTAGGCAATTCTCATTGATGCCTGCAAATCATTCTTATTTGATAGAATAAGACTTTTAAAATTGCCACTTTTACTTCCAAAGTTTGATGCATCAATGCTCCCATAGTTGGATGTATCTATGGCTTCTTCAAGCAACTCTTCTAATTTAATGTTTGATGCTGAGGAGCTCCTCGCTACTCTGCCTCTTTGGGTCATTGAGGCTCCTTTTGTTTGCCTGCCATGGTCTTTGTCTGCGCTTAGCAAAGAAAACTGGTCAATTCTCTCATATGGATTAAACATGGCAATGAAGTCCATGTTAGTTTTTGCATCTAGGTACATATCCCTTGCTGAAACAAGATCATGTGTGGCAACCTAAGAGCGATTTTAGAGTAAGCTTACAAATTCCCTCTGGTCTTTTACTGTTCTTGATTTTGATTCTTCTTCTTAGGTGACCTTTTATAGTAATTCTGTATATGTATGGTAATAATGTTGTGGCTTCAGCTTCTCTTTTCACCAGTGTTCTGGATTGATTTAATTGCAGATTTCTATCTACATTAAAAACAAATTAGTTGAAAAAATGCCTCATAGTGACTTACAGTGCTGATAATAATACGATGTTGCACCACAAGCAGCACATGAACTAGAGGTATCTATGCTAAATGAGTTTTGGAAAAAAAGATGTATTAAAGCAGTTAGTAAATACATCACTCCCATATAATCTAATTAAACATGCATGCTGTTTGAATGGTGTCTAATTTCATAATTATTTTTGTGATTCTCAATTTTACAAAATATCAGTTAAATTAGAGCCTCACTGGAAACAATTACTCAAGAACATCTCAAGCCAACTATAATTATAATTGACATTTGTCTTTGTCCTTTAATGTTTCATCACCATCTTCTTGGGTTGATAGATTGATCTTGTTCTCAATGGGAATCTCAACAGCTGCAGGCAGTTGTTCAATTTCTTCCATATGAGCTTGTAGAACTTTTGTTTCAGGAGGATTGTCTTCATTTGAAGGCCCTTCATCATCACTACTTGGTTGGATAACTTGAACTTGAATTGGCTCAGTAGTTGACAAGACATGATGTATCCTTTCTTCAGCTTCTTCTGATAAACTTTCAACCTCCCCAGTTTCAGCTGTTTGGATCACACTTTGCTTCTTCTCAATAGGAGCTTTGTAGGCCAATTTCTCCAAGGCAACAGTCTGCCTTTTTCTTACTCCAGAATGGTCTGTTTGATCTTCATTGTCATCAAAAGCAAGATTGTGATGAGTGAATTTGGCTTCCATTGCTTCATTGGCTTCAGTCGTTCTCCTGTCCATTTGAGTTTTATACCATTTATCAGTTGGCGAAAAGAGCTCATCAATCAAGTCCTTGCCTCTGAAGCCTTCTCGATAAGCTCTTACAAAGGGAATCAAAGGGTAGAGTGCCACAATTGCCAAGGGAGTCAATTCTAATACCCAACCAATACCTTCCACAACTGCTGGAAATTTGTAGCCATCATATTCCATACCTTGATGGATGTGCATTAGTCAACTTCAACTTGAGCCTTAGAATGAAATTGTACCTTCATGATTGATCCAAGCTAAAACTGTAATAAAGGCAAGAACAGCTGGTGTGACAACCTTCCAAAGCAGAGTCCAAAAGAATCTGATCACTGAATTCAGCTCCATTCCCATCTCAGCCAAATTGTCAAAGAACTTACCAGTGCCATACACCCAAGCCACATGAACCACTTCTAGAAGGCACAAAAAGAGCAGGCTAGATGTGCATCTCTTATCAAAAACTGTGAAAAGCAGAATTCCACCATTTGTGCACATTGGCACTCCACCCAAAAAGAATAGTACACAGAGGCCTGCAACTATTTTCTGCCTATGTTTTGTCAAGGAAGGTTTTTCATCCAGTATAAAAGCCAAGAAAGTTTGAACACCTCCACAAACAGAGGACAAAGCTAAGTTGATGAGCATGAAGAAAAATAGGAATGACCAAATAGGTGGGATGTCCATTTCCAACACTGCAGAGGGATAGGAGACAAAAGCCAGAGAAATTCCTCCTTTGACCACTTCACTAACTTCTGTGCCAGAATTTTGAGCCAGAAAGCCCAGAATAAGAAATACAACTATTCCTGCATACAATGATGTGGCAGAATTGCAAACTCCTACAATCAAGGCATCCCTTTGAGAATTGTTTCTGAAGTTGTTGTAACTTGATAAAACCAGTTGGCTACCAAAAGCCACGCTCAGACTGAAGAGAATTTGTGATGCAGCTCCAGCCCATATATTGACATCACTCAATTTATCCCAATCCGGGGTAAAAAGGTAGTCCAAGCCGTCTGTTGCTCCAGGCAAGTTGACAGAATAGGCTAGATGAGAGACAGTGAGAAACAGCTATGATTTATTTCAAATAGATACAGCTTACCCAGTAAAGCTGTCAACACCACATATGGTGAAAGGGTGATCACATATGCAACTTTTCCATAAGATTGAAGCCCCTTGACCAAGCTCAGAAAAATGAGAACCCAAGCTCCGGCCAAGCATCCAACTAATTCCCATTGTATTGTGCCATAATTGTCCCAGTCATATCTCGACCCATTTGATGACAAATAAATTCCAAGGACTCTACCATTAAAATAGTCCTCAGCTGGTGATACACCATTAGCTGCAATTACATCTTTCACAGCAACTGACTCAATGCCATTGTAGCAGTTATCCTAAAAAAATAATTCCAGTCATATATTTCATATATCATCTCTTATTTGATACCTCTAATGCAATTTCATAGCCATGAGCTTTGCAATAATCAGTAAGAGAAGTGCAGTTTTTGTTGTAGTATGTGTAACTAGTCCCATATTCTTCAATACAGGCTTGCTCATACTTTTTAGAGTAGCAATCTAAGGTATTCCATGACTCTTCACATGATCCCCAAGGCAAGTTCTTTTGAAATCCAATAAATAAGTAGAACAGAGACCAAGCAGTGATAACAACATAGTAAACATTAACAAAGAATCTGACAAATATCATGGCATACCCAAGTCCTTTCAAGGCTGGGACCATTCTCCCAAACACCTAGAATGAAATAGATAAGGGCTTTTGATGAAATATGAACAACAAATTATTAAATAAAAAAAACTTGCCTTGTTAGCACCAACTCTGGAGTATTGCCCCAATGAAAGCTCAATGTAAAAGGCAGGAATTCCTACAAGAATCAGTGCCACCATGTAAGGAATCAAAAAGGAGCCTCCTCCATTGACATAGCAAATGTATGGAAATCTCCAAACATTTCCTAGCCCTACAGCCAGTCCCAAACTTGACAAGAAAAATTCACAATGATTTCCCCAGCTTTCTCTTTGTTGATCAGCCATGTTTTCTTGCTGAACTAGTAATCATGACCTTAAAATGTGTCCTATTAGTTTATTTTTTGATAACAAAATTGATTGTTGCTCTAGATGTCCGTTTTCACTCCTTAACATTGGCTTATCTATTTTTGTGTTTATTATTTTTTCCATTACATCTTTTTGTGTAACAATGAATAGAAATTTGATGCCCATTCAATATTCCTACTAGATTTTGCTAGTTAATTTTGTTCCATGGCTTTGCTTCGCTCTTTAAGAAACTTAAAGTCATGCATGTTTCAGATAAGAGTATTTGCCAATATAATCATAGTAAATGAGTCTGTTCATTACATTGTTGAAGTTTTGTTATCTTGTGTATGCATACTGACATTATTCAAGAATCAACTTGCAATAGCCATGATGCAATAATATATTTATTAACAATGAAGAAAAATGTAATGTTTATGCCAAGTGAACATGGAAAAAACCCTTTTCGAGAGCATAGGCACAATACTTAGTCTAAAAATAACATTTTTCTTCTACAGCATTGCAATATCAAGATTAACAAAGCAAACAATGAAATGTGACCTCCACCATTAAAAAGCAAATTCTCCATTTTTAAGCAAGAACATTTGCTTCAAGCTCAGAACATTCATATATTCCTGGGGGAGCCACTGCTGAGTCTCCTTTGTACTTGGAGGATTGCTCTACATAACTTGAAGTAAATCCATTGACCATATTATAGAAAAAGTCCTCAGGAGTAGGGCCATTAAGGACAGCTATATTTTGGTCATCTAGCTCCTTAAATTTCATAGGATGTGCTATGTTAGATGCAACATTAGGGCAAACATGGTCAATTGCATAAACATCATTAGTAGATATGTCCCATGCCCACAAATTAGATGTTGTTGAGTCACATCCAATAATGATCTTCAATTCATTTGTCAAATGGTCTTTGATTCTGGCACATCCAGGCCTCAGCATATTTTCTGGCAATCTATGCAAGTTATTATTACAATTTGAGCACTTCAAAATGTAGTCTACTTTACTTTGGCCCATTCCTCCAAGTGTTGGTCTTGAAATTGTAAATGTCTATTTCAGAAACCAAAGTATTTGCCACATAGTAGTCTCCAGATTGGTCTAGCTGATGCCAAATTCCTTCTCCACCACCAATGAGAGCAATTTCACACTCATTTATTTGGACTGAACAATGACCACTTCTTTTTCTTGGCATCTGAGTCCTTAGTGTTTCCCACCTTAAATCATGCTTCAAAATATACATCCTATCTTGCATTACATTCTGAGTTCCATCATCATCTGTAAAAAATTACAATTATCTTATTTCCTTTTATTAGGGAATTTAGATTTACATTCTCCCCCAGAGGCAATCCAACCAAAATCTTCATTTCCAATTTTAACAGCAACTGCTGATTCAAAGTATAAAGGAAGTGGAAAGTCGTGAATTCTTTTCCATTCAGAGTCATGACAGTCAAGAAAACCACATATATTTGTGTTAGGTAATGAGGAGTTGACCTGAGCATTCAAGTCAGGATGTGTGTGACCTCCACAGCAAAATACCCTTCCAAAAATGAAGTCACAGAACATTTCTACCTCTGCAGATGGATTCAAGTTGGTGTATTGATTCAAAATGCAGTACACATTTGGATCCTTCCGTGTTTGTTTTGAATTAATTCTACTGTCATTTTCAGAGTCAATGGAACCAACTGTCACAATATCTTTGCTGGGTATTGCTATAAAGTAATTTTATTCATTATTTTATTGTTCTTGAACACATGAATTAAATTTTGCTTACGTGTGACTTCACACAGCTTCCCAATAAATGTAGCATCACAATTACAAGTACCATCATGGCAGTATCCACTATCTGAACACTCATGGTTCAAAGCGCTTCCCACACAATGTTCACAACCTGAAGGCTTACAAATATTGAGGTTTTGTCTGTGTTTACCCTACAGATTGTGACAATTTACTTTCTAGTTCCTTGTAGCACAATCCATAATACTTTTCCTCTTGAGTGGCAATAATTAGACGGTTAGTTAGTGCATCCCAAACCAAAGTGTCGCCTTCTTTTCCATGAGATTGATCAAAGTCAGGAAAGTGATGGAAAGGTACCCAGTTTCCACTTCCATATTCCTGCCACTCACCTTTCCTATTCTTATAACCATTCACTCTGAAATACCTGCCACAAATGTCATCAGTGTTGTGGATAACTTTTGGTCCATATTCATAACTATTCCTAAGGCATCTCAGTTTTCCAAGTGTGATTAAACCACTTCTAGGTGTTGTCATGCCTTCATAAGTTGAGCAGTGTTGAAAGCTTTTCAAAAAGTCCATTTTGGTCTTTTGTTCTCTGTCAAATTGAATTTTGCTATTTCATGTGATTGAAATGTCAAGAATCAGTTAAATTTACTTATATTGGATACTGCTACATCCATGGCTTAGCTTCCATCCTTTTTCTACACATTTAAGTTCAAGGTTAGCATAGATGACTTCCCTTTCATTTAGGGCTTGAGTTGCTCTAAAGTTGTTAATGAGCCTTTCATCAACTCCTGATCTATTAGTTTTCAGCTGCCATAACTTGCTAAGCTGATGCTTTGATACTTTCACCTTGTCCTGGACATGTGATAAATAAAATTTCATCCTTAAGCAATTACAAAATTTGCTACCTTAAATACGGTCCAAACAACTTGCTCCATGCATTCAAGATTGGGTGTTGTGAATGATCCCATGTACCTGTAATATTGATTTCTGTCTTCTGGATATAGATCCATTAGTTCCAAATGACTCAATCTGCTGGTTGAATCTGTCAGCGTAACATGGTCAATTGCTGAAATCATGTCATTCAAATATGTTATACCATTAGTTATTATTTACTAATTGTCAAACCATCAAATAAAGGCTTGTAGTGCTCGTTGTCTTCCTCGCCTATTTCAAGCAGAACTGAAAAAATTGCAAATGCATTTGGAAAATCTCCTGAACAAATGTACAAAGCCTCTTGCACTGTTCTTCCACATTCTTCATTGACATGCACAAATTGAACCTCAGCTCTTGATCTTTCCTAAATCAATTTTTGCAGATTACTACAAGGACTGATGAGGTTCAAGCTAGTATACTCCATGAATTGTGTGCTCAGAGCCTCTAGTGTGCCTAGAGCCCCAATGAAGCAAGATGTGATCAAGCTCAAATGTGGATCCAAGTCCACCATTTTGCACCTGAAAATGATGTCCAATAATTGCATCTTTAAGAGCAATGATTTATCATACTCTTGGTCTTCCACAATCTCTTGAGACTTCAATTCTGGCTGTTGTCCCTGTGTTAGTAACATTCAAATGATGCCATTCTTCATGGTAATTTAGCCATCTAAAAGGTAACCAATGCTTGACAACAGACAAATTTCTGGCATGAGGAATGTCAATTGGAGATTGGCTTGACCCATCTTGACAAGCATTCGGCCAGCATTCAAAATTTGATGGACCTTAAGACAAAAATGTGATCATTTAAAGATTCCTTAGGCAATTTTTTAATTCCTTTACCATTACTGATGCTGTAGCCCCATGAAGGACACTGGGTTTTTGCACTTCTCATAAGGGTTAGAAAAAACAGGCTTTTCAGTATTAGCATGGTTCTTCTAGCATTAAAAAGTGCAGAAAGCCTGACTAAACCATATGTGCAAAAAATATAAATCCCTTCAACACGAACAGATCTCAGGTGTCAATTTGAATTGTGCTGACCATGTACATTAGTTTCATCTGGTTTTGCCCTTTTCACATGTTATTCCATGAATTTTGGAAGAAAATGTAACACCAAATGATTTGATGATTGAAGTCAAATTGAGAGCAAAATTTGCTCCTCTGATCAGCATGAGTGTTGTTGACCCACTCAATAGTTGAGTTACAAGATGTGGAGTTTTTGTGAACTGAGATGTGTCAGGTCTAAAAAAGCCAGCTTCTTCCAATGAAAAAGCCTCTTAGCCTGGGCACATTTGGCAGCACTATTATTAAGTGCACTAGCTTGCCCTAAAGCCAACCCTGAATTAGAGGGAAATTTGGGTGTAGTCGCTGCAAGAATACTAAGTCCTTGAGAGAACTGCGGATGACTGTGAAATAGTTTTCAACGTGTTTAATGAAACTTACAAAGTTTTCAATAAATAGACGTGATGATGATGAATGCTGGAACGTAACTGAGGTTTTATTAGTCAGTTGATCATGCAAGGAATGAGATCAAAATGAAGGGGCGGGAAAATACAAACAAGGCGAAGTTCAAACATTCCCCGCTGGCAGCGCTGCGGCGTCACCATCATTGTCTTCGCCAAACATGAGGTCATGAGCGTCGGTCATATCGATATCATCATCGTCCTCTTCACCTTCCTCCCTCTTCAACAAGTCCTCGGGGATCTCCATGGACAGTTTGGGTCCAGCCTTTGATCCTGGGGCGGCGGCATCAAAAGTTCCTCAGGCGGAGGAATTTCCACCTTTAAAAGGGGCAGCAGGGCTATTTCCGAAGCCAGTAGGGCAGCGGAAGCTGATGGAGGCGGTGCGTCGTCATCAATTTTCAAAAGCAACTGCTCGAACGGGAGGATTTTCCACCTTGCATCTTTGAGATCTGAGGCCGGGGCTGAATCCGGATCGGTTCCAGATGGAGTGGTTGTCGGCCCCGAGGCTCTGACCCCGGCTTCAGCGAGGTGGAGGTAGTGGAGGATGACATCGAGACTTCGGCTGAATTGGGTCGATATGATGCATCATAGAAACATCTTTTCGGCGTCTGCGATATAGCCTTTCAGTCCCATCCGGAATCTCATCCAGATTGACCATATATCGCCCTTTAGTTTTAGGCCAGTCATTAATTGTGAGTTCAAAGAGACTTTGTTTTTGCCAAAAGGACGAGCTGCATCCATGCAAACCCGAACCTTCATAGTAAGTCTATCAAGTTTGACTACCATGACTCGAGGTATATAGAAGCCGATTAGTTTGTCTTCGTCATCGCGAAGAAGGTGTAAGGCTTCGTGTTTTACCATGTCTTCAATGGCTTTGTCTACTTGTTTCATGTTTTCAGGACCCAGTTTGTCCTCTTGTTTCTTTTCAAAAGTGTAGACTTGATAATAGTTATTTGGCAGCGGAGGTGGATCTGGCCATGAGTACCATGGTACGTCCATTTCCTTGTTTCCTTTCGAGTTGGTGTGAATACTGCCTTTTATTATATCTCTAGCTCTGATTTCATCCGCTGTGAGGTATTCAGAGCTGTCAATAAGTTTTAGGCCTTGGCTGTCATCATCGAAAAGTGCATACATGATTTCCTTTAGTTCTGGGCATTCATTTTGCACTATTTCGTGTGTTAGCAGTGTGGCACTTGAATTTTGTTTTGAATCCGGATTTGAATAAGTTAGCGTGTTGCCAAAGCGCATGCAAACTCTTTTCTCTATGCATTTTTCATATTTGTCCTTGGCGGTCATTTTGTAAAAGACCCTGCACTTTGGTAGCGTGTGATTGTCCTTATTACAAACTGGGCAATTTGACAAGGTTTCGTCTCGAGTTGCAGTGGCCAAGCAAGTCTCTGAGAAGTCAGATGAATAGTCGGATGCGACTTCAGTGTCTGAGTCAGAGTGGACTAGCAAAGTTGGCTCTGCCTTCTTTTTTGGTTTTGTGCCCGTGTTTTCGGTTTTTAGGGTCTTTTCGTAAGCGTTGAGACGATTGAGCGACATGTGCCACTCCATAAATTGTAAAACTGATGACATTCCTTTTTCCAGGTCCTTGGATTCAATGTATGTTTCATAAGCCATTTTGGAAGGCTCTTTCCATTGAATGCCGAAGAAGATGGACTCGATGCCAAGTTCCGGATTGCACTTTTGTCTGATGCCCTCGTCTTTATAGTGCTTTCTGAGATCATAGATGACATCCTTGTACTCAATGAGCAAGTCTTTGTTCGTATGATCAAGCGGGCGAAGTCCGGATAACTTGTTTAGTAAGTAGCCTTTCCTGCCTTTTTGGTCTGCGAATAAAATATCGAGACATTCCAAAGCATTGGCTAAGTTTTCCAGGTTCAGTGGTTTGCAGTCTTTAACTTCAGTCAAAGCTTCTCCTTCCACGCAGTCTCCCAGTATCATTAGTTTATTTGCGGGGGATATCGTGGTGTTTTTGATGACTTTCAAGAAGAACCTGTCTTTGAAGTCCTGATAGTCACCCATGTTTCCGGAGAATTTGAGTTTGAAGCTGTCTGTGTCTTTGGGCAATTTTTCCTTCCTTTTGATGAAGATTTGGCTCATTTTAAAAGCTCTTTTGTAGATGTCTGACCACTCAGTGATTGGGTCTTTTTCGACTTTTCTAAGGAAGGCATTGCGGTCTGTTTTGACAGTGATGAATTCCTCGTCATCATCACTTGATGGCGAGGGGGATCTGTGTCTGGATCCTCGTTTTTGGTAAGAATTGTCTGGCCTGACGTTGCCGTTTTCATTGGCATTGGCGTTTGGGTTTGGTCCTTTTATAGTCGAGACTGGCCAGTTTTCTGTTTTTGGAGGGTTTGGCGTCAGTTCTAGTTTTGGAGCTTTCATGTTTTGTCTTTGTAGCGTGAGGTTAATGTCCTCGAACGCTCTTTTTTCGAAGCTTTTCATGTCCTTTTCGTCTGGGGTGCTATTTGACACTTCCTGCTCTCTAGGAGCTTGTTTAGGAGGTGGAGCGGGTGTAGACGTTGGAGCTGAAGCTGGAGCTGGAGCTGGAGCTTGTGGTTTTGGTTGAGGTAATTTCAAAGTCCTTAACAAAGCTCCTGAGCTGCTGCGGTGGCGCGTTATATGCCCATGGAATGAACTGATCTGTCTTGAGTCCAGTTTTGCGTGCTTGAAGGCATCTTTTGCTTCCTGAGCTTTCAATGCAATTTTCGATTCCATTTCATCCAGGATTTGTTTTTGCGTTTGATACAAGTCCGGATTCGGGTCATTTTCGTAGGTTTCAATTTTGCTTTTCAAGTCTTTAATGAAGCATTTGAGTTGTTTGTACAAGTCATTGGCTTTTGCGTTCTCCGGAATGGATAGATCAAAAGGCAATTGTTTGGCTTCAGTTTCTGGGGTTTCAGGGGACTTCTTGCTGGCTTGCAGAGATTCCTCGTTTTCATTGTCCCCGCGGAGGGTTTCTCTTTTTTCTAGCAATTCCTCTCTAGTTTTGTTGCCTAGGTTCGAAAGCTTTGAATAGTCTAAGTCTTTGAAGTCGCAGACATAAGATGATTCTGCGAGAGAGACTTGTGACTCATCAGGGTGTAGTTTTTCATATTCAGCCTGGTATACTTTGAATTGAGCGAACCAAGCTCGTCTCCGGATTAGGAGCTTTTCCAGTTTGACGTCGAGGTCTCGAGCGCAGTCATCGCGATCCGTGCCATCATCGTAGTCAACATAGTCCATTTTGTAGACTGAGTTGATCCTTTCTTGGAGGACGGCTAGATCTGGTTTAAGCTCTTTTAAAGTTCTAATTTTCGATTTGATGTCGCTTTTCATGAAGGCTACTGGAATTTTTCGCCATTCAATGAAGATTTCAGCGACTTGTTTTAGTTCCTCTTCGATGTCTTTTATGGCATCCTTCCAATGCTGGCTGGTATCCTCTTCGGAGTCCGTGCTTGTCTTGGGATAGTTTGAAGCCATTTTGACGCGTAATTGAAGCAAGTTTTTATCACAAATAAGGTTTTATTTTCGTATAGACACGAGTACTGTTTATAGGAAGTTTTGAATGTCAAGTAGTCAATAGTTTTACAGATAGATAGATAGAAGTTGACAATCCTTTGAGTTTTGAGGATTGCCTGGGTTGGGTTCACTGTAAGAAAGGTTTAGAAGTTTGATAGGAAAGTTTTGCAGGTAAGAAAAGGAAGTTTTCGAAGAATAATGACGATTTCGGAGCTCTGATGCCTTGGGATTGTACGAATGCCGGGGGATTTCGCTGGTCTGATGGTCATATGCCAAATGGAAGCTCAGGTTTGGTGATGCTTTCGAAGTTCTGATGCCTCGGGATTATACGAATGCCGAAGGATTTCGCTTGTCTGAGGATCACCGAAAGCCGAGGTGCCACGTGGTTTTTGATCGCTGGCTCACGGGATTTCAACGCCGCTTTTCAGCGTGTTTTCTGATGCCGTGAATGAGATCGCTGTTAGCTTAAGTAAATGGGATTTCCAACGCCGCGTTTTAAAGCAGGGGTTTTCTGATGCCGTCTAGTTTTCAGCCCCAAGAGCTACGGCATTCAATATTTCGAACCGGCGGTTTCAAGGTCTTAGATCGTGCCTGGAAACGTTGGGCGCTATGTGCGCAGTGTCGCTGCAAGAATACTAAGTCCTTGAGAGAACTGCGGATGACTGTGAAATAGTTTTCAACGTGTTTAATGAAACTTACAAAGTTTTCAATAAATAGACGTGATGATGATGAATGCTGGAACGTAACTGAGGTTTTATTAGTCAGCTGATCATGCAAGGAATGAGATCAAAATGAAGGGGCGGAAAAATACAAACAAGGCGAAGTTCAAACAATATAATAGCGCTAACTTCAACTAAGACGCAAATCAAGCTTACCAAGAAAATAACCTTACGAAAAATAGTCAAGAGAATAAGGGATTTGGCAATTACGGTGATATGTAGCCATCAGTTGGCTTCTTACGAGCTCGCCGGTAGGATAGTTATGGTTCTTTTTTCGGTTCCCTATTTAGCAATTTTGTGATGACTTTGATTAATGTTTCTGATAGAACGTATGATTTAGTTGAAAATCAGAGCCATGGAAACATCTTATCTTAACTTTCAAAAATTCTGATTTGTAGTATAATTAAACGAGTCAATACTTTGGTTATCTTTTTTTGGTCTAAGATTTTGTAGCAGGAACGCGGGTACACGGGTGTGTTCTATGGGCGCGCAGTGAGCGCCTGGTCCCGGTGAAATGAATTGTACAGCAGTTAATAAACGGACGCACTCGAGTAAACACCTCGACTAGTTTCTAGTAGCAAGTTCTTCTATCGCTACCCGCGGGCGCGCGTGTCATCCTCGGGGGGTCTATACGAACCTCCTACAAGTTGGCTCGGTGCTGAGGACAACTCCCCGAGTTATCGACACCTTCGCCCCCAACAAACCCGCAAATAAGGGACAGCAATATGGCTAAGCAAACAGCCAAACGGGACCAAATGGGCGTGGCAAGGAGCCACACCCGCAGGCCAACACCACAGTCCAAGCAAGACACCGGTGACACCGACAGCGAGTCGTCACCCTTGCGCCAGTCAAGCATTCGTGCCAGAATGACAAGAGCACAGCATCCACCCCAGGCCGAGGTCGGGCGCGTCCCCTGAGGCCGTATGCCCGGATCGCATGGAGGTGTTGTGGCAGTAGGCATCGCGACACTATAGCAGAAAATCGCGAATACGCTGTCAGCCGGCTATCGTACGCCGAGCAAGCTTGTCCTCGGCTGAGGCCGCCACAGAGAATGGCGAGCATCACCAGGAGAGCACGGGCCCTCAGGCAGCAAGATCGCTGGACACCTGAGTCGCTAGAATCACCTCGCTTGTCCTAGGCTGAGGCTGCGCCACAGAGAATGGCGGGCATCACCAGGAGAGCACGGGCCCTCAGGCAGCAAGATCGCTGGACACCTGAGTCGCCATCACAGCCTCGCCCTCGCAACAAGGCCACCATCGAAACCTTGGCAGGGAGGCCGCGTTACTCTGCAGAAAAACGCGCATTTGTCAGAACGATTCATGTTAATGATTGCATTAAGATCAATAAACAACAACTAACTACACGCTCCCAAATACTGCGTGCACGCGCAGTCAGAAAGAAATCAGGCCACGACTATCGATTACCCCCGAGAAGTATACCTCGGGAAGCCGTCAGGCGGACCCCAGCGGCGGGCCGCCAGGCGAAGGCCGGAAAAGGCTTGGCTCTTGAGGATCAGTCAGGGATCGCTGAGCAATGTATTAATAGGGAAGTTAATCCCTTGACCTGTAGATGGGTCGGCTCAACCGCTTATCGCTAATCCGCTCACGGTCACTTTCGAGATTTGATATTATCAGGCACAAAATATGGCCATAAATGGTCACTCGGAGACCGGCATTGTGTCGCGCAAATACGGTCGCAAACAGACCAAGCCGCTGGCCTCTTTATGGCCCAATTCCCAAGGTTACTCCTAGTAACAAGGGAGATCGACTGCTGTTTGCAGCTGCAAGAAGTTGTAAACTAAATCTCGCATCCTGTTGCTAATGAAGCTCCGCTAATAGCTAAATAGCTAAAATTGGCCGCCTAAATCACCGGTCGTAAACCAGATCTTGTAAACAATCTTGAGAGAGAGTCGTTTTAAAACAATTTATCAGAGGGGCCAGAATTCCCCTGCTGGCCGTGAGAGCGGCCGTTGCGCTGATCTGGTGACAATAAAAAGAGAGCTGATCGGGGGGTCGAGCCCAGTTCTTTGGAAGCTCCCAAGACTATTGCACCCCCAATCTTCTCGCTTTGCACCATCTCACTGCTGGTAAAAATGCAACACTTTCGATTGCTTGCACGCTTAAGCTGACCCTTTTGTATAGAACATTAGGTATCATCATGCTCCGATCACCGCCGATTCGTCGCCCATCTTCCGCTGATGAAGATCCCGAGAATCTCCCCGACGCGGGTCACCTCGCCGGCTCACGCCTAGAAGAGGTCGAAGTCCTCGCGCCCTCCGGGATTGGCGGGGCCCAAGGAGGCAACCTCCTCGGGGCCCAGGGTGGGGCTCGCCCACGACAGGGCACGCCATCAGGGGGGAGTGGTGACGCCGCTGGAGGACCCCCACGGCCCCACCAGACCGGGCCGGACAATGCACCCCCGGCGCCGGGAGACATGCAAGCCATGATGCTCCAGCTCCTCCGCGGGTTCGAGGCCCAACGCAATGCCGACCTCGAGACCAGACAGAGAGAGGCGGAGCTGCGGCAAGTAGAGGCCGAGACCCGACGCCTCGAAGCTGAAGCCGCCGCGGCCCGCGCCGGTCGCAAGCGGAAACTCGAGAAGTTCGAGGACACCGAGGCCGACAAATGGCTCACCTTCCGCCTGCATGTAGAGGCCACCTTCCTGGGCTCGACAGCCTCGGAGGCCACCAAGAAGATGGAGATCAAGCATGCCATGGTCGGGGTGGCGCTCCGAACGATCAACGAGGTCGACCTCCGACTGGGGGACGAGGCCTTCACCTTCATGCACCTGTTGGATGCGTATGAGAGGTTCTTCGTCACCGCCACGTCCTCTCAGGTGGCCCGTATCGCCCTGGAAACCGCCCAGCAGAAGGCGGACGAGGCTATTCCACAATGGCATGCCCGCCTGAGGAGCATCTTTGTTCGAGCCAGACCGGAGCTCGCCAAGGAGGTCGAGACATACCCCGACCTCATCCGCATCTTCGTCACCAAGATGCACCGTAAGGACGTGGTGATGGGCCTCGCCGGCCACAAGTTCACCACCATGGCCGATGCCCTGGAGGCGGCCTGCCAAGCCGAGTGCTGGATGACCATTGGGCAAAGCAAAGGCCGGGTGGCCGCCCTGCATTCCTCTGATGCCGACGCCGACATCATGTGCTTTTACTGCGAGCGGAAAGGCCATCGCCGGGCCGAGTGCCGCGCCCTCGAGCGGGACAAGCGCAACAACCGCTACAACCCCAAGATCAACAAGTGGTACAAGGCAGCAAGCCAGCTGCAGCCACGCTCTTCGCCCTCAGGCAAGTGGGGGTCGGCCCAGCCTTCGGACCGGAAGCGGTCCTCTGACTCCAGCCAGTCCGGCGGCAAGCAGTCCGCCGGCAAGCGACCCAAGGTCAACGAGATTAGTGAGGCCGGCCCTGAGGCCGAGTCGGAGGCATCGGGGAATACACCGGCGGGAAACGACCCGACCCGGTTGTAGAGGGCTCCGCCCGGGTCACTCCAGCATCCCTCATCTTGGCTGCATTAGACCACATTACCCAGCATAAACAATTTCTAACTCAAGTGCCAGTGCATATCGGCCGCATCAAGACGCGAGCCTTAGTGGACAGTGGGAACAGCTGGCGCACTTGCATCTCTGAAGACTTTGCCAAGCGACTAGGAGTCCTCCCCCACGGGCTGCGGCCCTTGGAGGACATGACTGCCGTGGGCACGGCCCACGCCCGTCATCGGTTGCAAGTGCTGGGGGAGCTCAAGCAGCCCCTACGAGTGCAGTTTGGGGAGCATCCCCACGTGTTCTCCATTCGCCCGGCAGTGGTGCGCAACTTGTCCATGGACTTCAACCTCTCGGGGCCCTTCTTGAGCCACCACCGCATAGACCAGCTCCACTCGCGGGGCGCCTTGAGGATTCATGGCCAATGCGTCCCGTTGGTCGGGGCCCTGTCGGCCTCCAGCCAACCTCTTCCGGGGGAATACCCAATATGTGTCCTCCGGCCGGCCATCGTCCCGCCTCGTACCACTGTTCTCGTCGCCGCCGTTGCCGCCCTATGGCCTCACGGCGATGCGAAGCCCGCGGTCCTGGAGGCCGAAGGGCGGTTTGCCGAAGAAACCCAATTAGCCCCCTGGCTGAACGCCGTAGTGCAGCCCTCTGCCAGAGGCCACCTCCTAGTGGGAATGCTGAACCCACTGGATCACCCCCTGCAGGTAAAAGGGGGCACCCTCTATGGGATGCTGCGGGAGTACGAGCCAGTGGAGGCCGCCGCCTCTGCTGCATCTGCTCCACACCTTCAAGCCATCCAGGCCGCTGAGCCGCCGCCGGGGCTGCCCCCCGAAGCCAGCCCGCGGGAGAAGATCGAGTTTGCGATCCAAGCATGCGGGCTGAAAGAAACTGACCTTCTTCGCCGACATCCCGAACGCCTGAGGGCGGCCGCGTCTCTGCTGGCCGCGTACCTGGGCGCCTTCTCCTTCGATGGCCGCACCGGGCAGACCAAGCTGGTGGAGCACGCGATCGACCTCAAGCCGGGCGCCCGACCGATCAACATCCGGCGGAGGCCCATCAACCCCAACCTGGAGGCCTCCTTGAAGGAGCAGATCCACAAGTGGTTGGAAGAAGAGGTTATCACTCCGATCTCATCCCCGTGGTCGGCCCCACTGGTCCCCGTGCGCAAAAAGGACGGCAGCCTCCGTTGGTGTGTGGATTATCGTGAACTCAACAAAATCACGGTGGTCGACTCCCACCCCATCGGAGACGTGCGGGACAACCTGAGCCGGTTAGCCCGCTCCACTGTGTTCTCCACCCTGGACGCGGTGGGAGCCTTCAATGTAGTACCAATTCGCTGAAGATGTGGAGAAGACTACATTCTCCACTGGGGACGGCTCATACGCCTTCTTGAAGATGCCTTTCGGGCTCACAAACGCCCCCAAGACGTACAGCCGCTTGAACCGCTTGGTGCTGGAAGGTGTGCCGTGGGACGTGGCCCTGCCCTACCTGGACGACTGCTTGGTTCACTCCCCCGACTTCGACTCGCATTTGCAGAACCTCAAGATCGTCCTCCAGGCACATCAAAAGGCAGGCCTGTTGCTCAAACCCACCAAGTGCCACCTCTTCCAGACCAGGGTGACTTACCTCGGGCATGTCGTCACCCCGAAAGGGCTGGAAGTCATGCCAGCTTACATAGATCTCATCCGCAAGTGGCCGCTGCCGAACACCCGCAAGCTCCTTCGCATTTTCATGGGCAAGGCCAATTACTATCGGGCCTTCATCGAGAAATACCAGCACATCGCCGCGCTGCTGACTGCACGGCTTTCCAAGGATGACGGGACACCCGACACCCAGGCTTTTGAGCCATCGCAGGAATATCGCGATGCCTTCGAGGAGATCAAGAGGCGGCTTGTATCGGCCCCGGTCCTTGCGTATCCTGACTTCGCGTCCCCGAACCCGTTCATCTTGGACACTGACTTCTCCCAAGAGAACAGGGCAGTGGGGGCGGTCTTGTCCCAAGTGCAGGGCGGCAAGGAGCGAGTCATTTTGTACGGAGCGAAGAAGCTGACCCCGGCCCAGAGCAACTACTCCGCCAACCAAGGAGAGCTGGTCGCTGTCATTATCTTTATTAAGCAATTCAAGTACTACTTGCAGCATCGACGGTTCATCCTCCGGACCGACCATCGGGCTCTGCTATGGATTCGCTCCATGGAGGCCCCAACGGGCATGTTGGCCAGATGGCTTGACACCATCTCCAACTATGACTTCGAGGTCGTCCATCGGGCAGGCACCAAGCATGGCAATGCCGATTCCCTCAGCCGGGCGCCTCATCTGGACCAAGCGGGAGACCACATTAGCGCTGAAGTCTCTGACGACGACTTCTTCCGCGTGGCCAGCCTGAAGCTCATCCCTACCAAACCAGAGCTGTGGGCCGAAGCCCAGGAGGAAGACGACGACCTGGTGACGCTTCGCCAACTGGTCAAACTCCAGCAAGCTCCCTCCAGGGCCCATCTCGATGCCGCTTCCGCCCGAGGGTGAGTACTCATGGAGCAATTCGACAGCCTGAGCCTGGACCAGCAGGGAGCCCTCCGACTGCGTGATGCTCAGGGCCGGCCCTCGGCTCGACTCATCGTACCTCGCAAATGGGAAGAGGCCAGTTTGAGGCACGTGCACGAGACCATGGGGCACCAAGGCCGAGACAACCTGATCCATCGGGCAGCTCAACACTTCTACTTCCCAAACATGGCCAGAGTGGCCGATGAGGTTGTGAAGTCCTGCTTGCTATGTCAAAAGGCCAAACCCGCGACCTCGGATCAGCGACACACCTTGGTGCCACGCCATGCTGGGTTTCCATTCCAAGTACTCAGCCTTTATGATGTGGGGCCGTTTAAGCCCACATCTAACCAGCACCGGTATCTGTTCACGGCTAAGTGTGTGTTCACCAAGTGGATTGAGGCCTTCCCATGCCGGTCTAATGATGCTGAGACCGCGGTACGATTCCTCACGACGGAAATCATCCTCCGTGTCGGGCTGCCTGAGCGCCTGCACACCGACCAGGGCACGCACTTCACAGCACACCTCATGAGGGAAGTATGAGCGGCCCTGGGCATCAAGGCAACCACCACGCCATCATACAACCCGAAGAGCAACCCGGTGGAGCGGGCCCATCGTGACCTCAACGAGCTCATACGTAAGATGATCAAGGGACACTATTCTAAATGGGCCGAAGTAGTGCCGTTTGCATTATTTATCTTGCGCACCACCAAGAACCGCTCCACTGGGCTAGCCCCCTATGAGATGGTGTTTGGCAGGCAACCTACCACCAACCTCGATCTCATCTTCGGAGACCCACAGCCGGCAGTGCACAAGGCAACAGAAGCCGGTCGTTTCGCCAAACAATTACGGGAACGGATACAGCTTGCGCATGAATGGGCTCGTAAGAACATTTCTGCATCCATTGAACGGCAAAGACGGGCCTACCATATGGACAAGCAAGCCTTCTCCCCAGGCCAGAAGGTGTGGCTGTTCACACCAAAAGTTGTGCGGTTAATATCCAAGAAATTGCAAACTTTCTGGACCGGCCCTTGGACCATAGAGAAAAGAATTAATGAGCTCACGTACGAAATCTCGCCAGACCCATCATGGCCGCCAACTAAAAAGCAAGTTGTCTCAGTGGACCGGTTGAAACTGTACATCGCACCGTCAGATCCACAAGCCGAGACAATCACATAACCTCCAATGGAAGACATGGATTTCGACATGCCAGGAGATGAGTCTGCAGAGCACATGCACGCCCCCGACCCAGCCTCCAATGAGCAGCCAAGCGAAACCACACACTCGTTCGAATATGCAGTAGCACCCACGGATCGTGAATATGGATTTCCACACGCAAAAGACGATCCTATTCCACCATTCAATGACGATCCAACCATTCCACAATACGACTGCACCATGTTTGAACAAACGCCACAAGACGATGACGATACCCCACCGAATGAGAATGAGGTGCAGGAGCAAATCATCCCCGATAATAATAGCAACAATTCGCCGCCGCCATCACCGATAGCTCGACCACCACCAAGGAAAAGAAGGACAGCAGCAGAAATGTTGCAAGAATATTCGCAGCAAATATTAGGGGGCCAAGACAAGCTCGCAGAAACATCGCGCTCGAGAACGAGAAGTGGCGACAAACAACCAAGTCGCGACGAGGCAATGCTGCCCTTGCAACAAGAACCAACAACACCAGCTCTGCCTGAAACAACAAGGTATCTGCTGCCACCGCTAGAGCCGCGGCCACCACCAATAAGACCGTCAATACCATCAACCATCCCAGAAGTGTCGCGCTCACAAACATCATCATCATCGTCACAGGGGCAAAATTCTAGCACATCAACACCGATTTCTGATAATGTATTCGATTAATGCGCATATTGCTGCCCTCATACAAAAGTTTGGGGGGGTGGCAACACGCGCACACGCAAAAACAGTAAAAACTTCAAAACTTTCGCATTCTGGCCGCAAAATTATGACAGCTCAATAATTTACTATTCCTCTCTTCCAGTTCTGAGTACCAGTGCTAATCTTAATTTGCTACCATACAAAACTTATAACCCACGAATCAACGAATCATGACGCCAGTAAGCTGCCTTCTTTGGCCCTCTACGTACTTGATGGTTTTCTTCGTGTACGCATACTGGATCCTGTTCAGCGAACTGGCCCAGGCCGCCGTGGTCCCGGGGACGTCACCCCGGAGTCGCGTCTCTGATCTCTACACCCCGGATGCGAAGGTCACGTCGTTCACCACCTACGACTGCGCACACCCCGACGCTATTCACGAAGCCATTGACCTGAGTCAGCCCGAACTCTGTGAGGACATTCGAAGCGCATATCAGGCCCCCATCAACATCACGGTCCAGGTGCTCCAGACCGCGTCGACCCTCTCGATCAAGGCCTTCCGGTGCAGGGTACATTTGTCCCGACAGGTGACGAGATGCGGGTATGATAGCATCAGCTATGGCAGCCAAATGACCGACGTCAACAGGCCCTACTTGGTGACCCCGCAAGCCTGCCGGGAGGCCGCCGAGAAGCATTACCTGATAGTGGAAAATAAGAAGGTGGAAGTGGCTCTCAACAACCCGACCTCGCTCTCCTATTTCTCCAAAGGAGGGTTAGACAAGGACCACAAGTGCACTACCACCACCTTCACCAGCGGAGGTGTTACATTCTACAAGTCGTACGAGACCACCACCATCCACGCGCTGGTGGAGCCGATCTACGGGAAACTGAATACGGCCAATGGGCGGGTGGTGTTTTCCAACCACCTGACTGCGAACTTTCAGGATCTCATCGTGCAAGACGATGCGGAAGGCACCATTGTGTGGCCCAAGCGGAAGTCACCCCGCTGCGAGGACGAGCTCAGTGAGGTGTATCGAGGGCCTGCCGTGCTCTACCCGCACAGGAATGCTACCAGCCTCATGGGAGGAGCGGGACATCTCGGTGATCTCCTCCTGCTAGCCCATGAGGAGGAGTCAAGGTTCGCAGGGTTCGTCCTCAAAGGCGTACAGTCCATGTGCCAGCGGAAACTGTTCACCACCCAGCTGAGGGATTTCGCCATCCTCTTGGTGGGGCCCGGAGAAGGACCCCTCCAAGCTAAGTACCTGCACCCGGAGGACATGGATGGAGCCAACATTCAAACGCAGCTCGCGTTTGTGCACTCCCAACATGCGTTGCACATTCAGGATCGCTTCAAATTCTTACAGGAGTTAATTTGTAAAAACGAGCGTGCAATTCTCCATTCCAAGTTGCAGAGCATGGCCTCCGGATCGTCCTCGTATGCCACCCTGGACAGCCATGGGCCCGGCCACCTTGTCACGCGGACGGGGGCCGTGGCCTACGTGACTTCTTGCTACCCGGTGCAGGCGGTCACCCGATCCATCGACAACTGCACCCAGGAGATTCCCGTGCTTGTCAACAACGAGACCCGGTTCGCGGACCCGCTGTCCTTTATTCTGACCGACCGGCCAAGTGTGGTCCCGTGCGATTCGATCACGCCCATCAAGTGGCGCATACATAACCAATGGATGTGCGCCACGCCCCAGATTCACGCCTGCATCGCTCCGTCTCAGCTCAATCCTATGTCTGATGCCGCCCCGCGCAGCCATCAGTACGACATCAGCCGCGGGTTGGGCGGTGGCGTGTTCTCAGCGGAACAGCGGGCCAACCATATCTTGTACCTCCACCTCTTCAGCAGCCGGGAGGCGGTGGTCAACACGATTACCAGCAACGTGCTGCACAACTCCCTGATCACGGGTAGCCGCTCCACCACCTTCTGGTCTCAGGAGGACATCGACCAAATGGTGGACCACGTAGGGAGTGCGATCATTCCCTTCTTCAGTTCTGTGGGGAAGTATTACTCGTACTTCACTGGGTTCCTCATCACCGTGGGCCTCCTGAAGTTGATCCTGGGAGCCGTGCTGCGCATGATCATCCTCTACCGCCGACGAGGCTTCGGGTGGTGGATGTTGTTGGCCATTTGGCACACGGCGTTCCTGATGGTGGAGATGCCGTGGAGGATGGTGACTAACTTAGGGCAGGATCAGATCCTGTTCCCAGGGGGCGACAGCGATGATGAACGGCCCTCTCGCCGAGGGCGCCGCCACCCTGGGGGCGGGACTACCCAAGCATTCCGCCTGGCCAACTTGGGCAGCTCCGACGACGACGATGATGAGGATGCACCGCCCAAGTACGCGACGGCCGCCGCCGGTGCCGCGGGTGTGGAAGAGGACGAGGCCGCCCCTAGGACTAGACGTGGATTTCGCCAGCGGCTGCGAGAGGCCCTCTCCCAAGAACAGGACTCGGTGTATAAGAACCTGCAGGCGCAGGTGGACGTGCTGGCTCGGCAGAACGAGTCTATGCATACGTACCTGATGACCGTACTGCCCGCCGCCACTGTGCCTGCGGTGCCCTCCGCCACGTCCACTCCGCTCAAGCCGTTTCCGGAAGTCGCGGTTACACCGGCCCCACCGATCTCCCCGGTTCGGCCTGCTACGCCCAGACAACGGACCATGGGCCCCCGTCGTGAGGACACGACAACCCTTCAGTAGGGGGAAGTTGTAGCAGGAACGCGGGTACACGGGTGTGTTCTATGGGCGCGCAGTGAGCGCCTGGTCCCGGTGAAATGAATTGTACAGCAGTTAATAAACGGACGCACTCGAGTAAACACCTCGACTAGTTTCTAGTAGCAAGTTCTTCTATCGCTACCCGCGGGCGCGCGTGTCATCCTCGGGGGGTCTATACGAACCTCCTACAATTTCCTGTCCATTTGCCATGTCATAAGAGGAACTTGTCTTCCCCGCGTGACTGATCAAAGTTAAGCTCAAAATTGCTTTGAATCTAATCAACAAACTGTTTTTCAGTGCTCAAGGCAAATATGCTTCTAAACAGCTCACTAAAAAATTGCCACTTACTTTCAGAAATACATAAGTGGCTACACCACAGAAACGGAAGTTAATTTGATGCAAGCATTTGCAATATGTCAAGTTTGGGTCTCAAGATAGTTCCCAATTCAGCATCAAAAAACATTTTCGGATGTCCCAACCAGGCAAAAAAGACATAAGAATGAAAAATCTTTTTAGATGCTTGAGCTGGGGACCATATAAAATGCCCAAATGGCCCAAAATGGCCCAAATGGCCCAAAATTTTAAAACCTAAAAATTTCAACTCAGGCAGCACCCTTGGGCATTGAGGAGTCCAAATATGAAAATTATTTTTGCCTAACTCAAAGGAAAGTCACTTAAATATTAACTTAAAGATTGAAAAAATTACTGTATAATAGCCTGGAGGCCCAAATGGCCCAAAATTTTAGATTTGAAAAATTCCAATGCAGAATGATTCCTAGTGACTAGGAGAGTGCACTCACAAAATTTGACAATCCTAATACTAAAGGAAGTACCTTAAATAATAACTTAAACATTGTTATTGTGCTAGGCACAAAGTGGCCCAAAATTTTAGATTTGAAAAATTCCAATGCAGAATGATCCTTTGTGACTAGGAGAGTTCACACATAATATTTGACAATCCTAATACTTAAGGAAGTGCCTTAAATAATAACTTAAACATTGTTAATGTGCCAGGGACAAAGTGGCCCAAAATTTTAGATTTGAAAAATTCCAATGCAGAATGATTCCTAGTGACTAGGAGAGTGCACTCATAAAATTTGACAATCCTAATACTAAAGGAAGTGCCTTAATTAATAACTTAAACATCGTTAATGTGCCAGGCACAAAGTGGCCCAAAATTTTAGATTTGAAAAATTCCAATGCAGAATGATCCCTTGTTACAAGGAGAGTGCACTCATAAAATTTGACAATCCTAATACTTAAGGAAGGGCCTTAAATAATAACTTAAACATTGTTAATGTGTTAGGCACAAAGTGGCCCAAAATTTTAGATTTGAAAAATTCCAATGCAGAATGATCCCTTGTTACTAGGAGAGTGCACACATAATATTTGACAATCCTAATACTTAAGGAAGTGCCTTAAATAATAACTTAAACATTGTTAATGTGCCAGGCACAAAGTGGCCCAAAATTTTAGATTTGAAAAATTCCAATGCAGAATGATCCCTTGTTACAAGGAGAGTGCACTCATAAAATTTGACAATCCTAATACTTAAGGAAGGGCCTTAACAGACTGATTTTTTTGGCCAGGGCTTCGTTTGATACATCGATTCGGGTTTGATTTTTCAATTTTGGGCCCAAACCCCTTGTCACCATGTGGTTTGATGGGGTTTCAAGTTTGGCGGCCCCCAGGATGCTCTAAGGGGGTCAAATGGGGCCTGGTCTTATCAGCTGATTGAAACAAGGCAAATCTTTGCGGGGGCGTGGCTGGAGGAGTGGAGGGCAGCCAAAATCAACTATGCCCCAATTCTTGAGGCCCCTGGGGGGTGTCCAGATGTCAGGGGAAAAAAGTTGGAAAAAGTCCTCGGCAATGCCAAAAAAAGCCAAAATTTGCGTTTTCGGACCCCACTTTGAGGCCGATTATCTCCAAAGGCCACGGATGGATTTTGGATTTTTTTGCTCCGAATGGCAGATAAAGATCCAAATTGTTACCAAAAAAAAATTTGGGAGGGTGTTATTCCTCGTTTGTCCGCTTCGAGCTCTCAAAGTTGGACAAAATTCACTTTTTCACAGTAGTAACAAAATGGCTACTTTTCTTCTGTCAAAAATTCTCGATTGGTCACAGTGGCCAAGTTGATGGCTGGAGTGTGGGCCATTTGGTCTGGAGGACACCTCTAGGGTCTCAGTGGTTGGTATCAGGTCCAACTTCCATGGTAGGTCAAGGCCAGGCCCAGCCAGGAGCCTTGGAGCCGAGCCATCGCGACGGCCATTTCGTTTCAGTGGCAATTCCAAGGGCCTTGCTGCCAATTCTAGGGACAGATGGTTGACCATTTGGCCTTGATCACTCCTTCAGGGTCCCAGCAGATGATTTCAAGGCTAACAGTCAAGGTACAGCAAGGCCAGCTTGATCCAGGGGGCTTGGAGTTCACTTGTGGCATTGGTGATTTGGCTACAGAAAGTCTTCGAGGGTCTCGATGGCCAAGTTCTCGGATCAAGTGAGGATTTTTTGAGCTGTATCACTCCTTTGACATCCCAAGAGATGATTTCAGGTTCAACTTTGATGGTGATCATCAGCTGACTGCTTCCAGGGCTACCAGAGCTTATTTGCCAGCTCAGCTGCCAATGGTTCAATGAAAGGCAGCATAGGAACCCGAAGTCAGGCTGACTGCACTAGATGGCACTGAGTTCAGACGGCTTGACGTCATCAGTGCGCGCGCGTAGTTGACACGTTTAACAAATGAACTGCCAGATGTGAACTATATTAAAAAGTCAAAAAGAGCCAGCTCCCTCGTACAAAAACGCCACTTTAATAAAATGGGTCAATCTGGATACACTTTTAATTAGTGTTCTAGCTTGCCCGTAAGCCAGCCCAAAGGCCAGCCTGTAATTTGAGGAAAAGATGGAATTTCAGGAAAGATAGCTCTCTAAATATAGTGAGATGTAAATATAATTGGTCAATTTGAATCTTAGACACTACTTAAGCTTGTAAAAATTATACCTTACGAAAAATAATCAAGAAAATAAGGCATTTTGCTCATTCAGACGGCGCTACGAAGTCAGCAATCAGCCGTCTGAAATCTTATGAGCTTGCCGGTAGGATAAATATGGTACGATTTACGGTTCCCTATGGATCACAGCCAAGACCAAGGCTGGAGAGTGGATTTTTTAGGCTGAATCAACTCAAATGGATGCAAGGAGATGAAAGACAGTCTATTTTTCATGGTGATATGCTCCCTTCTTCAACCAGGAGTGCCAAAGTTTCGTATGAACAAAAATTGAAAATGGCTTCAATAAAGAGCTCCTTTAATTGCAGCCAAGATGAGCAATGGCAAGTCACTTTTTTGCCCCAGCTCATCTCAGTGGGTGCCAAAGAGAATTTAGAAGGTGCAAACTGTCAGGTGTTGCGCACCTTTCATGGTTCTGGATGCGCAAACTTTCCTGTGACAGCCAGAGCTCTTATAATAACAACTTCTACTCACGGATAAAAAAGGCTCGCACTCGACAAATCACGGATTGAACTTGACTTTTTTGGTCCAGCTCACCTCCATTGGTGCCAAAGAGGCTGTGGAATGTGAAAAATTTCCCTCAGAAGCTACGACAGGGGATTTTTTGGTTTACACCATTGGAATCCCCCTATAAATAGCTTTCAGAAAATGTATAATTTAAAGTTGGTTGAGACAGTTTAGGTTAAACCCTTACCAGGAACACTGTGAGCTGAGTTGAATATGAAGTACAAAGTGGCTCAGTTTAATATGCAGTTTCAGGATATGACCAGATTTTTTACCTCAGGCTGCTCAGGGCTTAGCACTGGAGGTAGCATGTTTACTTAATAGACTGCTGAGACAGGGGAAACTTATCACTGAGCTATCAAAATGGCTATGAAGTAATGAAAGTTATCTAGTCTCATGCCATTTCCAAAACAGTAAATTGTTTTCAAATCGGTCAACTCAGCGCTGAGATATTGGCGTTACAATTTGAGCCTGGTCAGAGTTTGCGATGGTTTTTTCACCTGCCTAGTGCCAGAATACTGAGTTGGCTCTGAAACACAAAGTGGCTCAGTTTTATGTGTAGTTTCAGGATATGACCTGATTTTTTACCTCAGGCTGCTCAGAGCTCAGCACCGCAGCTGGCATGTTTACTTAATAGGCTGCTGAGACAGGGTAAGCTAATCACTGAGCTAGCAAAATGGCTATGAAGTAATGAAAGTTAGCTAGTCTCATGCCATTTCCAAAACAGTAAACTGTTTTCAAATCAGACAACTCAGCGCTGAGAAATCTCAGTTACAATTTGAGTCTGGTCAGAGTTTGCGATGGTTTTTTCACCTGCCTAGTGCCAGAATACTGAGTTGGCTCTGAAGCACAAAGTGGCTCAGTTTTATGTGTAGTTTCAGGATATGGCAAGATTTTTTACCTCAGGCTGCTCAGAGCTCAGCACCGCAGCTGGCATGTTTACTTAATAGGCTGCTGAGACAGGGTAAGCTAATCACTGAGCTAGCAAAATGGCTATGAAGTAATGAAAGTTAGCTAGTCTCATGCCATTTCCAAAACAGTAAACTGTTTTCAAATCGGACAACTCAGCGCTGAGAAATCTCAGTTACAATTTGAGTCTGGTCAGAGTTTGCGATGGTTTTTTCACCTGCCTAGTGCCAGAATACTGAGTTGGCTCTGAAGCACAAAGTGGCTCAGTTTTTCATGTAGTTTCAGGATATGACAAGATTTTTCACCTCAGGCTGCTCAGGGCTCAGCGCTGGAGCTAGCATGTTTTCTTAATAGACTGCTGAGACTTGTATGCCTCTAATCAACACGAAAATGGTGATTTTGAGGCATTAGAATGGACTTTTTTGAAAATGTTCATAAAATAACATTTGTAGAGCTCGGACTGGAATTTCCAAAACTGTCTTTGGTTTTGCTTAAAGCCAAAGGACAACTGAGATACAAGCAACTTTCTTGTACACTGCATTTTGACGACTTTTTTGGGCTCAAATTAAATGGCATGTTGAGGTGGTTGCAATGGTGCAAAAATTACATTTTATTGATGTTCCTACATTGAGCTATGAATAATTTACTAATTTGACCTCAATTAATGGAGCTGTTCTCTAATAAACACGAAAATGGCGATTTTGAGGCACTAGAATGGATTTTTTTGAAAATGTTCATAAAATAACATTTGTAGAGCTCGGGCTGGGATTTCCAAAACTGTCTTTGGTTTTGCTCTAGGCCCAAGGACGACGGAGAAAATTGCAACTTTCTTATACGCCGCATTTTGACGACTTTTTTGGGCTCAAATAAAAGGGCGCGCTGACCCGATTCCAAATATGTGCTTGAATCGCGGATATGTTATGTAACGGCAAAGTTACGGCCGTTTTAGTCCGTATGTATATGTGGTACTTTTTTCGCTCCGTGCTCGCACTCGCGAGTCATCCCCTTTGACAATCCTAATACTTAAGGAAGTAATTAATAACTTAAACATTGTTATTATTTAAGGTCAGAAAAAATAGCTTCATTCATCGGTATATCTGTTTAAGTCCGTGTACGTTAAAATCCGTACCGTTGAAATCCGCTCAGCAACATTCAATGAATAACAATTAGTGATCCTGGGTCATTAATGTCATTAATTACATTCAATTCATCAAGTTAGGTTACTATTTTAGCAGCGTAAATTGATGTTGTAGATTCATCAGCCATGCCATGAAATGTTTGCATAGCACTGAGAGTAAAGCTAAATGATTATCTAGTCTAGTAAGGGCACTTTTAACTGAATATTGCTTTTTCAAAATCTTATGATCTGTAGCACGAGAATCAACAATGCATATTTATTTCAAACGTATTCCATCACCTATCATAACTTCAATTGAAAAGAATCGACCCAAATTGCCATGGAAAATCAAGGTCCTGTGAACACAGTGCAGTCATATGTTCCTGGTGGGGTAACTGCTGAGTCTCCCTTCACGTAAAATGGTCCAAAGGTAAACGACTGCTCACTGAATCCAGTCTCAAGATTGAAACGGAAATTGACAAATCCATTCACCACAAAAAGGTTCTGGTTATCCAATGCCTTAAATTTCATGGGAAACGATAACCCTTGGTCATCGTTGGGGCAAGAGAATTCCGACAGAAATATCTCGTCTCGTCCCACATTCCAGGTGTACACATTATTCGATAGGGAATCGCAGCCAATGACCACAATCAGCTCGTTTGATATTTCGTCTCTGAGAGAAGCACAAGCAGGCGCCAACATGTCCTCAGGCAGCCTGAAAAAATATATAAACTATGCACCAGTTGCTTTTGGAGTAAGAAAGTCAAATACTCAGGTCCGGCCCTCCATGAATTAGTTTTGAAGTTATAAATGTCAATAGCCCTTTCATAGCTGTCAGCAACGTAGGAAAATTCGTTGTGCTCGACATTCACACCTCCCCCAATCAGTGCTATTTCACAGTCATTGATTTGAACGGAGCAGTGGCCACTTCTGGGCGTGGGCATGACAGTATTGAGTGTTTCCCACCTCAAATCGTGCCTCATGATGTACATTTTGTCCTGCATGACACTCTCAGTTCCTGTGCCATCTATGCATGACATTATTTTAATCAGTTTTTGCTATGAGTTGACAGAGACTCACATTCTCCTCCGGAAACAATCCACGCATAGTCTTCCCCTTCATTTTTGGCAACCACGGCAGCCTCGTAATATATCGCCAACGGGAAATCATGTATCCTTTTCCACATTTGGTGGTGGCAATCCAGATAGCCGCAAATATTAGTGTTGGGAAGGGTTGACTCCGCGAAGGAGTTGCTTGGATCCGGATGCTCATGACCTCCACAGCAAAAAGCCCTTCCAAAGGCAAAGTCACAGAACATTTCCACTTGAGCAGTTGGATTCAAGTCGGAGAATTGGGGAATTTTGCAAATATTCACCGGAAATCGAGAGGTCTGGTACGTGTTGATGCGAAGCTCGTAAGGGCCGTCCAATGAGCCAAATTGAAGGACATCTTTGTTCGGAAGAGCTGCGTAATGAAATATGATCATTTTTGTGAAGTAATGCTGGCTGTAAAGTAAAAGTCGTACGAGAAACGCCACATTGCTTGCCCAGAAAGTCCGAGTCACATTCGCACTCATTTTTGTCACAGGTTCCTGAATCGGAGCACTCATGCCCTACATAGTATCCAGCACAATTGCCACATGCTGGAAATAATCTCCTGTTATTGAGTATTTTCCCTCAATGGTATATTAGGCCTACTTTCTTCTATTTTGTAGCACATGCTGAGATAGTGCTCGGAGCTATCAGCAATTATTAGCCTGTTGACAAGAGCATCCCATACTAATGTATCTCCCTCTTTGCCCTGAGTTGGGTCAAAATCCGGAAAGTGGTGGGTTGGCACCCAATTTCCACTTCCATATTCTTTCCACTTCCCATTGCTACCCTTGATGGCATTGACTCTGAAAAACCTTCCGCAAATGTCTCGAGTATTCACGTTATCTGCTACTCCATAGTCAAAGTTGTTTCTCAGGCATCTCAATTGGCCAACTGGAATTAGCCCTTCAGTATCTTCCACAGACTCACTGAGGCAGCTTTTGTAGCTTTCATAGAATCCCAACTCAACAGATTGTTCTCTATTAAAGTTAGTTCATGAATTAAGGGCCAAGGTGGAAATGAGTGTGCAACTCTGCAGTACCTGTATTTCATGTTGCAAGTGAAAGGGCTCTTCCAGCCTTTCTCATCACACTCCAAATCTAGATCTGCAAAAATCACCTCCCTGTCATTTAAAGCTTGAATTGGTCGGAAGTTGTTAGTCAATGGCTCTTCAACTCCAGCTCTATTGGTTCTAAGTCTCCATAGCTTTGATAATTGGTACTTTGAAATTCTGACAGGGTCCTAAAAATGGCGTTAAAGAAATATCTCCAAACCCAATTCTGGAGCAAACCTTGAAAATTGTCCAGACAACATTCTCTGCGCAGGAAAGTTCTGGAGTGGTCATTGAGCCTTGATATCTATAAAAGTGCTCCTTGTCATCTGGATACAGCTTGATTAATTCAGTTGAATCAATTCTGTATGAGGATGTGGGATATTTGATGTGAGAAAGTGCTGAAACAAAGTTGAAGCAATCAAGTAAGCTTTGACTATTTTTCAGCAGTACCATCAAAGATGCTATCATAGGCCATATTTGCATCATCTCCAACCTCTAGCAAAACTGACAACACAGCAAAAGTGTCAGAGAATGAGTTTTGCTGAACACAAATTTCAGTTGCTTCTGTCAAAGATCTGCCACATTTTTCATTGATGTGCACAAATTGGACCTCTGCAGAGTATTGGTCCTGTAGGCAAATGAAGATGCAATGTTGACTGTAAGATGACATTGTCTAATTTGTACTCTACCCCTTGAATTTGATGCTCTGAGCCCCTGGAATGCTTTGATCCCCAATGTATGAGGATGTGATCCAGCTCAAAATAAGAACCTAATCCACCATTTTTTATCTGCAATAGAGGTTTTGAGCAATTTAAAAATCAGCTGATAAACACTGTTTACCCTAGGTCTGTTGCAGTCTCTAGAAATGTCAATTTTTACTGCAGTTCCAGTATTGGTAATGTTCAAATGATGAAATCCTTCATGGTAGTTCAACCATCTGATGGGTAACCAATTTTTGACCACTGTGAGATTTCTATGATAGGGGATATCTATTGGTGATTGTAGCTTTCCAGTCTGGCAATCATCAGGCCAACAAGTAGATTCACTGGGCCCTTGAGAAGAATTCTGGTGAAAGGGTAGTTAAAGCATGGTATTTTATCTCTTTACCATTTGCAGCACTGTAACCCCACTCCAATGAGGGACATTGAGCCTTTACTTGAACTGTAATAGCCAAGGTGAAATAAAACACATTGAAATTCATTGTAGGAAACCTATCTGGACAAAGGTTACCACAAGAATGATTTTAAAAATGTGATGGTTTGAAAGGCCATTTGCTGTGCCTGTAGCAAGTGTGCAAAAAGATAAGCATCTTTAGCTACTGAAAAGCAGCAGATATTAGCATGATTTTGTGGGACAAAGAAGGAACGTCTAATGCAATATTTAATTCATCTAAGCAAAAAAGATGAACAATCAACACATCCACCTGGAGCCACAATTGTGTCACCTCCATAATGTAGAGGATTTTCTGTGAAATATTCTGTGAAGCCACTTTCTTCATCAAAAATGTATGCAACATCAATGTTGTTGATCATCAATGATATTTGATCATTGATCTCCTTGAACTTCACTTGATTGATGGTTGCTCCAGAATCTGCAGAGTTGGGACACTCAAATCCACATGATTTGATCTCATTTGAAGACAAATCCCAGATTTGCATTGACTGTGAATTCACCCCACAGCCTATGAGTACTTTAAGATTGTTGGTAGTCCTGTCCTTAATCCTGACACATCCAGGCAAAAGCATGTCCTCCAAAAGACTGTTTTGATCTTTCAGTTAATGTTCATGTTTCAAATCAACAACTGAACTTACTCTGGTCCAGCTCTCCATGTGTTGGTTTCTATGTTGTAAATGTCTATAGTTTTCAAGAAATTGCCAGCAGCTGAGAAGTCATCATACCAAAAAGTATCAGCTCCCCCTATAAAAGCCACTTCCCACTCATTAATTTGAGTCATGCAATGACCAGCTCTAGGATTTGGCATTTGAGTCTCCATCATTTGCCAATTCCATTCATGATCTAGCCAAAACATGTTTGTTTGCGCAGTCATGACATTGCTCACATTAGCTGAAATAGAAACATTAGTCCATGCTGTCAATTTTTACCATTGTGAATTATGTACCTTCTCCACCTGATACAAGCCATCCTAGGTCTTCTCCATGCCGTTTGACAACTGTTGCTGCTTCAAAGTACAAATCAGCTGGAAAGTCATTGATTCTCAGCCAGGACTGGCTGCTACAATCCAGCATTCCACAAATGTTTGTATTTGATCCGGAAAGATTCCCTGCATCATCCAAGTCCTCATGGCCTCCACAGCAGAGAGCTCTGCCAAAAATGAAATCACACAACATTCCTCTTTGGGCAGCAGGATTAATTGAGGCAAAACTTGGAATTTGGCAGGCAGCTCCATCTGTTTTGCCTTGTACAGAAATGAATCTTGAGGCATAGCCACTTTGCCCTATTGAAATAATATCCAGACTTGGAAGAGCTGCAGGGAAAGAGATCATTGCTTTCCTACAAATCTGGAAACAGCCAGTTTAACCTGGAACTTGGCAGCTGAAGCCAGTAAATCCAGCATCACATTGACACAGGCTGTCAGCAGTGCAATCTCCAGCATCTCCACACTCATGGCCTGTACTTTTACCAGCACAACTGTAGCTAGCTAAAAATCAGCATGTTAGCAATATTTCAGCAGGCCAATTCACAGTCTAGAACCTTTTTCATCCGCTTTATAGCAAAGTGCAGAGTGCTTTTCATGGCTTTTAGCAGTCAAAAGCCTGTTTTCCAAGGCATCCCAAACCAAGGTATCTCCAGACCTTCCCTGGTCGGCTTTAAACTCTGGGAAATGATGGAAATTGATCCAAGAGCCAGAGGGATACTCTTTCCATTGCCCAGAGCTGTCTTTCATTGCATTGACTCTAAAGTATCTAGCACATAGCTGAACATTGGTCTTATTTGAACTGTAGCCATAGTTGTTTCTTAAACATCTAAGCTTTCCCACTGAGATTAGGCCAATCAGTGGTGTGTCATCAAACTCAAATCCAATGCAGAAATGAGTTGCTTCACTGAAGCTCATTTCTTTTCCACTCTCCCTTTGTTTAATTTAAACATGACTATTTTCAATGAAATTGCCATTAAAAACCCCTACTTGTACTTGATGCTGCAGATGGAGTCAGTGTGCCATGCTTTGCTCTCACACTCAAGCTTGAGGTCATAGAAGGCAACTAAACGGTCATTGGAAGGCTGGATTGGCCTGAAATTATTGATCAGAGGATCTCTTAGTTTCCTTCCAGTATCAGTTTTGAGATTGAAAAATCGGCTCAGTTGATCGCGGGATATTTGAATGGGCTCTTTGAACACAGTCCAAATCACAGATTCCTCACAAGAAGGTTGAGTAAATGAGCCGGAATATCTGTAGAATTTGTTCAGCTCTTGAGGTAGCAAATCAGTGAGCTTAAATGGGCTCAGCCAAGCTTCTTCACCTTGATGTGTAATGTGCCTTAAGGCTGAAAGGATATGCATGATACATTTTTTGAAATAAATTGGATAATCAAACTTCCTTGCCTTGTATTATGGGCTTAAAAGCCAAATTGTCTTGATCCCTGTCTGCTTGAATGAAAACTGCAAGAATTGCAAATGCATCCTCATCTGTTTGGCATTCATTGGCAATTGCTTCCTCATAACTTCTCCCACATTTTTCATTCACGTGAATGAAATGAATTTCAGCATCATAGCGTTCCTTGGGCCACAAAATTTGCAACATTATAAATATGAGGTTATTTTCTAAGTATTAATACCCCTTGAGCTATGTGCTCTGAGCCTTTTTTGTGCTTGGAGCCCCAATGAAATTGGATTGTCTCCAGTTCAAAAGTCGAGTTCAGTCCCCCATTGAACACCTAGTTTTCATTGTACAGAAACAGTACTAAATAAGATAGGAATAATATTTACCTTGGGTTTCCCCTGACACCTTCTAGGCACTCGAATTTCTGCAGTTCGTCCATTATTGCTCATCTTTAATCCATGTTGCTTTTCACGATAATTCACCCACCTAATTGGCAGCTCATGTCGTATTATTTCCATTTCTCTGTAGTACGGTATGTTTATGGGGGATTGGGAAAATCCTTCAGCACATTCGATATCCCAGCATTCCGTTTGTGGTCCATTCCAAATTGTATACCCCCACGACGAAGTCACACATTGGGCTAATAAAACACTTGGCAAAAAAGTGGCTAAAACCAGGGCAAGTACGGATAGCGTGATCATCTGACCAAAATCAAGGTTACGTTGAAAATGAATAAACTTGCTTACACGATATTTTAAGTAGAAACAAGTGTATTTTAGATTGATTAGAGATACCGCAAAAGAGAGCATTTTCGAAAAAAGAGGCCTTTTTTGAAAAAACCTTTTAGAAACAATATCGGTCCATCCTTCACATGTGTGAAATCATAAGCAATCAGTGACAAAAAGCCATCTGATTGGAAAAAGGGCACATCCCCACAAACCAAAATTCGATTTTTCTGAAACTATATATCTCGTGATAGCACCTAGTTTTCGAATTTTTAAAAAAGTTAGAAAATACTCGACAATCTGGAGTGAACTAGTAGTTGCCATGTTAATAATACTTCATTAATTATTAGATGACGTAATCATCTTCTAGTTATCTCAATAACATTTTCAACTTTAGCTTTTTCAGATTCTAGTTGATTTATATTAATTGTTCTCCCCAGGCAAATAAATTTTTCAATTTGTTGGGCATTAAAGAATTTCGCATCTAATTGTCTCATTGTCATCTCCAGAATTGTGAGTAAAGAGTACTTATATGGTTGACAAGTGTCTCATGAGCGTGCGAGCGCATGTGCGCAAACATGTAAGTGCGCAGGACTAACTATATTTAGTGTAATTAAATTAAAGTTTCGTTTCAACGTTAGCAAATAAAAGTAATGAAAGAAAAAGTCATTGTTGTCGCAAGAAACATGAAATGGTTTATTTAAACTTTTTCGTTTAATGGTACTCTACCTCTGATTCACTTATCATTAGCCTTAATGGCAAAAAAGTGAAGCACAAAACTGCTGTCGACATTACAAATAATGCTGCCTAATGTGCTTCACAAATCACATTACTAATCAAGTATTTATCACAATATGACATAGATTAAGATGTTCAAATAAACATAGCGTCAAAGGGAATGGCCACCAGGTAACGTCCATCAATAGTTGCCTTTCCATTGACTTTCTTCTTTTCAACATTGACTACTTCTTCCATGAGTCCTTTGTTGAGAGCAATGCCATTCAACGACCAGTCAGTGTTTGGTGCGTCCTCCGAGTGATGCCTAGCAGTCCTAAACTTCTGAGCCTCATAATAATCGCCATGAATATCCACAATCTTGTAGAACTCTTGGTCATTTGTGTGGAAGAGATTGTCGCAGAATCTTGAGGCCTCAAACTTGTTGAACCGAACGATCAAACTGCAGTCATGTGCAATGGTGTTGCCAATAAATAACTTCTCAATAACCTGCTTCGGAAAGGAGGTTGTATTGGACTTCATCCATTTCTTGACAGTGTTCAAGTTCGCCTCAAAGCCCAAAGCGCTCAGGGCTGGAAGTCGCGAGATGTCTCTGGCAAGGAGAATGTGCGTGAAAAAATTATGCACGTTCCAGCTGCAGTTCGTCAATCCAAAGGTTTCTTCAAAAGCTTGGTAGGCCAGGTAGCATCTGTTGCTCAAACTGTGTCGGACGTTGTTGAGGAGAAACCATTGATCGTCCATACAAACAGATCTTAAGATCAAGGCGAAAGCAAGCCACACATGTCTGACGTTCTTATTCTCTGGTCCAGGGAAGGCTTCTGCAAAAGCAAAAGGGGCCACAACTGCCAACGAAATCAGCTCCTGGCTCTTGAGAAAAGCATAGCATCCAGAAAGTGATCGGGAACGGCGGTTATACTCCTTTGGAAGCTTGATCAGCTGCCAACGAGCATCAAAAGCCTTGAGGTACTTTTGCTGTTGAGCAGTAAAGTTCTTGAAAGACTTGGACAATCTCAATGACAGCCTCAGAAATTGTTTGATGACTCCAGACACATTGTGCATGGGTTCCAAAATGAAGTCCCTCATCATGTCCAACTCTTTGTGTAGAGAAACAGGAGTTGCAGCTGTGCGTCCCATGAGCTCATCAGCAGTGAAGTGATCCAAGCCTCTCTCTTCAATCATGGCTGATGTTTCATGCCACCACATGTTTGTTCTCAAGTTGGTTTTGAAAGATGATGCCGGAAAAACAGTTTTCCCATCATAGCGCTCCCCTTTGGCAAAGCAAAATTCGCAAGAGCAAGATCCAGAGTGAAGTTTCAATCCCTTTAGTTTAGCACGAACAGGTGCATCAGCTACGATCCGCTTGATCTTGAAGCCGTGGTAGTCGATCTCGCTAATGATGAACTTCATAATCTTATTTGGAGTGAGCCCAGTTTCTTTCCTGTACACATGCTTGGCCAACACATAGACATGGCGACAAGGAGGAATACGAACACTAACGACGTTAAGTTGCTCATCGCCACTCTTGGACATGGGCACGCCATCCATAAACAAGATGATCTTCTTGCTTTGCACATAAGAATTGACTTCATTGTGGCATATCATTGAGTGTTTCCAGACCTCATCAATGGAGACAAACGCAAACTCAGAGATTTTGATGTACTCGCTTCTTGGGAACTCTTTCCTGGGGAAGGAACGGGCATCTTCTACTTTGATGATTTCACCAGTTGATATCTTCTTGAACTCATAGTTCATGGTCACGATGGGTGTGAAGAGTGCGTACCGTTTCTTGCAGGTCTCAAAGTTATTGAAATTTCTTTCAGGAAAGAAGGGACGAATGAGATCAAACATTCTCTTCTGGGACGTTTTCGTCATGTAGCTGCAGATGCCGACACATTGGAACACTTCAAAAAAGGCTCTGTACCGTTCATCCATGTCAGGGAGCGTGACTTGCTTCCTGGCTATTTCTCGAAATTCTTCATAGGTGAAATTGCACCCATTAGAGAACAAGGAATTCCCACTGACCTCCACTGGCTCTTCTGCTTCGCCAATGTTGCAATCATCCAGTTTGCTCGCCAAATCTTGCTCATCGTCTGATTCATCCGAGTCCGAGTCATGAAGCACAAGATCGCCTAATTGTACGCCATGAGGGAATCCAGGTCTCTGTGGAGTTACCCCCTCGGCCGCTGCTGACGCTTCTTCAAACATGTGCTCCTCCTCGTCAACAATTTGTTGTCTCCAGATAACGCCGGCGCAATCCAAATCTTCAAACTCATTGGATGTATTTGCCTCGGGGTCATAATTCGTGCTGTCGCCACTAGAAGGAGAATGAGTCTCACGCACACGGATCAAAGTATCTCTTGGATGAGACAACAGTTGCGGCGGAATATTGAAGCTGTCCTCGGTGTCAGGATTGAATGAACCAAGTGAGAAATCTGACCCAGAAATTGAGTAGCTGTGGGACAAGTTAATGTTGGGCTCCTTTTCTGATTGCTCTAGGAGCGACTGCAATGAGCTCCGTGAAGTGTCGGGCTGCTTGATGACAAGACTTGTAGATGGCCCTTCATTCTGAAGAGCTTCAGTCAACGGCAACAAGTTTCTGCCTTGGGGAGCATCGCCGTTGTTGCCTAGGTGAACATCAACAATGACGCAGCTATCACAGCTGTCTGTGGTATAGTCAGAATGAAATTCTTCTTCCAATGCCTTCGAGATATCTTCCTGACACTCATTGACTTGCTGCAAATGGTGATTGATTTGCCCAATTCGCTCGGGCGCTGCAAAGACGTCGACATCAGGAACTGGTTCACCTCTGAAAAGAAGTATGAAATTAGCCTAACAATAACAAGAGATAGTTATCGCCATAATTAATAAACACTTACGCATTTCGAATAGTGCGCAGTTCTCTCAAGACTTTGGCTTCATTGGACATGGATGCTTTCAGCATACTAAAAGTACGGTCCACTTTCTTCAAAATGCGATTCGCTTTTCTCCGATTAACAGGCTTCCAGGGTTTTTTCGCCCCATTTTTGCTGCGAGCCATTTTGGCGCAATTGCCAACGCTGATCGAGCGATGGCCGATTTTTCTGGAAAAGGAAATCGACATAACTTCTTGTAGTAATGCTAATGCTCTGACTACTTAAATTATTCAGCTTTAGTCATATAGTCAAGTGTGCTAGTGGAGACGCGACTTTTCCAGGATAAAGTTGCTGTGATCACATAAACACAACAAATAGTTAAAGACTAGATATCGAGTGGACCAGGCAATAAACTTGTGTAACGGGTTGTCCGTTAAAAAAAGAGGATGATTATTTATTTTTCTCGCCAATTCATCAATCGTTAAATTTCAATTCTCGAAAAACGATCGCCAAATTGATATTCCTAGAAAATGGGGGAAAGAAAGGAAGAAAAGAAGAAGCCTGGCGAGTACGACCGATTCATTGTTGCCACACTTGAAGATACGCCGGTATTTTCAGTCATCGACTCGAATTGGACATCGCCCGACGGCCATTCTTTGTCGTTCTTTATCGGCAAAGCTTTGACTCGCCGATACGAAGATGATTTTCGGAAAATGACCTATCCAATCAAGACTGAGGAAGGCCTGAAGGCCATTCGCTTGTTCACGCGGGTTGAGAAAGGTACTTATTCATGAAATAGCTACTCGATCTTTAAGGATGCAAAAGATATTTGCCGATTCATCTCTAATGAACGCACTTTTTCAGATGTTGAGGATTTTCGCGTCATGGCTACTTTAAAGACCCTGAACAATGAAATTGGATCATTTCATGAGGAGGACCGCCTATCGGGATACAATGGAATGGTCTGGTCCTGGTTTGGAAAGTACATGGCTGCATTCCACTACGAGAGGAGAGCTTCGGACGGCTCATGGAATTGGACTCCTTGGAGTGTTCAGACTAGATCTGGACTACAATCACTGCAAGGAAGTAAGTCAGCCTTGCTGACGGACTCGGAGGCCTACAAGAGTTCCGACTTTGAGGTCGCTGTTACCCAAGGATCGGTGAAAGCTGGAACCAAGAGAAAAGGTCAACAGCTTATTGAGACACCAGCCAAAAAGCTGGCTCAATCAGCTGCCAATTTGGATAAGGAGTTGATGCCTCCGCCACCAGTGGCTAAGTCAGCATCTACAACTGAGACTGAAGTACCTTCAACGTCACTTGAGAGATCGACATCTGAAGTTGTTGAACTCGACCTTGACACATCCTTTGCTGAAATGATTGCCAGGGCAAAAGTCCAAACCTCTACCACTCAACCCTCAAGAGGAGTCGATGAGAAGGAGGTTTCTACGGCCACATCAACTGCTCCCTCGACTTCTACTGTAACGTCGAACATTCTTAGCGGCTCCCAAAACATCACGTTTATGGCTACTGGAAATGAAGATGAGCAATCAGCCGATGTATTGAATTACACGTTCAACCCTGTTGCTGGCGGGTCGACAGCAAGCTCGTCTGCTCCATCTTCAGCCCGTACGCCCATTGCTCCTGCAGTGGATGTTGCTGAGGAGTATTATGTGGTACTATTGCAATATTTGCTCGACATTAAGCATGCTTTAACATATTTCTTTATCCTTTAAGGACATCTCTGACCCCAACAACCTGACCATCGTCAATAAGGCGTACTTTGACCAGGCGCTCAATAAGCTTTTCGAAGACATAAAAGCTCATGTCTCAAGTGAGATTCAAGAGCTCCGCGAGGAGATGATCAAGGATAAGAGTGCGATGTCCAAGAAATTGGACAATAAGTTTGCATCAGTATTGGTAAGTCCTACTTTTCCAATGTAAATCTAATTACAAATCAAATGCTTGCCTAACTATTGTAACATGCAAACCACATCCACCATTACGTGTCAACTTTTCAGGAAGTTAAGAAGCAAATGAAGGAAATGAACGTCAAACTTGGAGACGTCTCTCACCAGTCGGCGAGCCCATCTAAGAACATGCGTGGCAATCTCGATTTAAGAGCAAAGTCAAGGCTGATTTTGTTCCGCTGCCTCCCCTTCAACTTCATGGGTCAAGCTTGTGATGTGTATTTTGCATGTCACTTCGTACAGGTATGAAATATTTAAATTGATACAACCTAATTATTGCAAGATTTACGTGCTTCTTAACATATGCATTATCATTACAAACATTTGTCATTTTGTCATATAGGAACAAGTGTCCTCGTTCATCTTCCCTCACCTTAGAGGCTTGCCATTGAATAAGGTTTACAATACCATGGGGAAGACGTGCATGAATACTCTGTTCACAACACTAGCCAGGGCACATCTTATCTTTGGGAAAATTGCTAAGTAAGGAGCTTTATTAAGTCTCATAACTATTTATCTAAATAATTGATTACTGCATTGCAGCTCATTGAAGGGACTTCGCTTCAACAAGCGCCCCATCCCAGATGGCGTGCATAGCATTATGGACGACTATCTTGTGCCGGCAATAGATGACATGTATAAGATCACGGGATCATCTGAAGGCCGCCATCCCTATGACATTCAAAGTTATATCTCGACCCTTCTTGGAACGGACAGAGGAAGCATGCTCTACTGCGCCGCCAACAACACCATCAGCCTTCAACAAGCAGCAGAGGTTGTCACCAACTCTGACTTTGAGTTTTATCAACATAATAAGCACATGCTGCCGCCAAAAGTTGTTGTTCCTGACTACGACGCACACTTGGCAGTGCAAATCAAGCGAGGAGAACAGAAAGGCCACGACTACTCAAAAAACAACATGTCGGCATTGCCAGAAAAAGCTGTCTCAAAGACTTGTCTCAAAAGTGCAAGTTTGAAATCTTGGACGTCAAAGAGATCCTTCGTCACATCATTGCAGCTGCTCACCTTATGGATCAGGATTGGAGGAACCTAACCTTCGATTACGTGGCTTAAGTACCTATGGTAATATTATCACAATAACTACTAGCTGGCTAGCTCGTACCTATCATAGCATCATGTTTCTTACTTATAGCTACCACACATCTACCGAGAGGTTGTTGCTGAGGTGACGGATATCAACGTGTTGATCAAAAGGTTCTCAGCTGATGCTGTTGCGTATTTGCCTGAAGTTTACATTGACGCCCCAAGAGCAAGTGCCAATCCTATGCGCAGAAGCTCTGGAAACGTCATCAAGAGAAACTTGAAGAAAAGCTTTGACACATTGACTGGTGAAGCTGATGACTTAGCCAAACCTGGTCCTTCTACCAAGCAGGTATGCACTTATTCTGCATTCAACTTTGACGTTTAGTAGATTGCTCATGCTTATTCCTACATACAGCAGGTGCCTCCACAAGTGGACCTACGTGACTCAGACTACGAGGATGATGACGAGGCAGCCGCCGAAGCCTTGCAACCGCCGCCAGTGAGTCCACCTAAACCTTCTTTATCATTTCAATCACTTTTACCTACCTTTATTCCTTTTGCCAAATTATCTCGATCAACTCTTATCCAAAGTGCGTTAGATAACTTTGACACATCTTCTCTCTAGGTTGCCCTTGACCCTTCCAAAAGCCTGCCTCCTGGATACATCACTGATTCTGATTCTGGTTCTGATGGCAACAACAAGTAGATATCAACCAGACAATGCATGAACTGACAGGACAGCCACAGATTGAATGAATTCATGCCTTTCAATCAGTCAAGCAACTGCGACGTCAAAGACAGAAGAAACATTCCAGTGAAAATGACATTTATTATTATGATATCTTAGTTAACTTGATTTCAAGATAATAACAACTAGCTAGTATAATAAAAACATCACATAGTCACCTTAACACATAAGCTGCTAAAGGCCTATCAAGGTCGCACTGGGACGAAAAAAGGCCGCTGCAAGAAATGACTGCCGTGGCATCGTCTCATAGTTTCCGCCTAAAGAAAAAAGATTACTATTGACATCTCATTTTTCTTATCTTGATATTGCCAGACCTATGCAATGTCTATTAGATGATATTTTTTGCTACAAGACATGCCAACAACTAAACCATTCATCTCCTAGAAATCTTACATAGATCTGGAGATAAATAAGTAATAATTTAATTGATCCTAACTACTATGAATCTTAAATTCATCTCCTAGTTTGGCAAATAGTAGGCGATATTAGGCGAGATTTGTATCAATAATTATCTCCAGATTTAGTACTTTTTTTTGTTTCAAAAAATCGAATTTTGGTTTGTGGGGATATATTTGCGTGAAGCAACAACGCACATATGAACTCTGCATTAATGTTGACTGTAGCGCGCGTCTATAAACCTGAGTTAGCACAGCACTTTTTCTTAAGGTTGCTCTGTGGACTCTTTTCATTGGGCCGATGAACTTATTACAAAGCATATTTGTGAAACTGCAGCCTTACATTCTGAGCAACGCGAGACCAAAGTAGTAGGGGTCTTCGCAATATTTAATTATGGGGGCAAAGTACCAAATTTTGGTGGCCTTTGGCATTACCACAAATATCCTAGGAGGCCTCTGCCAGGTGGACATTCACGAGAAGTCCAAGGATGGCTTCATTAGGGTAAAAGCAGACGAGTCTGCCGGCACCAAGGAGATTTACACATCGATGCACCAACTCATTAATTTTTTCGAAGAAGAAAAGGCATACGTGGAGGACATCAAGGCACTCATTGACAAAAAGCTGGTGTCGCAAGCGGCCGTCTCAGGTACAGAGCATAATTAAGATATCCTGGCATAAATGATCATTTTATTTCACTAAAGGCCTTGGCAGCTACTTGGGATCCTATGATGACATGATTGGAGGCCAAGAAGAGGATGAGACATTTTTGTACAATCCCATCAATGTGTACAACTTGATCAGGCACGTGGCAGTTGGTTGGGGCATCGTGGAGAATACGCTGAACGAGGAGAAGAAATACAAGAAGGGCCAGCTGCCCAAACGAGTGAGGAGGGTTTTGGCCCGGTCCAAAAAGGCCCACATTCCAGGATCCGAGGACTTGGATGGCATTGCTGTTGGCCTGGTCAGATTGCACGATTACTACAAATTCAACACCACGAGGTAATAAACGCAAGTGTTCCTTTTTTTCATTGCTGAAATGTGATTGTTGTCCTCGATCTTGCCAGCTTCGTGCAGGAGGGAGTGATTGAATATGGTGATTACAAGTACGAATCCAATGGAGATCTCACTGTGTGGGATGCCTTCAAAATTGGAGTCAAGGGCGCCAACACTCTGCTCCTGGGCTCCGGCTTGGATATCATGTTGAACGCTTTTGAAAAGGCCAAAACGGACGGGGTGTCGGTGCCTCCTTTTGTCGAGGCTTTGGACATGAAAGTCTTGAGGAATCTCATCAAAACGGCCAAGACCGTTCACGACCAAAAGCTGGATCGATGGGGACCCAGAACGCCCCAACATTCAGGTAAGCTTTCAAAGTTGATGGCCGAAAAACATAATTCAACTTTTGAGCATTCGAACAGTGAACCCTGTGCCCTTTGACAAGAGGCTGGCCAAGAAGAAGAAGTTCCAGCAAGTCAAATCTCTGCCAGTCAAGCTCAATGACGAGTCCATCATTGGAACCGGAGTGGAAAAGGAGCAATATATCCAATTATGCAGAGGAATCGACCTGAGGCCTCCATCTGTTACCAAGGACCTGATTTGCAAGTACGAAGTGGGACACAGTGCGTACTACAGATACGGGCCACGCAAAGTTGAAATTGTCAGCTACAATCCCTACATTGCTGTCATGCATGAGTTCATCACTCCAGGTAGAGCAGAAAAGCCAATTTCTATAAGCGATGAACTATTTTAATAGATTAATAGATTAAAATCTTGGAATCTTTTTTCGTTCAAGGTGAGATCAAAGAAATGCTGGAAATTGCTGCGCCCAAGTTGAGGAGGTCATCCATGGTTGGCAGCAAGTATAATGGGTCCATGGACGATTACAGAGTTTCAGAGCAAACTTGGATCAACGAAGAAATGAGCCCACAAGGAGCTGGTCGACTCACGACGAGGATCGAGAACTTTGTGGGGCTCAAGGCTTACTCGACGTTGGATGCCGAATTGTACCAAGTGGCCAATTACGGCATTGCTGGCCAATACGATGTGCACTATGACCAGGTGTTGATGGGCAACGACGCAGCTGGCAACATCCAGAGACGTGAAGTTTTCAACAGGTTTGCAGGAGATCGAATGGCAACCGTAAGTTACATGGGACTCTAAATTGAAAAATACTATTCTGGACACTACTTGAGTTACGTTTAGATCATGGGATACTTGAGCGACGTCCAATTGGGAGGCCACACAGTGTTCCCCACCGTGGGAGCCTATGTCAGGCCGCAAAAAGGGTCCATGGTCATATGGTGGAACATGGACAAAGCTGGAGGCTACGATTGGAGGACACGGCACGGAGGCTGCCCAGTCATGGTTGGCAGCAAATGGATCACCAACAAGTGGGTCCGCATCAATTCCCAAATGTTCCACCGACCTTGCCCAAAATACACCTCCAGGCAGCTCAGACAATTCAGAAGCCAGCACAAGCTCCGCAGAGGAGAATGCTTCACAGAGCCTTAATTGTCATCGTATACATTTCACACATCACAGGCATAAATGGTTGGTTTTTTAAATCCCCTAGAAACTGTCAAAATAAAGGCCACACATGGCTTCTTGTATGGCTCGTAAAGCACCGATTGATTCGACATATCCTGCCGCCTTCTCAAACTCTTCCGCTGGCCGAATGTGCTTGTTGAAGGCATTTTTGACCACTGCTATCTCATTCAACGGCGGCTGAGGACCCTCAAACGTCAAGAGCAGGTCTTGGTACACAAAAGGCTTGGCCTCCAGGATCGGCCGGGCGTGCACAATGTAGTCTTTTTTGGCCAGAGTGAAATCTGCGGCCGAGGTGAACTTTGCTTTTTGATGCTCCTCTATCACTGATTTGGCATCAACGTTAGAAAACATCAGGTCGTCGATGAGCTTCTCCTTGTTCTTCATCTTGGCTGTCTTTGCTTCGGAATCAACTAAGGCGTCTTCAGCCTTCCTCTTTGCCTCCACTCTTTTCTCGTTGGCAATGATGTCTTCGAGCTCGAGCTTCTCGGTGGAAATTCTGTTCCTGTTTTTGCTGATGAAATCCTTGTTGGCATCTTTGTAGTCCTGAATTTGCCTCTTGGTCTCCTCGATATCTATGTTGTTTGACAGGTTGTAAATGATGTCTTCGATCATCTCCAGGTAATCATTGAATTCGTACAATGAGTTGAAGTCTTCGCGCGTTTTGCAAAAGTCCCGCAAAATTCGCCTTCGAATTTCCACCTCTTTATCGATGAAAGCATCTTCGAACAGTTGTAACTTGAAGTTGCCTCGCCTCAGTGGAATTTCACACTCTGGACACGCTCCAGAGCCTGGGAATTTGTCGTTATTAAGTATTTGGTTCTTATCTTTGAGGCCTTCTTCTTACCTTTTGCAAAGAGAGTTTCCACGCAACTTCTGCACAATCCATGGCCACAGACGTTGACCAGCAATTCCATAGACGGATTGCGATATTTGGTCGTTTTGCATACTGGACACTCGAAATCCATTTTGATATCTGACTTTCAAGTTCCGACTTGCAAGATACTTTTTGTTATTGTTTACTTTTCCATCAGGACGAGTGCTGTGCAATGTAAGGAATATTCCCATTGGATGTGAAGTATGCTGCCAAATGATCATTTTTGAAGAGAAAAAGCCGCTGGTTGCAAACAATCGATGATATTAGGGTAAGTTTCCTTTAAGAACCCAATATGAGCAAAGTGAATGAAAAATAATGTGCCTCACATTTAGCAGCACAGTGCTCAAATCCATGATTTTTTCACAGAGTTATCAAATGCTTCAACGAAAACACACAGCTATTAAGAATCAGTAAAAGACTGTTTTTGACACAAATTGGCTACAATTGGTAGGGGTCACTGGAAAAGTCTTTTGGAGGCAAGCAAAACGTAAACAAGGTCGGGAGTCGGAAGACGCTTAGTTTGTTCGCGGTGGTGATGCGTGCGTAACAGCAACAAAGCAAAATGAAGATCGTGTTTGACGACACCAGGAGCATCCTCAAAGAGCTCGTCGGGCTCTACATGTCTCTGCCGGATGACCTGAGGACGTCCAGCGAGTTAATTCCGGCATCGGAGCTCATTTTTGAGGCCACTGAGTAAGTCATCACTTTCCGTCAAATTATTATGTGCGTGGCCATTTCGCGGATTTTGTGCTTCTTGTTGTTGCTACAAAAAATCAGTTGTCATTTGGCGGATTTTGAAACCAAAGCTGTAGCAATATTTACCTTAGGAGTTTGCGTCAATCGACGCAATTTTGTTACAAGAATAATGGAGCTCTATGTCCATACTGGCTTTTACCGGTTTAGGCAGTGCTAATAAAAGCCCCTTAATATTATGCCGAGGAAGAATGCTGTCAATGGGTTCTGTCAATGTTTTTGATGTGGGATGAAAAATGCTGAATTGTTTTTCGTAGGTTCATCAATTTTTTGAAAGACAAAATGGGGCTGAGACCAGGGAAATCAGTGGTTAATAAAGTGCTGGATGACCCTTGGAGCGTGCATGGAAATGTCACCAAGACCAAAGGAACACAAACTGCCTTGAACGTTATTCCTAACCGGCAAAACACGATTGTCAACCAAATTCCTCCCACGAGAATCAGCTTGGCCCAGCCCAAGATCATCCATACGGTCACTCCGGACGGCCGGGACACGATCAAAACAGTGATGCCAAAGTCAGTTGACAGCAGCGTTGGCACTCATTTCTTGGCTTCTCCCACCATAATGAGTGTCAATGGAGGCCCTCGCACTGTCACAACAACCAATGCTTCTGGCCCTCAAAAACCAATCACAATCATGGCCAAGGATCCAAACACAGGTATCATGAAGCCGGTGACCCTTTATCCGAAAAATACATTTACCAACGCCGCTGGCGTCACCACGATACAGTTAGGACCTAACCCGAGCAACATAAGGTAAGACCATTGCAATATTAAAATGTGCATCAGTGATAATCTCTCTTGTGCGTAGGCTGGCCTCAACAGCTTCATCTGGACTCACAGCCGTAGGTAGTGCTGGAAAGCCAATTGTGATTGGGGCTGGTGGGGTAAGAATGCCTGTCATGGTTCGAGCTCCTGGCGTGGCTGGTCCCAAAGTAGCCGCTGTTGAGGAGCACGGTGTCATCTGCAAGGAAGGCTGCACTTGTCCCCTTATGAACGGAGCAACGATCAATGAAAAGATGCAAAACAAGCTGTGGATGTACTTGAAAAGTTGCTTGAAGATTCAGCCCAAAGACGCCGAGACACTGTTGACCTACAGCTGGATTCAAGAGGACATTTTCATGAATCTTCTGCTGAACTTGCCCCGCGTCGCATTCTTCAAGTTGTGCAGAGTCGTGAATTTTGCCCTCGCCAACAACTATTCAGGTAAGCTGATTGATATAAATATGCTGACTTTTGGTTGCCTAAAAGTAGCACATTTTAGGAGAGAAGAAGCACTGCGTGCTGATAAAAAAGCGCTGCAAGAATCTGATTGACGGAATGCTTTTCATCAAGGGTCAAAACTACGCATTGCCCACTGTTCTTGTCAAGATGTTCCGAGAAGGCTACGACACCAAGCCTCTGAGCTCCTTGGTCTTGGAAAGTCTCACTGATTGTGAGATGACAAATGATGCGCTGATGCGTAAAAACTATCTGTGTATTAACCCGTTCCACTTTGGGTATGAAACGCCGGCCCCTGCCACAGATCCGACGCAAAACCACCTTTGTCGAAAGCACATGAGGCTGCAATCCTTGGCCTCGACTCTGCAGCCCATTTGCAAAGTTTGCAGGAAGGTGCAAACTGAAGAGGATCTCACCGATGGGTTCTTCAACGTGAAAAAGACCTCAACTGGCGAGCTAACGACAACAAAGGCCGCAGCCTCCAATTCGGTGAAGGTCAAGACGGAGGTTGTGGAAAAGGAGACCAACGAAGAAGTGTCCATCGAGGAGCTGGACCGAGATTTCCAGGGAATGCTTGACAGCATTGAAGATCAGGTCAAGGACGAGCTCGAGGAAGTGCTTGACATTCAGGAGGACGAGGAGGACAACAAGGCCAACTTGAGGCTGGACGTAGGTCCAGCTGCCAATGCGAACAAAAGACCGCTCGAAGATTCCACCAACCAGACTCCTGTGGCGAAAAAGCTCAAGACTTACGTGCGCGAAAAGAGGCCCAGTAATGCCAACTTCCAATGTTGGCAATGCCTCAGCTGGTTCGTCGAGAAAGTTGAGCTCAAGACCCACTCTTGTCTGAACAGCTTGAAGATCACGGGTGGCCACATATTCACGTGTCATTTCTGTGCCACGTGCTCAGACGATTTGGAGAAGCTGCGGCCTCATGTGCAGCAGTGCAAAAAGTTCAACTTGGCACCGCTCAAATGCTTCATGAAATTCGAGTCTGTTATCACGTCCACTTTTGGATCGGCCAAAGAAAGCTCCAGGTCGACGCGAGCAAAGAAGAGCGACCAGCCTTCCAAGTGTGCCTCGTGTGGCATCGTTTTCCCCTCCAAATCTGAGCTGACGTTGCACAACTCAAAGCCCAAGTGCAAGAGCGTTAAATGCGAGAAGTGTGACAAGAACTTTGCCAATGATCGAACCTTGGAAAAGCATGCATGCAACAGCGATGACTTGAATGAATCCAGCAACGCCGACGACACTCGAGTGGATCAGGACATCAAAGTCATCAAGTTGGATAGGAACAAGATCAATCACCAGGTAATTTAATCAAAAATATTGCAACAGCAAGACGTGAACTAACTGAAAATTAACTCCTTCTGTAGCCGGTCAAATGCTTCGAATGTGGAAATATGCTACAGTCATATGAACTTTTGAAAGCCCATCAAACTGTGTTGAACCACTGCGGCACCTGCATCTCACCCTTCAAAACCACGTGCGAACTTTTGCGTCACACTTGTCCCGGTCACCTGTCACCAAAGGTGGATAAGAGGGTTCGCATCAAGACCGAACCAGGGCTGTCATCAGATGCTGCGTCAATGAGCCCTGTTGTGGTCTTGAAGAATATCAGCGACTCAAGCATCCCTGCGATTGTAGATGACGAAGACGCTCCTTTGGGGTTGTCTCGCAAAAAGTCCAAATGAAATTATATTGATTCTGATTCTGAATGGACAACGACCACATTTAATGATTGAAATATAATTTAGCTACTAGTAAATGCTGATCAGTGCATCGACAACTGCATCTAATGATTGAAATACAATTTAGCTACGAGTAGTTGCAGAACATCGCCCAGTTGATTGAAGGACACGCCCAGGAAAAAGCCAACATATCCTCCAATTTCTGCAACAAGCGACAGCCCGCTGTAAGCATATTGGCTTGTCGTAACTGTCACGGCTTCTGGATATTCAATTGTCAGTGTGCTCCCTCCTGCATAGTTCAAAGTGGTAATTGGCTTAATAGTCAGAGAAGAGCATGGGCGGTAGCAATTCTGGCTGATTTTCTTGTTGTTCCTTATTTTCTTGTAGAAGTACTCACTTGCCAGTTGACCTTGGGTAGCATTGGTGCAAGTGTTAGTGGCATTCTCTGTAAAAGGCGTTTTGCACCCAAAAATGCTCTCTAATTCTGCGTCCAGTTCACCGAGGTTGCAGTCGTCATAGTCGTAGCTGTCACCAGGCTCGCACTTTTCTCCCAAATAATCAAGTAGGTGGAATGCATCGAGGCTTATTTTAAGGTGCTGTTTAATTCCCAAGATTGCATCCGTTTGTATATAGCCAACGGAGGATGGAGGTGAGCGCCAAATTCCGGCAGAGTGAATGAATATTGTAGCATTCTGCTTATATGCAATACCAATCTTTATAATTCCAAATTCCAGAGCATTTTTAGGGTGCTTCAAAGTGAAGCACCGTCCAAAATGAGGCGTCATAGAGCTCGTCCAATTTAACACGTTAACAGCATAATGCTGGACCACATCATCATCAAAAGTGTACACTATCTCGGACACTATTTCTGTTAATGGGATCATCATCATTTCATGCAAGACATGCGGGTCTGTGCAATTTCCCGCCCAATTTCCTCTTATTGAGTAATCATTCCTACAATGATAGTTTAATGATGATTTGCCTATTTATGAATACTAAACACTTTTTATAGGATTCCTAAGAGAGTTGTTAAAAAATCTAAAATATGGCACACTTAGTTAATATGCTGTATATATTGAGAATTACGTTGAAATTCCACAACCAGCCAAAATGTCTGGTCGCAAGTAAGCAGCATAAGACGGACATATTGAAATTTCAGGACTTATTTGATCCCTGGGCCTTTCGATCGAAATTTTTGTAACTTGCGGGTGCAGAAAGAACTTTTCGATGCAATTCCAGCCCTGAAACAATACAAACCCCAAGCAAACTATGAAAACACAGAAAGGTACAACCTTCCCAGCAGAACTTTTCATTGTACTGGCTTCAATTATTTAGCTTTGTTTGAATTAAGGGAGTAGCTAAGTTAACGTGCCTCACTAGATTGACAGTTCATCTAGACTTCGTCAGCCACTCCTTAAATGTTCTGAAAGCTTACAATTTCTTAAATTCCAGCTCATAACTGGATTCTTTTCCAAACTTGGTACACAAAAGAAATTGAGACGAGAGTTGAGCCTTTTTGAAAAACTATATATATATGGTATATATCTAAGTTAAGCCTCAAATCAATATGTTCATTTCTTGAATGCTGCACAATAAATGCACATGAAATCAAGTCGCACTTTCGTTCACTTCCTCTTCTCTTTTCTCGAGAGTCTTCTTCACTTCCTCTGCTTTTACTAAGCCAGCCTTAAATGCTTCATCTTTGAGCCGCAAACACTCTTGATACTTCTCAATGGCCAGTGCTCTTTTCTTCTCATGAAATTCTTTTTCAGCCAAACATTCCTTCTCGTAATCAGCCAAGTAGGCTTGAGCTTCCTTCCTGAAATCTTCCAACTCTATTTCGGCCACAACTTTATCTTTGAGAGCTTCTTCTAATTGGACTTGTCGGTTACCTTGCTCTCTTCCCATCTTGGTCTGCCTTTTCAATAACGAGTCCATTTCGTCCTTGATGGCTTTGATCTTGGCCACAAACCTGCTCTCTTCACTTTTGATCTCCTCCAAGACTTGAGCTTTCTGCTTTCTCAATTTAGCCTCTTCCTCAACTGCCAATTGTTCCTCACTGACTTTCACCTCAATCTCGCGCTTGGTGAGCTTCAAGTTTTGCCTCAAATCCTTGAGGCTCTTCTCCCCTGAAGACAGCTCCTCCTTCTTGGCCACAAAAAGCTGGTGCAGTTTATTCGCCACCATTTGGTCGTTGGCTTCCGAGTTCAAGAATGCCATATCCCGAAGCTCGCGGGACACTTCTTGGTCCGAGAGGTCAATGAGCTTATGGCCAAACTGGCTCTTCTTCTTGTCAAGGTTGGCTATTAGGCTGGCAGTATTGTTCTCGATTTTCCACTTGATGTTTTCAGCCTCTGAAAGCTCGGCCTTTCTGTCTTCAAGCCGCCTCTTAATGGACATGATCATTTCTTCGAAGCGTAGAGTGGAATCTCTCGGATTAATCCCTTTGCTGCGGCAAATGTCCTCCAATTTCTCCATTTGAGCCTGTAGTTGCGCAAGCTTATGCTTCAGTGCTTCGATGGCCTCATGAGTAGCGGTCAACTCGGATTTCTTAGCCTTCAAACCCTGACGCTGCTGCTCGTAAAAGTCATCGAGACTTTTGATGTCAGCGAGAACTTCACCGTGTAGCTTTGTCAGCTTTTGCACTTCGCCGGAATCTAGCTTGAGCACTTCATTCTCCTTCTCAAGCTTCTCCAAGGTGAGCTCCAGCTGTTCCATGGTTTCAACTTTGATGCCGTGCGAGTCCATCAACTCCCAAAAGAGGTTGTTGAACTCATCGGAGAACTCGTCACGCCCAGCGTTGTACTCCTGATAGCAGGTGAGGAAGAAGTCGTGCTCGATCTCCGAAATGGACTTCTTGTCATCGTCACCCATCGAGAAGCCATCGTTGTTGGGAAAGTTGATGACTTTGGAATTAGTGTAGCAATAGTCAGTGAGCTTGGACAGTGTAAGAAGGAAATGCAGCACACCCACCACGGTTCCCCATGAGGGTCCGCCCAACGTTTGGAAGTGCGAACTGGACAAGTTGCTCGGGTAATCGAGCTGTTTCATCAATTCGGGAATCACTTTTTGCAGAGGCTTCTCGCGCTGTTCTGGCAATTTGTAGCCAGGATTAAGAAAGCCATAGAGATATTCAAATATTGACCTGTCAATTGAAAAAGGCCAGTTTAGAAGGCTTAGAAGGAGTTAATTAGCAGAGAACTCACCTGAAGTTGGACGTGGTGATGTGCTCAAAATCCTTGATGGACAAATTAGGAAACTGCTCAGTGCAAAACGAGACAAGGTCGCGGATCACCGTTCGCTGCCATTCTCGGTCATTGAGCGGTCGAGAATCTTTGGCATGACTCACTTGGCCTCCGTGAATCGAGGATCGTTTCCCCGTTGATTGTGGCATGTTGATCGATAGTTTGGATAAGGGCTGTCGCGATGACGGCGTGGCAGATGAGGAACGAGGGGTCTTGAAAGCACTGCCCATAACACCGAGAGCAGCGGACGAGACACTACGATCAAACATTGGAAATTTGTCAAAATTGTCAAAATGAAAATCTTACCGCAGGTGCGGCGGCTCCATTGACGAAGGCCTTTTGGAGCTGGTCGATGAGGTCCTCGGTTGAGGAAGCCTCGATCGCCGAGCTGCAGACCCGCCCGGGGCAGCAGGTGCTGCCGTGGACAGCCTTTGCGGCTTGAGGCTCGTATGAACCTTTCCCATTGATTTGCGGTTCATTCTGAAATCCTTTCGTTCGTTCACACCTTTATTTTGCGCCAACCACGATTTCGTTGCCTAGTCAAGTTAGATTTGGCAGCTTTTTACGCGGGACGTTTCATTTTTGAAATGATGATTATTCAAAAACATCAAGGATCGAATTTTACCTCGAGCCACGCATAAATTCGCACAAGTTGAACAAATAGCCAGTTGTTGATGACAAAATCTTGCATTATTTATTTTCATAATATTTTGAAGATCATCGCTTACGTGTAGTAAAGAGTTCTGGCTGGAATATTTGAACTTTGAGAAACAATTGTTGTGATGATTGCCTTAAAAATGTGACACTGCTTCCTCACATATTTTGGCGCATAATTTGATTTGACCCGAATTGCACCTTCGTTGCTCACTTCAACCAAAACCCAAATCTGCGCCCGAATACTTGCTTCGCAATTCTCATGTCTTAAAGCGAGATCTAGGGTTGTGCTTCCATTGAGTTTAGTCATATCGGACAAATCATCCAGGATTGCTCCCCGCCTTGGACACCTAGCATGGAAGCTAACTTGCACGACTTGTCCGCTTTTGGCACGGTACATTGGGTGACACTTGACAAAGCTGTTAATACGACTTTTTTGAACTTGACGGCGCGAAATTTTGAATTTTTATATATTAAACAAATATATTAAAATTTAATTCTTTGCTCTTGTATTTTAAGCCTGTTTAATTAACAAAGTGGGTACAAAAAAAGAAAAACTAGATTTAGGAGTCCACAATGTGGACAGCAGGGAGCGGGCGTTTTAAAAGTTCTTACCTTGGCTTAAAGCGCTCCATAGGCTAATATTCGTACTTTAATTCAGTACCAAAATGCCATTGAAGCAAAGATCAAAATGAGCAAATATCTGTAGGCCAGTTTAGCACTATTTGAGCCATTCATCTCTACAAAGTCAATAGCTTTGCTATGTAGTTATGGGGGGCAATCACTTCTCCCCGGCTCCATTAAAAAAAATTAAGATGTCCATTTGAAAAGTACACAGAATTGGCCGTTTTTTGGTAGGTGGTCGGAAAAGGGCAGTTGTAGTTTTTAAAATAGTCTGAAAATTGTTGTAAAATTGTGTGTGAAAACGGCCTCTTGTAAGTCTCTAAATTATACCAGAGACTTAGATTATACCAAATGAGCAGTTTTCATTGCTAGGAAATTTTCCCAAAAAAGAAGCTGAAAGTTGGTGGCAAAATGAGAATTTGGCGATTTGGCAGAATTTTTCATGCACGTGAAAACAGCTTTTTGAACCTCTGTGCACCCCAAGAAGACTACTTTTTATATTTAGAATTCAGTTAACAATTTTACCTGTCAACTGGACTTTGCTACAAAGAGGTCAACTCGCATTCAGTACGCTACTTGTCACCCGGTAACTTCTATTGATAAGATCAATTTTCATTGGTCCTTAATTCTCTAATCTGATTGGTTCCGTCAATTTTTGCCTTTTGACCGTGTCAGAATGATTTGTGGGAGCCGGCGCGCTACGCGCGCCCGCTCCCAAAAGTTATCCCTGGGCAAGCTGGGGCCCGAGGGCAAAACCCTTTGGTACAGTGACTATATCCTAGGCCGGGGTAGACCTTCCAAATGGCCCTAAACATATTTTCAGAAAGCTCTTGGGTCTTCTGAATGGATTCTTCAAGGAGTCAGTCAGTGGCCCTTAATAAAAAGCAATTATGATTTTTGAGCCACTGTGCCCACGAAAGGCTCATATCATTAGTCTCTTGCTTAGAGGCAGAGACTTAGTAATCTAAGTCTCTGGATTAGAGACCTCTGCTTAGAGGTATGTTTTACGTCATTGGCCTCTTATTTTGAGAGCCAGGTAATACCATGAAATAAAAGGCCGCAGTCCATCAGTGGAAGCGCTAGGATGAAGATTCTTTTAGAGGCCTCATCATGTGTGCAGTCTTTGGACACTACCCAATCTTGTATAGCCATTTTGATGTGGCTCCTGATTCAAATTCCTGGTAACTTTATGCAATTTGGGCTGATAATGTTAGAAAAGTATGGTTGGGATCCCTTGAAACGGAGAATCACTGATCAGGTTACTTATTTAGTCTGTAAAATAGAAGAAAGTAATGCGGCAACATTTTTTTTCATGCAGCTCTACTCAAGTGGATTTAGTACTGTAATTCTTGCGAATCTGAGCGTAGCCAACATAACTATGTTGAGAGCATTAGGGTTCATCAATGTGGGCTTCACTTTGGCCTTTTTTCTTTCTTCTATGATTAGCTTTGTTCTAGTCATTTTGGCCATGATCATCATTGAAACTGTCATTTTGAGGTACTTAATCGAGTTTGTGTGGAAACGAGTACTTCCAATCAATGACGCGTACTTTGTCCGCTTCTTCACTACTGTGAATATTCTTGCTGGAGTTCTAGTTAGCTTAACCAGATTTGGCACCGGAGAAACGGCAGAAACACTGTCTAGGTTTCAGGGAATACACCCAGCCATGCAGTATTCATCACCTGTACTGATGCTCAAGTAAGTAATTGGTATTTGCTTGCAACGCTGAAAAAACATTTTAAGATGGCTTTCTTTTTTAGGATACCATTAATGCTGATGATGACTGCAATTATATTGATGGTTTTGTTGCATCTCCGAAAATGCATTCAGAAGCTGTGCATCATTATTTGGAAGAAGAAGTCATTAAGCGTAGAATTGAAGAATTCGGCACACAAAGTCTTCAATAACCACCATGCCAATCCAGAAGTAATTCATTACACTGCTGCTGTTGTATCAGGCTTACTCATGACCCTGCCTATTCTTCCCGTTTTATACCATTATACACAGTTGATGAGCTCTGACATACCCTGCCATGATCAAAATATGATTCTAGCAGATTTGCTTCCTCATTTTGCTATTTCCGTAGTCATCCCCAGCATCATTTACTGCAGCAATGCTGCACTTAGGAAATTTGTGAAATCGTTCCCTTACACTAATGTTTAGACTACGTAATTTGAAATACACAAATACTGACAATGCTAGCTTCCAAAATACTGTGATTTGTTATAGCAAACATAGGGCATTTTTCAAACAAACAGAGCAAGCATTCTCAAATGCTTCACAGATTTTTAACGGCAGCAATTTTGAGCTTAATCTTAATTCTAGGTTCGTAATCATCTCATTTTACTTCATAACCTAATGAATGGGAGAAATGTGATGATATCTTCAATAACCTAGGAATTTCAAAATTTCATAAGACGCAAATATTTTTTTGTAACTAAGCAAAAAAGTGTTCCGGTCGAAATGAGCAAGGATGGGTAGAATCCAAGGTATCTGGATAAAACCAGATTCGCAGCAGAAAAAAAGAGGCTAGAACGGGTTTTTTATGCTTCAAGTGACAGATTACCAGATAAGATCATAAGCGCATTTATTCATCGAAATAGTGAAAACCGTTTGCGCTTAGGCATAAGCCCCTTTTTATCCAATAGACCAAGTTCAATGTCGGAAAAATCCGGGAGCTCTTTTAGGTCACCTATGGCAGCCACAGATGGCTTGGAAGCGAGCATTTTGGCAGCTATCCTATTGATGTCAGCCACGGTGACTTCGTTAATTTTCTGAATGTACTTCTCGGGGTCTTCTCGTTTCCCCTGGGCCAAGACTTGCCTTGCAATGTCCTCAAAGATGACTGGACGGCTCTCAAGGTTCATGAGAAGCATAGACTTGAGCTGCGTTTTTGCTCGGTTGAATTCAACCTTGTCTATGTCCCGAGTAAGCATGGCCAGCTCGTGAACAATCACCTGGGCCATGCTGGCAAGTTGGGTTGGATGAGCAGAGGAATTGATGCAGAAGATGCCAGTGTCTGAATAGGCATGATTGAAGGCGGTTGCTGAGTACATCCAGTGGTACTTGTTCAAAACATGAGTGTACAGTCTGGTGTACATGCCTTTTCCTGGGCCTCCAGCTGAAAACGAGCCACCTCCACCCATGAGCATGTTTAACACGCAAAAAGGGATAAAGTCAGGGTGCTGGTGTGACACACTCTCCAAGCCTATAACAAGATGAGCCAATTCTGGCATGGGGGTTGGTCCTAGGCTGGCATTGGATAAGTCCTTGGGAATTGTGACGAGGCCTCCTGTGTATTGCGCTACTGATTTGTCCACGTGCACTTTCCCCCCAATGCTCTCATTATGCCACGTGGGTTTGGCATCGACAAAATATCTCTGAAAATATGGACATCATGAGAAAAAATCCACATTGAGTAGTAAGTAAGCTAGTAAAGCTACCTGAGCAAATTCGCAGAGCTGATCATGATCAACACCAACGCCTGCCAAAACCATTCGATCGGGAGAGTGATAGCTTTTCAGGTAGGTCATCAGAGTCTGCCTTTCGATGGAGTTGATATTTTCAGAGGGGCACATCTTAGGCAGCCCCAGAGTGTTCTTGCTGAACGCGGCAGCATGAATGGCCTCAACTAGCAACGGCTCCTGATCAGGCCTCAAGTTTGCATCTTCCAGCTCGTACTGAATAGCCATTCTTGATACCTCAAGCTCTTCTTCGTGGATCTTTGGCCTCAAGACGACCTCTCCAAGAATATCAACTGTCGCTTCCAGTCCTCGACTGTCAACTGAGGCTGCATACAAAAACGTGTCCCTCGTTGACTGACAGTCGCAAATTCCTCCATAGAGCTCAAGCTTCTTGAGAATTTCATCCTTATTTTCAAACTTTTGTGTGGCACCAAACGCTAGCTTCTCGAGGAAATGGGAAACGCCAGAAGGATAGGCGACTTCATAACGAGCCCCAGAATCGATGCACACGCCCACTGTGCAAAATTGTCCAAATTTCGGCTCGGAAGCAACTCTGAGGCCGTTTGACAACGTTGTCACTTGAGTTTTGGTCTCGAATTTCGGCTTTTCGAGATATTTTGCTTGCGGTAGATCGGGGAGAGGATCACTCAACGAAATTGTGGCTAACGCGGGCTTCACATACTTGTCTGAGCTGAGCGACCGTCTGACAAGTAGACTAGATCTCAATGCTTGCAAAGAGGAGCGTTTTGTCGCTTGGAAGGCCATTTTTCGGTCTGGCCTTCCTCACACCCAGATTATAATGCGTTGCAGATTGTAGAGGTGTATCGGGCTCAGGCCCGAGCCCGAAAGCCCGATACCAATTTCTGGCCCGAGCTAAATAAGACCCCAGCCCGAGCCCGACTCGGGCCGATTTACAGAAAGCCCGAAAAAGCCCGAAGTCATTTTCAAAAAGCCCGAAGTGGCCCGAATGACATTTTTTAAAAATTCAAAAACTTGTTCAAAATCAGAAAAACAATTGCTCCAGATTGTGAGCTTTAATATTGAGTTTGATTGTTAAGTATCCCTTCATTTGCATAACCTTCAGTAATTGATGAGAATTTCATAACAATAAAGTGATTTTTATTCAGATTTTTCCTGAAAAATTGTAGATTTTGTCTCGGCCCGAAAAGCCCGTAACATTTTTTGACTGGCCCGAAAAAGCCCGAAGCCTGAAAAAAAAGTTCAGGCCCGGCCCGACCCGACCCGAGTAATTTTTTAAAAGCCCGAGCCCGACCCGAGCCCGACATTTCTTGGCCCGATACACCTCTAGCAGATTGGTAAACAAAAAATCAAAACAAACCTCATGGTGTTTTGACGGAAAAACAATAATCGGCCTTCGCGCAACCTTTTAGCGAGAACAACTTTTTCGTTTATTCTAATGTGCACATTTATGGTTGGACTTGCAAATTTTGCAAATGGTAATGAAGCTTCGCAAATTGCTCCTGGAGTTGACGCTCTCGACTTGTCTGACGAGCCACATCATCCATGATGGATTGCAGCCTTTGAGGAATCGCTGCTTGCTCTTGACTGCTCAAAAACTTGAACGTGGACAGCTCGAGTTGAGCTTGCTCAATCTGATCGTTCACGTCCAAAATTTGCTTTGTCAAGCCCTGAGCCCTCGTCTGGTAGCCTCTGGTCAAGATCTTGAGCTTCTCCTCGATTTTGGCTGCACGCTTCGCTTCCCTCTTCATGTGGCCTCGATTCTGCTCAAGCCTCTTCTCCAAAGACTCTATGCGATCCTTCTTGCTCGCCAAATTTGCACGTGTGTACCTGCTTTGGCTGGGCAAAAAAAGCACTTGAGCAAGGCACTCCTCCCACACTTGAGTGTACGCCTCCAGAGACAAGTCACCGTGACCCATTCCCTGCTTGACAGTCTCAATTTCTGCCTGAAGCAGATCCCTGGCAGCGGCAATGTCTTCATCCTCAAACTTTTGATAGGGGTGCTTGTCCAAGTATGCTCTATGACTGGACTCGTTCAAAATGCTCCGATCTTCGGTGTTCTTCTTCTTCTTCGAGCCACCCTCGCCCATTTGAGCCGGAGTAGGCGTCTCAATGCAATCATGATGCATCATTACAATCATTTCTCTCTTGATCAGCTCCTCAGCCCGTTGTAGGTCTGTAAGAGGAGGATCAGAGTTCAAGGGGCGCAACACGGAATGGTTCATGTCAGTGGGCCTAGGTAGATCTCTTTGCACTGCTTGGCTTCGTCGCTTCAGCTCAGCCTCTCTGCGCTTGCGAAACTCCTCTGCAGTCTGGTTGTCAATATCTGCCTGATCCTCAACCCACTCCATACTCGAGGCCTCTTTGTTTTCATCATCCTCTTCAGCTTCAGGCACTACAATTTCAAAGTCGTTTTTGGGCTGGGGCAAGGAGGACAAGCCCATCTTGAGAGTTTCAGCCATTTCTCGCTGCTGAAACCTGTCCACTCCGTCCTCAAAGCTCCCCTCAGGATTGATGGCAAGCTTATCTCTGAGGGGAGTGGGCATGCCAGGGGTAATGCCACCCCTGACAGTGCTTGGCGTGAGGCCCATTTGACCCTCCTTGGTTCGGAACGGGGTGGTCAAAACAGTATTAGGCGTCCTCAAGGCGTGAGCACTGGGAGTCATTCCGGAGAAATCGCCACCATTCTCGTGCAACTCTGTGTTTTGCCCACCTTTGAGAGGAGTATCAGTGTTTGTCAAGGCCATTATGTTCTGAGCCTCCTGCAAAATCTTGTCCTGGGCAGCCATGGGGGTGCGAGGGGTCCTTAATGCTGAGCCAGGCGTGACTGCATAATTGGCAAGAAGAGTGTCAGAGGGCCTGGACTCTCCATCATCTGTAGCTGCTTCTCTGGCAGCCTCTGAAGCCTTGCCCAATTTCACAATCTGCTCCATTTCTTGATCATCAATTTGAGGCTGTGGTAGAACAAGTTTGCTCCTCTTCCTGGCAGGCTCATCATTGTTCAGCATTGCAGCTGGAACATTATTCTCTTTCCTCTCCTTGAGCTTCTCCTTATCCTTCTTGCGGTTACGCTGCTCTTCTTCATCCCTTCTTTTTTCATCGAGCTCATGTTGACGAACACTTCCGTACCTAGGACGAGGTGGGACAAACTCTTCGTTGGCAGTGTCATAGAAACCAGGAGCTGGCTTCTTCTCGAACGGAATCTCGGCATTGTAGTCGATTTGGCCCTTTTTGATCCTGAACAGCTTGACTCTGATGCCCGCTGCTCTCAGCTCACGCTTTTTCTGCAGAGTAGCCAACCTGCGAGCCTCTTCCAATTGCTTTTCCCTTGCCTTCCTCTTGGCTTTTTTGCCTTGAGTGTTGGCCAATCTTGCCCTAGCTTCAGACAACATTTCCAGCTCATCTTCATCCATGTCCACAGGGTCAGGTCGGGCAGGCTTGGTCTCAGGATTCGGATCAATTTCGCCCGGCTTGAGCTTTCGAGGATCATCTTGCCCACTTGCAACATCGCCACCTTCTTCTTTTTTCTGGGCTTGATCCAATAAATACTCATAGCGTTCGAGACATTGGGCAGCAGTTCTGCCTACAATCTTGTCAATTGTCCTCCATTGTGTAGGCATGAGTTTAGCCAAATGCAAAAGCTTTTCGTCCTCTTGCCGGGACCATTCTGTTTTCTTGATAGATGGATCCAGCCACTCAAACCAACGAGCTAAAAAATTATTTATGAAAGGTCCTCAAGGTAGTAAAAAATGTTGTCTTACCTTTGCATTGTTTGGCCGATTTCCTGTGGAGCAGTGAGGCGATTCGAGACCACTGATTTTTGCCATATTTCATCACCGCAGCTTTGAGAATTTCATCTTCGGTGTTTCGCCAAACACCACCCTTGATCATTACTCGGGGCATTTTGATTTGATTTGTGAACCACCAGTATTCAAAGAGCTAAACGTTTCCTAGTCAAATTTGTCGGCCATCCGCAGCGAAGCTTCAAGCTTGTTTACATACACAGGCGAGGGATCGAAAGAATGACCCAACTTTTTATGCTATTCGTGAATTTCGTGCCAAAACATATTAGCTTTCAGAACTGTCCGACATACATGATATATTTTCGATACTTTTGTGATGGATTATTTAAACTGGGGGGAGGAAAGCTAAAAAAGTGGAGCAAAAAGATTTTCACGATCATTATTTTATTGACGAATGCCTCAAAAATTGCAGGTAAACTTTTTAACAACAAAATTAAAAATATTTTTCGTCGAATGCTCTGAGTCACTTCAAATTTCGTCGATTTGACGGGAGAAATGGCCAATGTTGTGGGCTGTGATTAAGCATGAAACGAGATCTAGTGGCGCAAACCCGATAATTGGCGAAAGTTAGTTTGCTCTAAAGCCAAAGATTGACGAGGCGCCAAGAAAGCCAAACAAAAAATGTCTGTTCAAGATCACCATGAAATGGACCCCATGCAACGTCCACCGGACTCCATGCAGCACCAGCAAAGTGTCTACCCTCAACACCAATATTACGGACAGCAGCAATATGACCCTAATTATGCTGCAATGCATCATGACTACGGTATGCAACAACAACAGCAGTGGTATCCTCAACAGCAGCAGCAGCAGCAACAACAACAACAGCAGCAGCAGCATTATCAGTATAGAATGCCTCAGCAGGACCAATATCAGCAGTATCATAGCCAAATGAACTCCTATGGTATGCAAATGGACAAGACAAGTGCTTGGCCCCATCAACAAACGCCGCAAATTCAGCAGACGCCACACAATCCTGAGCACGTTCAGCCACCTGCTCCGACTGCTATGGTAGCTGAACAGCTACCATCACAGCCTATGACCAAAAAGTCCTCATCGGCATCTCCCTTAAAAAAGTCTGAAGCCAAAAAGAAGATTTCCAAGCCAAAGTTGAAAAGCAAAGTTGCTGGTATTAAAAGTAGCCCCAAAGTCAGTGGAACATCGTTCAAGGGCACTAAGCTTGTTGCAGCGAAAAAGCGTCCTGGCGAAAAGAAGAAGACACTTTCTGACATAGAGGAAGATGACAAGAACGACTTGAGCAAGTACACTGACGAAAATGTGAAAGAAGTCGTACTGCGCATGAAAAAGGGCTGCGAATGCAATGACACTTGCTTTAAAGGTATGCCATAAGTATGTAAGGAAAGCTGAATTTTCGCACGATTTTCTTTCTAGCTTTTGACCCAGAGCTTGTTCTAAAGCATCGGTTATGCATTGAGGAGCTGACCAAAACTGAACATGACATGTACTTGATGGGTGTTATGATGGCCTGCCTAGAGGGACAGCTGGAAATGGGGAAAAAATCGACTGAACGGCAGAAACTAAGAGCTAGATATAGGTTTTTGGTGAGTTGTAAATCCCAAATAGTATTAATGTAAAATGGCTAACGGTTATCATAATCATCAGGGTAAAGAGGTTTGCGTGAACGCTTTTTTGTACTTGGAAAATACAACTTTCCACCAGCTGAAAACGATCCGCAAGCATATGATGGATCATGGAGTGTCACCTCGCACTCATGGAAATCACGGCAAAATTCCGCACAACACATTCTCCTTTGACACCTATCAGCTCGCCACACGCTTCCTAGAGGCCTACATGGAAAAGCATGGACGCGAGGACAAGAAAAGTAAAACGCATTTGGTTCGCATGCCTAAAAATGTGACCTACAAAACCCTTCACGATGCTTACCATGCTTATGGAGTAGAGCTAAATGAGCCAAGTAAGACACTTTTATTTTGCTGACTGCTTTCTACTTTTTTTTATTTGCAAATCGTGCTTAAACTAGATTCGCAAATGTTTACCCATGCAGCCAGGTTTATGTACATTTTAGCACTTTGTCTTGATGGTTAAGGCTGTCAAGGACTGCAGTGAATCAACTTTTGAAATGATGGCAAAAAGTGCCTAATGAGTGAGAAAGCTAGACTTAGCATAACATGTTGTTGACACACAAAAGTACCACTATAATTCAAGGTTTTTTCTCCCCTCCTATTTTCCAGGCAACAAAATCATGGGTTACTCGACGTTTCGCAGCTTTATAAAGGAACGGTTTCCCCAGCTTAAATTTGATTCTTCGAATGTGCCAAATTCACAGTCATCCAAAATGCCAGTAGCTCCAAAGATCGAAAACAATCTTGATTGACCTGACCTTAATTACTATGCACCTTTCAAACTATTCATTCTGAAAATATACCAAACTGTTGATATCTGTCAGGCTTTCATTTTAGTAGCCATTATTACCTATTCAAAACGCAACAGTCACAAAAAGTGCTAAGGACTTCCCCTGTACAATGAAAACAATCAGTGTTTGGAATTAACAATCATTCTTTCTTAAAAAAGCCTTTCATTGTGAAGAACAATAGGGACTCGGAGCAAAGGTATATGCGTTAAATTTAAAATGGCTTGACGTCACATTCTCGGGAGTGCAGATGGCCAAACGACCATTTAATTTTATCCCAATTTAAGCCCAAAAGTGGCATCTAGTTCAATAAAAGGATCCGCTTTTGTTGCTTATTCAAATATTGAAATATTGGCCGATTTCTATGTCCCTACTCAAAACCAAGGTAGCGAGCGGAAGTGTAAACAAAGACTCATGCAGGATCAGCGGAAGTGTAAACAAAGAAAGATTGGCGGAAAAAATATGCATCGAGGACTGTTATTGGTAAAAAATTGCTATTGTGGCTTGCATTTTTAGCTGGAATCGAGGAAGTTGTGTGTTTTTGCGTGCCATAAAAGCTACCCCTTTTAAGAGATTGCACGCAACAGTTTTCCTCGGACCCTTGGCAATACGCTGTAAGCTTTTAAGCGTGCAACATGGATTGGGGAATGGGAATGGCCTCTTTTGTCCGGGTGGCAGAGTGGGAGGATTTTGCTGATGAGGAATCTCCGCCACCTCCCGAAGAGCCCAAGAACAAGAAGAAAACCGGGCAAAAAGGGCCAATAAAGAAATCGAAAGCATCTAAAAGCCGCGGCGCCAAGGAAGTGGATCTACGGCAAAATAAAGTATTGAGAATTAGCAATGTATTTTTGCAGTTGTAAGAACATTATGATTTTGGTCAGACTTTTCGAAAAATTGAGCAAGATCTCAAGAATCGGAACAAAAGGAGGCAAAAACTGGCTGAAGAGCCGGAAGAACCAGCCGGAGGTGGGGAAATCTACATTGACAAAGATAGAGCTATTGCGTGTGGATCAGGTAATCAATTACATTGATAATCACTTGTTGAGAGCATGTCGCGGGGGGTTAACTGGCTGCATAGCATTGAGGAATCACGGTTTTTTAGCATTTTTATTCAAAAATTAGCAGTAGTTCCAAAAATGCTAAAACATCAGTAATTTTCTCAACCATAATTAAGAGGTAAAGATCCTGTAAATGACACTATATTTCTGCAAAAAGTCTGCAAAAAACTTCCTATTAATTTCTTTTAATGATAGCTGCAAATTTTCGCTTTAAACGAAAAAAAATCTTCAGTTTTCACATAAAAAAAACAATAAGAAATTATTCAACATTTAGGGTTCTGAGATCAGCGGAGGAATATATAAAATAAGTTGGAATGAGCTTCCTAAAAAATTCGCTTTGATACGGGTTAAACTACCCCGTTATGTTTTACTTACTTGAGAGCTTTAAAAATGGCACTCGTGCGGATTACGTTAGGCCAGCAATTTCAAATCTGCGGTTAACATGTATTTTTGTTATAAAGGTGCCGAAGACTTGAAAGGGGACATTTTGAAGCACAGAGGAAAAATGCAGAGCGATAGCAAGTCCAGTGAGCTCGAAGCATGGGATGTCAATGTGCTGATTGAGCAGAGTGAACATGAATTGCGATGGGGCGATGCAAGAAAGGCCCTGGCTTATTTGGAAAAGGGCATTCGAATTCGACCAGAAAACATTGACTGCTTAGTCCTCAAGGGGAAATGTCTGATAGAATTGAGCAGATTCAGGTATTTTTGAAAGTGATTTCCTGTAGTGTGTCATATACCTACCCACGGAAAAATCTAATTTTCCAGAGATGCTCTAGAAGATATTGAAATGATTTTAACAGAGCTGAAAGATCGACACAATTCGAAAGCTTTAATGGTGAAAGGAGACGCTCTGTACAATTTAGGTAATTTTGAGCATGCTTTGCTCAATTATCATCGAGCCTCAAAAAATGCTACCACCAAGGTAAAAATGGAGATGGAGACATGCGTTCATCCGAGTGATTTATTTGTTTTTAAAGGAAAAAGTTGGAATCAATCAAAGGATTGCAAGGTGTGAGCTTGCCATTTTCAATGCAGTTGGGCCTTGTGCAGCCAGCTACTTCAGAAACCTGGAGAAATTCCTCTACAAAATTCCCTCCAATATCATGGGATTGCCATGGTTTCAGCTGAAAAACGTGGTTGACGCAAACACAAAGCAGTCAAGGGTAACCAGCAAAAATGAGCCTTAATTCTATCAATCTCCGGATTTTTCCCCGATCAGATGAAGGACAGAAAGTTCTTGGGTGAAATGGCCTCTGATAAGCAATATTTGGAAGATATTCTGGACAAGCTGTCCAATCAGAAGAATCTGGAGAACCAATGTCAGAGGAAGGTCAAATCGCATGCGCAAGAGGCCTTGGATTATTTGATTGAGAGGAGAGATTTTTGGGCCCAGCAAAACCCAGAGTACCCAGATTTGCCCACGGAATTGATTGGCAGTGGAGAGAAACCATCGTGGAGGAGTGTCATGATGAAATGCATGAAACGCAGGCATCATGGAACTGATACCAAAAGCCCGGAGCTTTTTAATGTAGCTAACCCCTATGGCTAATATGCAGACATTCAAGCATTCACTACAGTTTACAAATAAATATGTACTGAACACTTGCAAAATGTCATGGATTGCATACTTTTAGGCTAAAAGTGGCAAGATTGAGCAGGTTTGCCAATTTGAAATTCAGCATTTTTCGGAAAATATGTTGAAGGTGTCTCTGCATGAAAATAATGGGAACTGATTCGAATATTGCACGAGTTTTGCAAGAGGGATTATGCAGTATTTAGGTATCCACCACCAACAAACTACGTGGAATAATAAATACTACCAAAATACTATATAGTGTATTCATAAATCATAAAAATCTCAATTATACATATTACACCATACCGAGATGGAGAGCCTTCCTCACGTACTTAGGCCCTTCCCAATATCCACTAGAATAAAAGTGAAAAATTTAAGTAAGTACAGTATTTTGGATCTAAATTCTTACTTGAGCATCATCTCCCAATACATAGTTGGCATGGCATGAGCCTTCATCAAGTATGAAGACCTTCTAGGCTTGGCTTGGTTGAAGGGGAAAGTCTCCATTGGTTGCGGAGGGCTGGAGAAGTCAAACTCTGCCAAAATGCACTCTTTAGGGCTCACAACCAAGGGGCAAGAAGTGTATCCATTGTAATGGGCAGTTGGCTTCTTTCCAGCCATGACCGAAGACAAGTTTTTGCGCAAAATTCCAAGTTCTCCAGCTATTGAAATGCCAATCAGTGATTTTGCCATTATTTTCCTTCAATGAAGTGCTCTAGTTACCAATCGCTGCTGCAGTTTTGGACGTTGGCACATTGGTACAGTCACCAATGCCAAAAATGTTCTTGTATTTGACATGCTGAAGGGTGTGCTTGTCCACATTGAGATAGCCAGCTTCATCAACAATATTCTTTGTGGCTTTCAAGACGTCTGGAGGGGCACAGGGTGGAGACACATGCAGCATTTCATACTTGATTGTCTACAAAGGCAATTTTAAAAAAATAGTCTATAAAACATAGTTACAGTTATGAAGCTACCTTGGTTTCTTCAGGCTTGTCCAAGTTCTGGAAAACTGCTTCCCTTGAGTCGGGTTTCACTTCAATCAGGTTGCTCCTCAAAGTGACATCAATGCCTCTTTCCTCAATTACCTTCCACAAAGCATCTGCATACTTTTTCACCCCAAAAATCACCGGAAGAGACGTGTGGTAAATCACATTGGCTTTGTCTCTTTTGCCCATCTGGAAAACATCAATTTACGCCATGCGGCCGTCAAAAATGCCAAAATCACAGATATTGGAAAAAGTCCACATCTGGCATTTTGAATCTACGTACAGTGGCGCCATCCAAAGTGGTAGTGGCAAATGGCTGAACTAAATTTGTTTGTTATTTACCTTTCTGAAGTTGTAGTCAGTCAAGTACATGATTTTTTGAGGAGCTCCAGCGCACTTGATGGGTGTGTTGGGAAAGGAGAAGACAGCATTGCCTTCCTTGAAATTTTCCACAGCAGGATAAGTCTTCTTGACGTACTCTGGATGATAATTGGAGCAGACTCCAGGAGTCTCAAAAGCCTCTGGCAATCCTTTAATCTGATGGATGAAATAGTACACAACTTTGACGAGTAATGGATAACATGTTTTCCTCACCATGTCGTACTTAAGGGAAATTCCCATAGCCACAACGAGGAACTCGTAGCTGATTTCATCTCCATTCTCTGCATACACCTTGTTCTTGTCAGCATCAATTTGAGTCACTTTGGACTTGATCCAGTCAGCTTTTTTGGGCAAAATGGAAGCCATAGTTTTGCCAGAGGCATCAAAATTCTTCACTCCTCCACCCACCAACGTCCACATGGGCTGGTAATAGTGCATCTGGAATGCAATTGACACATATTTTCAGTTACAATAAAGGGCTTTTAATCAAATGATTATCCCAGCTTTTTAATTGCAGTCATTCTCGTACCTACAAAGCAGGTGCATAAAGGAAAAATGCCTGCATAGCCAAGCTCTATTTTGCAGTTTTGTCACAGGGTGACTAGCAGCAATTTGCTTTATATGAATGTAAAATTTTCTCTAGTAGACATTACAATAAATGTGTACGGCATATAATTTGTACAAGCGTTATGAGCATCTGAGCAGGTCAGAAAAGCAATGCAATATTATACAGTTTAATTTTGTTGGTACTCACATCATTGGGTTCAATCACAGCCACATTGCCTTTGCCAAGTTTGCCAGCAAATTTCGCTGCAGTCGAGCATCCACCAGCTCCTCCACCGATAACTACCAATTTATAGCTGCAAAATCAAGGTCGCATTAATTCCACATTATATAAGCTGCCACAAACTTCAGGCTTCCTTTTTAAATGCGTTTTGCCAGCTATTTTTGCTATTTTCATCTCCTAAAGTGATTTTGATGGTGTGCCATCTTTTTCATCAAAAGATGGCACTCCATCATGGTTAGGTAATAATGGAAAAATCCTGCTTTACCTTTTGGCTGCCATGTCAATGTTGGAAGTGCTGAATTCATTTTTAGGCATGTGATGCCCACTGATAAAGGCTGAAAGGCCATTTCTTTGCCCACCGAATGACCAAACTCTCTTCATTTTGCCTTGAAACTGCTCAGTTTACGCAACGTACTCTAGTAACTCTACCTCTAGCAGCAAAGCAGGCCCGCAGTACTTTGAGACTTTGTCAAATATTATCATGCACAAGCTGTCTGAGCCCGTGAGTTACATCTAACAGAAGCATGCAATTCTACCGCATCTCCTCGTGAAAATGCCAGTTTGCAGCCCTGGACGAAAAGCTCGCTTATAGCAATGCTTTTCCTATTTCATAGCCTGCAAGAATTCATTTTGCAGTTTGCACTGATGTTGTAGCAGTGCAAAAATGGGATGTAGAGCTGTTTTCCTCCTTTAATTGCCAATTTTTGCAGACGTTCTTTCCTTGCCTATTCTAAATAAAGTAAATTGAAAAAAGTGAGTTGCAACAATCAAAATGAAGAGAATGGGGTTTATTTTCTTTGTGGAAAAGGCTGGCTTTGAAATTAACAAGTTATATAGAGCTATTTTGCTTGGTGCTTCTTTGAAGGCCTCTTCTTATTTGATTGGCCATGATGGCATCTTTTCTTTTTCATCCTCTCAATGGGAACTTTTTTAGTGAAATATCGCACTTCGGACCTTTTTACACTTGCTTTGGTTGTGCTCAGATGGTTTGTAGTTTTTTCTTCGATCTCCTCATTATCACCATCTTCTTCAGTTTCATCTTCAAGCTAAAATGCAAAAGAAGCTATATGTTTTCTTGCCTATATAAAGTAGAATTGTTACTCACGCCATGCAAAATATTATGGAGTGGGATTCGGTTTGGCCTTTGCTGAGACGTAACAACATCCACTCTGTTTTTTTTAGATTTGATGGTGATGGCAAGAATCATGGGGATAAATGTGCCACAGCTGAATAGTCCAACTGCTCGTAACCAAATGAGTAAATCAACTTCTTCCTCGTAATTAAACACTATGGCAAGAATTACCAAAGCACCAAAACTGCCTAACATGAAGCCTACTGCTATGATGGACGACCTGATTGGAATTGTAGCTTTGTATGCTTCTGAATTGCCATAATTACTCACGATCACATTATTAGGCAATGTCCCAGGGCCTTTTTTCATCAGTTGAGCTAGCCGCAAATCAAAAATGAAACCAGTGGTAAAGCAAGCAAAAATAATCATGAAGGGAGTTACAATAATGATGACATCATCCCAAGTTTTGTTCTTGTTTCCTATCATGCAGTTCTTGACAGCATAAATACCAAACTCTTTGAAGTAATTGGCAATCCATGCTAGCCCAAACAAATTGAGCAGAGCTAAGAAGGAAAGTATGGACAACTTTGATATGAGGTCATGCTTGATTGACTCGTTCAGCGATGTTTTGCTCGCCATGTAAAATCTTACAAGAGATATCACATTATTAACTTACTCCGTGTAGAATGTTATGTAGTGGAACTTGGTTTGGCCTTCGTTGAACAGACTGGACATTTACTCTGGTATTTTTAGATTTGATGGTTAAAGCAAGAATTATGGGGATGAATGTGCCACAGCTGAAAATTCCAGCTGTCCGTAGTAGCAAGTAAATTTCTTCAACATCATTGAAAACTAGAATGATGGCAACCATGGCAGCAAAACTGCTTAGCAAATAAACTATAGCTATGAAAGACGACCTGATTGGAATTGTTGCCTTGTACACCTCCAAATTTGCTGGCTGACTGCTAATCAAAATATCATTTTGCAAGGCAGTATCTGGGCCTTTTCTCATGAGTTTTGCTAGTTTTATGTCAAAATAGAAAGCAGTGGTAAAATAGGCAAATAAAATAAGAAAGGGAATACCAATAAAAAAGACATCGTCCCAAGTTTTGTCCTTGTTTCCTATCATGCAATACTTGACACCATAAATACCAAACTCTTTGAAGTAATTGACGCTCCATGCTACAGCAAACAAAATATTGTTTGCAATAAAGGCAATTATTGACAACTTTGATATAAGGCCATGCTGGATTGCCTCATTCAAATATGTCTTGCTTGCCATGTAAAATCTGATGACTGAACTCATAGCTGACATGAGGGATAGTGATATGATCAAGCATTGGAAAGATATGATCATTAGCGAACAAGTCAGGAAGTCATGAGATGGCAGACCAAAATGCATAGCAAATCCAGTCAGCTGAAGACAGAGCAAGACAATAACTTGGAGGTTGAATGCAACAAGCAATCGCACAAGATGAGGCGTGATTTTGAGGCTAAACACAATATAGCTCAAGGAACACACATTAGCAAAAATACCAGCTCCAACTTCAAACGCCATGACCACATATAAACTTGAGTCAGGAGAGATCATTGAGAAATCTAGGCCTACGTAAGTCAGTGAAAGGTATCACAAAGACTAATTCACCGCACTATATGGCGATCATATATAACTAAAGCAGCTGAATATCGACGAGAAAACACTCTCTTCCAATCTTAATGAAAGCAGTATCTTTTTTCATATTTCGAATTGACGAAGCAATCAATTGCAAGCAAAACATGTGATAAGTATTATAAATGGCCCAAAAACTTGTTAACTCCAGATTTCTTTACTTTGGCTTGGGGAGTGGAGTATTGACCTTCATAAAGGCAGCCGAAGGAGAGAAATACTTGGCATTGGCCTCATCAACTCTGCGTTCCGCAGCTTGAGGGTTGACGATTTCGAGGCCTTGCAAGGGGGTAAAAGCAACGCTGGACGCCGTACCAGACACGTGCTTTTTCACTGTGGTCGAACCACCCCACGTGGCCTGCTCCTTTTGCAAGCTCCTCTTGAGCGTCTGCGATACCCTCACTTTGGTCCTCTCGTCAATTTGGGCCATACGAATGGAGCCTCCAATGCCAGATTTGCCAATGTTTCCCCTAGTATATCCCAGGTCATTTTGATACACGTCCTCTTCCAGCTCACCGAAATTCATGCGATTGGCTTGCTTACGCAATTCTGTCACTGCGTAGCGCTCTTTCATCTTACGCACGCGACGGCCACCTCGTTTCTTTTTGGGGCCCTCCACAGGAGCAGGTAGAGCCTTAATGGCCTTCACTGGAGGAGGCTCTTGGAACTTTTCGATTTTCTTCTCAATCTCCTCCAAATAGTCTTGACCCACAGAGCCATGAAGTGACTCGTGAAAGCTGTCAACGCGTGCAGCCAGGGCGCATTTTGACCCGACGATTCGCGACGTTTTCCGACGCAAATCTGGCGGCACATTTTGCACAATTTCAGAGTAGTAGATGAACCCTGTGTGGGGCAGGGTGGACGTTTGGGAAAATCCAGACAGAGACTTTTTCTGCTGACCCAACAAGGCAATGTTGTTGGCTGGCATCTTTGACAAAGCTGTCAGACCTCCAGCTGCTCCCATGAGCTTGGCAGCCGTTGAGGCTCCCACAATCCTTGACAGGTTGGGTGCGATGAAAGTCATCCTGCTCTCCACATAGGCCAAGACGTCCACTTTGGCTGCATTCAACTTGACAGCAACGTCAGCGGCTTCAGCCACCAAACTCAAGTCTGTATCTTCCAGATTTGTACCCTGAGTGGTTGAGGCTGTCACGGAGACAACCATGATGGTGGCCTGGCTGAGGAACTGCTCTAAAACAGGGTTGTTTTTGGCCTGCTCCAAGTTGTTTTTGAGCTCCTTGGCAGTCAACAAGTAGTCCAGAGGCTGGACAACAAGCGTTTCCAGCTCGGGGAACCTTTTCGAGTACTTTTCCCGCGCTACTTTATGAAGGTTTCCTATCTCTAGGTCAATCTCAGCGGAGAGATTGTTAGACTCCACAATGAGAATGTACTCGGGATCGGCCTCAACCGGACCCTGAAGTTCTTCAGCTCTGCGAGGTTTGTCCCTGAACTTTTTGATCCTCTCTAGAGTCTCCTTCAATCGGTCAGAGTAGTAAAGTCGAGCCACCTCTTTCACAGAAGAGCCGCTCACTGAAAACAGAACTCATTTCAAAATAATTCCCCTATTTTCACAACAGCAAAATCTAGCTTACCAACTTGGTCGGTCGTCGGCTCAGATACCTCGGTCTCCATTTCTTGAGGATCATCTTGCTCCAAAAGTGCCTCTTCCGCCTCATCTTCTTCCTCCAGATCGGCCAAAAGTTCGTCAGCTAGAGACATTTTGCGGCTTTCACTTCAAAATCGTTTACGACGTTTGGTACTTTGGTTGTTGTTGTTGCTTGCAATGAGTGTTTAGCGCTGAAAAGTTGCCGAAAAACCGACGTAACGCAAACAGCCAATTTCTAGCGCGGGAGTGAGCCTCACTTTTTAAGGCGTTTGAATTTTTTGAAAAACTATACTTTAAATAAAAAATTGTCTACTTTAGGTTGAATTTGATTTGAAGCATCAGCAACATTAATAAATCATTAATATTTGGTAGAATATTGAATAAATTAGTCATTGTTCCGATTACAGCTTCCGTCCATGCTTTTTTCTCGACCTACTTTTCCGATATTTTTAGAATTCAATTCAAAACAAACAGAATGAATAAAAGTGCAGGAGACGAAAGGAGAGAATTTTTGCATAACTTTGAAAACCCACACAAAATCCGCCATCTTTGACATGCGATAGCAGAGTGAGATATTGTCAAATCTAGCATAGCTGTCAGCACTTGCAGAATGGAGGAACTGAGGCAACTTTTGCTCGCGGTTTCATCCCAAGATCCACGTGGATTGTCCTGTGCAGAACAACAATTGAAAAGCCTCGAAGTTCAGCCAGGTTTTCACGCAGCACTTTTGGTAACGAAATCTAATCCTTCCATTGAGATCTTTTAAGAACACAATTTCAATTTTCAGTCCTCTGCCGCCGATCGTGAACTCAATTCAGGAGCAAGGCTACAAGCAATTTTGTACCTGAAAAATGGCATTGAGAAATATTGGCGGAAATTAGCACCCAAGTAAGTTCATATTCATTTTTAAAAAAGTACGTTTACTGACTGATTTCCAAATTCAGCTCTATCAATGACTTGGAAAAGGTCGAAATTCGCCGTGGTTTGCTGCAGAATTTCGGCTCTGAACCTGTTTACCATATCGCCCTGCAAGCAGCTGTGGCCATTGGAAAAATTGCACGTTTTGACGTTCCTCGTGAATGGCCCGAGCTTTTGCCCGCACTTGTGCAAGCTGTTCAAGTACAAGACTCTCTGGTGCAACATCGAGCCCTCTTGGTGTTGCACCACACCATCAAGTCACTAGCCACGAAAAGGTTGGCTGCTGACCGAAGAGTGTTTCATGATATGATTGAGGAGCTCCTTCCCTTCCTGCTCCCCATTTGGCAGCTTTACCATGGCCAAACGGTTCAAATGCTCTCCAATGGGCAGCAGTTGAGCATGGACGAAGCACAAGTGACAGCCAATATTGAAAAGGCTGTTCTGGCGCTCAAAGTCATCCGCAAAGCAATCATTCATGGCCTGAAGAAGCCCTGTGAAAACGAGAATGCCTTGATATTGATGCGCACTCTGATAGAGCAAATCAGAGTCGTTCTCTCGTTTCGTAAGTGTTATTGATCTAGGCGCTGTGAAAGCATATTTATAGCTTCATTTCTTGCATCTAGGAAATGTCAAGCCGTGCTGGAAGGAGTTGTTTGAAAAGTACACTATTCTCCACTTGAAAATGCTTGCCAACCTGCTCGAAATGCATCCTTACTCCTTTCTGCCTGTGATGAAAGACGCACTCAACGTGATTTGCAGCCTTTGTTTCACTCCTGAAGGGGACGGCCTTCTCTTCCAAAGATTCATCGTTATGTCATTTAACATCATCAAAGAAGTATTGCTCTGTCCTGAATACAAACCACCCAAGCGATCAGCCGAGCTTGATGGTAACCAAAAAAAAATGTAGGGCTCTTTTTTAAAAAATCTAACTCTTATTTTATTTTCTAGCGACTGACAGCAGCCCCTCGTTTCAAGGCCACGAAATCAAAGCTCAGTTCTTCCAGCCTTCTACGGTGACTGAAATTTGCAAATGTCTGGTATCTCAATACCTCCTTCTTAGCAAAGATGATTTAGAGCTATGGGACTCGGATCCAGAGCAATATGGTAAGGAATTGGAATGATCTTCTGATAAACATTAATGATGAAATTACAAAATCAATTTTCCAGTGTGTGAAGATGGTGGCGATTCTTGGCGTTATAGCTACAGGCCATGCTGTGAAACCCTTTTCCTGGCTGTTTTCCACGAAAATCGCTCCATTTTGACCCCGTTGATTGTGGAAATGGTGCGAGCCTCAGCAAGCCCCGTGTCACCCCTAGATTTGCGAGCTTTATTGTACAAAGATGCGGTCTACACCTCCGTAGGGCTGGCGGCCTTCGATCTATACGACGAGATTGACTTTGACCAATGGCTTGTCAACGGCATCGAGCAAGAAATGGCCATCAAAGACTCGAATTACCGAATCGTGCGGAGAAGAGCGGCCTGGCTCGTTGGCCAATGGTCCGGTGTCAAGCTCAGTCCGGAGCTCAGGCCAAGACTATATCAGATTCTGGTGCCTTTGCTGAAGCCAGATGAGGATTTGGTGGTGAGACTGGCTGCTGCCAAGGCCCTCAAGGTTGTGATTGACGACTTTGAGTTCACCTCTGAGGAGTTGAAGCCATATCTCAGCTCAGCTTTTTGCCAACTGTTTGACCTCCTCAAAGAGGTGGAGGAATGTGATACAAAGTTGAGCATCTTGAACGTCCTGTCTTACGTCATCGAGAGGGTTGGCACGGGCATCCGGTCCATGTGTGAGGAGCTGGCTTTGTACTTGCCCAATTTGTGGGCGGCCTCAGAGGATCACGACATGCTTCGATGCTCCATACTTAGCACGCTCGTCTCGATAGTCCAAGGGCTGGGAACGATCACGGAGTCTTTGGCACCCTTCCTCTTCGATGTCATCTCCATGTCGACGAACATCAACAATTCTTGCAGTGTCTACTTGCTCGAGGATGGCCTGGAATTGTGGCTGGTCAGCCTGCACAACTCACGGCGACTTTTGCCTCAGTGGATGCAACTGACCGCCAACATTGCACCCCTTTTGGATTTGGGCAGTGAAAATCTGCGCACTATGATATATATCCTCCAAGCTTACATTATTTTGGCCCCCAATGAATTTATTTTGGCGTGTGGAGCAAGCATGGCCACGCCACTCAATGACCAATATTCCGACCTCCAAGATGAGGGCGTGCTTGTCATCCTCAGAGTTGTGGACTTGGCCCTGAAAATCGGCCCTCAGCAGACCTCTGGAATTTTCAAGAACTTGATCTTGAGGTCCTTCCTGGCCGTGTATGAAGGCCAAGCTTACCCGATGATGATGTCAATGCACTTGTCCATCCTGTCCAGAATGCTGCTCAACTTCAAGAGCGAATTTCACGAGTTCATCCATGAGCTTGGCAACGAGCTGGGCAAGACATCGGACGAAGTAGCTGGGAAAATCTTGGACGTCTGGATGGACAAAATGGCTTGTGTGACCCAGCCTGACCGGCGCAAGCTGTTGGCCTTGGCCCTGACCTCCTTGATGAACTCCGGGTCTCCTATGGTGCTTCAAAGGATTTATGGTATGCTCCTCAACGTCACTGAGGCTTTGAATGACATCATTCGGCAAGATGATGACAATTCTCCCCTGATCGAGTAAGTGGTTGAACATTTTTAAATTTTTTGCATTTTTTAAAATTGACTTTTTCAGCTCACTCTTGCTGAGTCACAATGCCGAGCTCTTTGGATGCGCTGATGATCTTGACTATGAAAGCGAACACGAACACCGGAAACGCGAGCTCAACAAGAGTGACATTGTCCACTCGGTTGACCTGCGAGAGTATTTCCAGTCTCAAATCAAGAACTTGTACAGCCAACTCGGCGAAACTCAATATTCGGAAATTATGAGAAATGTTGACGCAGAGACGATGAAAAACATGCAAGAATATATTAAGGTCTAAGTTGTATGCTTACAACAACCAGCAACACTACGTCTACCTTAATATCCTATTGAAATTGCTTAATTTTTTTCTCAATTTTTTGCTTTCAGCATTTTCTTTGTTTCAAAAAAGCTTCCAATTATGGAGCTTTGGTCAAAATTGGGTGAGAATCATCACCGGATCCTCTTCGTGGGGGAGGGCAACTTTTCTTTCAGCCTGAGTCTCAGGCGTCAAATATGGCAAGAAAAACAAGTGGTAGCCACTTGCTTCGAACCTCAACCGACAAGTGATCTCGCTATGAGGAACATGAATGCTTTGCAAGAGAGCAAAGCCACAATCGAAACCAACTTTGATGCCACGAAAATGGAATCTTATGGGCTAGGCCAATTTGATCTGGTCATCTTCATGTTTCCTCATATCGGTGGGAAGATGAAAATCCACAAAAATCGTCAACTCTTGAAGGAGTTCAGCATCAGTGCTCAAAAGGTGCTTGAACAGAGTGAAAGTGCCCAAGTGATTGTGACACTTTGTGATGGCCAAGGTGGCACTCCTTTTGACAAAGTCACTCGAACCGAAGCCAACTCGTGGCAAATTCAGAAGATGATGTCATTCGGCCAATTCGGCCTGGTCCAAGTTGAGAGATTTCAAGAAATCGATGGCTACAAGTCATTTGGATACAGGAGCCTGGACAAAGAGTTCAATGCTGACCAAGGCACTGTGCACATTTTTCAAAGGTTCCCTTTGCCTGGCCCAACAAGTGAAAGCTCCTCCTTCAAAATGCTTTTCCCCATAGTGTACCATCATGACTTGAGCTTTTGGCTCAACTCCACTCGGACGTTTGATGAGGAGATCTTCAAACAGATCTTGAAAGATCATTGCGTGATCAATTATCATTGGGTTGATTCATACACTGATGAAAAAACCAATTGCCACAGCAAGACAGCACGGCTGACTTATTGCTCCGATTGTTACATAATTAATCCTGTATTTGTGACGATGACCCTTCAAAAGCGTATAGGCGATTTATTAACCAATTCTCTACAAGTGGTCATTAGATGACTCATTATTTATTTTTCCCCCTATATGAATTTTGAATGCGTATTTTCATGGCAACCAAGAAAATAACAAAATAGCAACAAAAGCATTTCCGAAACGCGCACTTCCTTGGCAAAATGGTTGATTTGGTTATATTAATGTTGCTGGTGTCATCAGTAAATGGGCTGAAATCTTGGAATTATGATGTCATAGTGAGCAAGAAATATGAGCCTCCTTACTTATCAGAGTTCACGGCTGCAGAAAAATCCACCTGTGTGCAAATGTGCTCAAAGGTTACTATTTTTTTCTATTTTAACAAACCTAATTTTTGTAACTTACTATTTTTGCAAGAACTCCAAATGTGTTGGTGTGGTGTATAAAACTTGCTCAAAGGACGGGGAGTGGTGCGCATTAGCTGATGACTTTTCAGCCATAACTGAAGGTGACTCTACTTATTCGATACTGGTCCCATCTGACAGTTGGAGTCAGAATTCTGGCTCATCGTCTGGTGGAAATTACACGCCTGCAGTACTTGATGACATTCCCAGAGCCTTTTCAGTCGGCCCTTACAGACCTGTTTATTGCCCAAATGGCAACCCAGTTTTCCACACTGGGCACTACAGGTGAGAAAAAAGGTACCTTAAAAAAGGAGAAAAGCTACTCATACTTTTAGGAATGCTGGCTATCACCCCAATAATGTGTTGTCCAATACGGACGGTTTGGATTGGCTTACTGCGGACAATGTAGTCAATAATGGGATAATTTTCAACTACAAATGCACTTTTACCATCAGAAATATTGTGCTCTACCAAACCCAGAGAGTTGGACAGTAAGAAGTGTCAAGGATAATAAGCCTTGCTATTTTTTCGTCAATTTCTCTTAGGGGAACGAAGGATTTTGAAGTGAAAGTATCACACGATGCCATAACTTGGGTCACTTTTGTGAAGGGAACCATGGCTGCTTATTGCACTGGGTGCAACTACAAGTACTTTTTCTCGGCATCTCCCTTATCAGGACAATACATTTACTTTATGGTGAAAAGTTTCCACAAAAACTACAGTGGGTTGGAGTACATGAAAATCAACGATGATAGCATGTGTTAATTTTCAGAAGGAACCAAATTAAAAATAAAACACACATTAAAAAGTTGGCTTTATGGCCCATTTTCCTCATAGATCCACTCAGTTTAGTAAGAAAACTGAATAAACTTTAAAAAAAAAATAACATCATTTTAGTAAAAATGCATGAGAAGTTACAATGCTGCTCTAAAACGCACACACTTTAGTTTTCAAGCTTAGTCTCATTTACCGTGATACTAAGATTCTCTGTTGCTCTAAAAAAACGCCTGGCTGTCTATGCTCAGTTTTTTATTATTGTCTTGAAGTAGCTGCTGCCTGCTGAATTTCCCCACTTTTGCATGAAGCAGGTTCAGGCAAAAAGTGTTTTTGGACCAAGCAAACTTGGCTTTCAAGGTAAGAGAAATCGCGAATTTTAGTAGTGTAGGACATAAATAAATAGGAGGAAGTTTTGAAACATGCTTTTATTTGACTCCTGCTTTATTCTTGCTTGCCGGCCATGTCATGCTGGTGTTGGCTAATCATACAAACTTAGGTGGTTTCAAGCGGCTTGACAAGTCTGATTGGACTTATCTTGAACACCATTGATGCAAGGCACTGTCATTTCGTATTTGACCCCATCAGTCAAAGTAGTTCTGCTATCATCAAAACAGTTGAGGCAAAACTCTTTCAACACATAATCCTAAGAAAAAATTTGATGGTAAAATAACATTAATATGCATCAGTAAAACAATAAGATAAAAGTCCACCAGATGGAGCAACGATTTGTTTTGATGGAAATTGCGCGAGATATCAACAAACAAATTTCGCCATTCTAGCGTCAAAAATGCCTTTTAAAACATTATTGCTAAAGGGTCCACTTCTGGAATTTTGTCTACCTCTATTAAAAAATTATATCTATTTATTCGGGCTGTACTTACATCATGGCAGCTTTGGTCAAAAATATGCAGGCCCAAAAGTTCAGTGATGTTAATTGTCACTCTTTCTCCCTTGGGAGGACAGGCTTCGTTCTTCTCAGTCAAATAAGTAATATGGGGAATTCCTTCAGAGCAATTGAAGCCACAAAGAGTAGCTGGGATATGCTGGGTAGGCTTGATAGCATCTTGCGGCAAAGCTGTGGCAAAAGCCAATAGAACGGTGGCTAACACGATTTTCATGTTGTTGCCTTGTTGCAAGTTGCTCCAGCTATGAACTCAATTGAAGGTGTGAGCCTAATTTTATAGCCACTTGGTGACAACATCAGTTTTATTTCTAGTTATTTAGATTTGCATCCTGCCAACGACATTTTCTGCGAAATCTGATAGTGTTCTAACTTTCTATGAATCCATCAAAAAAGTGGCACTTAGATAATTTATTTGCTTTCCACTTGAATGATTTAGGGTGATTATTGGTTATCTGACTGCATTGCTGCACACAACTTCAATTAATTGTTTTCATTATTCAGACTTAAAACATGCTTTTGAGTGATTTTCCTTTTTAGTAATGACATTTCCCCTTGATAATTCCAGGCCTCATTTCTTGAATAACCAAATGATTTAAAGTAAAAAAAGCAACCATCAAAAATGGAAAATCCATTGTAAATGCATTTATTTCATAGCAAGAAGTATTTTTTTTACATTAGCCTTTAGTTAATGGCTCTTTAACAAATGAAGTATTAGCAAAGAAATTCAGGCTTGGATAGCAAAACATACATCGGGATTTATTTTCATTCTGTTAGCTCAAATTTCCATGCAAGTTTTATTGGATTTGTCCAACCATCCATCTACGCAGGAAATCATGATTTGGAATTGAACTCCATTATCCAAAGCTGTCCTTGTATCATCATAGCAATTGAGGCAAAAGTCTCTGGTTTCATCCTGAAATTGGAATTGAGGAAATCAGTTTTAAAGGTCGTTTTTTTGGTCTTTTTTGTGCTTTCTTTACCTCTTCGCAAGCAGGGTGATCAAATAGTTTTTCTTTTATGTTGTTAGTAGATCTAGCTCCAATTGATGGGCAGGGATCATTGAAGTCACTCAGCTTTGTAAAATGTGGAAATCCTGTTGGGCAATCGAAGCCACAAAGAAAGGCTACTTCACTTGTCCTTTTGATATCATCTTGAGCAAAGCAGCCCTCAAAAATTGCCATCAATTGGAAAATAAAAAGCAAAATTGTTCTCATGTTGCTAGTTCACCTTCCAAGCTGAAACTGTTCAATTTCTAATAACCAAATATGAGTAACTTTAATCACCAGCATCCAGTCACTCAACTTTCCTATATCTTTTATGATTCTAGTTACATAACAATTGTTGCCATCCAAGCTTTTGTACATGTAAAATAACGGGTGATATTTCCTCAGACCAAGAAAATCATTCTTTCTTCAAAATTGTAGTATTAGATTGTCTTGATAGCTGAAATTCTCAATTCGAAGAATTGCCTTTGTGAGGAGGATCAATATGTGAAACCTCGGAGGTTTTTCCTCCTGAATGGTGAGCCTTATTCACCAGTTTTGTCTTTTTAATAGCCTAAACCGAATTTTTTCTTTGTGGGACTTTTTCCTAACCAAAAAGTTCAGCAAAAAAAGTGAATTATTTTTCTATGACATCTTTACATAAGCTACAAGCTAAAAAGCCAAAAGATGACTCGTTTGGCAATTTTACTAAGGGATCGATTTAGTTATTTGCCATCAAATGCAAAATATTTTTACACACGTGATTTTTCTGCTCAATCTTCTTGAAAAAGCCTCCACCCCACGAACATCAAATACAGCTTGATGTATCTGTTTAATTTTGCGTAGAACCTATAATATGAGCCGATTCCTTTTTTGCAGTTGTGTTTATTGGTTTTCAGGTTGATACAATCAATCATTGAAATTGCTGTTGGTTTTATATTACGGTCAATAAGATGAGTCAGAATATTGTTTTACAATTCTTCGCAAGATTTGGTTGACTTGTCCAAAACTCCATCAATGCACGAAACTGTGACTTCGTACTTGACTCCATCTGTCAGAGCAACTTTGTTCTCGTCCACACAATTCAAGCAAAAATCTCTAGTTTCGTCCTGCAAGAATAAAATGAAAGGTAAGTCGAATTTCAACACTTTTACAAGTTATGAAGTTAAACTCACTGAAGTGCATGATGTTCCAAAAATTTGGCTTTGTAGAAGGTCTCTGATGCGGTTTGACAAGCCTTCACCTTTTGATGGGCAGTCTTCATTGGAGTTCTTCAAGTGGGTCTTGTTTGGAATTCCTGTGGTGCAATTGAAGCCACAAAGGATCGCAGTTTGGTGCTGAATTCGATGCTGAGCCAAAGCTACTGTAGCCAAAGCAGCCAAAATGAAAGCAATAGCCAGAAAGCCCTTCATGGTTTGAGCTTCAAAGTGAATATCTCACTGGATAATTGAGCCGGACTTCTTTCTGCTTTTATATGCTAGGTAATATTTGTTTTTCTGGTTTTTTGTAATCTCGACTACATTTATCCAGGCTGGCATTGAATCAATGGTTTTTGATAGTGGATGGAAAAATTACCAGGATATGGGTTCAAGTTTGTCCACTTTTTGGTTTCTCTGCTGCTTCCGAGAACGAAACAAGGTTAAAGTGATGTTAGACAGTGATATCAGCAACATTTATTCTAGCTTTGCATTCACACTGGTTGCAGTACTTGTTCCATTCGTGATTTTGCTCAGGGCTGTCAGGGCAGCAATCTCCTAAATCATACTGGCACTCTGGGGTGTTGACAGGGTCATCACAATACCCATTGCCTGCCCAGGATTTGTAGGCACACTGAGACAAGTCTTGTGACTCATCATACCCATCTAGCTGTGCTGAGCTCCTATTGAAATCTTTTTAGACCTTATCAAAGAAAATTCCTGTATGAGATTACGGATTGCTTTCACTGCTGGTGATTTCAGGTGACACTGCAGCTACTGTGGTTGTCATTGTTGAAGGAACAGTGGAGGAGGAAGTTGATGTCCCCAATGTGGTCACTTCTATTTTAGCCACTCCTTTTATGGAGCTGCTAGCATTTGCTGAGAACGGGCAATTCCCAGGTTGGATGGTTTTCTTGATGAACTCCACATACTTGAATACATTTGTGTAAGCACCTGGAGCATTTGGCTTGGCGCAGTCCAAGCCCCAGCTGACTATGCCCACCAACTCAACTGAGCCTGAGGAAGAGATGCCAACCAGAGGACCACCCGAGTCTCCCTGACAAGCATCCTTGCCTCCCTCCAAATGGCCAGCACACATTTGAATTTCAGGCAAATCCTCTCCAATGGTCTCCTTGTAGACTTCTCCAGTTTCAGTAGTTCTGCATGTATCTTGAGATATCAGAGGTAGCCCAACATATTGCAATTCGCATACAACTTCTTTTTCTGTTGAAAGATATCAAGAAAATTCATATGATCCTTTTATGAAAAAATACTTTTGAAATTTTGCTTTTGGAATTATTCTGTTTTAATTTGCTGTTTACTTGCATTGTGACCCCAACCACTGACAAAGCACACTTCTCCAGGATTGTACTGCCTGGTTGGTAAGCAAACTGGCTTGATGAAGTCGTTCAGCTTAAAGTCCTTCACCAGCTCCAGGATGGCAATGTCATTGTTGAAAGAGTCAGTATCGTAGGTTCCTGTGCCATGAATTTTTTTCACATGAGTGATCTGCCAGAATTTGCCAACCTCTGCCATTTGGTCAGGGGCTGGGCAAAGGTCATGCATTCCACCCCCAACTATTATGTCATTTTTGGGGTTGTTCAAGTCCACAAAGTCATGGAAGCAATGCATGGCAGAAATGACAAATCTCTTGTTCAATACAGATCCTCCACACCTATACTGCTTCACTATTCTTATGAACACTTGCCAAGGAAGTGAATTAGGAATAGCCACATTTCCACCTACAATCCTTCTGTTGCTTGCATCCAATATCCTGTGATTTGTAGCACACTCTTTTTTAAAGAAAGTATTCATCATCAGCCATTTTTTATAGTTCAATTATTACATGTCTTACCACAATTTTCGGGTTCCAAATCTGGATTAGGGGTGCTTGGTGTGTGAGAGTTTCCTCCCAAATTGGCTGGCATTGGTGACACACTGTTCAAAAGCATCTTCTGTTTGCTCTGATTCTCAAAAATGCTCTTTCCAATGAGGTCATCAGCATCAAGGCCTTCATCATACTCCTCTGTGTAGTCCTCTTCATAATCATCATAATGATCATCTTGACTTGGGACGCTTTCAGGATTAAGAGATCCTAAAAGATCTAAGAGTTTCTTCTTCAGCTCTGTCAGCATTGCCAATGAAGAAGGAAGATTGACTTTCATTTTTGGATTGTGTGGCTTTGCTGCTGCACAGGTCACAAATACCAACATGCACATCCAAAAACAAATTGGCAATTTGAACAAATTCATGCTATAAATCATGCACTCTTGTATGCATGCATAAAAAATATGGCATAGCTGACAGGATGTATATGAGCCATAAATTAGTGTCTTTTGACAATAATTGTCTGGTGTCAAGTATCATCTAGGATGCTGATAAAAACACTTCTCCTTTTTAACATCATCCATTTGGGCCTCTCTGAGGAGCTCCCTGAGGGAGCCTATGTTCAAAAGTTGGCCCCCTTGAACCCCTATGACATCAAGGGTGATGACATTGACAAGGGAGGGGAAGTCAGTAAAGGTTGGGGAACAATGCTCTACAATTGAAGAAAATATAATGCACCTTTTGAAATTTCAGCTTGCAGATATGATGAGGCAGAGTGGTCAGATTGTGACCCTTTTGAAATGATCCGGTTCAGAACTTTGAGGTTGATTAGTGGTGGCAGGCAGTGTGATGAGGTTAAAAATATCACCAAGCACTGCACTGCTGATGAGCTACCACCAGGTTTAACCTTTATTTGACCCATCTTTATGGTTTTTTATTTGCATCTCTTAATAGGAACCAAATGGCTGGTTGCTGAGCATAGGAAATGCATTGCTGAATTGAAGAGGCTGAAAATCATGATAGCAGACATGCCCAAATACATAGGAGTTCTTAGGGAAAAGGGGAGGGCTCTGTTCAATACATACTTAGCATTGAAGAAGCACCTGGATGAGCTTAGATACACCATAGACAGGCTAGAGAGGGAAAATAACCAAAAGAAGGAAATTATTGCCCAAGTCAGGAATGAGATGGAATCATGGAAGAACAAGGCCAGGGATTTGCAGGCTCAGCTAGATGAACTGAAGAACAAATTCAGGGATTTGGAAAAGGAGCACAAAGATATGGGCCAAAAGCAAGTGCAGTGTGAAGGTGATGTCACCAGGTGCCATCAAGATGTGGAGAGGCTCAATTCCAAGATTCATGAGCTTGAGGCTGAGGAGGCTGATTTGAAGAGAAGACTTTTGGCTGCAGAAAAGTACAAAGAGACACTCAAGGATGCCAAGGCTAAGCAGACAAAGCTGGAGTTCACTTTGGAGAAACTAAAAGATAAATTTGAGATATACAAGGATGAGCTTGATGACTGCAAGCTGGATTTGATGGCAGCCAGAGATTTCAGGGATGATCACTCCTACAAAGACACCCACATGGATTTGGGCATGGAAATGTGGATCACCCACAACAAGTCCAAGGTTGAGTATTCCACTGTCAAGTACACTGTACCAGCCACCTACTATATAGAGGAGCACCATTTTGCCAAGTGCCTCATTTCTTATTATGGCATCACAAATGAGACTTGTTGGTACCCCTCAAAAATTGAGTCTGGAGAAGCAGACTATGCAGACACCCTTGGTCAGCACCTGGTTGAAGCTCACTGGAAATATTTTACAATTGAGGTTAAGGATCAGTATGAGTGTGATGATGCAGCTCACTTGCATTATGAGTTCCTGCTGCATAGATGCCAACCTAAGCACTATTTACCAGTCCTGAGCATTTTCAGACCGTATGGGGACAGCAATGAGCAATTAGCTACAAGTATTCATCCCAAGCCCAACATTCCTCAACCTGGAGAGTACAATAGGTGCTGGATCACATTTTTGGGACCTCATGGACACTGTGAGAGGAGAATGGACAAGTACCCACTCTACAATAGTGATGACACTCCTCAGGGCTACAAAGATGGGTCTGGAACCAGCAAGAGCAAATGTCTCTCCAGAGCTGCCATTTGGGCTGATTACTGTGAAAATCCTGCCATTGCTACCTACTTGCCTGATGGAGTGTCTTCCAACTGGAAAGATGAGGACATCCAGCATGACAGCCATGGAGGAAGAATGTTTGAGGAGAGGGTCAATATCAAAAACAAGATCAACCCTGAGAGCATCCAGCCACACAATGTGTCAAGGCCAGATGCCAATGAGACGCCTGAATATGAGGACACACCCGAATTTAGACAGTCTCTAAACATGGCAGAGGTAACTTTTTGCTATAGAAACATTTTCTGGTCACCCAGTGGATTTTCTTTCTTAGGGAGCTGAAAAAGAGGCCATTTTGAAGAAGCTCAGAGATAGGCTTGGGATGAAGGAGAAGAGGAAAAATGTGGCTCCAGGCTCCAATCCCAATGTTGAATGGCATGGAGATGAAGGCGAGCATGGCACCAATAATGGACCAAAGAAGGGCGATGTGTTCATCACTTTGAAGCCTCCCAAGTCCGCTGATGACTTGCCAGCTCCTGACTTGGCTTACGTGAAAAAGTACTAATAAACTGCGAGATTTTATTCCTACGACGACATATTGATATGGTCAGCCTTATTAAGAAATTGTTGTAGTTGAAGTAGTTGCTAGCTTGGTGCTCCTCAAAAATGAGGAATTCTGTGATACTCCAGTTGCTATGAGGGTATTGTGTGGGGAATAGCAGAGGCCAATTATGTTAGTGGTTCCATAACGACCAGAGCTGTTGGTTGGAATTGAGGTTTCTGACTTGTCCGAGGCCACGTCCCACAGTTTTATGACTCCGTCCATGCCAGCTGAGGCCAAGAGGTTGGAGTCACCTGACCAAGCCAAGCAGTGGACTGTTTCATTGTGGCCTCGGAGCTCTTTGAGCATTACAGATGAGGCCAAGTCCCAAACTTTGACGCGTCGGTCCTCTCCAGCAGAGGCCAGTAACTTTCCGTTCGGAGAAAAGGCCATCGACAAAATACTGCCACGATGTCCATTGAATACTCTAACCTAGAAGCAGAAAAAGTGTGGTGGCTATATTGTTATAAAAGTATGGCGTTTCAATGTTGAAACTTACCATATTAGCATCTGAATGCGACCATAAGCGTATAGTCTTGTCAGAACCAGCTGTTGCAATGTAATTGCAGTTGGGGTGAAACTTCACCACATCCACGTCCTGTTCATGTCCAGCATAAACCCGTAGAGGATGAGTGTATTCCAAGTGCCACAACTTAGCAGTGCGGTCCATTGAACCTTTAAAAATTCATAGTCGTTAGAGCAAACAACAGGAAAATTAATGAGCTAATCCATTACCAGTGACAACGTTGACGCCAACTCGGTCAGAGTCCACAGACCAAATAGGGTATGAATGACCTTGATACACAGCCCTGTTCAGGCCACTTTTGAGATCGAATAATCTCATGGTTGTGTCCTCGCTCACCGATAAAACATAGGGTGCTCTTGCCATGAAGGTCGCACCATACACAGGTCCCGAGTGGCCTCGAAAGATTACCCTCTTCTCCGCAATCATCCTGTGATTGCTGTCTTCTGGATCATCACAGCCAAGTCTGATTGCAGCTGGATCTCGATCTGGGTCGATGGGTGCCTCTTCTTCGTCTTCGGCATCCTGTGGGTGCGGAGGAACCAAATCCCAGGATATGAGGCTGGAGTCTTCACAGCCGGTAACAAGGAGGTTTGCCTCGGCAGATATGGAGCCACAGACTATGTTGGAATATTGATTGGACAACCTGTACAGAGTGGTTGATGGCAATGGACTTGGACCTTCTCTCACGGCTTTAATGACCTCAAGGACCTTGCTGCTAGACTCTGAACTTAGGGCATAACCATTGACCTCGTCCTTCAACGTTAAATGTCAAAAATGATTATCTAGCTTTGACGCACGATCACTAAAATGGCTTACCTCTTGTTTTATGACGGACTTTAAGGGAGACGAGGGTGAGCTTGCTGTCAGTTCAGAAAGGACTCTCTGCACAGCCTCAGTTTTCGAGCTAGGCGCTCCCAGAGCATCAAGGAGGCGGACATCCACTTTCGCATGCAAAATATGCAGCAGAATCGGAGGCTGGCCCTGCGCCTGTTGCTGTTGCAAATATCTCATCAGGTAATGGAAGGTTTTGTTCGACAGGGTCACGCTGTACTTTGAGGCCAAAAATGACGTCACAGCCTCGTCGCGTTGTACGTCTTCGGGTCCCATGACAGTGGACAAGATCCGAATGAAGCTGGCAAAACTAGGATTGCCCATGAATGTGCTTTGATGTCTCTTGTGGAATTTCTGCGCGATCAGTTTGTGGTCGGACAGGATGAGGTCGAGGTACAAGTGAGTGAACATAGGGTATAGTAATTGCGCCAGCTCGGGCTTGTAGGAATCCAAGGACTCCGAAATCCACACCTTGAACTTGGCATACTGTTGCTCCGTGATGAGTGGGTCGACATTGGGAGGCGCAGAGAGGGCCAGACAAGCCACTGAGCTAGCTTCAGACCTCAGCAGTTCTCTGGTTGCAAATTGAGACTTGCTCTGCACTTGAACCTTTCCCTTGGAGATCTTGGCATACGCTTCAGTCATAGACGGGGCATAACGGCGTTTTTGTAAGTAGCGAATGACCGCAGATTGAACTTGATCAGAGGTTGACGAGGATGGAAATGACGACGACGACGAGGGTGACGAAGTCGAGGTAGCCACCACCACAGGCGGTGGCAAAGGTTGCGAAGGCAATTGCACAGTGGTCATTGGGGACGACTGTTTCAACTTCTTGGCCGAGGACATTGAAGACGACTCTTCGGAGGAAGGCCAAAACCTAGAGATTAACCATTAGTTAAAATACTTATTTGCCATGAAGCACAATTTGTAAACACTCCCATTTCGCGAGTTTTCGCGTGAAAGATTGTAATTAAATTATCTACGCCAAGAAGGGAAGAAGGTGCACAAGATAGCCGAGACTTTCTCCAATTTGGAGGCTAATTCGACGAACTAAGCTAAAGCTGTGTTTTAAAAGCCTTACCAGCTCCGGATCACAACATAGCGCTCATAAATTCATTGAACAATATCAGCGATGGAGTCCAAAAGCTCCAATAGCTTCAAAACTGCTTGCTGCTGCTGCTGATTCAGCTGAGCTTTTTTCACCAAGAACGGGACGTCAACACAACCGATGATTGGGCTAATGAAGCCAAAAATGAAAAACTCTTATGATTAGCCAATGCTCATGCTTTTGACATGGTAACTTCTTAGTTAAAAAACACAAGTATTTATTTTGCACTCAGAAAACTGTAAGTCTGTTACAAAACCTGGAGAGCGATGGTAAAGAGGGTTTTTTAAAGTTTTTCTCTACTTCCTTGGCCTTTCGCCCTCGAGCGGTGATTGGCCAATTTTTCACAACAATTTTGTGCCAACAAGAACCTATCATACAAATCTAAGGCATTTTTAAAAAGAATCGGTGAGATAAACATTGTTTTATTCATACATTTTCTCGTCATTCATTGCGATAAGAATCAATTTAAAGTAGGTTTCTTTTCTTGACCTTTAATTACCAAAATATGGAGAAAGCAGATAAATTAGCGATGGTTCTGAAAGTATTACTACGTTACCGAGCCAAATTCGATTCGTTCATGTTGACCTATCAAATCAAAATATTATTTTCACGTGTTGAAACAGAAAAATTTCGTGAAATCCTCGTTATTGTTTGATTTGGTCCAAAGTGTGAATTTCTCGTGAAAATGGTGCGCGTCAAAATGCTTCGGCGGGATCCCGCTGATCATCTACGCGAAACAAAGCATGACATTCACAAAGTGGCTCGTAATTTTGATCCAGAATTGCACCCGTTCGATGTAAATCGTGAATACATGCGTGCACAAAATGCAGTCAAATTGGAGCGGGTTTTTGCCAAGCCATTTCTCGCGGCCCTTGACGGTCATGGAGATTCAGTGTCATGCATGGCTTCGCATCCTCTGAGACTTTCAAGGTAAATGCAGTATTTTCTCTGAGTGGAAAGGTAAAAGAACCACAAACTCTAATTAGGGTTGCATCAGGAGCTGCCGATGGCGAAGTTCGGTTGTGGGATCTGTCAACTCGAAAGTGCTCCAAAATCTTCAAAGGCCATGAAGGAAGATATGTCCGCGGCATTGTTTTCACTCCCGACGGTCAAAACATTTTGTCTGTTGGCGATGACAAGCGCATATGTACTTGGTCAACTGAAGGCTCGGAAGATTCGGATGAAGCGCAAATCATCACTTCCCCGTCTGACATCACCAATTCTAAGGCAATGCTAACAGGAATTTCCTACCATCGGTACGAAGACAAATTTGCCACTTGTGGAGACATTACTCAATTGTGGGACGCGTCTACCAATTATCCAATAAAAGAGTTCCAGTGGGGTGTGGACACTGTTCACGCCATTAAATTCAACCAGGTAAGCTTGATTGTCATTGCGTCACTATTGTTACTGTAAGTTAGGTCCATTTGGATTTATCTCCTTGGCAACATTTTTACTTCAATTCAGGGATTATTTTTGTTCGAGGACCTGAGCTTTTGTTACCTTGTGATATTTTGTAATTTGTACGAATTGCTTTGATACTGAGTAAGTGATAATGCTCTCAGTAAATTTAGGCCTGATTTTTTCTTTGTAATTCTCGAACGGAGTAAACGGCAGCAATATGATGTGTGCAGTGAAAATAAGAGACAGTTTTCCTCCTCGTAAAAGAATTGACCTATGATGTACGTATACGTTTGTAATGCTATTTGTAGGTTGAGGCCAACATTTTGGGTGCCTGCGCAAGTGATCGAAGCATTATATTGTATGACATCAGGTTAGCCACTCCAATGCGTAAGGTGATTATGGAGTTATCAACTAACGCAATTGCCTGGAATCCAATGGAAGCTCCTACTTTCGTGGCAGCCAATGAAGATTACAACTTGTATGCGTTTGACATGAGAACGTTGAAAAGGCCGATCAATGTCCATATGGATCACGTGTCAGCCGTGACATGTGTTGACTTTGCTCCTACAGGAAGGGAGTTTGTGTCCGGAAGCTACGACAAAACTGTCCGGATTTTCCCTATAGAAAAGGTTAACCGATCAATTTTTTGGCATGGATTATTAAGGCTACGTTATGCTTGCACATTTCTGCTTTTTCAATTCCTTGGCTTGTTAAATCGCCCAGTCATTTACATGTAATTCAATTTGTTGAAGGTTAATGGTGATTAGCAGTTTTTTGCTTCAAGAAACTGATTGATTTTGCTTAATTGTGAATGGTTTTGCGTGTTACGTTATCAAAATTCAATTTTCTTTTCAAGGGTCGTTCTCGTGAGATTTACCATACTAAGCGGATGCAACGGCTGACGTGTGTGGCGTGGAGTCGGGATAATCGCTACATTCTGTCAGGATCCGATGAGATGAATGTTAGGCTATGGAAAGCTAGGGCGGCCGAAAAATTGGGAGTTTTGAAGGAAAGGCAACGAATGGCACTGAACTATAACGAGAAACTCAAAGAAAAGTTCGAGCATCATCCGCAAATTCAAAGAATTGCAAAGCATAGACAAGTACCCAAGCACGTACTCAATGCTGCCCGAGAGCATCGGATTATTCGCGAGTCTCAAAAGCGCAAAGAAGCCAACAAACGAGCACACAGCAGGCCTGGAGTTGTACCCTATGTGGCAGAGAGAGACAAGCACGTTATTGATGAACAAGAATAAAACCCAAGTAACTATTCACACGTTCTTTTTCAATTTTTCAATCGGGAATTCTTTTCTTTTTAAAAAGTACCTTCAAAGTGATGACTCCAATCCTCTTGTGAGAAGGTTGGGTGCGTTTCTTTATTTAAAGTCAATTTCATTCAGTTACAATTGAGAACTGCATCTCATCTCCTCTAAACGCTTTTTGATCATGACGTATTTACAATTGAGAATTTTATCGGGATCAGTCTGGATTTTATCATGCGAAGATTTTTTGTTCTGTAAGTGGATAGTGAACTAGATTCAGAGAGCTTCTGTTCTAAATTGTAAAAGACATAAGGTCACTTGGTTCACATTTCAGTTTTTTCTAGTTCATAAGGTAACTCACTTATGCATGCATATTAGGAATAAATTTAACTTCCAGGTCTAACTAGTTTCCACTTGGGCAATCTTCGACGTATTTTTGCTTAGACGTGAGAAGAAAATTGAGGTCTTGGGCAATTTTGCAGCAATTTTAAAGAATACAAGATTACTTCTTGCTTACAATCATTTTGCTTAATGGCACGGATTCACTCAGAAAATTGGATGAGAAATATTTGTCTGTGTAAAAGCTTGATCTTTCATCTCGGATCTTTGAATGACTTTGAGGAGTTGGAGTCGTAGGCCTAGATATATTGATGATTTCGGAGCCTCGACTTCCCACTTGATTGCTAGACGCAGCTCTTCTCACAACATACCAAGAGCTTTGATCAGAACCATTATTCATAATTGAGGTTGCTTCATAATTTGCTGGTCTCGTACTCCTTCTTTGAAAAGGGCTATTTGCTGATGATACCGATGGAGCTATGTATGCTCTGCTATTTCCAGAGTAACTATTCATAGCCAAATCTGATCGTCTTGGCCCATGCACATACATAGTGAAATTCCTTTCTGGCTCAGGTGTGTATCTGGTCACTCGACTTCTGGTGTACGCGTCCCTGGAATTAGTCAATGATGGCCTTGAGTCATCTCTGGTTACACTATTTTCTCTTGGTTTTGAGTTGCTTCTGCTGTAATTATCTGGAGGGCTTTTTTGCTCTGTCCACTCATGGTGGTAGGCGTATCTTGATTTTTCTGCTGCAACTCTTTTTATATTGGCCTCTCTGCTTTCCTTAGCTTGACTGAGCTCTTTTTGTCTGCTTGAAATACTGGCCATTCTTCTATCATATTCTTCTGGGTCTTTGAACATATCCCTCAGGGATTTGTTTCCAGCCAGAAAAGTGGGAGGGTAGTGCTTGTCTGAAAACATGCTTAAGAAACAAAAGAAAATCTCAAAGGGAGCTCGTTTCAGCTTTAGGTTATGTGATAAGTGTTGCTACCAATGCAATATTGCTATTGTCTTTGTTCACTTTGATACACGTGTATCCACTTTCCACAATCTAGAAACACTGAGAAACACATTCCTGGCTCTCATCCCAAAGATGCTCAAATTTGCTTTCACACTAACATGCATGTCAATGATGTCATCATACCCTCTGTTACTTTGAACAACTTCAACCTTCAAATCTCATCCTCCGCTTTTTCTGTTGCATGCATCAATGTTTTATTTTCTGCTTTAAACCAATTTCATGCAATTTGAGCATACTGACCAAAGACAGTTTGAGGTTTCTATCAGATTTAATTTTCCTTCTGTGATAGTAGCACAAATGTATTATGAATGAATTTGGAATGGTAAGAAAATTATCTTCATAATGAAGATGAACCCAGTTAGCTGATGCTTAGAAGCACTTCCTGTGAACAATGGAAGGACCGCACTCATCGTACTCTTGCTTGGTGATCCACATCTGTTGGAAGGTGGAGAGGGAGGCCAAGATGGAGCCACCGATCCAGACAGAGTACTTCCTCTCAGGAGGAGCAATGATCTTGATCTTAATGGTGGAGGGAGCCAAGGCAGTGATCTCCTTTTGCATCCTGTCAGCAATACCAGGGTACATGGTGGTGCCTCCAGACATGACAGTGTTGGCATACAGGTCCTTCCTGATGTCAACATCACACTTCATAATGGAGTTGTAGGTGGTCTCATGGACACCGCAGGACTCCATGCCAAGGAAGGAAGGCTGGAAGAGGGCCTCAGGGGCACGGAACCTCTCATTGCCAATGGTGATGACCTGGCCATCAGGAAGCTCATAGGACTTCTCAAGGGAGGTGGAGGCAGCAGCAGTAGCCATCTCCTGCTCAAAGTCAAGGGCAACATAGCAGAGCTTCTCCTTGATGTCACGGACAATCTCCCTCTCAGCAGTGGTGGTGAAAGAGTAACCACGCTCAGTGAGGATCTTCATGAGATAGCTGGTCAACTCACGTCCAGCCAAGTCCAAACGGAGGATGGCATGGGGGAGAGCATAACCCTCATAGATGGGGACAGTGTGGGAAACACCATCTCCAGAGTCCATGACAATACCAGTGGTACGACCAGAAGCATAGAGGGAGAGGACAGCCTGGATGGCAACATACATGGCAGGCATGTTGAAGGTCTCAAACATGATTTGAGTCATCTTCTCACGGTTAGCCTTGGGGTTGAGGGGAGCCTCAGTCAAGAGGACAGGCTGCTCCTCAGGGGCCACACGGAGCTCATTGTAGAAGGTGTGATGCCAGATCTTCTCCATGTCATCCCAGTTGGTGATGATACCATGCTCAACAGGGTACTTGAGGGTGAGGATACCCCTCTTGGACTGGGCCTCATCTCCAACATAGGAGTCCTTTTGACCCATACCCACCATCACACCCTATAAGAGGAACATTCTGGTTTTTAGCAAATTCTTTATGAGTGATCATAAAATTCCATATTTAAAGTTTCTCAGAGTAATTCTGGATGAAATCATGTAAAATATCAAAAGTTGTTGCATGAACTCATCATATTCTGCTCCAAGAATTATCATCAATTAGAGAAAAGGTTACCTGGTGGCGTGGGCGTCCAACAATGGATGGGAAGACAGCCCTGGGAGCATCATCACCAGCAAATCCAGCCTTGCACATGCCGGAGCCATTGTCAACGACAAGAGCAGCAACGTCTTCGTCACACATTTTGGTAGATTACTTCAAGATTTGTTGACTTGAGAGGAGACAGGTCACACTTGGCTGTTGACAAAGGTCTGAGGTGCATCTGACGAATCCCCCCTCTTTTAAATGAAATGAGCATGAAGCGTATCGATGAGCTTGCCCACACATGACCATATTTGAGCAAAAAGCTGGGAATGACCCTAGCGAAAGCAAAAAGTAGAAAGCACATAGGAAAAGCATGCATACCGGAGATTTTGGCATGACCTCATGACATCCCTAGTGAAGTGACTTTCCCTCATTGTGTCATGCAAACATTGCCTTATAAGGAAATGTTGAGCTATTCACTTTCAAAATTAAGGTAGCTGAAATGTTGATAAAAAAGCGGCCTTATTGCTTTAGGTCAGGTCAATCTTCCTTCATTCTGAAAATTAAATTATCATGAATGTGGCGTAGTATATACGTATATCAGTATGTAGGTAAAGTATCTTTGGAGAAAAGCAATGTGTGTAATGCAATTTTTGTTCGGCTTTCCAATTTTTGGCGAATGAGGAAAACGAAACTTGGGGTCAGGTCAAAAATTCCAATGCTTGAGCCAAGAAAAGAGTAGACATCAACGCTCCTTATATGGGCACAAAACTTTGTGAGATTTTGACAAGGGTGATTCAAAATTAGTTCTACGCAAGATATGTCTTATAGAACTATAAAACTTAAAATTAAAAATATGAAATATTCCCTAGAAATATATAAGTACTGATCAGAATTGCTGCTTATTACAATAAATCCAGTTCATGACTAGAAAATAGAAGCTTTTTCATTGTTATTCTATTTAAGCTTTTCATCACCAAATATCTAATTAGGTACGCATTGTGAGCCTTTTAGTGCACAATTAACTGAAAAGAGATCATGACGACATCAATTTTGGCATGTATTTGTTTCATGCTAACATACGAACAAGCACTAAACGATTCTATAAGGATCTTGTAGAATTAGCTTTAAAATAGTATTCTTACGCTATTAAAGGTAATTAGCTAATCAGCAAAAAAGATATTTCCCAACTACCATCTAGAGTGTGCTAACTGAAATTACACCTTAGCCAGCAAACTCCGTTTAAAGAACAATAATAATGATTCTTATGCAGACATACTCTTGATGACTAAAAAAAAGGGCCATGCTGGGCCAATGCAATGCAAATTGTATTGTCTTTTCTCCCTTGAACCGCTTTTGTTATTCTATTTCACAGTTTTTCCCCTTGCAAGTGTGGTAACACCATGTGTTTGTAGACCTTATTCATATTATTTTTGTTTTGCAAAGGGTGGGAAAGCTAGCAAAGTCTGACCAAAATTGGACGCTCCTACTAAAAGGCACACAATGCCCACAATTGGCACACAATGCCCACACCACCCACAAGGCACACAACCGGCACACAATTACTAAAAGGCGCACATCAAATTTAAAAAAAAATAAATAATTGATTCGTAAAAGTAAGTTGGAAAGTTGTTGCATATTTTTAGCTTAGATGTGTGCCAAATATAAAAGTACTTTTTTAAAAATATAAGGAATTACAATTTTGCTTATTTTATTTTACAAAACATAATTTGAGCTATTTAATTTACTGACATTGCCTTGCTGAGATAATACCAAAATTTCGGCAATTACAGCTAGATCAATTGTTTCAATTGGTGTTAACAAAAAAGCACACATTTGCGCTCAATGATGGCACATATCGGCACACAATGGCACACAATGGCTTTCACTATTTAATAAAAATAAAGATAATTTGATGCAGTTTCCAAAAATGTAAACAAATTAATTTTCTGACTTTGCTTTGCTGAGATAATGCAAAAATTCGGGCAATTACTGCTACGACCTTTGTGTGCTTGTTGTGTGCCAACATGAAAGTTGCTTTTAAAAATAAAAGGAATTAAAATTTGGCTTTCACTATGGAACATAAAATAAAGATAATTTGATGCAGTTTCCAAAAATGTAAACAAATTATTTTTCTGACTTTGCTTTGCTGAGATAATGCAAAAATTCAGGCAATTACAGCAAAAGCAATTGTTGTTAACAAATAAAGCACACAATGGCACACAATGATGGCACACAATGGCCCACAATGGCACACAAAGACACACAATGACACACAACGGCCCACAATGGCCCACAAAGGCACACAATGGCACACAACAAAGAATTAAAATTTGGCTTTCACTATGTAACATAAAAGGCCAATTTCACATAGACAAGCTAAAAAAAGCAAGGTACTTTTGAGGCTTATAGCTCAGCAACTATTAAGTCGATTGGCACCAAATTTGGTAGGATTCATAAGAAGAGCCTAATAAGCCACCATACCAAATTTCAAATGAATCTAAGGATCCCTTCCATAGGCAGACTTTACCTGCCTAAAAAGAAAAGCTAGCTTTGCTTAGAAAATGACCTCCTCTAAACGGCCTCGGAACTTAACCAAATTTGGAACGCAGCTATTGGTTGACATTTTGATGAATCCTACCAAATTTGGTGCCAATACACTCAGTATTTGCTGAGATATTAGCCTCCAAAGAACCTAGCTTAGCTTGCGTTAGCTTGACTTCGATAATATGAAATTGGCCTAAAGTAATAATAATTTGATTCAGTTTCCAAAAAATTTTTCAAATTATTTTTCTGATTTTGCTTTGCTGAGATAATGCACAAATTCAGGCAATTACAGCAAAAGCAATTGTTGTTAACAAATAAAGCACACAATGGCACACAATGATGGCAAACTAATAGCACACTTTTGCGACCACTTTTGCGACTGCTCTTGTGACCACTCTTGTGACTTTTTTTGTGCGAATTTAATTCTGAAAATGTAAACAAATCAATTTTCTGACTTTGCTTTGATAAGATAACGCAAAAAGTCGGGCAATTACTGCCATTGTGGGCCATTGTGGGCCATTGTGTGCCATTGTGTGCCATTGTGTGCCATTGTATGCCATTGTATGCCATTGTGTGCCATTGTGTGCCATTGTGTGCCATTGTGTGCCATCATTGTGTGCCATTGTGTGCCATCATTGTGTGCCATTGTGGGCCATTGTGTGCCGTTGTGTGCCATTATGTGCCATCATTGTGTGCCATTGTGGGCCATTGTGAGCCATTGTGTGCTTGGGTTGTGTGATACTTTAGCAACATTGGATTAATTGCCCGAATTTTGGCATTATCTCAGCAAATCAAAGTCCAAAAATGGAAGTTGCATCAAATTTTCTTTATTGTTTGTTAAATAACAAAAGCCAAATTTTAATTCTTTATAATTTTTAAAAGCAATTTTCATGTTGGCACACAACAAGCGCACAAAGGTCTCAGAGGTAATTGCCCGAATTTTTGCAATATCTCAGCAAAGCAAAGTCAGAAAATTATTTTTTTACATTTTCTGAAACTGCATCAAATTATCTTTAATGTATGTTAAATAGTGAAAGCGGAATTTTAATTCTTTGTATTTTTAAAAGCAACTTTCATGTTAGCACACAACAAGCACTTTACGGTCTCAGCGGTAATTGCCCGAAGTTTGGCATTATCTGAACAAAGCAAAGTCAGAAAATTATTCAGTTTACATTTTCGGAAGCTGCATCAAATTATCTTTATTTTATGTCAATAGTGAAAGCCGAATTTTAATTCCTTATATTTTTTAAAGCAACTTTCATGTTGGCACACAACAAGCACACAACGGTATCAGCGGTAATTGCCCGAATTTTGGCATTATCTCAACAAAACAAAATCAGAAAATTATTCAGTTTTCATTTTCAGAAACTGCATCAAATTATCTATATTTTATGTTAAATAGTGGAAGCCGAATATTAATTCTTTGTATTTTTAAAAGCAACTTTCATGTTGGCACACAACAAGCACACTAAGGTCTCAGCGGTAATTGCCCGAATTTTGGCATTATCTCAGCAAAGCAAAATCAGAAAATTATTCAGTTTTCATTTTCAGTAACTGCATCAAATTATCTTTATTTTATGTTAAATAGTGGAAGCCGAATATTAATTCTTTGTATTTTTAAAAGCAACTTTCATGTTGGCACACAACAAGCACACTAAGGTCTCAGCGGTAATTGCCCGAATTTTGGCATTATCTCAGCAAAGCAAAATCAGAAAATTATTCAGTTTTCATTTTCAGTAACTGCATCAAATTATCTTTATTTTATGTTAAATAGTGGAAGCCGAATATTAATTCTTTGTATTTTTAAAAGCAACTTTCATGTTGGCACACAACAAGCACACTAAGGTCTCAGCGGTAATTGCCCGAATTTTGGCATTATCTCAGCAAAGCAAAATCAGAAAATTATTCAGTTTTCATTTTCAGTAACTGCATCAAATTATCTTTATTTTATGTTAAATAGTGGAAGCCGAATATTAATTCTTTGTATTTTTAAAAGCAACTTTCATGTTGGCACACAACAAGCACACTAAGGTCTCAGCAGTAATTGCCCGAATTTTGGCATTATCTGAACAAAGCAAAGTCAGAAAATTATTTTTTTTACATTTTCGGAAACTGCATCAAATTATCTTTATTTTTTGTAAAATAAGATTACACAAAATTATAATTCTTTATAACTTTAAAAGCTAATTTCATATTAGGTACACAGCTTAGCTAAAAACAGGCAACCACCTTCCATTGTGTGCCATTGTGTGCCTTTGTGTGCCGTTGTATGCTATTGTGTGCCATTGTCTGCCATTGTGTGCCATCATCGTGAGTCTTTGTGTGCCGTCATTGTTAGCCATTTGTGGTCAGAAAAGTAATCACAAAAGTGGTCACAAAAGTGGTCACAAAAGTGGTCACAAAAGTGGTCACAAAAGTGGTCACAAAAGTGGTCACAAAAGTGTGCTATTAGTTTTCCATCATTGTGTGCTGTTGTGTGCCATTGTGTGACATTGTGTGCCGATGTGTGCCATCATCGTGCGCCATTGTGGGCCATTGTGGGCCATTGTGGGCCATTGTGGGCCATTGTGTGCCATTATGTGCAACTGTGAGCCATTTTGGGCCATTGTGTGTCATTGTGGCCCATTGTGTGCCATTGTGTGCCTTTGTGTGCCATTGTGTGCCATTGTGTGCCATTGTGTGCCATGATGGCACACAATTACTAAAAGGCACACAAAGAGTAAAAAAGCAAACTAATTGGATCATGTGCTTGGGTTGTTAATAACAATGGATTTAGCGGTAATTATCTCATTATCTCAGCTAAGCAAAGTCAGAAAATTATTCTGTTTATATTTTTGGAAGCTCTCCCAAAGTATCTTTTTTTTCAATTAAATAATAAAAGCCAAATTATTATTCTTTATAATTTTAAAAGCTAATTTCATATTTGGCACACAGCTAAGCTAAAAACAAAAGTGTGCTATTAGTTTTCCATCATTGTGTGCCGCTGTGTGCCATTGTGTGCCATTGTGTGCCTTTGTGTGCCGTTGTATGCCATTGTGTGCCATTGTCTGCCATTGTGTGCCATCATCGTGAGCCATTGTGTGCCGTCATTGTGAGCCATTTGTGGTCAGAAAAGTAATTACAAAAGTGGTCACAAAAGTGGAAAACAAAAGTGTGCTATTAGTTTTCCATCATTGTGTGCCGCTGTGTGCCATTGTGTGCCATTGTGTGCCATTGTGTGCCTTTGTGTGCCGTTGTATGCCATTGTGTGCCATTGTCTGCCATTGTGTGCCATCATCGTGAGCCATTGTGTGCTGTCTTTGTGAGCCATTTGTGGTCAGAAAAGTAATTACAAAAGTGGTCACAAAAGTGGAAAACAAAAGTGGTCACAAAAGTGGTCACAAAAGTGGTCACAAAAGTGGTCACAAAAGTGGTCACAAAAGTGGTCACAAAAGTGGTCACAAAAGTGGTCTCAAAAGTGGTCACAAAAGTGGTCACAAAAGTGTTCACAAAAGTGTTCACAAAAGTGTTCACAAAAGTGTTCACAAAAGTGTTCACAAAAGTGTTCACAAAAGTGTTCAAAAAAGTGGTAACAAAAGTGTTCACAAAAGTGGTCACAAAAGTGGTCACAAAAGTGGTCACAAAAGTGGTCACAAAAGTGGTCACAAAAGTGGTCACAAAAGGGGTAACAAAATTGGTCACAAAAGTGGTCACAAAAGTGGTCACAAAAGTGGTCACAAAAGTGGTCACAAAAGTGGTCACAAAAGTGGTCACAAAAGTGGTCACAAAAGTGGTCACAAAAGTGGTCACAAAAGTGGTCACAAAAGTGTGCTATTAGTTTTCCATCATTGTGTGCCGTTGTGTGCCATTGTGTGACATTGTGTGCTGATGTGTGCCATCATTGTGCGCCATTGTGGGCCATTGTGAGCCATTATGTGCAACTGTGAGCCATTGTGGGCCATTGTGTGTCATTGTGGCCCATTGTGTGCCTTTGTGTGCCATTGTGTGCCATTGTGTGCCATTGTGTGCCATGATGGCACACAATTTCTAAAAGGCACACAAAGAGTAAAAAAGCAAACTAATTGGATCATGTGCTTGGGTTGTTAATAACAATGGATTTAGCGGTAATTATCTCATTATCTCAGCTAAGCAAAGTCAGAAAATTATTCTGTTTATATTTTTGGAAGCTCTCCCAAAGTATCTTTTTTTCAATTAAATAATAAAAGCCAAATTATTATTCTTTATAATTTTAAAAGCTAATTTCATATTTGGCACACAGCTAAGCTAAAAACAAAAGTGTGCTATTAGTTTTCCATCATTGTGTGCCGTTGTGTGCCATTGTGTGCCATTATGTGCCATTGTGTGCCGATGTGTGCCATCATTGTGTGCCAATATGTGCTTTTGTGTGCTTTTGTTGTTAACAACAATTGAAACAATTGATTTAGCTGTAATGGCCGAAATTTTGGCATTATCTCAGCAAAGCAATGCCAGAAAATGTAAATGCAATAATTTTCTGACTTTGATTTGCAGCAAGCCTTATGTAGTGAGTTGTACAAAAGGCTGCCGTTTCAACCGTCCATTGTGTGCCATCATTGTGCGCCATTGTGGGCCATTGTGTGCCATCATTGTGTGCCATTATGTGCAACTGTGAGCCATTGTGGGCCATTGTGTGCCATTGTGGCCCATTGTGTGCCAATGTGTGCCTTTGTGTGCCTTTGTGTGCCATTGTGTACCATTGTGTACCATTGTGTGCCATTGTGTGCCATTGTGTGCCATGATGGCACACAATTACTAAAAGGCACACATGGAGTAAAAAAGCAAACTAATTGGATCATGTGCTTGGGTCGTTAATTTTGTGTGCCATTGTGCGCCAATGAGTGCCATCATTGTGTGCGAAGGAAAGTCAGAATTTTTTTTTTACATTTTTGGAAGCTGCATCAAATTATCTTATGTTTAATAATATTAGCTAAATTGTGATTCCTTGTATTTTTAAAAAGGTACTTTTATATTTGGCACATTTCTAAGCTAAAAACTTTCTTTTAGAATTCATAAATTTTTTATTGTTTAACTCGATGTGTGCCTTTTAGTAATTGTGTGCCGGTTGTGTGCCTTGTGGGTATTGTGGGCATTGTGTGCCAATTGTGGGCATTGTGTGCCTTTTAGTAGGACCCAAATTGGATGTTCAGTGCGCACGACCTTGCCGAATTTTGGCCAATAGCCCAGCCCCTGAAATATAAAAAGCTACAACAAGCCATGTTCTTTACACACTTGTCATTGGCCTCTTGGTGTGATCAGGTCTTGTTGATTCTTTATATTCATCAACCAAAATGTGTGACGAAGACGTTGCTGCTCTTGTCGTTGACAATGGCTCCGGCATGTGCAAGGCTGGATTTGCTGGTGATGATGCCCCCAGGGCTGTCTTCCCATCCATTGTTGGACGTCCCCGTCACCAAGTAAGCATCTAATTTTAAGGCTAATGTACTGAGCTTCTTATGATGCAACTTGCAACCACATGAATAAAGACATGACTCAACTCTGAACAGGGCTGATTTTTATGCAAGGAAATATGCACCAAGCAAAATTTTTAGAAATAACTTGATAAACAAAGTTTTTCTTGCTTAGGGTGTGATGGTGGGTATGGGTCAAAAGGACTCCTATGTTGGAGATGAGGCCCAGTCCAAGAGGGGTATCCTCACCCTCAAGTACCCTGTTGAGCATGGTATCATCACCAACTGGGATGACATGGAGAAGATCTGGCATCACACCTTCTACAATGAGCTCCGTGTGGCCCCTGAGGAGCAGCCTGTCCTCTTGACTGAGGCTCCCCTCAACCACAAGGCTAACCGCGAGAAGATGACTCAAATCATGTTTGAGACCTTCAACATGCCTGCCATGTATGTTGCCATCCAGGCTGTCCTCTCCCTCTATGCCTCTGGTCGTACCACTGGTATTGTCATGGACTCTGGAGATGGTGTTTCCCACACTGTCCCCATCTATGAGGGTTATGCTCTCCCCCATGCCATCCTCCGTTTGGACTTGGCTGGACGTGAGTTGACCAACTACCTCATGAAGATCCTCACTGAGCGTGGTTACTCTTTCACCACCACTGCTGAGAGGGAGATTGTCCGTGACATCAAGGAGAAGCTCTGCTATGTTGCCCTTGACTTTGAGCAGGAGATGGCTACTGCTGCTGCCTCCACCTCCCTTGAGAAGTCCTATGAGCTTCCTGATGGCCAGGTCATCACCATTGGCAATGAGAGGTTCCGTGCCCCTGAGGCCCTCTTCCAGCCTTCCTTCCTTGGCATGGAGTCCTGCGGTGTCCATGAGACCACCTACAACTCCATCATGAAGTGTGATGTTGACATCAGGAAAGACCTGTATGCCAACACTGTCATGTCTGGAGGCACCACCATGTACCCTGGTATTGCTGACAGGATGCAAAAGGAGATCACTGCCTTGGCTCCCTCCACCATTAAGATCAAGATCATTGCTCCTCCTGAGAGGAAGTACTCTGTCTGGATCGGTGGCTCCATCTTGGCCTCCCTCTCCACCTTCCAACAGATGTGGATCACCAAGCAAGAGTACGATGAGTGCGGTCCTTCCATTGTCCACAGGAAGTGCTTCTAAATACTTAATTTTTTGCTTCAACTACTGCCTTATCATCTGTTTTTCAATTTATCATTGAAATACATTGATTGATCTGACATTCCAATTGTTATTTTATTAGTTTTATGATAATTGAACTTGTAGGCTCTTAAATGATATCTTATTTTAATCATATTTAATTAAGGATTTTGGTTGTTAAATTAGCTACTAATTAAATTGTTCTGGTAAGTTATTAATATCCCCTTAAATGTTACCTAGGTAATAGCGAGACAAAGAAATCACCAGCTTGGGTACAAAACGTGGCTCTTGCTTCTTAAAAGATTGCCCTTTAGGAAGCTACAATTTATGCGTAGATACTAGCTGTTGCTCTCTTTTTTTAGGCCATCACACGCCAAGGCTCCCCTGCTGAAAGCAAAGAGTTCTACTACGGATGGTTATTTTTATTACAAGGGATGCTTCATGTAGGCGTATTTGAGAAGGTATATTTTCGGTATAATACTAATCTTTTTGTGCTGCTAAACTTGCATCACTTTTTGCTTCAAATAAAATCTGATGAGCACGACGCAAATTCATCTAGCCTAAAATAGTCGCGTTCTTTATTTGGTGCACATCATTTCAGCCAAACGATTGCCAATAAGCCCAAGGGGATAAACGAATTGCTTCCCAATTTTCCAGCATTGTTGCCATCATCCACTGTGCCACAGCCAAAAGTGAAGCCTCCCACTTCTTCTCTGTCTGGGCATTTTCTTAGCTCATTGGTGCAGCTCCAGCTTTTGATGGGATCCGCCAAATCTTCAATTTGGATCACCTGTTTGTCGGAACACTGCACAATCTTGCCAAGATTGGAGTTGTTGTCACCCATCTCTTCGTAGCAATAAAAGCCTTCTTTGCAGCCTTTCTTCATCCAGAATTCACCAGGACAGCTGCACTTGATTTGGACATCGTCAGAAGCACAATCCATGTTGAAATGTCCAGGGCACTGAGAACAAAAAATACAATTTTTTTTCTTACATACAGGTTGCCCAACGGAAAACGCAACAGCCGCGCAGCCAAGCCGCGCTGAAGCTTGTTTACATTTGGTGCGGATTCCGAGAATCGGACTGTATATCAAGCTCCAAAGTTGTGTGTATAGTGATCAATGGCTCCATTACATTGGCCGGAAATTACATTTGTGGCAATTATAGCTCATTTATCTCTATATAGGCAAAAGGCAGTACACTGCGGCTGTATTGTGCAAAATGGCAATGTAATCTGAATACTATAACCCTTACTGTGTAATCATTGCTGTCCACGCAAGAATATGTGGCTGCATCAAAGTCGAATTGGATGATCTTGCCTTCAGGGCATTTAATTATGCAACCTTCAGCGCCAGGATGAGCCTCTTGATCGATTCCATTAATGCAGAGAAATCCCTTAGATTGGAGCAGAATGATTGGCATGAAGGCTCATACTTTTTCCCCATGAATAATTCCTATACCTCGTTGCAGTTGTCACTAATGAATAGCTGGTCATCACACCTGCAAGAGCCCAGCCGATTTTTGCCAAATGCCTCACAATTTGGAATTGGAGGTGGAGGAGTTGGAAAGTCTCCGTAGCATCCAAGTTTGAAGCCTCCCAGGCCTGCGGAATTTACATGATTTTTCATACCTTTTTTTCTTGCGTAAAACATATACCTGGGCATTTATCTGTCATGTTCGATTCATAGCCCCATTTGTACGAGTCAAAGTCCACAGCAATAATTTCACCCTTTTCGGGGTCGCAGGAGATGCTTTGGCCTCCATTGGGAAGCCTGGACCGACAATAAAATCCCTGAAAAGGAAATAACGCATATGGTTATAGGTAGTGTATATATTCTGTCAAAGCAGGCCACGCTTGTTTACTTGAGTACAATCTCCATTAATTAAGAGCTGTGCTTCACACTCGCATTGATCTGCTGCAGGAGTCACTTGATTGCATTCAATGTGGAATCGACCAGGGCAGACTGTTTCTGTTTCGTTGACGCAGCTCCAGCCTTGCTTGCCAAAATTGGGCACCAAAATTTCGTCCTTGTCGCAGGAAATCTTGCAGCCTTCATTTCCTGCAGACACATTTTCCGAGCAATAAAATGCCTCAGAGCAGTCAAAGCTAGAAAAAAACAACACTTGTTTTTGAGCTCCTAAAAATACTGTACCTATTTTGCTTTGGTCTCTATAGAAAGTACACAACATGGTGAGTTGTAGCTACCCCACTTGACCAATTTGAAAAATCTAGATGCAATATCTGGGCAGATTACTATGTACTCTGGAAGTTTCACGAAATCATCGAAAAAGTGCAGCACTATCTTGGCAGATTTTTCATCGATACCAAAAGTAGATGACGTCATCAACTACGTTATTGGTTGATGATAAATCTGGCCAGATCATGTACTTTATTTCAACAAAAATCTAGCTTACTCATGCCGACCCAAAAAATGGCAAAGCTAGCTACTTTTCATCTACATTTCATGTACAAGTTAGTTTTAAAAGACTGTTTGACCAATCAGAAGCTGATGCCAACAGCCAATCATTGCACAGAGTTTACGCGGAATCTAACCGTCGGCCGCCATTCCGTCACTAGTCTCACTACGAGCTCGGCACTGCTGAAATCAACTCGGAGCCGGCCATTTTGGACTAAGGGAAACACAAGCTCAGGGGCCTTGGACTTTTGCAAAAACTCAGGCTTGGCTTGGAGACTTGGCGCTGCCAAAATCGACTCGGGAGCCGGCCAATTTTGGATGGGAATGCAAGTTTGGATTCGAATAAGACAAGCTCAGGGGCCATGGACTTGGACAAACACTCAGGCTTGGAGACTACGAGCTTGGCGCTGCCGAAATCTACTCGGGAGCCGGCCAATTTTGGACGGGAATGCAAGTTTGGATCGAATAAGACAAGCTCAGGGGCCTTGGACTTTGGCAAAAACTCAGGCTTGGCTTGGAGACTACGAGCTCGGCGCTGCCGAAATCGACTCGGGAGCCGGCCAATTTTGGACGGGAATGCAAGTTTGGACTCGAATAAGACAAGCTCAGGGGCCTTGGACTTTGGCAAAAACTCAGGCTTGGCTTGGAGACTACGAGCTCGGCGCTGCCGAAATCGACTCGGGAGCCGGCCAATTTTGGATGGGAATGCAAGTTTGGATTCGAGTAAGACAAGCTCAGGGGCCATGGACTTTGGCAAAAACTCAGGCTTGGAGACTACGAGCTTGGCGCTGCCGAAATCGACTCGACGATTATTTAAAGTGCAGAATTGCAACTAACAATGACAAATACAATATGAAATAAATTTATTGTAAAACATGTCCGTTTCAATTATATTGCCATATCGAGGTTGCTATGAGGCTGCGAGGTCAAAAAGGATCAGCATTTGAAGGTATCAAATTCTTAAAAAACTTCTCCATTAACTCGAGACGTAAAGCATTAAAAAAGTTTGAATCGATCACTTCAATTGTTGTTCGTTCTGATACGGTACAATACCGGTGTTTTTTTTGCAACATTTTATGTACAAATAATGTATTTAAAAAGTAGTAGAAATGTAGTAAAAACAGCTGACATCAACATTTCTTTCTAACATTTCAGCGGCATTTTTATACCATAGGAGCCGATATTTTTTGAGATAATGGAGTAAATTAATGTCCATGTTTTCCGTGCGACAGCTGCAATTCTCACTCAAATTGGTCAAGTGGGGTATGAGTTATGTGTTGTGATTGAGGGTACTATTTTCAGCTATGGAACATCATAGCAATTTGCCAAAACAAAACTATATATGTATCTATTGGGGAAAATACATTTTTGAATAAGTCTTAATGAATTCACCATGCATGCTTTTGCTACTATGTTGCCTAGGAAACTCGAGAGAGCTCAAATAGAGTAAACTATGCAGTATATACTTTACCAACTCGTAAAAGCATATTTAAAAGGATGAATTAATATCTTATTCAAGGCCCAAATGCATTCATTCATGAAGGCTTTCTGGCTCTAATTGGTAGGCTAAAACTTTTGCCATCTGCGCCTTAAATATTCACGAAATTCTAGAAATCTTTTACAAAACTTACATAAGTTGACGTACTCCATGTTTAAAAATTGCAAGCAAAACTTTATGGAATCAAAAAACTCTAATTGCTCGCTCTTCAGGGAGAAATTACTCACTTCATGAAAAATTGCCCTTCGCAACCTTCACATGTTCCTAGAGTGTTGATGCCTTGATCTGCTTCATCACAAGCAAAACTTTGAGCAAAACTTCTCTGTGCTCCATAGAGCATAAAAATTGAGGCAAATGCTAAGCTCCTCCACATCATAATTTGGTAGCAATCCTAGGACAACTGAAGCCCGTAAAAGTTTTTTATGAGATGATAAGAAATCGGACAATTTTCAGTCGTTTTCGTCATATGCCATAAAAATTGTATTGTCTGCTGCAATGTAGCCTAATCAGATTAACGTACAGGAATTTTCAAGAGTAATCCTTTTAATTCTCTTTTTTATTACTTGATCAGTACTAGTATATTGTACACACAAGGACTTTATTACGTTCAAAATGAGTCACCAATGCATCAATGCACAATTTTCGTGATCAATATGGACACCAACGAGGCCACTACAAAGCTGAATTGATGATTCCAAGTAGCTGAGCTCCTAACTTCCACGGTAACCTATAAATAAAAGATCTATACAGAATCCACCCAAAATGTCGTACGTAAAGCCAAGAAACTGGTTTATTCTGGAGAGCAGTAGCACGCATTAATCTCCATCGCTTAGCAACGTTATAGCAATTATTTTCTTGATCGGATGCTTTATTAGGTTAATCGAATTTTATACGTTGTTAGTCAAAGTCAGCTAGTTAAAGTCAGCTAGCTGAACCAAATTTTTTATCTTTCAAAAAGGATCTTTTAACCATCTTAATTAGTCTGAGTACTAGGTAAAAAAGCTCATTAATTTACCTCTGCCATGTCTTGCGAATTTTCATTTTGGTAGTAAGTCTTGGATGAGGTTTTTTGGACCACCTTGCAAATCAGGTTGAAAGTGAATTGGTCGGAGTAGCAATAATTCCTCTGAAAGTCAATATTTTGCATTATTGATAAATCGGTGTCTGGAACCAATACATAGTAGTATAGTGATCAATTAATTATACCAAATCGTCGTATTTGCACATGTCCTCCCTCGACGGCCTCCAAATGATTTGCTGGCTCACGAATTTTCCCCACTGATCCTGGGACGAAATTCGCCTGGAGCTGTCAACTTTTAAAATCTCATTCCTGTCATCTCCGACATACCTAAAAATAAATGTACAAAATGTCAAAATTGAATGCTGGCGTTGGCAAGCAGCCAGCTTTCCAGCCTTCGTGTGTGTTCCTCAGCCTTTTTTCCATAATTCAACACAAATGGGTGGAAAAGTGCACGAAAAGGGGTCAATTTTGCACAAAAGCTCCCCATTCGTGGCCATGATCAGCAGAGACCACATAAAAACACATTGCAACTATTGCTTCAAGAGGTTTCGCCCACATCAACAACATTTTCGAGCAGGTAGAAAAGGGAAATTGCAAGTGCTGCAATAACAGAGACAGCAGTTTGAAAGATATGCTACTTTATAGGCTGCAAAAAGTGCAAACTGGCCTTGTATTGCAGCCAAGAGTGTCTTGACAGGGATAGTGACATGCATGCCCTCGAATGCGGCCTTTTTGGCACTTGTCTCCCAACTTTTGATGCAGTCCGGATGATGGTGAGATTGCTCAACAAGCTGAACCATCTCAATGGCTGGGCTGACTACGACCTCGTTTTTATCTCCTCTCAAAAATGCGAACTCTCAAAAAGAGCTTTCTCGCAGCTGCTCAGGTGCGATGACATAGTATTTCACCACCCTTTATTGCACGCATATCTCACCGGATTCTCTACTCAGCCATAAAGAGGAGATGTTTCACGACCCTAAAACCCTTCATGCCATTCAAGGAGTGCACAGAATGACTTTGGACTATTTGGGAGCTGACAAAGTCCCTCATTTGGACGAGTTTGCAGAGATTTATGGCAGAATGGCCATCAATGGGTTTGAGATTTGCGATGAGTTGGGCAGCAATCGAGGCTGGGCTATCTACTTGGGAGCCTCAGTTTTGGACCATTCTTGCTGTCCAAATGCTAATGCAGTTTTTGAGGGCAGAAATCTGATCATTAGATCACTGCAAGAAATTCCCTCGCATTTGTGCGCCGATAAAAATTGCCAGTTTGAAGATCAAATAGATCTGGGCAAGCAAGTGACCATTTCCTACATTGACGTAATGGAACACAGTTTGGTGAGACAAAGAAAGCTAGAGGAGCAGTATTTCTTTTTGTGCAAATGTCACAGGTGTTTAGGGCTTCAGCTCACTTGGAAGCCCCAAAAAGACCTGGATATGCATTTTCAGGAGGTAACTATCTTTAAAAATACCATTCAGCTATTCATGCGCAAGAACTAAACAAAATTGCCGCTAGAGGGCGCTGTGATTTGTTTATCACGGAAATTGAAGGTGCGACCGAGAGTCAACAAACAATTTTCCTCATTCCCCCGGTGAAAACGCCAAAATGTTAATGTAGTACAAAAAATCCACTTCTGGTAATTTACGCAACAATAGTGGCATGGGAAAAAATACTGAAGTAAAGCTTCTGATCCAGGCTTAGAAAAGATACTTTTTTTGGCTTGCAGAAAATTAGCAGCTTGGAGAACCTCATGTACTCAATCAGATGTCAAAATTGTCCAGAGGGATATGCCATTCAAGTTGGACCTGGATCCACTCTGGAAGAATTGCAGCCAGATAAATGCCAATCCTGTGATCAGGTGCCGTCAGAAGAAGTACTTTTGAAATACACTGATGTCAAATGCTTGGTTGAAGAAAGCTTGGAGATGTCCGATATTCCTCAAGGCTTACCACAAAAGCTTGTTGTGTAATTCAGTTGAGTGGCTAACTTATTTCCGCTAATGAAAGCCATGTCTTTTAGGAAGATGACAGGGCTATTTTTCCCCCAACACATCCTCTATGTGAAAGCCTCAGAATTGGCCTTTGAAGACTGCTATTACGCCAAAATGTGGTCAGAGGCTGCTGATTTCGGGGAATTGTGCCTCAACTCTTACAGGAAGTTCACCATTGACAATCAGGTATAAAGATCATAGTACGTTGAGCTGAGGCTCGAACTTAATTATAATCAACTACTTTTTGCTGCTTAACTTTGATGGCTAATGAAAGTCCTATAAAAAGATGAGCGTATTCATCCCCTATGAAATTAATTAAGCTACAAGGAAAATTTGAAAGCCTCCTTACCATAAAAAACATATTCAGCTTTAGGTGTCATACCATTTTTATGCCATTTGGTTTTGAAGTCATTTTTTATGCACCAGATGGCGCACAAACAGACTTACTGGAGGTCAAATGTCGCCTTATTCCCGAGAGAACTGGACATTATGAAAAAATGATTATAGTGTTCAGTTCTGGTTCAGCCATATCTTTTAAAAAGAAAAGTATCCTCTCGTCGAAAGCTTTGAAAATCTCATAAGCATGTAAGAGGATTTCGAGGGAACCGAAGAAGGCAAAACTAGAAAACGAACAAGCTTTCTTTTCAGCAGGAAACCACAATAGAATTTTTGCAGACAAGCAATCTTTCAACCCTTTGAAAAATTCTAGCCATGAAAAAGCTGTCTGCATCTTATCACGTAGAGAGCCATGGCCTGAAAAGGTGACAAATAATGCTGAACTGCTTTTTTCCCTCCCCAGATATGGGGGAACATGGGCCTGCTTAGCTACAGGCTGGCTCACGCATATGAGCATTTGGGGCCCAAGTATGAGGAGAAATCGGTGGAAATGTACAAGGATCCCCCACAAACCAAAATCGCGTTTTCAATATCAAAACATAGTAGTTGATATTTAGATAATTTTCAACTCAATTCTCGCATAAGGTCGCCTACTATTTGCCAAACTAGGAGATGAATTTAAGATTTCTAGTAGTTGTGTGCTAATTGATGATCAAATATATATCTCAATATATAGTTAAGATTTTTAGTAGAAGCAAGGTTGACGTCGCTAGAAATAATGAAGGAGCTAATAAGACGTACTATTTATCAAATGAAACACTCAATATAAACTTGAGATGTATGCTCTAAATCTAGTCTTCTATGTTTTATATTGGTAAACTAGCCCCAAACTAGGAGATGGCCAACAACAGTCATTTGGGCCTTCTGGGCCTTTTTGCTAAAATAAGTGGGCATGTATTGCTACCAGCTATGTTAAATCCTTAATATTAGAATATTTTTATTATGTATTAAGGTTTGTATTGGTATGTTCATATTGACATATCTATAAAGCATTTTAGCAAAAGTAGCAACAAGTCCTTCCTCAATAGAGTCAGCAGAAGTCTTGCTGCCGCCATGCTGATCTCGTAGGTTTAGTGACCTCTTGATTCTTTCAATTAGGAAATGTTTGACTCCTAAAAATCAAAGTCTAATTATAAAATATCTTCAGCATCTAAGAAGATTCAGTACCTCTAACAATCCAAGCAAACAGCCTAATGGCAAGCAGCCCTTCCTAGGTCATAATGGGGAAAGTCACTTTTTCAAATGCTTCATCATATTGACAAGACCAGTTCAAGATATTTTCTGCACAATTTAATTTTGGCCGTCACACTTGAATTTTCATTTAACGAGTGATGATTTCACAACAATTATTTGAATAATACTTCAACGGATTTTTTTTTACTTCTGTCTTTTCTAATGGAAATGTCGATATATAGTTGTTGTGCTAATGGATGACTACTACTAGTTGGCTAAAGGACAAAACATCAAGTCCATTCATGAACTAAGACAAGATCTCAACTGTTTTCTAAAAATATTAAAGTAGAAGAAATTATCAAGATATATAGTTTTTGCTTGGCATGACAAAATTGGGATCAAGACATATCAAAATACCTAGTAGTGCTTCACTAAAAATTATCTAATGATTTCTAAGAAAACCAAAAAATTGAAATCTAGGAGATATCTCCCGATATCTAGTTTCAGAAAATTGAGATTTTGGTTTGTGGGGGAGGCGAAGCAAGTTCTGTGCATTACGCACGGAGTGAACCATAAGCTATACTCAGAGACTTGCAGAAAGTTGGCCCAACTTAGTATATGCTAAGAAAAATTGATGACTCACCAGTGGAACTCAGGCTCGGGATTTCCACCATACCCAGTGCACGTGGCTTCAATTTCGCTGCTGGAATCACCAACAGTATATTTCACCACTTCATTGGGCTTCACTCTCAAATCGGGCTCAGTGATGTACAACTTGGATTGATTCGACACAAACACATCAATTTCACTGAAAAAATATACACTTTTTCAATATGGTTAGGGTGAAGGGGGAAAACCAAAAGAAAATACTAAGCCATTTAGAAATTGGCTGATGCACAATAAGGCAGATTAGGAATATTGCCATTTTTTGCCTGCCAACGTAATTGGATTCTGTTTTTCTGCTGAAGAAGTAAAATGGGGAATTTGAAAAGGCTCACGAGTATACTGGGACCATATCAGCTGAAATCATGGTGCACTTCCACTTTCCTGTATCTCTTGGCTCAGCCCGTGAAACTCGAAGTCCACAAGAAGTGGGAGAAGTTTCAAACTTAATCCTGCAAAGTACGCTTTCAATTATAGCATTATCGTCTAAAATGGCCAGCAGCATTAAGCCAGAATGAAAAGTGACACTTTGGGTGAACTTTCCTTGAAGCATAACTTGATAGCTCCTGCGAGCCAGCAGTGTTGGCACAAGTGTCTCCATTATGGGTTGGCATTCCGGAGCAAGCCACTCGGAGCTGCTGATTTTGGCTGTCCTGCAACGAAAACCGTTTTAGCAATTCCAATTAAATTCGATAGCAAAAAAGCAGCTCTTATTACTCTTTCCCCATCAATCTCGTGGAGCCACATGCATGTAGCATACGCCGAGTCAGTGTTGCATTTCAGTCTTAGGTCTTGGCCTGAAATTGAGAATGCTTGGAAATAGCACAGGAAAATGTAGCAAATACAGAACTTTTTGAATTGTTAATAATGCCTAAAATAATATATACTCTTTTTCCGAGAAATTGCAAGGTGATTGATTGAGCATTTAGAAAGCAGGTTAAAGGCTGTGAATGCCGCTTGAAATAAGATACAATTTGCCTACTTAAAAAATGCAAGAATTAATGTTTCTGGCCCTAATTATATGACGTCATACCTTCTTCTAGAGGCTTTTGCTCGTCTCCGCCTTCACCTTCGACACCAGCATCCCTGACGGAAATTGCCAGAATGGCAGCTGGACTAAGCAGCAGAAAAACTGGTAAAATTCCTCTCATGTTGAGGAGAGATCAGCGTTTCTATATTCTTTGTTCTATGATGAAAATGGCGGCTTAACTGCCTTATCAGGGCTAATTTTGAATGTAGGCTTGGCTGCTGAGGAGATAACGGGCAAAAGGACTTGAATCATGAAACGCTGATAAGATTGTTTGCTACAGCCCCAAATATGACTCACTCTTTAATTCTGCTGCTCTCTTCAAGATTATGAAATAGCTATGCATATGAAGGATTACTGCACCGGCTGATTTTTCACCCATGACCCTAATAGCCGAAAAATCGGTTAGCTTAAATGGACGTAATTTCCTCGCAGCCTAGCTGCATTCATTTTGGATAATAATATACTTTAAAGTTTTTTTGGGTAGGAAAAAATGATAAAAAAGAAGCCCATTGGCATGGTTAGCATATTACATTCATGAAGTTTGTGCTTACAGAATGATAGTAGCTAGGTGTCCAATGCGAGGTTTCGCTGCCTCGCTGCCTTTGATTAGTTGAGCGGAGTAAATGAAAATTCGAAAAGACTCTGAAAGCATAAAAGGAGTCATTTGGCGAAAGCATGGAAAATTCAGGCCAAAAAGAGGTTGCACGTTTCAATGCACTGTTGGACACTTGGAACATTAAAAAGTTCAACTTTACAACATTATGATGCCTTTTTGATGACAAAAACTGCATGTAGCTATTGGACTCAAGCGCAAAAAAATTACAACAAAGCTTGCATGCATTACATGCGTTGGTAAAGTACTATCAAAAGGATGGAAGAATTTGTCGTCTAAGCCTAAAACTACTACCATTAGCCTTTCTGTTGCCTTTGCAAATACCCCATTCATTCTTTAACAAAGCTCAAAGAATCACCGTGGTGAACTCGATACTTAAACCAATTTACGTAAAAATGAAGGAAAATTAATCCTCCGATCCGTACATGGAAAAGTTATGTATGTGGTAGATGATTACGCTAGTATTTTTCCATGATGGAATAAGCTTGAAAAAATAGAAATTAAGTAGGCACGCGATGCATGCGAGTTTCTAGGAACCAAAAGGCCCACTTCCTCAAAAATGTTGTGTACGTTGTTCCAGGTATAATTGATTGAGTTTGGGACTCGCGAGAGAAGTCACGGTCACTCCGAAATGTCCTGGTGATCTTCTCTAGAATTGGAAGCAAATTGTGTCCGGGTTGCCCAGCTAGGAGCCAAGGTGAATTTCTCACTGCTGCAGCTCCAAAGTTGGACAATAAATATGGCGCAGCGTGCTGATAATCGACCAGACCCAAACTTGCATACAAACCGCGTTGCGATGGCGTAGCCTCAAAGCTGCACCAAAAAGTACTTAATTTTTAACGAGCCAAAACCAAAAAATGGGCAGCGTTGATTAACGAATGATACAACAAGGCATCATCTACATTGCTAATTTTTTACCTCAAAACGAGCTCTATCCTCATTGGAAAGCGACGCATCATTATGTTCTATTTTTAATCACAGTTGTCGTGATCTCTTATGTAACTGAATTAACTTGATGGCTCGGCGTTGCCTTGCAGTCTATCAAGGTGAAAATATCTCTCATCAACTCGTGAAATGGCGTTAGGTTCGCGCTCGCGCTGCACTTTTAGTCGGAGGTCTGCGCTCGCACAGTTCACATCTCCCAGCCAACTTTCTCCCGCCGAGCCGCAGCCATGAAACAGCCTCGTGACAGCCTTCTGTGGAGGCTGAGGCACAACCCCAAATGCCTCTTGTTTTGCCTCTGCCTCGCTGGCATAGTGCAGGGCATGATTTTCACCAATGTGGTCATCTCTTCCATCGAGAAGCGATTCGGCTGGGATTCCACGCAAAGTGGCATTATTGCCGGCTGTTACGACCTGGGCTCATTCATTGCAGTGATTCCTCTCACCTACTTCGGAGGCCGGAAAATGGCCTCCAAGCCCAAGTACATTGCGGCGGGAATGTTCATTATTGGCACCGGTTCGTTGATCTTTGCCTCGCCACACTTCCTCACCCAAAGGTAAGCCCAACGAGCAATTTGCAATCCTGAAATTGTGCAATATCTCATTATAGTGAATTTCTCACATCAAGGCTAAATTTTGCTTTATACTATGGCTAACGGAGGAAAAACCAATTGAAAAACAGTAGGAAGTGACAGTTACTTTTAAAGGCTTCCAACACCATTTTCCCTTGATCACCTGCATCGGTCTGGACAAACCAAGATCCCGTTGTTGTTGACAAGCTTGCAGTCTTTTCTTAGAGAGATGTACTGTAGTAGTAGCTTCACACTTCCGATGGCCAAACTTGAACATAAAACCCTCTTTAGGTTTTTCTCATTTTCAAGAGATGATAATGAAAAGAAGGATCTAATCACGTGATGGTCTCAAAAGAAGCTACAAAGAAACGTGTTTTTTCGGGGAACAGAAATAGGAAGAGAAACCAAATTCAATATTAAGGGGCTGAGTAGGCTTGAACGAAATCTGATAAAATCATAAAGCCAAACAGAAAACAAACAATGGCTCTAAAAGACTCAACGTTATGAAAGATGAAACGTGAATGTTTTTTTGATGAAATATTGTGGGCACTACACCCATCGAAATTAATCCCAAAATGGGTGCTAAGGAACCAAGCCAATTTTAAAGGAACTGATATTAAGGTAATATGATTATTATGTTTTCAACCAAAAACTTGCTCCAGTGAAAGAGTTAGTGTTAGCCTCTGCTAATTTCACGAACTTTACTTCAATAATGATTAAATGCGCTCAAGTTTATGAAAACACTGTGTTCTGATAAACTTCTGACATTGCACCGTTACCTAAAAATGGTTGAGTCGAGTGGCATTAAAATAGACGTAATTGATGATGAAGAGCCTTCGTTCAGTTTCCTAAAGTATGGCTGAAATGAATGGGAAAATAGAATTTTAGATTTTAGCTTACTATAGTTGCCGCCTGCGCGGAAAGATGAAATCAAAATAAAATGAGCATCGAATAAACCACAGGATACCAAGCAATCAACGAAATGTGATGGAAATATGCTTCAATTAAGATTTCATCCAAAAATAACTGACTTTTTTCATGTGAATTTTTATGCTAAGCCGCCAGTAATTTGTAAGACAATGACTTCAACATCTTTTGCGCAAATATCATTAGTTGATGCATAGACGAGAGCCTTAAAAATCGACTAACTCTTCCTCATTATGTGTTTTTAACTAGTTGAAGAGTTACCAGATTTATGTATTTTTAACTAGTTGAAGAGTTTCCAGATAAAGAAAGTGTGTTAGTGAAATTTTTTTTGATTATTTACATGAGAAAGCAAATTACGTTTAACTTGTCGTGTTGTACGTACCATATGGTCAATGAACAGCCTAATACCATATACTATTATTAACAAGAGAGAAATAATTATGTCTTCGTGCTATGAAATACTTGACGCTTTCACAAAAGTAAATGTTTTGTGTGTACCCAGATATTTTCCCTTGTAGCTTTCTTGATTTCCCCTCGATAAGCTTCTTAACTCAATTGCCATCCAAAACAAAATGCAGATGATATCCGCGTATCCTTGGGCATAATTCGATGATAGCTACCAAATATGTTTCTTTTAACAAAGCCAAACAACAATCTACAACAAAGTATTATGTCAAGCTCACCTGTTGTCGGCATCAAATAAGAGAAAATATCCCACTTACTAGCAATCGATTTATCGCAGTTATTCTGAATGCATTATAGCATTTTCACTCACTCCTTCCATAATCAATCATATTTTCCAGCTATACACAAAGTTGGCTAATCACGCTCAATAGAGATTACTTCGGCTAAGCAAATGCTTGTTACGCAAGCAATGTTTTGGTACAAGTCTCCCAAAAAAGCTGGTAAATCAAATTACTGATGAGCACTCTAGCTCCGGCTTAGCATTATTAGTCAAGCTTGGCACTCTGAAAAGGCAAAATGAATATGCTGTAGTGTGCTAGTATCAATGGAGAATGCTTTTTCTCGAAGCCCCATGAATTATAAAAAGTTAGATGAATTATAAAAAGCATCTAGGAAGTTGGGATGAACGTGCAGTACAACATTCTACGCACTCAGATGCTGGTTGGTATATGGTAGCCTAAAAACTCTTAAGCCTAATCTCAGCCACAAAGCAGGCAAAAACAACTACACATGCTATGAAGGAAGATGGATGACGATGCAAAAAACGAGTCCAGGAAGTGCAACTGTCATTATATGTCAATGCCAAGCTAGATTGCTTTTTTGAAAATTCTGTGCCATCTGGAGTTGCAGCTAAATTGCGTCCTTTTTTTCAGGTATGTGGAGTCTGACATTTTCCAATCTTCATTGGAAAATTCTTCTCCAAGAAGTGTGCAGCGAAACGAGTCCTCTTCTTGGTCAATGCTCGCGAACTACACTGATAATGAAGACCTCAATATTTGCCAAGCGACTAAAAACTCTTCAACGATGCAGCAATTCAAGTGCAAAGGAGATCAGTCAGAGACGTCAGGCATGGAGAATTACAAATATGTCTTCATTTTGGCACAACTGTTGCATGGCATCGGTGCAGCTGCACTCATCACCCTTGGGACTACTCTGCTGGACGAGAGTGTGCAGGAGAAAATGGCGCCTGTCTTCATTGGCATTTTCGAGTCCTCCTTTGTCCTTGGGCCTGCACTTGGGTAAGAGCCTTTGATCTGAACTTTGCTAATATGAGCGCGTGTCTGTGTAAGCCAATGAATGAGTTTCAAAGAAAGAAACTGGCAGTACTAGAACTAGTGCAGCTTTCGAATGAGATGGCAGTACACGAATTAAGCCATATTATGAATTATTTTTAATGCCTTAGGTTAATTAAAAAATACCAGCTTGAAGCCCTGTAACAATTTTCATCCAAGTAGCAGTAATTGTAGCACATCCTAATTTTACTAACAAGAATCAGCGCAGCTTACAAAAAATGAGCTTTTAAAAAATACCAGCTCTCCTACCTCTGTAGCAATTTTCACCCTAGCAGTGGCAAATGTAGCGAGAGCTAATAATATAAGGCTTTTAAATGTGGTGTTCATCTACGTCATTTTTCCTTATCATAAGGAAACTTGTGATTTCAAGACTCCGTCATTTTCGAACTTAGGAACATTATTTTACATTAAAACTATTAGGTATTAAAAAATCAACTTTTAAGAATAATTACCTACTCTTAGTTTTTAGCTTAAGCTCTCAGTACTTAAGTTATTCGCCAAAGGAAAAAGGCGTTAAAGATAAGGATTTTCCTTTCCCTAATAGATGAACACCACATTATTAGTGCTAAGTGAAAAACGTTTTGAAAGCACTCGATCATTTCCTAATTTCAGCTACGTTGTGGGCGGACGGCTTTTGAACATTTTCACCGAGTTCTACTACTTGGAAGACTCTGACAACCATCTCACGCCCACAAGTCCTCAATGGATTGGCGCTTGGTGGCTCGGATTTCTTCTCATTCTCGTCATGAGCTACATTTGTGGCGCCCTCATTTCCATATTCCCTGCCAAGCTGCGGTTGCCAACTGAGGAGAAGATAAAGGAAACTGCAGCACCAGTTGCTGCAGATGACACTATGGAAAATGTTTTGGCGGTTGCCACACTGGAGTATGGGAGCCTCAAGGATATACCCAAGGCTCTGTATAACCTCATCACAAATCCGACTTATATGAGCATTACTTTTGGAGCCACCATGGATGCGTTCTTATTAGCTGGTAATTCACTATGAGATCCAATTTTGCAAGCACTTAGCATAATCTTCTGCTTTTAAATACTTCACTTGGATGAAAATGCTGAAATTGGACTCTATTTCAGGGCAAGCAGCTTTTCTGCCCAAGTATTTGGAATCTCAGTTTGGCATTACACCTGGAGAGGCCGCCATGATCGTGGGGTGCATCGTGGTTCCAGCTGGAGCTGGTGGAACACTCATTGGCGGATTCTCTTTGAAAAAGTTCAACTTGAAACGAGAAGGGGCCATCAAAATGTACATCTTTTGCCAGTGTGTCATTTTGCCCCTTTACTTGGGCTTTCTACTTAATTGCCCTACTCCAGACATTGTAGGGCTGACTACACCCTATCAAGGAGAGTCGTACGTACAAAAAATGTCCTCTTGCAACCAAGGCTGTGAGTGCATTCCCCCAGAGGAATTGTCGAGGTCACAAGAAGGTAACTTTTTATACAGTATATATACTCTGTGTCTACTAGGTAGCGACAACAAAGCAGAATCGGGACATAAATTACCCTTCTTCATAAATTACTTTATATTAGAGACCAAGCAATAAATCACCTAATAACATAGTTAGATGGCCAGCCTTTTAAGTTGAAATTTGATGAGCAAAAATACATTCTAAAGTGTTAAAGGCTTGAATTTTGACGGTAGAACTCATTTAATCTATTTTCGCCATTTCCTTTTCAAAAGTGCCAAAAAGTTGAAAAATCGAAAATTGGCACTTTTGTCCCCCCTCTGCTTCAGTGGCGCCATCCCAATTGACAGTGAAAAAAGACTGAACTAAAGACCTTGATCCATTTACAAAAAATCATATACAGAGGCGCTGTTGCTAACTGCATGTGATCAGTGCATATTCTATGAATGTCCAATACAGATTAAGGGGCTTTCCATGTGGTGCTTTTTTGACACTAAGTTACCAAAACTCGACACTACAATCAGTGCTAAATTTTCCAAGTTACCGAAATTTGTCACATCACAGCACAGCACAACACAACACAAGCCAGATGAACTAAAGCATAAAAGTTTGTTTTTCATGAAGAGTTACCAGACTAAGCAGAAATTCGTATACCTGAAATTGGTGTTTTTTGTAAGAAAAAGGGGATAAATGAATTGAGGTATGAAATAAAGTGTGTTTTGGTTGCTTGTTACATGTCCATCTGCCAGTCACTCCTTGACACTGTCACTATTGCGCATTGCATAGCACACAGTTACCATTTTTTGACACGATCACTCATTTACTATTTGTTGACACACCACATGGAAAGGCCCCAAAGCTATTACTTTTTTGTAAGATAAATATCCTAGAAAAAATAGTGTTTGTTCTTCATCCAACTTTTTTTTCAGCATTTGTGTGCAGCATTCCAGATGGCCTAACTTACCTTAGTGGCTGCCATGCTGGTTGTTTGAATGGAATCGAGGACAACTTTTTTGGCAACTGCACATGTCTGCAAGGCCTTGGAGGACAAACTTTGGTGGCCAAGGGCCTTTGTCCCACAGATTGCAACCATATCTACTTAGCTGTGATAATTTTCTTCCAAATCCTCTTCACATTCATGGCAACAATGCCAGGCCTTGTGGCAGGTCTCAGGTAAGCCTTTTTTCCATTCACTCCCAAGGGCTTCCAAGAGTAAATAAGATTCATATTAGCACTTTCGATTCATCATATGGAACTTGGGCATGCTTTTGAAAATGATGAAAAAGCTCTGTTGTAAAAAAAGCAATTTCAGCTTTTTAAATTGAAGCTGTACTTTAATTTTGAGTACAGTAGGGTTTTTCTGTCACTATTGAGAGAGCTGAAAAATATTCCTTTGGAAGATGCATCAACATTTGCTCATAATGAAATTGGTTGTTCTTTTCGTAGCTACTTTATCAAATCAGTTATAATGCTCTGACGCTTTTTTATTCATTTCTCGGCAAGCATCTTTTGGTATTTTTTATCTGACATACCAAGTAACTAAGTTACCTGAGAAAACCATCAAAAGATTTATTTTTCAAGAGCCTGCCTTGCCAGTGTCTTTAAAAACATGTTTTTCGAGCTGTATGAGGAAAAATGTAGTGTCGTCCCCACAAACTTGTGCAATTAATCCAGTATCAGTTGGGAGCTCCATGTTGCTCATATATGTATATAGTCCTCCAACTTTTGCCCAACTCTTTCCAGGTCTGTGCAATCAAGCGAAAGATCACTGGCATTGGGCCTTCAAACCATGCTCGTGCGAGGCCTTGGCACAGTGCCAGGTCCCATCCTATTTGGAATTGTCATCGATCAGACCTGCCTACTGTGGAGCAAAAATGAAGATTGCTCCGGAGGAAGTTGCAGGCTGTACGACAACGCAACAATGAGCCATTACGTCTTGGCAATTTTGTCTGTCTGGAGAGCCTCGGCGTTGGCCTTTTTCCTCGCAGCTCTCTTCTTCTCCAAGAGAATCGTTCAGAACAACAAGTGAATTTATTTCATTATCACATAAATACACCCATATGATGCGTTGGCTTCAACTCGGAGCAGGAGACAATGCTGTCATCCGTCCGGAGCATCAGAAATTGCTCTGGAGGCGGCTGATGTCGGTTGGAGCTGATCGAGCTGATGGTCATCCTTTGGGACTTTTTCACGAATCGATTCCAACGCTCGATTTCCTCCAGAGCAGCTTGATGAGCTCTGTCGTAATCATCCAACTCTGACGTGTTACTCACAAATGTGGCTTGCTCCACCAACCGCTTAGCGACCTGAAATACAAAAAACATCCACTCATCCAAATAAGGAGCAATTCCGTGAAATTATTATTGAGACGCGCGCGACTATTAAACTAAGTACGTAAGAAGCCAAAGCATGCCAAGCGTGGTTACCAAATACGAAAACGGTTACGTGAAGACCCCACATGGCCTTTACTGCGGTAGAATAAAAGATTGCTACGCATAACATCATATTGGATTTTCTGCCTCAAAATAGTCGTCACCATATGCTTTCACATTTTCATTCATTCATCATATTAAATGTAAAACTATGCTTATTAGTTCCGACTTTTTCCCCATGCAGATGCTTTTTAAGGAAACAAAATTTTCCAAGAATTTGCACACTCATTAGAGTTAACTGACATCAACTTTTTGATTGCGTAAGGTGTCAAGTATATTGAAAGTACAGCATTTAAGGCAATTATGGAATTTATGTATGTATGTATATGGTCACCATATGTAACCTGGCTATGTGGCAACTCAAGAGCGTCACGTAACTCGAGAAATGAATATGAATCTGACGTAGCAGGAAGCATTCGTAATCACCTAATGAATGCAAAGAGACTCACCTGTAGGCCATGACCTCGGGTTCTTGGATGGTTGTGACAGCAATGCAAGTCCATGTTGGCCTCGCTGCTATTTCCTTGTTGCGTCTTGAGGCTGTATTTGCGTGAAAACGAGCCGCCACCTGAGATGCCAAGGGGCCTCATTTTCACGCAGCATAGCAACGTCCGGCAGAACTGGGTACGAAATTCGCGACCAGCGAAGCAGTAGTAGACGAAGTTGGCCGACGCATTAAATATTAACAAGACCTTTTCAATGCAGGCCAAGACAAAGGTCCACCTGGGACGAGTGTACCGTGCGCTTTCACCTAAAGTAGCGAAAAAATAGGGTAAAATAGGGTAAAAGGCGAAAAGTAGCTTATGTTATGTTTAAGCTTGAAAAGGCCATATTTTTGCAATTTCGCCAGTCATGTAATGTGAATATATGCTAACAAAGAATGAATTTCCTAGAAGCTCCCCACAGAAGAGTTTCAACACGAGCCCCATTGAAGCGAGATGAAAAGGCCTTTTCTCAGTAAGTTTTCATTCCTTACAAAGTTATCTTGGAGAGTGGCATTGCATTCTATGCAGTAGCAAAGAAACAGACCGCATCTGGCACGCAAACTTTGAACAATTCAACTTTTTTCGCTGAGGTTCCCCCAGCACTAAAGTTGGATTTCGCATGTTTTTGTATACCTGCTAAAAGCATGCACTCCTCCTTCTCCTTGTCCATTTTGAACTCGTAGACATTGAGGACCATTCGCGGGGCATGGCAAATGATGAAGGTGGCAGAAATGCAGGTGAAAATGATCAGCAGAGTTCTCTCATGTTTGGCCTCGACTTGGAGGCTGCAACAAAAATGAAAGCCTAAATTGCAGGGGATGTCAAAGGCGGAGTGCAAATTGACTATTTACTTGTTTCTTTTGTAGTAGAGAAACACGCGTAGGTTGCAGAACATCATGGTTAAGAAAGGAAGCGCCACAGTGGTGATTAGCCGATACCACATGAAGTAAATCATGATGTAGCTGCGATTTCGTCGGAGGGAAGTGTACTGGAATCTGACATAATTTCCGGCTTCGTCATGCAAAGCCTGCAGGAGGATAAGCGATCTTAAAATCTTTACTTTGACAAGGAGGCGAGGAAATTACCTCGATTTCGAAGAACCTTGGCGTATCGATGGCAAAGCAAGCAAAGACGAGGACAACCATGTAGTAGCGAAGCTTTCGAAACCGAGCACTCACGTTGGAGTGGCAAATGCCCAAGTACCTTTCCACTGCGATTAGCATGCATGAATAGGTGGATCCTGAAAGAGGGAAAATCGACAATTAAATTACGGCTGACCTTAACGACACGTACACTCGGCCAATATCGAGGCTGAGCGGAATGTCATGCCATATTCAAAGGTCAGCTCTTCAAATCAAGCTATCTCAAAAAAAAGAGACTCTTCTTACATATTGTCTACGCCCTTTAGCACTTGCTTATCTCCGGCTTAGCAAGGTGAAATTTGCGGAACAACTGCCAATGTTGGCTCTGTTCGTGTTTTCAGCCTGCTGTCAAAAAAGTGAAGGCTTTCAAAGCAAGATGGCAAAATTGAAATTGGTTTTTTAATGCGTTTCTATGATGACTTTGGTAAGTTTGGTTTGCGCTCCTCGCAAGCAAAATTCGGCTATCTTCAGCAATCGCCATTTTGTCCAAATGATAATTCTTTTTCTTGCTATTTGTTTTTCCGCTAGGTGGCGGCGTGGCGCTATATAACTAATCTGCGTTACTCAGTACTCAGTAGTCGAAACTCGCAGATGACTCAACGACTCAGTAAGTCTCAGTTCAGTGAGTTCACTAAATTCTGAAATTCAGTTTTTCTCAGAGACTTATGAATAAGGGCCTTTCCATGTGGTGTGTCAACAAACAGTAAATTAGTGATAGTGTCAAAAAATGGTAACTGTGTGCTATGTAATGCGCAATAGTGACAGTGTCAAGGAGTGACTGGCAGATGGACATGTAACAAGCAACCAAAACACACTTTATTTCATACCTTATTTCATTTATCCCCTTTTCTTACAAAAAAACACCAATTTAAGCTGCATGACTTTCTGCTTAGTCTGGTAACTCTTGATGAAAAACAAACTTTTATGCTTTTGTCCATCTGGTAGTGATGGAACGAGCCGGAAATTTTCAGCTTGATCAAGCTTCAAGCTTTTTGAAAAGTGTTCGAGCGATCCCAAGCTTTTGAAAATTAGTATCAAGCTTTTTCAAGCTCAAAATTTCACATTTCAAGCTTTTTTCAAGCTTTTCACTTTTAGTATTTTGACATAAAAAATGGCAATTAGCCACCAGATTAGACAAAATTACCAAAAAACATTGAAAAATAGCTTTAACTTAGATTTAAGTACTTCACTCCCTCAAGTATTTGTTAATTTTAAAATCAGCCCTTTTTGTTTTGATTTAAAATGGATAAAGTTTTGAAATTTTTTGGGGTCAAGCTTTTTCAAGCTTTGCATTTTTGGGTTCAAGCTTTTTCAAGCTTTTCAAAATTTGGTTCGAGCGATCCCAAGCTTTTTGCTTATGTAGCTCAAGCTGGGTTTCAGCTTCAAGCTTTCAAGCCAAGCTGAAACTCGTTCCATCACTACCATCTGGCTTGTGTTGTGCTGTGCTGTGCTGTGATGTGACAAATTTCGGTAACTTGGAAAATTTAGCACTGATTGTCGTGTCGAATTTTGGTAACTTAGTGTCAAAAAAGCACCACATGGAAAGCCCCTTAGTCTGTTTTTTCTGATTTTTTCGACTGCGAGCTTTTATTGTTTTGGCTGTAAACAGCTGTCGCGCTGTAAGCTGTTCGCAAAATATTGACCTAAATGAAAATCTAGCTTGATTTTTCTCGTGAAAGCGCAATGGTTTAAAAATTAAAACTTCGGACTGTGATCACTGATGCTCAAGAATTTTGAAGTCGGAACACTCACTTAGATGATCCCATCGAATCAATTTACCTGTCATGGCGAAACCGCTGATTGGGTAGATCCCTTTCGGAAACAGAATGTTGTACCAGGTCGCGTTAAAGTTGAATGCCTGTTGAATCATGAACAGACCACCATTGGAGATGAACAAGACATCGAAGATTCCCAAAGTCACCAGGAGCTGCAAATCAAGATTTTGAGCGTCCGACTTACGGAATCAAATGCATGACTGCCATTTTTACCTTGTAGAATAGACTGAGTCTGGATTTTGGCAGAGTCACAATGGCAACAATGGACAAGAGATTGCCAATCAACCCGATCACTCCCAGCACTGACACGGCCACTCCAGGCCCCCAAAACCGCAAATTCTTCAAGAACTGGTCGTTGGGAGACTGCCGTTCACCGCAAACTGCTGGTAAGGTTTCGTTCATTTTTCTTACTTTGCTTGATGCAAGATGGCTCTAAAGAATCTGCATAGCTCGAGACCCTAGACAATACTGCTTTCGTGGTAGAGAGCATGCGATTTTGTCGCAGCTAAGAGAAATCGAGAGAGCCGGAGATCTATACTACTTGAGAGAAGCGGTAGACCAGAAGGCCTTTTTTGCCTCCATAATAAAGATCGATTCATTTCGATGAATATTTTTCTTCACTTGTGCTTGGATCCATCATTTTTTCTCGTCATCTTGGCCTCATAAAAGTGTGTTGAGTGCACTTTTTCCTGAAAACTCTGAGACTAGTCCTGTATTGTGCATAATGCTGACTTTTCTTTCGAGCTTGAGCCCTCGGGTTAATTTCATTCTTAGGCTTCTAGCATGCTCAGCACGCATTTCTTTGCATGCTTGTCAGGGCAAAAAAGGATAAAAAAAATTCTGTTTGAGAGCAATCACTGGAATTCCCGTTTCACACAAACAAAATGCAGTAAGCTTAAGGCCTTCCATAAGATTTTCATGATATTGCTTTCCCTGCTTCAAAAGTCGGATTATTAAAGCTTCGTACTATCATCTAGCCTTGCATAATTTGCTTTCTTATATAAATTGAAGCGCCGCACCAACTCCTATTGATTGCTGTCCCCGGCTGATCAATGCGGTTCATTCTATGTGGTCTTTTATGCGCTATTGCAAGAAGTATTCCTTGGTCAATCTTAGGGCAGCGGTCACTAATTTAGGATTGTCATAGCAATCCATTTCGGTGCTCCAAACAAACAGCAAAGCTGTAAACAAGGTCCAACTTTCAGACAATTATTTACGCGTTACAGGGTATCAAGAAACGTTAAAAACCTTTTGCATGCACCCCTAACTTTTACCAAGAACTTCATTACAATTTCATGAGCTTTCACATATTCAGCTTGCAAAATTATTTTAAGCGTGGAGGTAATTGCTTTTCAGTTGTCTGAAAAAAAGCTCACCTTTTTAGTAATGAGCCCTCAAATGACATTGCTATGGGCATGAAATGTTGATGTGTCTTCATTGGCAACACCTTTTATACAGTAATCAAATGACTTGCCTTCTACTAAGATGGCTAATTTTTTCCCTGTGATACTTTTTATTCTAGCTTACGTAAGGACAAGTGCTAGCATTGCTGCTGGAAGCGTCAACGGACAATGGTCTTTGTGGTCTGATTGGGGATCTTGCTCAGTGTCATGTGGAGGTGGAACTCAATCACGTACCAGGACTTGCACAAATCCAGCTCCGTCTGGAGATGGCTTGCCTTGTGCTGGCACTCTAAGAGAACAGTTTCGAAATTGCGGAACTGAGCTTTGTGATTCTAGTAAGAAAAGCTTTCAGTGTGACGTCAGAGCTATTATCTTATTTGCTTACTAGGATGCTACGACAATGCCTATTACGATGTGACAGATGTATCCAGCAATGCAAAATCAGTTGTACAAAGCGAGGTGGAATGCCAAAAAAAGTGTGCAGCAGACAGCACTTGCGTTTTATGGCAATGGGCGAAATCATTTGTGAGGAATGAAGCAAATAATACTTGCATTTTGAAAAAGAAGCCTGTAGATGCATCGAAGCGCTTAACCTACACCGGATACGTTTCTGGTCCTCCTGCATGTGGTGAGTGCATATTCAAATCCTATTCGAATTGCTGGCCTGTACTATATGAAGATATTTTCAAGATTTTCCAAGGTGTCCATCAACTCATCCATATGCATTCAGCGGAGGTTCTAAGTGTTGCTCTAAGGATACTGAGGCCAACACCGGTGCTGATGGATGCAAAGGCAATGCCATAAGCTATTATGGCAGTACTTGTTGTAGCGGAGCTGAAGTAGCTTGTAGTTTAGGCGCTAACTGCAGAAACGGTACTTATAATGCATTTTTTCAAGTTAAGGGATACCATTACATTTTCATTTTAGCCCTGCTTCAAGAGTGTGCTAATATTGGGCAAAAATACGTGAAGCGCTCAACTGTGTATTCTCACGATGACAAAAGTGCAGCCGACTGCCGCAGCGAATGTATGAATGCTTTTTGGTGCACAAGGTGGTACCAAGCTGCTGATAAAGAGGCAACTTATGATACATGTGACTCCAATGGTGAGAGTAACAAATGTCCAAAGGATTGTAGTTGTACCGATCGTGATAGTGGTGGAAGGCCAACCACAGATTATACAGATGCGGGGAAAAAAGGTGAATGTCATGGATATGGCGATGGCCAATACGTCAGCAGGCGGGATAAGAGAGACTACGACACATATTGGAATGTTTATTACATGGGAAGTCCTAGCGATTGTCAATTCACTCAGATGTGTAAGTCTTTTGTGTACCTCCTCGATTCATTTATTAGCCTGATTCATACCTTATTATAGACTGCCACAAGGATAACGATAGAAAGTGCAACCGTACTCTTGTGATTGGAACCATGAATAGTTGTTTGGCAGTTGGGTTTCAGCCTGCAACAATTCGCCAGGACGTGGGGTACACAAGTCCACTCACAGCCGAAGAATGTGCAAAGGCTTGCCTCGATAATTCCATGTGCTCTCATTGGGAATACAATGGGGGATGTTGGATGTACTATTACGATCAAGTTTACGAATCAGACCAAACAAAGGAAGATTTGGTGGATGATTCCAACTATATGGTTGGAATGAAAGAATGCCAACCATGTAAGTATTTTTTTGCTAAGGCCAACCATTTGAGTAGCTAAAGCATATTCACTAACAGCTGTATACAATGGCGGTTTGACAAACTGGGGTGTTTGGTCATCTTGCTCCACATCGTGCGGTGCGGGAAAGCGGTCCAGAACTAGAACTTGCCAAAGACCTGTTCCATCAGTTAATGGGAAAGATTGTTCCCCAACTTTGCCTTTGTACCAATTGGAAGACTGCAATGTGGCTGCTTGCCCTACCACGCCAGTTGGAACTTGGAACGAATGGGGAGCATGGAGTCCTTGTTTTTCTGCCCCATCAACAGGTATTTTGATACAGAGAAAACTTGCTCCATTTTTAGTGACATGGGTTATTATCATTAGGCATAATTAATTTTGCCGTTGGCTTGGTTGTTGGTGGCGGGGCCAAAGGAATTCATTACAGGCACAGGACATGCCAAACAAAGCTGTGTACAGGAAATCACGAAGAGTCGGAGGAGTGTACCTCTTCTAAAAGAAAGAAAAGACTTGTACCTTCGGTTGGGGGTGTCATTGATGCACTGGTAGGATCATCAGGAGGTACCACGACTACTGCCAGTCCTATTGCGTCGGCTAACGCAATTTCTGCGAATCTCAAAAAGCATTGTCCGATGGGATTTCAATACAGCCTGGGGTAGGCTCTTTTTTGAGTTATTTTGACATTTGCTGACATATTTCTGATTTCAGCGATGCATGCTACTTCATCAGTGACTTGCATACCACAGCCTCAGAAGCTGCAGTTTTGTGTGGCCTGATGAGCGGGGCAAGGCTGGCATCTGTAACGCAAATTGAAGAGCTTAACGACCTTAGATTGGTACTTCCATCCGGCATGAAACATTGGATGGGTATGTCGAAAGGATCAACTACCTCTGATCCTATGATACTTTCTGATGGTCAACGAGAACTTTTTGAGTCGACGTTTGCTGCTCAACTTGAGTCCCCCAGCTCTCTTAGCTCGACTGTCTGCGCAGATTGCAAATGTGTGTTTTTGGGAGACGACTTCAGGCTGTACTTTACACCCTGCTCTGACAAAAGGCCTTTCGTTTGCGAGCTAAAAGGTATTCATCTCATAACTTTTAGCATAGCTTTGATATTTTGACAAATACAAATGTTTTAGGAGGCCCATCCTGTCCAAATGGAATGGTATCTTTCTATGGTCGTTGCTTTGGTGTCGTGAAAAATGTCAAATCGACTCCTGATAATGAAAACTGCAACTACGAATCTGGGTCTTCTAGCTATGAAGTGGCAGATCTTAAAAACGACGATGTAATTCTTGAATTCTTACCTAGCTGGCACCCTTGTATTTCCAACTGTTAAAATATCAATTATTTCAGCTTTTCCTTGAAATGGTTGGTCATTTTCTTGACTATAACTCAGCCAGGCCCTATTTTGTTATGACCATCAATGCAAAGACCATAGGTAAATCCTCAAAATTGTCTTAACTTCGATTGACTGACTTAGTTTTTACAGACAAATTGCCAGTGATAGCTGGTGGAACTGGCTCATTTTATGGGCTCTCATTTGATTCCGACAAATGGAGTGTTAAAGAGTTTGATACAATGGCTGATGCTTACTCATTATGCACTTTTAAAAGTACTTTAAAAGCTGTTTTTAATTTATTTATTTACTTTTAAATTTGTTTTTGTATCAATAGGCCGTGACCTACAATGTGATTTCAACAGCCCGTTTTGGGAGGAGCACGACTGCGCGTGGTTTTATAGCCAAGCTATGATGTACAGCCTCAATTTTGGACCAATGTCCAAGTTTCAGCGAGTGAATGGCAATACTGAGGTGGTGATACCGAATTACTGGAGGAGACCCGATGCTAAACTAGGTGATATTCTATTTTTCATTCGATGCACTGACTCGGGAAATTAAGATATGCAAATCAATTTCAGACAATTATATTTTGGCTGGGTACACAGAAGGCGAATATCATCTGATTTCGCCTGAACTTTTGGAAAACGGACCTCGATTGTTTTACCCTCACTTTGGCTTTGCCTTTAGAGCCAAAAATACCAAAGTGAAAGTGCTTATTCTTGAGGATGGAGACCCTTCCAAAGTTCACACTGTTTGGGACGTGCTATTGGATGATGAGCATAGGTGGGATTATCTGGGAAAGAACTTAACTGATGTTGCTTTTCTCAACGACCTCTGGACTGCAACCACTCCGTCTGTTAAGAAATGGAGGCTGGTGTTACATTTCAGGGTTGAATATCATGGTTTCATTTTAATTGACAACTTAGGTAAGAGATTCTTAATGGGTAATGTTTCAAATTCTGTAATGTTCTCCTCGATTTCAGGTCCTTGTTCGCTGGAAGAGGTTTTCTTCCCTCAAGAATCGTCATCGGGTCATAGAATTGGAAGCTGTTATAGAATTCAAGTAAAGAATCATATCGATTCATTAGTGGATCTCTTAAGCTGACGTTAGGATATTTTCAGATGAATGGCAAAGCAAGATATTATGATGTAGATAACATTTGCCTAAGTTCATCATCAAGGGGCTCCATGAGGTCTCCATTTAGTAGACGAGATCCTGAGTTTCATTTGTTCTATTCTACATTGGACTTTTATATAACTCCAGCCTCTGGCAATAGGTGACATGTCAATGTCTCCTTAACAATTCAATACTGACGCATATTCTTCACTAGAATTTGGTCCGGGATCCGAGATAAGTTTTCTTCATTTAACCCGCCTCATTCTTACACTGATGGGTCTTCATTTCTTGAGGGTGATGGCACCTCAAGATATCCTGATTTGTATTCCTAGTAAGTTTTAATGACTTTTTGAATGGTTGGATACATGTTATCTTATTTTTTAATTCCAGCAATTACAATTCTGACTTGGAATACCTTGTGGCTCGTGGAGTTCATAAAGGCTGCCCAACCTCTTATTTGCCTCAGTCAACCTCTATAACGAGGCCTTCTCTCAGTGGAAGCACGCTCTCAACATCAAAACCAAAATTCTCTACTTTTTGCTTCAGTATGATTTCTCATTACTATTTTTACAATTATCATGCAAAACATATTGCCTTCACTAGGTGCAACAACTTACCTGGGATGCTACAAAGACAAATCAAGCAACCGTGCAGTAGAAAATTTCATTGGAAATGCATCGAGTGTCGCTGATTGCTACAATAAAGCTAAGGCTGGATACGCGATATTTGCTCTGCAGGTGAATAGCCACTCTGTTTTTCATAATTAAGACGCTAACTTTGTTGATGAATATTTTCAGGATGGGTATTCGTGTTATGGAAGCAACAGCCTGACGAATTATAATAAATACGGTGGGAGTAGTGGTTGCTGGAAGGGGAAGGGTGGCAATGACGCCAATAGCGTTTACCTCGTGAACAAACGATGCCTATCAGATCCTATTGCTTGTCAAGAGTATGTTCCGTTTTCTGGTTTCTACGAGGGCAACTCTGCAGTCAGTTTGTGTCAGAGTTTGGGTGGAGATGCGTCCCACGTTGCAGCCGATGATGGCTCAACTTACACAACAGGTTGGCAAATATTTATCACACATGTAAAGCTTTCTAACACTATGCAATGTCTATTTTTAGTTCTTTCTGGGTTCATGTCTGCTTATGGGAAGGATGATGTGAGGAAGCGGAATTATCCTAGAACTTACGTCACATGGGCTCAGGCATGGGGAAATTTGAGACTTTTGGCTCTTCAAAAATCCTACCATGTTAGTACCAATTGTGAACTTCAGACGGCGTATGCTTGCCAGAGACCAGCCGCTGCTATGGAAGCTTCGGAAGCAAACGGTATGAGACTTCCATAAATTGTCGAAAAAGTTATTGGAATGATTCACTCGCTTTTTAGCATGGAAAGGCTGCTATTCAGTTTCCAGTTTGCCAGTCACCGAGCAAGTCCCTGCCTATTCTTCAAACTTTATGACAATTGAATATTGCTATCAAGTGTGCAGAGCCAAGAATGAATCTTTGTTCATGATGGGCATTGAAGTCACCAATTGCTATTGCTTTGATTCTCTCCCGGGAGCTGGTCCATTGTCAAATAGGCTTTGCCAAGTCAAGTGTCCTGGAGATAAAGCTCAACTCTGTGGTGGAAAGGGAGCCATGTCAGTCCATGTTCTTGGAAACGACACTGTTGAAGATGTCATGATCATGATGGGAGGAAAGAAAGACGATTTCTACACTCCCATTAAAACAAGCACGGTTATTCTTTCTGGAGGGAGAGAGTGCTCAGACCATGATCTACCTGAAGCGCCCAATGACTATGTTAGTGCTGGTCACACAATTGTCGATGATTACTTAATTGTGCGCTGTGGAGGACATACCTATGAATCGAAAGCCTTAAAAGGTATGATATTTTTCCCGAAAAATCTCGGAGGAAGGCTAAAAAAATTAATTCATGTTAGGTCCCTATCCCGAATGCTTCTCATTGGACCTGCGGGAGAAGCCATGGGAATGGAAAAGTGACACCTTTCCCCCGCTTCCGATTGCGACCTCTTCTATGGCGTTTCAGTATGTCAAGAGCATCAACCGTATTTATTCATTGGGTGGTTTTGATTCAGCTGGAGGAAAGTATTCAAAAACCAGAGTGAGTTTACTGCTCGAGGCTAATAACTTGTCATTTTCTCCTAATTATCACTTTGATCTCGTCAAACTTTTCAGGTATTTGTTTACGACTTCACGAGCAAGGCATGGAGGACAAGTGGCAGAGGAGTTCCACTCAATACTTGGTACAATTATGATGTCTCGTCCGTTGTTGATGGCTATTTCATCTACATATTCGGAGGAAGATCTGTGAAAGGAGATGGAAGTGGCTCTTCCTCCAATTGGGGCAACATCTATTGGATGGACGTGAGAACTGAGAACTGGGCGTACAGAGAAATGAAAACAGGTTCTGTTTACTTTATTCCCTATAATATCTTCAAGTACTTATCAAATTCAATTTCCTAGAAAACCGATGGAACGGTGGAGTTGGCCTGATCAAGGGAATGTATGGAATCAATTCAATACTTTCACTTGGCGGAATCAGAATTGGTTCCAGTGACAGTTTAGGCGAAACGGAAGAAGGAGAACTGCTTGTACTTGATAACAGTGATCCAAAACAGTGCACTCAAATTCGGCTGAAGAATTCTTACTCAACTAAAGAAGGGCTGTTAATTGCTCAACTGGGCGATAGCGTCGTGGCAGTTCCTGCTGGTCCTAGCGGCCGCAATAATAACAATGGAAAAGACATTTTTGTTTGGAATTACGAAGATGCTTCGCTCAAATATGTTGGGGAACTAGCCACTGCCAGATTAGGAGACTACAAACTCATATCTTCGGGAAAATACTTCCCTAAATGCAGAAGTAAGTGTACCTTTCAAAATAGCATCTTTGAGCTGAAACCGTATTGTGTTTAAGGTAAAAACTATGTTTTTACGAAAACGTACAGTACATGTTGGGACGCTGTTATACTTGGTGGAATTGTTCCCAATCCGGGACAATCAGTTGACGTTAAACTTACTGATGATTCTGTCAAAGCATGCACTATGGAAAATTTGCATGATCAAGCCCTCAGTTGTCCTATTGGGTGGTATGGAAAAGCATCTGATGAAGCGTGCTTTTTGGTGAAGACTGAAGCTGTTGATAATGAGGAAGCTGCCCGCCAATGCTACCAAGAGGGTGGAGATCTCTTGCAGGTTGAATCTAGCGCAGAAGACGAATACGTGATAGCCATTTTGACTAGCCGAGAAAAATATGGGTTGCCCTTACATCCTGGCTTTTACCATACTGGGTTGCACCAGAGGAATTCAGGCAACCAGTACTACTACCGCAATGGTGCTAGAGTGACGTACACAAGGCCTAAGCACGTCTCGGTTTTGGCTCAAGATACAAGCTTGCCATGTGTTGCTTACGGTCCCATTGAAAATTCTCAATTCACATACAGATATCATTGGAGAGATGTGCCGTGCTCAACAAAAGCCCCGTTTGTCTGCCGACACAATCCTGACTTTATGGGGTTCCACAAAATAAGCCATTTAAACGTTGCTGCGACAGTTGACATAAGAATTCCATCTATGTCACTCACATCTTGCCTGGCCATATGTCATGCCACTGCTGACGCGAGCCAAATTGCTTTTGTGTTGGAAGAAAGATGCGTTTGTGCCAAAGACTCGCCTCAGTTCAGGAAGCCCATAATTAAAATCAAAGATAGTGCAAGTGGCAAATATCTCACTGCTAAAGATTTGGATGCTTCTGTGGCTTTAGAGGCGAGCTCTACCGCCACTGATCAGCAATGGGTTTGGAACGCAAACAGTTTAGAGTCAGTTTCCAAAGCTGGTGCAGTTATCACTCTGAGTGCTGACTCCCAAAGTTTCCTTCTCTCAACGTACGCAGCTGGATCAAGGTCTCAAGACTTGGTGCTTCGTGGAAGCTCACTTGTCAATCCGAGCTTGAAGAAAGCAGTGCACTATGACGGAACAAATGTCGTGGCTCAAGAGACTTCTTCTATTCAATGGGTAGCTGAAGAGGTAGACTCGTCGTCCACAAGTTCACCATTTGAGAGGTATCCTGCAGACAAAAAGCTCCCTTCTGGTGCTTGGCCATTCAATTGCGAAAAAGTGATTCCATGCGCCGACATTCCCCATCAAACGTGTGGCTGCGACGTTAATGGCAACGATGGCACTAAAGAAAAACGAGGCATTGTTTACTATCTTGGCACGGGATCAAAGCTTTCCACTATAATTGATTTCAAGTCTTGCGAAGAGCTCTTTTTTCACGGGGTTGCTGTTGGAGGATACTTCAAAATCAACGGAGCAAAAACGTATTGCAACAGTTGGAGTGAGACAAAAAAAAAAAAACCATGCGAAAAGTGCATTATTACATGTTTCAATTTTCAGATGCCGACTGTGGAAGGGGATTTACGAGACTAGAGAATTATTGCTTCAATGTGTCAGCAGAAGTGGCCACAACTGCTCAGATCAAGGATAAGTGTACTGAAAAGGGCGCTGTTCCGCTAGTGACTGAAACTTCGGCAATATTTTTCCAACTAATGGTACTATAACGTAAAATATTAAAAATCTAGATTTAATGCTTTTAATTAAAGGAATACTTGCAACAAAATGCCGATAGCTCGGATGTTTGGAGTGATTTCTCTGCCACTGGATCCAGCATGAGTGACTTTAAGAATGCAGATACTGTTCCCAAGTCAACCACCGATCTCAACATGGATTTTGCGTGGAAAGATAACGCAATATTTGCCCCTGGTTGTACTCAAATGAAGTCATCAAATGCGTACAAGCTCGAGCCTACTCCATGCACTGGTAGTGCCCGATACGTTTGCATGAAGCCAGTATGTCCGAGTGGTTTTCAGTGGTATGACAGGCAAAGTTGTGCCTTGGTTGTGAATACAGCCGAGACTAAGGATGATGCTCTGACAAAATGTAAGGCCATCCAGCCATCTGCTACCATGATCATGCCTCAGTCAGAACATGAGCAATTGAAAATGAGTCAGTTCTTGAAGAGGGCCTCACTGTCGTCAAACATATTTTTGGGTGCCAAAAAAGCTTCAGATGGTCATTGGTATTGGGATGATGGAACTGCAGTCTTCTTGGAATGTAATACAGAGAGTTATTTTTCTAGTCATTCGGTTTTTTATGACATTCCTCTCATTATTTAGATCTTGATTGGTCGGCAAATGCAACGGCGAGATATGGAGCTCTGTATAGCTCCTCATATCCAAGCAGTGTCATTCTGGATGGTAGGGTTGGTTCAGACTCGACATTCATTGTTGGCACTGGCAAAACTCATCTAGGAAAATTTATTGAAATCACGCTTCCTGAAACTCTGCTAATATCAAAAATCAAAGTTTTGACATATGTAAGCAAACTCAAAAGTTTTGCTTATTATAAAAGATTATGTGCATTCTTGTATTTTTTAGGGGTCTTCGTCTGTTTATTATGATCGATATTTGGATGCTCGAGTTGGCGATACAGTTGTTGCCGATGACTTGGCTGATGATGAGAATACGAGATGTGTGTACAAGACTGACCCGCCTGAAGATTACAGTTTTATGGTCTTTGATTGTCCTCCACCAGGAATCATGGGAAATATCGTAACTATACAGGGCAACTATGGCATCTATTACTTCGGAGGATTTGAGATAGAATTTCTGGGTAAGATTTAGAAAATAATCCTTTTTTGATTGATTCACGCTTTTCAATTACATTAGGGTGCCCTAATACGTTCATCCACTTGAACAACAAATGCTACAAAATGATGAAGGCTGAGTCTTGGTACAACAATTACATTGAATGCCAGGAATCTAGAGGAGTCTTTATTCACTTGCACGACAGCTTGGAAAACCAGAGAGTGGCAAAGAAGCTCATGAAAAGCTTTTCAGTGACTTCCATTTATAGTGGTTACCAGAGGCATCCTAATGAAACATCTTGGACTTATGACTACTACGAGCATAAAGCAGCATCTGATATCCAAATTTTTGGGGGTGATGTGACCACTTTAATTCGGCATAGAGTGGTTGTGGCCACTCTGCTGGCAAACGACACGTTTTTGTTCTCCTCAATATACGGCCATTTCGAGGACGAGCAAGGATACAACGCTATTTGCGAATACAGTAAGTCTTGAGCTTTATGCAGCCAATGCGATTTTTAAAAATGTCATCTTGCAGTCGGAGACAAAACCTATACAAATTGGGCTGTCACAAATGAAGAATTTGAGCCCATAAGTGGGAAAAACTGCATCAAGACTTGTGTGGGAGGAACTGATGCAAGCTGCACAGGTCAATGGAGGGTAGAAGATTGCTCCACTCAACTACCCTATGTCTGTCAACTGAATTGTGAGCAATAATTTTTCAATGCTTATAGGTTAAAATTGGACAATTTGTCTGCTTACTAGATAATTGCCCCGAAGGTTGGGTCTCGTGGGACAACTCTTGCTACAAGCTAGAAACTGATGCAAACCTTCTATTGAGCGAAGACAATGCTAGGACCCATTGCATGACATCCTACAATTCTCACCTGATGGTGCCAAATTCCAGAGATGAGTCAGTTTTCGTGAATGGATACCTAACTGGAATGCAGGTGATAGCTCTCTGATTGACATAGGGAATCAAGTATTGAGTACTCTTTTGATGTTACAGCAAGCAATTATTACTGGGTCGACTCCTTTTGCTGGTTATGTTGGTGCAACTCTCACGTCGAAAGCTCGATACGTAGAATTTGAAGATGGTTACTTCATGACCGATGGCGGTTTCTTGGACAAAGACTCCACAGACTACACTGCAGTCTATGGAAGTGGTGCTATTCCCTCGTGCTTTCAAATCCTCGACGGTGATGTTTCCGCATGTTCGTCCACTTATGTCCTCTGCGAGAAGACTCTCTATGGTGACTCTGAGATTTGCTTGCCAAACTCGGTTTTATCTAGCGATGTGACTACAAATGCAAGCACCGAGATGACTGTGTCTAGCGTAAGCATTATTATTTTGTGGCCACATAGCCAGCATCATAGCAATTACGATTATTTTTCAGTACATGACATCTAGCATGTGTATTGAGTATTGCCGAGGCTCCTCAGAAAACCACAAATACGTCGCTATAGAGGCATCAAAATGCACTTGCGCCACGGCCATCTCGTTTGACCCTTCGAAGCAGCCGAGTGCTGAGGCAGGGTCGACCAAGTTGCCATTGACTTCCTGTCGTCTGGGGCACGCTTCTTCGTTAATCGGAGATGCCACAAACCAAACTGCTTCTTTCTACAATATTGACTACAGTCGGGCTTACCACGGCACCAAGTTGGCGTCGACTACATGCAGAGTGTATGAGCACGAATTGTTCTACACGCAGCAAGAGAAGTTTGACAGATTCACCCTCCAATATGAAACTGGAAGGCCGACGTTGAAGGCGCAATGCTTGTACAAAAGCAACGGAATTTGCCAGTTTCCCTTACTGCAGAGCTTGGCCTCTTCAAGGTAGTAGAAGCGCTGCAAGAATTGATTTTAATTTTAAGATATAATTTGCCTGCTTAATTCCTAGCTTTTCTGTCGAGGGTGGAGTGGCGTTGGGTCGACCAGACAAAATATCGAATCAAATGTACATAGATAATGCTTACCATGTTGCATACCTTACCACTTACACTGCCAAAAGTGAGTTGCAAGCAGATGGCAAGACTTATTTCTGTGCAGATGATGAGTGCAAAGTTTCGCCAACCAACTCCACGGACGCTAGTTTATTTAGTAGCGTCAAGCTTGTGATACGATTTCCTCAGCCAACTTTGATTCTTGGCATTTGGTGGTCAACTGGTTATCCTGTTGACATAACCAACGGATACCTGAGACGAATCAGAACCATGGAATATAGATATCCTGACTTGAACGGTGACAAAATCACCAGCACGGTCATCAACCAAGTCTACAAGAGTGCTAATAGCGAGAAGCGAGCTCATGAGATCACCTACTTTCCACAACCTATCATCACTGAAGAGTTGAAGCTATTCAATTTGCAATATACAGCTGGGCGATATCCCGGAGAAACTACCTTGAATCATAGAGTTGGTCACGTTATAAGGTTCACCATGGAGCTGTTTGGCTGCCCCAAATTTCAACTCGATAAAGGTAACGAATTTACATCGTATATCAAATTAATGCTGTATATATATGCTTCTTTTTAGTGTACTGTCCTGACGGCTGGTATTCGAGCAAAGGCTACTGCCTTAAAGCTGTCAAATCAGCCTCTGGCTTGAAATATGCTGATGCCAACGCCAAGTGCGAAGAGCTCGGTGGATTTATATTAGAGCCTATGAATGACATGTACACCGAGGACCTCAGAGAAGTGCTCACCAATTACACTGCGAATACTAACGAAACGGCTTGGTGGATCGGTAAAATCTTGCCATAAACCTTCAATTACATGGCTTGTACATAATATGATATGTCTCTAGGCATTGAGTACTCTTACAATGACTTCAGGAGAGAGGAGATATTCCAATTTGTGAGCGGAGTATTCATTTTGGATATTCATTTTCAACACTGGGCATCCACGTAAGCATATACATAATAGCATATATCAATTTTATCAATTACGAAGCCTGTAAATATGATACTTTCCAGGCATGTAAATGAGAATGGCAGGTGCGTGAAAGCGGCTTTGGATAGCAACGGTGACGTTGTTTGGGTGAAGTATTCATGTGACGATACAAGTGGCAAAGGTGTCATTTGTGCCAAGAGAAACGTGTGGGAACAGATTGAAGGATGCTACGTGCAGCCTCCTGCCGAAGCAACCACAGGAGCTCCAGTGGCGATTTCACCAGGTGATCAAGTTGATTCACCTCACTTTTGCAGAGAACACTGCAAAAGCCAAAACCCACCCTCGAGATATTTTGACATTGATCAGGCCAATAATTGCCACTGCATTGATGGCCCACTACCAACTGGAGGATTCATCAGTGAGGAAACGTGCGCCATTCCCGAGTGCTCTGACAGCCAAAATCCAGCTACGGACAATTGTCATCCTCAAGATGGCTACAAGAGGACTCACCTTTATAGGACTTGGGATACGAGTTGTCCTCCACTCACGCCTAACATGACCTCGCACTTCTTCTACGTGTGGGAGCACCATGGCAATTGGCACTGGGGCTCAACAGCAACTCTGAGGTGCATTCCTGGCTATGAAATCCCAAAGGAGTACATGTCCAACTCCAAATCCTACCATCCCATCTTTGACTTTGACAACAACACCCAGACAATTAATTGCGCCTACAATGAAAGAACGGGAGGATATTGGAAAGAGGATATCGTCGAATGTGTCCCCGTGAATTGTGACTTCCCTCCTCCGGCCATTCCAATTGAGACAACAAGGACCGTCGAATTCGCCATGAACATGACCACTCTGCAGCAGTTTGAAACCACGCTCACCTACACGTGCCCGAAGAATAACACCTTGCCAATGTTGCTCAGAGATGAGTACAGCTTCGACTATGATGTCACCAAGGGCATCATTCAAGATGTAATTGTCACGTGTGAAATCGACGGCGAATGGAAAGTGGAGGGCGGCGTTACGGGGGAATCTTGCCCTGATGGACAAGACGAGAAGTGCCTTAAACCTGTCATTCCCGATTGCGTTGACAGAAATCCCTACTGCACGTTTCCCCCAGAAATTCCCAAAAATGGGATACGCAAGATTGTGAACAAGCCTCTGGCTGACTACTGGATTGTACCGGATACACAGCTCACCTACTCTTGTCCAACACCCTACTGGGCCTTCGATTATCCATACGATGAAAGCCTGCCTTCGTTTTACTTCACCAAAAATGTCAATAACATCACCATCCGATGCAATCGAACTGGCTACTGGGAGTACGATTTTGGTATCGAAGGCTCCACTTGCGTGAACAAGCAACCGGATGGCACCTGCGAGAGAATTGTCATTCCCGATTGCGTTGACAGGACTGTCTACTGCAAGCCTCTCACGACACCTGGCAATGCCACTAGGACAATACTGAAGCAGCCCAACAAGGACAATTTGAAGGAGCTGGACACGAAGATCAAATTCTCTTGCCCGCAGCCAGGCCACTACTTCAACTACAGCCTGCCAACACCATTTGTGTCCTACTTCTACAGTACGAACATCAAGGAGACCACGTTAACCTGCAACGCTTATGGCACCTGGGTTGTGGAAAATGGTATCAATGGGGAAACGTGCTCCGACTACAAAGATGGGGACAGTGAGCTATGGTGCGCCTATGTCGAAGTGCCTCCTTGCGTGGACCGGTCGATCCTCTGCACGGAGCCTCCAAAGCCAGCAAAAGCCAATTTGAACTACACTGTGCGACCCGATAAAACTAGGCACGAGGCCAGCACTAACATCCTGTACTCCTGCCCTGATAGGCTGCACTACTTTGACTATCCTGTGGGCCCCAACTTTATCAGCTACTACTACACAAACAACATCAACTTCATCAATGTCACTTGCACGATCGACTCTGTCTGGGAAGTCAGGGGCGGCATCGAGGGAGTGACGTGTGCTGACACCGATCCGAACGTTGTGAATGATGTGCTCTACTGCAAAACTCTCAACATCCCGGATTGCAAAGATCGCACTGTCTATTGCTCGTTTCCTCCGGATACCATCGATGGAGGAGATGTGACGATTGACGTCAATCCGAGTCCTTTGTACCAAAAATCCACCGGCTGCAGATGGACCGAGTGGCTGAACACTGGCAAAGGTGGCCGCGGAGACAACGAGCTCATTCCGGATTTGGTGAACAAGTACACGTGGTCGGTGTGCCCCAATCCTACTGACATCAAAGCCAGGATTGCCTCGACGAAGAAAGAGGTGCCCAAAACTGGAGGTCCTCAGCAGTACAGCAAGTACGACACAGTGACGGGATTTTCATGCAAGGACTCGGAGCAGTTTTCGGGGCCTTGCTTTGATTATGAAGTGCAACTGTGTTGCCCTCATGGGCCTGAAAATGGTACGGTGGTCACGTTGACGTGCAACACCAAAAACTGGTACCTTGACTACACTGACACCAAGTTTTTGACCACGATGACGGCTAGATGCACCAATAACAGCACTTGGGTCTCCGATGTGCAGACATTGACCTTTTGTCCGGATAAGAGCAACGAATGCGAGCTGCCTAAAATGCCGGATTGCCAAGACAGAACCATTCTTTGCCTTGATGATCTTCCTATTCCTGAAGGATTAGTCCAAGTCAACGTGACTTCAAACGACACCCTAAATAACTATGCGTATGGTGCTGCTTACGAGTACAGCTGTAAGAAGGATGGATGGGTCATTGAAATGCCGAATTATCCGGAAATGGTTGTTGTCACCTGCGTGGAGCCCCCTGGGTATCCAAATGAAAATTGGTACTATGGCATTTGGAACGACGGAGTTTGGAAGCACCAGGTACATAATGAGGAAGTTTATCTTGAGCTATTCACCAGCTAATTGACTTTTTTAGGGAAACTTGACCCGATGCATCGATCCTAATAGGTGCTACACTGATCCTCCAGTTTTACCCACTGACTACAGCGTGAAATACAACCAAACGGAGGCTGCGCCCAATTACCTCAACAACACCTTGAATTACACATGCTCTAAAACATGTAATTATAGCTATGATAGAAAGGCCATGAACTGTGACAGCAACTGTTTTTTTTTATTATTTTAGTTTGGGTATTCAGGATCCCACCCAAATACGAAAACTGTGACTTGGCACCAGAAGAATGTGATGCTCTGGGGGCTTTATTGCTGCATGAGTTTGACCAGTCAGTGTATGCTCCAAGTACTTTGTTGGTAACTTGCGAGGAAGGTCAAAGAAGTGATGGCCTTCCCGACTGGACTTGGAGAGCTGAGGGCTACACTTTCCATAGGCCAATCCCTAGGTATTCAAAAATCACGCTTGAACTAAAAATGGGATGTGTTTTTATGACCTTTTCAGCTGTTACGATCCAACATTTTGCTATGATGATCCTCCTGTTCCTCTGGCACCGAATGCGCTGTACAAGAAGCCTCCATTGGGCTCATTTAAATATCTGGATGGAGAGAAAGTCATATACACGTGTGAAAACCCCATCTACGTCTTTCCCCAATTCGATGGCACGCCAAAGGATTTGTGGAAGAGAACCATGGAAGTCAAATGTGGTTGGGCTAATCAGTGGGATCCACCTGTGGTTCCTGGTTGCGTCGACCCTCGGGGCTGCAAGCCTCCCCCAGCGAGAAATCAGAGAATATGGGGCTCCTACGAAGACACCTACGGATCACTTGATGTCGGAGCTGTGTATTGGTACGAGTGCAGAGGAGGTAATCTTAAAATATATACGATTTCCACCTGAAAACATCGACTGAATGGCCTCCTGTTATTTAGGTTTATTTGATTTCGGTAATGGCACATTGGCCAAGAGCATTGATTTGACCTGCGTCAATGATGAGTATGGAGGTGCTCCGTATTGGCTGCCAGCTTATGACCATGATGCCACGCCCTTTCCAAAGTGTATATACCTGCGTAAGTTCTTTCAGGGAATTTTGTGGACCTGAGCAAATCATTGAGAGCATTCATAATTTATTCGTGTGCCCAATTATATTTTCTTTTCAGGTAATTTCGTAATAAGCTTTTACCTAGGTTACTTTCATAACATTTTAGTGCTAGTAAGGAACATCGGAGTAAATTAGACGTCAATTTGCTTGACGAAGTTATTGCGCAAGGTGAGACTGAATCTAAGGGATTTAATTGCTTTCAGAAACATGGTCAATATGCATTGCCATGGTACGGCGCGTACCCGTCTAAAAAAGTTTGATTTCATAGGGAGTGACAATTTGAAATCTTTGATTAGTTCACTTTCATCATTTGCAATATTCCTTTTATTCATTTTTGGAATAACTTGCCAATTATTATGTTTTGTTTTTCTTTCCGGATTTCATCAGAATATGTCCAAAATGACTCCAGGAATAGCCAAATAAAATTTCAATATTCAGTGAAGAAAAGCGTTATTTTTGCGAATTTTTTAGTCCTGTGGTGAGTCACGAAATTCTGCTGAAAATTGAATTTCTTGCAGTGTTTGTGTAGTGAGCAAGGATGTTGATTTTAATGTTGGCATTTCTGTTTGATCAGTTACTAATTTCCAGCTACTCAGTAATTTTTCGTGACTATTGCGTAGGTCGACTGGATATAAATAGAGAGTGGAAGTTTTAGTAAGCTGAGACCATCGCGAACGCTCGAAAAATTGCTAAGGTCAAACTTATGTACTTGAGGTTGAGTGACGTGTAAATTTTTAAATTTGCGTTCACTTAGATTTTGACCTTCGCGATTTGCTCAGTAGCGTGCCCTGGAAATCTTCCGCTCTCTATGATATCCAGGCGAACTACTATTGCGGTGCAAATCTGTTAACTGCCTATATTTCTTTGCAAAAAGTATGCGTCATATGATTTGTCATCATTTGCCAGACATCAATGATTACTTTTTCTTACTAATTGGTCATTACAGAAAATAGTATTTTTTGGTAGACTAATATCCCGTTCATGTGCAAAGTTGCTTTTCGGAAAGTAAAAAATTGTCATAAGGCAACGGAGTTTTGCTATCAAACCACTTAAGAAGAGCTTCTCAACTAGTTGAACCAGGAATCGAGTTAACAAATTTAGGGCAAAATTCCGAAATTTTTTGAGTATTTCAGCTGTATCTTAATTCTAATAACTCTGCATTTTCATAGCTGGTTCAAATGAATTTGTGTGAAACAATTTGATTCGTAAGTAACCAGTTTGGCACTGAAATTGAAATAAACTTTGAGTGTTTACTTCTCAATAGTCTTAATATTGACCGGTTTTTTTTCCAAAGTGTTAGCATCAGCAGAAGTTTACTTTTGTGTTTGTCGTAAGACAGTTTTTCTCCTTTCCGTAAGGCGTTCGGTGTGCATTATCGTAAGGAATTTGGGGGCACATGAACGGGACATAAAGCCATCTGATTTAACTCCACTTCATAGAGCTCGATGAAAAAGAAAGATAAAATGTCTTTTTTAAATGGTACTTTTTGAATGCATCACATTTTAGAAGCTTATGAACGCCCCTTTTGTCCATAAAACGTGTACAGTTGGCAAAAGTAGCTGAAAGATCTCAATTTGCGTAGGCTTGTAATCTTTGAATGAGCAATTGCTCGAGCTGATTTTAGCACGGCAGAGAAATGAAACCGAGCCTAGATATGAATGATAACCCAGCCAAAAAGGTCCAAATTAGTAAAACAACAAGAATATTGGCGTGATAATTTTAAGCAAAATATTTGAGTAATTGGCAGCTTTAAATATGTATTGCAAGCGGATATTTGCAATATTTGGCCAATTTCGCGGTAGGAAAAGCAGCAGAAAAATGGCTTTGTGTGCATTTTTTCGCCAACGGCAAACAACGGAGCGAAACGCCGTTGAAGTTCCATGCAACGCACGCACGCACGAAATTCCGCGAGGAAACGCAACGTCCGTTCCATGTGGGACAGGGTGATGCATGTGCGTTTTAAACGTTTCTGATAAGAATATATCGCAAGTGGAAACTTCAGTCTGTCCAAGGCACATATAAGGCGCAGACGAAGAAAATCGAAATTGTGCATTTCGGTGCTTCAAGGCCCAGATAAGCAATGAATTGGCACAAAGTGGTGACAGTTTGTGCGATTTTCCATCATGCAGGACTCATTTTTGCGAGGCAGCCAGCTTCATTCAGAATTGGTAAGTGTATCACTTATCTACGAATTGTGCAGATTTCTCCACCCTTTTTTTGGCTCGGGCACCCAAAAACTTGATAGGGATCAGGGCAATTTTTCTGCCCCTAATAAAAGCAGCCTCCAGAGATTTTTTTAATCCCCCAACATTAGAGATAAAGGCTGTTGACAAAAACTACGCTTGCTGCGTGTCGTTAAGTGTTCAGTTTGGTGGCGGGAATTAATTATTGGTGGCCACACGGAGCGTGCAAAAATTTGACAAATGGTCAAAACACTTGAGTAAACCATAATGATGCGATGATGAGATGCATTTTGCGTAGGCTTCTCTAATACAAGCGCCATGGGAACAACAACTTTGATTATTAAAGTTTGAACTATGCATATATTAGATAATCTAGCAATAAAACATGCTCGTTATCATGTTGACACAAACACAATAATTTCTTCGTCTCAATGAATCTACGTTTAAGTAAAGAAGTCCTTTCTCAATTTTAGCCACCTTTTGACCCAATTTCGCCTAAGTGACAAAAAACTCCACACCCTTCCTTTCATACCAGCAAAGAGTCGTAATTTTGCCCACTTTGGCTCCTATTTGGAAGTGTGACTGAGGTAGCTTTGATTAGTTGAAAGTATCTTATAGTGACATGGAGAAAAGAGGCCACTAAAATGAAAAAAAAAAGCTCTATCCCTTTTTTGCCAAGCAAAATTTGCTAGATTATGCACAGGCACGATTCTTTCAAAATTGAGGGAAAAACAATTTTAATCATGATTTAATTTGGCTTCTATGACAGCTTGCAAAAAAACACTGCCTTTTTAAGCCAAATCATCACGTAAGTTATTGCTCATTTGAGGGCTTTTGTCAACAATGAGTGGAAATTCAATATTTGGGAGCAATCTCGAGTTTCATGACTTTGCAGAATTTTTAGAGCAAAGCTGTCAAAGCTCATTATGGGATAATTAAAGGGGTTTACCAGGCTCAATATTTGACTATTGACGCGAGAGTAATCCTATACTACTTCGTCTCCCTGTAAATATAAATGCCCATATTTCACAGGGTATTTCAGAATGCTCACGCGCGTCTGAGGTCGGCTCGTGTGTCTTATTTTTGCGGTTTTGACTAATAAACAGCACTCCATTTTCTCCCAATTTATAAAGAGCTGAAAACTCTTCTTTTTCGGCTGGAAACCTGGGTGGTATTTTGGGTAGTTTATGGTATGTGATGAATTAATTAACTTGGAAGTACTCCTCTTATAAGGTACAAAGATGGTCATTAGAGTGCACAAAAATATGTCTAAATCAACATGGGCATTTTTCTTGCAGCACATAATTGTGGCTTTTCTTGCAACACAAATTGGCCCCTTTTTCTCTTGCAAACATGGCATTTGCTGATGTGATGATAAGGTCACTGCGGCTCAACTTGTGGAAATATATTATGAGTATTTTTGCCGGTTCATAATTCACGGCCATGATCTCCAATGATTTTGCAATTTATGCAAAATCATCATCACTAGGTACATTATTACCCTGTGCCTGGAAAAAATGGGAAATTTGATGCTCATTGAATCTGTCTTTTTTCAAAGTTCTTATCACACTCATGATATTGAGTAAAAAAGGGGGTGTTAGACTGATTGGGATTTTTTTAATGGGCTACTCCAAATTGAGTTAGGGTGAACTGAGGCATTTTTTGGAATGGACAGTCAACTATTTGGTGGTTTGTCCAGACCTAACATCAATTACCAGGATAAGTGTTTACATGGAAAAAAGTCCCTCTTGTCCCACCAAGTGACAGATGGGATTGAGCCCCACAATGAAGTGCACAAAAATATACAGATCTCGGTTGAAAACAACAACCCACAAAAAAGTCTTAAGCTGCTCACTACAAATGCTCATCTTTGGAATGTTGAGCCACGATTTCACTGTGTGGCTCAGTTGAGAATGAAGAAAAAAGTTGTTGGAAATGAAAGTTAATTGAGAGTATTGATTTTATCAGTGATCAATATTGTTATTGTAAATTGATCTGGTTTTTGGAAAGTGAGTTGTGTATGCCTAAGTGGCAAGTAAACAAGAGCAGCATTCTGGTTGCATTGGTAGCAAAACAAACATCTGTAGGAAATGGAGTGCATTTTATTGATTGAAAGATTACAAAGTTGTCATTTAACTCTTTGTAATTTTTTTTGTTAGTTTCAGTCATTTTGAATGGATTTTAACTCTGTGTGTTATTTTCCCTTCACATTGTTGTTACTTATGCACCATTTATGGCAAGAATCATTTTGCATTTGCTTAAACTGTTTCTATGGCTTAGCACATTTCTTAGCCTTTCCTGCAATTTTTTTCTAAGCCTACTTCATCACCAAATGTGGCTTTGCAAAAGCTTTGCAAAAGGAGCTTTGATGCTACATGCCTCAAGTCCTTAATTCAATATATGGAAAAAGTAGTCTTTAGTGAAATGGCAGATGTCACTCAAGTCAAAATAGCACAAAAGGAGTCATTTTTGCACAAAAGGAGGATTATTTCACAATTTTTTCAGGCCTCTATGCACGCCCCTATTTATGACACCCACGCAATTATTATCAAATGGACTGACCATGAAAATCCTTTCATATAGGAGCTATCTAGTTTTTTGGGCATAAAACTGTAAGATTTATCAATTTCTCTCTTAAAAGCAATGACTGTTTTACCGTATTTTTTAGAGTGGATTGTGGGTGAGAATTGGCCTCAATTTGGTATTTTTCATTAATTGGCCAAATTGTCTTTTAAGTTGAGAAGGATTTGAATAGAGGGTGATGGTTATCATTTGAGAATGACGCCCACCTTCCATATATCCATGAGATGTCACCTCCTCAGTATGAAACCAGTGACTGCAAAGTAAATAGATTAATAGTGCTTGGGTGGACAATACAGCTCTGCCTTTTTTAACATTAACAAAAAAGAAGCTCCTCTGTGCAAAATTCCTTTGGGACTCAAGTTGCTGATTCATGATCAATTTTTCTGCTCTCGGTTCATTGAACTTGGCCTTTTTAAACTGATGATGCCAAATGCAAAACCAGTCAACTTTGCCACATTTCAGGTGTCTAAGACTCCATCTGGGCCATAAATTCATAGTTGCACAAAATCCAGATCTGACAACATTCCATGTGGACCCATTTTGGGCATTCAATTTTGAAGGGGGGAAATAGGGGCAAAAATCCAAAGGGATCATTACACTCTTAAGCAGCCATTATTTATGCACAACTTGCAAAATGCCTTATTAGAATGTGCAAAACAAGCTGCTTATCTAGGTCAAAACTCTTGACTGCTACTACTTCTCCTTCTCATGAATAATAATAATTTTATAGAACTATATTCAGACACTTGGAATAACAAATGCACTTTTTTACACTCCCATGGAAGTTGCTTTTTTTCTGCACAGCACAGCAACTGCTGCAGATCAAGTTTCAAAATGTTGCCAAAATTCCTCTCCTCACAAAATTGATTCCATTTTCAGGCAGTGTATTTTTGGAACGAGATCTCCTGGTGCACCAAACGTTTGGCCTCATCTTTGATGAGCTGAATGAGGACTCGAATTACTTGAATGGGACCAGAGTGGATTACAACATCCAATACTCGGATTTGGACCAATTTGACGCCTACCAAAAGGCATGCATGGAAATGACTTACAGGTAAAATAAAACAACATTTGATGAAATGAGCCTTAATTGCTCACTTGTATTTTTGCCATCTCACTTCAAAATGGTGACACATCATCAACTTGGGCAAATATCCACTTGTCATCATAAATAACAAGAGCTAGCCTGAAAAATTGTACTAATCAAAAGTGTTACTTAATTTTTCAGAGTTGTGGCCATTTTCGGAAACTCCCCATCAATTGTTGACTCTAGCGTTGCTTCAGTGTGCTCCGCCCTCAAAGTGCCATACTTGACCAGCCACCCTGTTTTGGCATCATCTGACTACATGATGTCCAGAAAGTTTGCAGTTCATTTGGGCCCATCTCAAATTGATCTCATCCAGGCTGTCAAAGATACGATTGATCAATTAAAGTGGGCAGAACTGGCTCTCATTTCACATAGGGAAACAGGTGAATAATTCATTGCCATTTTTGAGCAGGATTTATCTGAGGCAAAACATGAATTAATCAAATCCAATCTGGCTAGACATTTTTGTGAAGTGCACTGAAGCAACATCAGGATCAAAATTCAAGCCAAGAATGGCTCAAATTGCAGAAAAGTTCACAAATCTTGCAAAAAAGCCCCAGTTCATTCATCAGCCAAAGTAAAAGTCATAATAGGAAAATGCATCGTTTTGACCCTGATCTTGGGATTGTTTTTCACCACCACATTAAAAAAGATTATTAACTACGGAAAACTCGTTTAGATGACTGCAGCTCGCTGCATTTTCTGTAGTAAAATGTATCCATTTTCACTATTTGCATGATTATTTACCCTAAAAACTTTTTATTATTCAAGGCCTGTGGATGCAAATGTTGACTTTTATGTCCCTTATCACACAATCTTAAGTGAAAGCCGGTAAAAGTCAAAGTGAAAGCTCTATTGAAACAAAATCCAATTTGTTTTCCAGCTGAACAAAACGTTAATTCTGCCTCTAAAATAATGGCATAATTCAGGCACTTTCAAGCCTCTTTTTCCATTTTTCAGGCCTGCCCAACACAGTGACTAGTTCACACTGACTCATCACTTTTTGGGGTCAAAGTTGAACCCTTTTAGCTGTTTAATTCCCAGGAGTAATCATTTATGTTTATGCCAAATCTTAGCTGTTTATCTCCTTGCCAATAGAGAGTCTTGACCTTGGCCAAAAGGAAAACAAGCAGATTTTTGCACCATGTTCTTCCTTTTGAACGCTCAATTTAAAGGCAAGGTGTTGTTTTTCATTCTTCTCAGAATGACTTTGCACAATGTTTTTCCATGAGAGATTTTTCAAATTAGTCACACCTTTGTTGTCTCTTCAAAATGAATCAATTTGCTCTCAGCCTGGTGGAACTGACACTGACAGCGCTCATATTTTTTAATAGTTTAAAGGAGGGATCATGAAATATGCGGCTGCTGTCCTGCGTGAGTAAAGTTTCATAAAAAATTATGTGCCCCACAAAAGTGTTTTTTGAAAGTCTTCCTAAATGAACAATTTAATATTCATGAGTGTCTATACAGTAGAAGGTTACATACTTATGCTGTGTTCATCTATAAAGGAAATTTTTTCCTTCCGTTAAATTGCGTTTTACTTAAGCCTCCTATTTTAGAACTGATCATTTTTACTCACTTTTGATAGCTTTAAGTAAACCACTTTTCCCACCTCTTTAGGTCACATGAGTTTGAATTGTTTTGATTAATCAGAAGTACGAAAACTTAGGCGTTTCATTTAAGGCTGTCGTAAGATTTTAAGGAAACGAGGCATAGATGAACACCCCATTAGTTCAGTAAAGGGGGGAATTTGCACCTCTTTTTTCAGAAGGGTGGCGTAGGAATGAAATTGTCATAAATGCATGCATTTTTGGAGCCAACAAAGTAAAAGCAACAAACATGAGTTTGCCATAAAGTGAAGAAGAGCTCCTCGCCCACGAGGAAACTGTTGACACACTCACAAGTACAAGCTTCCTTTGCCAAAATGTAAATTTCCCTTTTTTTGTAGGTTCTTTGGATGCACACCAATTGATGGAATTGTTGCAGAGCCAAGGCATCAAGGTGAGGCTGTTGGACCTCAAAAGAGGCGATATCAGGCCTGGTTTGGCAGACCTGAGAAATCGTGGCATTCAAAACTTCTTGGTGGATATTGGAGCTGAATACCTCAAACTTTTCTTTGAAGAGGTGAGATATGTATATGCCATGTGCTTTGCACCCATTAAAAAACTCTTCTGGGACTCGTAGAAAAAAATCCCGCGCTTTTTAGCGAGTTACGCTGCGCTTTTTTTGTTTGTAAACAAAACGAAACAGATCGTATTTGAAACGCAGCAAGATTCTCTCTGAAGTGTTCTTTTCCTGCCAGAGCAAAGCTGGCTTGAAATCATCATTTGGATAACTCAACATTAGCATCATTGCTGAATTTGGAGTCATTTCATGGCTAGAGTTGATGGTAGCCATCATTTTGTATTGTTTTGGCCCTCTTTTTTGCCTTAAAATTATCTCCTCGAGATTAGAGTCTGGTTATGATAAGCGCAAAGTACTTTCACCCATTTTTATGGGGATACTGCTTCTTCCTCTTTTGGAGTGTCAAAACATAGGGAATCCATTTATGACAGATATCAAAACATCATCCTGACAGGCAGATTTGGGGATAATTTCACTGGCATAAATCATGAAATGTCTGCTCTTCTAGCTGTAATTGAAATAGTTTCTTGGTAGCTAAGCAAGCCGATTCTAACATAAACTATTTACTTACTTCAACAAACATCTAACTACAACTTTTTATGCGCATTGATTTGATTTGATCCCAGTATACAGTATGCTCCATTGACCTTTTTCAGACTTGGTGCAGAGCAGAGAGGTGAATGTTATCTGATATCTTTATGTTCATGTTAAATTTTTCAATTTGTGACCTAGCCACGCAGTTAATGTTGATTTCTTGTATTCGCTTTGCAGGCCATGAAAACTGGAATAGTGCATGAGAACTCTGCCTTTTTATCTGCCAGCTTGGTAAGCAGCAAACTTCATTTTCTCCAGTGCATATTTCAATGCAATCAGCATCCATTATTGTCATGTTAGGATTTGACAACTGTAGATATGGAGGATCTTCGCCATACCGGGTCATCCATCATGGGATTTACTATTCTTGACACTGAGAATTATGAATTGGCCAAGACTTCTGGAGAAATGTCTCAGGTAACATGGAGGAGCATAATCATTGTGGGGACAAACAAAAAATCTCCACTTCCTCTCTAGAAGGTAAAAAAGTGTTCACTTTGACTTATTCAGCCATTTCTATTGCAGGACTTGAGTGCTTTGGTCTCTAGGAGTCACAAGGCGGCTCTAATTTATGATGGTGTCCACTTATTCAGCAGAGCCGTGGAGAAACTGATTATTGACACTGACTTGATGACTCCTCAGGTGGGATGTGACAACAAGGATGCCCCCTATGACCTGGGAGATCGTCTGCTCAAGGAAATCAATGCAGTAAGTCCAAAATTATGTCATATACCAGACCTCCCCTCCTTTTTGCAGACTAAACACAAAAAAGGATAAACTTTTCCTAGGTAAAAATACTCAACTCCTTTTCAAAAAATTTGTCTCTTTTCCTGCTTTATAATCAGCTTGTTTTTGTATTACATTGCTACATTAGCATTTTTTCACACAAGTTTGTCTAGTGACTCATCTTAACCTCTTCAACGTTAAGTAGTGGTGAGCACTGACAATACCAAGGCTTTAGCCATTGTTTGATGTCTTCATCAAAACTACTACTAACCAAATATTGCCAACAATAAACATCACATGTTGTGAACTAGCTGCCATGCTCGCCAACCACTACCCAAAATAATTTCTTGACAGCACAATTATGCATTTATCCAATATTTTCTAGGTAACCCACGAAGGCCTGACAGGCAAAATTTGGATCAAAAATGGATTGAGGCAAACTGTCAACATGGCTATCTTGCATCTAGATCGGTCAGGTAAAATTGAGCAATTAGACGATGATGTGGGTTTTTTTGCAAATAAAGCCTTTTTTCCTACCCTAGGCCAATTTTCTCAGATTGGAGCGTGGTCCAAACATGGCAATGAGATTCAAGTTAATTTGACAAAGCCTCAAAAGTCTGAGATAGCTGTGAAGATCTTAGCACCAGTGATAGTCAAGACTCGATTGGTAATCATTAGCCCATCCATAAATAGGCAGGAGTTAGGGTCGATTACAAGAGCGTTGACAAGTGAAAATTTTGCTATTCACAAGCAGATGTCAATTGAATGACGCAGGAAAGAAAGTTTTCATTGCATTCTCGCAGATTTAAAGCCTGAGCTACTTATTAGTTTGTTTTAGCTGAGTGCTCTAACTCAAAAAGGACTGTGGCTATAAGGTGCATCTTTTTTTAGATAGCGCTGTTTAAAAATCAGAGTTACCAGACGACACTTTAATTGGAGGAGGCCTGTGAAACTGCACTCAGTAATAAGCAAGACTGAGATCTTTTTTGAAGATAAATTCAAGCAATATTTACAAATTCATAACATGTGCAGTTCATGCCAGATGCATTTTATGGGTAAACATTGAGCACTGTTACAACTACTCCACTATGTACACGTTTTATTGCCATTTTCCTATCCTGCCTGTTTGGAATTATTGACACTTGCAACAGAGCTCATCCAATAAATCCAGTGGAAAAAACACCTTTTTCGGGGCATAGGAATGCTGATTGTTGAGTGGGGAGCGACTGATTTGGGGAAACTCTTTTTGTCCCCATTTTAAAAGTAGATAAACCAAACCACACATAAATTATTGTTTTATTGCAAAAAGAGAAGTGGTAGATAAAATCAGCTTTTCTTTCAGCTGAAAGAAGCTGTTGTACAAGTGCATGAATGAGAGATATGTTCATTTCCTCAGCTTAGAAATAACTTTAAAAGGCCATTAAAAACCTCTTTGATTAAAGGAGAAAATGGCCTTTTTCTTGGAAACTGGCTACTTCTGTTTTGGCTGTTAAAATGCTAATGGATTCTTTTAAGGAAGGAGATTTGCACACTAAGGGGTAAAATGTCACAAATTTGCCCTGAGTGTATACGTATTGTTCCTCCACAAAAGGGAAACTTTTTAAAGGGGAATTTAGCTAAATGCTAATTGCAATTGATTTCCATGTCAATTACCATTTACAGATTGTACTGAAAAGTCCATAAAACCTCGGTTAAATAATTTAATGCCCGGAACGCTATTTTAAAAATCTTACGTCTTTTCAGCCATCAAACTTCATGAAAAAATCAATGGGAATCTCCATGGGTGCAGATAATGACCCTAGGCTCTATGAAGGCTTCTTGAAAGACCTTTTGGACTTGTTGGCCCAAGACCTGGATTTTGATTATCTCCTCGAGGATGAATCTACCCATGGATTTCTGAACTCTGATGGAACTTGGACTGGACTCCTTGGAAGTCTTGTAGATAGAGTAAAAAAATTCTCTCACTGTTTATTGACTCATTTAGTTAGCATGTTTCAATTAAGGAAGCTCATATGGGATTGGACGATTTGACAGTGACAAGTCAGAGGAGTCAAGTTGTTGATTTTTCTGCCCCTTATGAAACTTCAACCCTTCAAGTTATGATTCAGGTAAGGTCATTGTAATCAAATTGCCTGCGCAATCCCCATCAAAATTCTTTTCTTCCTGTTGCTTTATTTGATCTTGGGAGATTTTTCTCATAATATGCTAATTCTATGGGCTGAATGCAAAATCTGCTTCATCTCGAGAAAACTCAGGCCTCAAAAAGAAAGAAGCATAATGGAAAAATAGACACGATCCAATTACCAAATTGGGATAATACAAGATGATTAATTTGATGATCAGCTAAAAATGATCGTATCAGTGCAGTACACTTGTCATCTCATTAATAAAGGAAGATGGTCTTCAGAGTCTAATAATGATCAGGTTTACTCCAAAAATGGCCGTATGCGAAATTAACCTATTATATATAATTGGAATGCCGATTCTGATCACGTAGTTTTTTTGTATTTCAGAAATCTGTGTCAGAAGCCAAAGGGATGAGTGTGCAAAGCTTTTTCGATCCTCTGTCCCTCCAAGTGTGGTTGTCTATTTTGGTTGCCTACGTTTTGGTCTCCCTGCTAATGTTCATCATCGCCAGGGTCTCGCCCTACGAGCGACACGCCCCCAGGTCGGACCCTGCCCATCGTTTCACCTTGGCCAACTCCTTTTGGTACACCCTGGCCGCATTTTTTCTCAGATCTACTCCAATCTCCCCGAGGGTGAGTTGATACGTGTGTGTCACCTGCCATGGCCCCCTGTGGCAATTTTAATCAGGAATAATCCCAATAATTTTTCGCCTCGCCGGATATTGATTGGAAAATTGCAAATCTTCTTCTTCCAGAGCTTTTCCACGCGGATCCTCTCGGCGTTCTGGTGGCTCTTCTGTCTCGTCATCCTTTTCATCTACATGATCAGCCTGAAGAGCCTGATTTTCCCCAAATCTGTGTCAAATCCACACTTGACACTTGACGATCTGCTGCGAGATGAAACCTTCCAATTTGTGCTCTACCCAAGAGGTTCAACCCAATTTCTACTCCAAGTGAGTAAACTGATTCAGTCACTTTGGAGGGCGCCAATATTAAGAGTAGAGTAGGATAAAAATACCAGAAGTGGATTTTTGACTCTATTAGTGGTTTTTGGCATTTTTGACTGTTGTATGGCGAAAATACCTGAGTATCCTGACAATAACAAATTACTGTATGGACAAAAATAACAGAATGGGATTAATATTTTAATATTTTTTTGGCATTTATGACTGTTGAAGGGCGAAAATAGCTTGTCATCTTCATAAAAAATCACTACTCCATCTTTTGGGGACAAAAAATACCAGGAGTGGTTTTTCACTCTAAATATTTTTGGCTTTTTTGACTACCCCATGGCGAAAATAGCCAATAATCTATAGACATCTAGCGGATTTGTTGCGTACTTGCTGTATTATTGCCTACTTAAATATTGCTGGTTTTTTCATGATGTAGAACTCTCAAGATGAGCTGCACCAAAGGATTTGGTCCAAAGTTGACCAGAAGAAGTCGGAGCTGGTCAGCAGCCTCAGCATTGGGGCTGAAATCGTGAGCCAGGATCCCTCATATGGATTCATCATTGAGAGCGTGCAAGCGGAGCTGATTTTGCAGGAGCAGTTTTGCAGCAGCCAACTTGACACCATAGGTGATCTGGGTCAAAGGCATTATGCCTTGGCCTTCCCCAAGGGCTCGGACCTGGTTGACAAAGTCTCTAAGCAAATATTGAGCTACGGCGAAAGTGGCGCCCTCTACCGACTGAAAAACAAGTGGGCTGCTGCTTCAGCCAAGAATTGCTCCTCTAAAATGGAGCTCGCTGAAAATGAGGCCAATCTGGTTCGTGCAATCCCATACAGTAAGTAAACTCCATGGGGGGCTTCTACTCCATAATCCACAGTGTGTGTGAGTGCCATCATAACTTGGAAAATATTGGATCTATTAGATGCCATGCCAGGAGCTGCGAGTCTTCATAATAGCATTTTGAACACTTTCTTTCCACTTTTCCAGGTGGACCCTTTATGCTCCTGCTGTTTGCCGGTCTCACCGCTCTGGTCATTGCTTTCATTGAGCTCGTTTTCTACTCCATTTTGCGGAGCAAAAGAGCCACCATTTGCCTTCCGAATGGAGGCCCAACCAGTTCCAAAGGAGGCAAGAGTGGAGCTGTCTTCAAGGAGGAGCTCACCAATGTGATTTCATTCAGCAGCATGAAAAGACTCAGCAAAAACTTTGACGTCAACCAGCAGCAACCGGTCGTGGCCGGAAATGGCAACCACGTGCGCCCATTGTCACCGAGGATTAACCGGTTCACTGCTAGGCACAATAATGGGATCGACATCATCAAAGCGCCGAATGGGGTGAAAAATGGGCAGCACAATTTCTACCAAACGCAAGCTTTGCTAAGGAAAGACTCGAATTTGGACCAAGAAGACAATGCTCAGCTTTGATCTCACTTTTCAAGCTGGTGGCAAAAAAAAAAAAAAAATAATTGGAACCACTAATGAAATTTTTTTTTGCAAGAAATGTGCCGATCTCAGTTCTCTTACGGAGCAATGTGCTGAATTTGTGGCAGAATGAAAAACCGTGAAAAAAATATGGTGCCAAGCATAGATTTAAATAATATCATTCAATGCTAGTCTACAAAAAATATCGTGTGTGTATTACAATCAAGTAGGATCTTAGCCAAATAAAAAAATCAGAGATTTGCTTCTGTCATGCTGGGTATTCATCTGATTAATCTGGGGACGTAAATTCATGATTTTCCTCACTGAGCGTGAAAATCGTAGATCAAATTTGGCGCCCCACTATGGCAAAATCCGAAAAAACATCGATGCACACCAGGTGGGATATATTTCCTTTTTCAGCAGATGATGGGCTCCCTATTTGCATAAAATCTCCTCATTTTTCCCACGATGCTATAGATATTGAGTTTTTGACATTTCCGATTCCATTCCAAAAGTTCACGAGATGGGAGGAAAAATAAACGGAATATTTAGTATAGCGCGACATGTTCCGTCAAAAAGCACTATGCAAGGTTGCGTTAATTGCTCCAAAATGTTGCGTTTTTAATGAGGCTAGCATTTAAGGATTAACAGACTGATTTTTCATCGCGGGGCTTCGTTTGATACATCGATTCGGGTTTGATTTTTCAATTTTGGGCCCAAACCCCTTGTCACCATGTGGTTTGATGGGGTTTCAAGTTTGGCGGCCCCCAGGATGCTCTAAGGGGGTCAAATGGGGCCTGGTCTTATCAGCTGATTGAAACAAGGCAAATCTTTGCAGGGGCGTGGCTGGAGGAGTGGAGGGCAGCCAAAATCAAATATGCCCCAATTCTTGAGGCCCCTGGGGGGTGTCCAGATGTCAGGGGAAAAAAGTTGGAAAAAGTCCTCGGCAAGGCCAAAAAAAGCCAAAATTTGAGTTTTCGGACCCAACTTTGAGGCCGATTATCTCCAAAGGCTACGGATGGATTTTGGATTTTTTTGCTCCAAATGGCAGATAAAGATCCAAATTAGTACCAAGAAAAAATTTGGGATGGTGTTATTCCTCGTTTGTCCGCTACGAGCTCTCAAAGTTGGACAAAATTCACTTTTTCACAGTAGTAACAAAATGGCTACTTTTCTTCTGTCAAAAATTCTCGATTGGTCACAGTGGCCAAGTTGATGGCTGGAGTGTGGGCCATTTGGTCTGGAGGAGACCTCTAGGGTCTCAGTGGTTGGTATCAGGTCCAACTTCCTTGGTAGGGCTAGGCCAGGCCCAGCCAGGAGCCTTGGAGCCGAGCCATCGCGACGGCCATTTCGATTCAGTGACAATTCCAAGGGCCTTGCTGCCAATTCTGGGGACAGATTGTTGACCATTTGGCCTTGATCACTCCTTTAGGGTCCCAACAGATGATTTCAAGGCTAACAGTCAAGGTACAGCAAGGTCAGCTTGATCCAGGGGGCTCGGAGTTCACTTGTGGCATTGGTGATTTGGCTACAGAAAGTCTTCGAGGGCCTCGATGGCCAAGTTCTCTGATCAGGTGAGGATTTTTTGAGCTGTATCACTCCTTTGGCATCCCATGAGATGATTTCAAGTTCAACTTTGATGGTGATCATCAGCTGACTGCTTCCAGGGCTACCAGAGCTTATTTGCCAACTCAGCTGCCAATGGTTCAATGAAAGGCAGCATGGATCACAGCCAAGACCAAGGCTGGAAAGTGGATTTTTTAGGCTGAATCAACTCAAATGGAAGCAAGGAGATGAAAGACAGTCTATTTTTCATGGTGATATGCTCCCTTCTTCAACCAGGAGTGCCAAAGTTTCGTATGAACAAAAATTGAAAATAAATTCAATAAAGAGCTCTTTTGATTGCAGCCAAGATGAGCAATGGCAAGTCACTTTTTTGCTCCAGCTCAGCTCAGGGGGTGCCAAAGAGAATTTAGAAGGTGTAAACTTTCAGGTGTTGTGCACCTTTCATGGTTCTGGATGCGCAAAACTTTCATGTGATAGCCAGAGCTCAAATAATAACAACTGCTACTCACGGATGAAAAAGGCTCGCGCTCGACAAATCGCGGATTGAACTTGACTTTTTTGGTCCAGCTCAACTCCATTGGTGCCAAAGAGGCTGTGGAATGTGAAAAATTTCGGGTGTTCTCCATATTTCATGATTCTGGACTGGGCTAAGTTTTATGGAGTGACAGCCACTATTATGCCAAGTGCTGCTAGTCGCGGATGAAAATGGGCTCGCGCACAGCAAATCGCGTGTGGAATGCAATTTTTTTGGTCCAGCTCAACTCCATTGGTGCCAAAGAGGCTGTAGAATGTAAAAAATTTCGGGTGTTCTCCATTTTTCATGATTCTGGGCTGGGCAAAGTTTTATGGAGAGAGGCGTTTTCCGTTTGCGAGTATGCAGTATATTTAGGGTCCTACTAAAAGGCACACAATGCCCACAATTGGCACACAATGCCCACAATACCCACAAGGCACACAACCGGCACACAATTACTAAAAGGCACACATCAAATTTTAAAAAAAAGTAATTGATTCGTAAAAGTAAGTTGGAAAGTGGTTGCATGTTTTTAGCTTAGAAATGTGCCAAATATAAAAGTACCATTTTAAAAATACAAGGAATCACAATTTATCTAATATTATTAAACATAAGATAATTTGATGCAGCTTCCAAAAATGTAAAAAAAAAAATTTCCGACTTTCCTTTGCACACAATGATGGCACACATTGGCGCACAATGGCACACAAAATTAACAACCCAAGCACATGATCCAATTAGTTTGCTTTTTTACTCCATGTGTGCCTTTTAGTAATTGTGTGCCATCATGGCACACAATGGCACACAATGGCACACAATGGCACACAATGGCACACAATGGCACACAATGGCACACAATGGCACACAATGGCACACAATGGCACACAATGGCACACAAAGGCACACAATGGCACACAATGGCACACAATGGCCCACAATGGCCCACAATGGCTCACAGTTGCACATAATGGCACACAATGATGGCACACAATGGCCCACAATGGCTCACAATGATGGTACACAATGGCCGGTTGAAACGGCAGCCTTTTGTACAACACACTACATAAGGCTTGCTACAAATCAAAGTCAGAAAATTATTGCATTTACATTTTCTGGCATTGCTTTGCTGAGATAATGCCACAATTTCGGCAATTACAACTAAATCAATTGTTTCAATTGTTGTTAACAACAAAAGCACACAAAAGCACATATTGGCACACAATGATGGCACACATCGGCACACAATGGCACATAAAGGCACACAATGGCACACAACGGCACACAATGATGGAAAACTAATAGCACACTTTTGTTTTTAGCTTAGCTGTGTGCCAAATATGAAATTAGCTTTTAAAATTATAAAGAATAATAATTTGGCTTTTATTATTTAATTGAAAAAAAAGATACTTTGGGAGAGCTTCCAAAAATGTAAACAGAATAATTTTCTGACTTTGCTTAGCTGAGATAATGAGATAATTACCGCTAAATCCATTGTTATTAACAACCCAAGCACATGATCCAATTAGTTTGCTTTTTTACTCTTTGTGTGCCTTTTAGTAATTGTGTGCCGTCATGGCACACAATGGCACACAAAGGCACACAATGGCACACAATGGCACACAAAGGCACACAATGGCACACAATGGGCCACAATGGCACACAATGGCTCACAGTTGCACATAATGGCACACAATGATGGCACACAATGGCCCACAATGGCTCACAATGATGGTACACAATGGCCGGTTGAAACGGCAGCCTTTTGTACAACACACTACATAAGGCTTGCTGCAAATCAAAGTCAGAAAATGCCACAATTTCGGCAATTACAGCTAAATCAATTGTTTCAATTGTTGTTAACAACAAAAGCACACAAAAGCACATATTGGCACACAATGATGGCACACATCGGCACACAATGGCACATAATGGCACACAATTGCACAACGGCACACAATGATGGAAAACTAATAGCACACTTTTGTTTTTAGCTTAGCTGTAAGCCAAATATGAAATTAGCTTTTAAAATTATAAAGAATAATAATTTTGTGTAATCTTATTTTACAAAAAATAAAGATAATTTGATGCAGTTTCCGAAAATGTAAAAAAAAATAATTTTCTGACTTTGCTTTGCTGAGATAATGCCAAAATTCGGGCAATTACCGCTGAGACCTTAGTGTGCTTGTTGTGTGCCAACATGAAAGTTGCTTTTAAAAATACAAAGAATTAATATTCGGCTTCCACTATTTAACATAAAATAAAGATAATTTGTTGCAGTTTCCGAAAATGATAACTGAATAATTTTCTGATTTTGCTTTCCTGAGATAATGCCAAAATTCGGGCAATTACCGCTGAGACCGTAGTGTGCTTGTTGTGTGCCAACATGAAAGTTGCTTTTAAAAATATAAGGAATTAAAATTCCGCTTTCACTATTTAACATAAAATGAAGATAATTTGATGCAGTTTCAGAAAATGTAAAAAAATATTTTTCTGACTTTGCTTTGCTGAGATATTGCAAAAATTCGGGCAATGGCTCACTCACAATGGCACACAATGGCACACAATGATGGCACACAATGGCCCACAATGGCACACAATGATGGCACACAATGGCACACAATGATGGCACACAATGGCACACAATGATGGCACACAATGGCACACAATGGCACACAACGGCCCACAACGGCACACAAAGGCACACAAAGGCATACAACGGAAAGGGGTTGCTTGTTTTTAGCTTACCTGTGCCACAAAAATGAAATAAGCTTTTAAAATTACAAAGAATTATAATTCGGCTAATCTTATTGAACAGAAAATAAAGATAATTTGGGGGATCCTCCAAAAATGTAAACGAAATAATTGTCTGACATTGCTTTGCTGAGATAATCGCAAAATTCGGGCAATTACTGCAAAATCCATTGCTGTCATCAATCCATGTAATGATGATTAGTGAGTAAACCTAGCATACTCAATCTCAGCAGCAGGCCCTATGTAGTGCGTTCTACACAAGGCTGCCGTTTCAATCGTTTAATCAGTACCAAAATTCAAAAAATGGTCCAATTTTTTATTTGCTTACAGTTTTGGAAACCATAGAGCATATACTACATTTTTTATGAGTGAGAAAACTCAGCATTTCTGCATTTTGACTCCGTAAATCTCAGCAGCAGGCCTAATGTTTTGCGTAGTATTTAAGGCTGCCGTTTTAACCATTTAATCAATGCCAAAAATCAAAAAATGGTCCGATTTTTATCTGTTTACAGTTTTGGAAACCAGAGAGCATACTCTACATTTTTATAAGTGAGAAAACTCAGCATCTCTGCATTTTGACTCAGTAAATCTCAGCAGCATGCCTTATGAAGTGCGTTGTAAAAAGGCTGTCGTTTAAACGGGCCATTGTGTGCCATGATTGTGAGCCATTGTGGCCCATTGTGTGCTATTGTAAGCCATTGTGTGCCGTTATGTGCCATGATTGTGTGCCATCATTGTGTGCCATCATTGTGTGCCATCATTGTGTGCCGTCATTGTTTGTCATAATGTGCTATTGTGGGCCATTCTTGGTTTGTGTGCTACTTTAGCTACATTGGATTAATTGCCCAAATTTTTGCATTACCTCAGCAATGCAGAGTCAGTAAATTATTCTGTTTACATTTGAAAGCAATTTTCATGCTTAGTACACACCATTCACACAAAAATGTCTTTGCAATAATTGCCCAAATTTTGGAATTATCTCAGCAAAGTGGTCACAAAAGTGGTCACAACAGTGGTCACAAAAGTGGTCACAGAAGTGGTCACAAAAGTGGTCACAAAAGTGGTCACAAAAGTGGTCACAAAAGTGGTCACAAAAGTGGTCACAAAAGTGGTCACAAAAGTGGTCACAAAAGTAGTCACAAAAGTGGTCACAAAAGTGGTCAAAAAGTGGTCACAAAAGTGGTCACAAAAGTGGTCACAAAAGTGGTCACAAAATAGGTCACAAAAGTGTGCTATTGGTTTGCCATCATTGTGTGCCATCATTGTGAGCCATTGTGTGCCATTGTGTGCAATTGTGTGCCATTGTGTGCCATTGTGTGCCATTGTGTGTCATTGTGTGTCATTGTGTGTCATTGTGTGCCATTGTGTGCCATTGTGTGCCATTGTGTGCCATTGTGTGCCATTGTGTGCGTTTGTTGTTAACAACAATGAAGTTAACCGTAATTGCCCGAATTTTTGCATTATCTCAGCAAAGCAAAGTCAGAAAATTAATTTGTTTACATTTTTTGAAACTGAATCAAATTATCATTATTTTATGTTAAATAGTGGAAGCCAAATTTTGTCATGATCTCAGCAAAACAAATTAAGAAAATTAATTTAATTACATTTTTGGAAACTGCAGTAAGTTATTTTTATTTATTTTTTTCGGACTGCCCCGATGAGCGACTGAAGCGCCACTCTGTGCTAAAATACCGCAACTAAGTTCCACTAAGGCAGTTGTGTGCCATTGTGTGTAATTGTGTGCCATAGTGTACCATTGCGGGCCGTTGTGTGCCATTTTGTGGGCATCATTGTGTGCCATTGTGCACAATCATAGTGTGTCATTGTCTGCCTTTTGTGCCATCATGTGCAATTGTTAGCCATTGTGTGCCATTGTGCACCATCATTATGTGTCAGTGTCTGCCTTTTTTTCTATTGTTAGCCATTATATGTCTTCATGGGCTGTTGTGTGCCATTGTGTGCCAATGCGGGCAGTTGTGTGCCGTTGTGTACTGTTGCAGGCCGTTGTGTGCCATTGTGTGCCATTGTGTGCCATTGTGTGCCATTGTGTGCCATTGTGTGCCATTGTGTGTCATTGTGTGCCATTGTGTGCCATTGTGTACAATTGTGTGCCATCATTGAGTGCAATTGTGTGCAATTGTGTGCCATAGTGGGCTATTATGTTCTTGGGCTTTGTGCTCTATTACTAATAAGGAATTTCGCACTAATATCCCCAAATTTTGGCATTATCTCAGCATTGGGACCAATTGTTAGAAAATTATTTGGTTTGCATTAACTTTAACTCTTTATATTTTACACGTTTTCTGACTAGAGGCACAAAAGCACATAAAGGTCTCAACAGTAATTGCCTAAATTTTGGCATTATCTAAGCAATGCAAAGTCAGAGAAAATTAGTCAGTTTATTGAAAGATGCATCAAATTATCTTTATTTTTTGTTAAATAGTAAAAGCCAAATTCTATTTTTTTATAATTTTAAAAGCTACTTTTTTTGGCACACAGCTAAGCTAAAAATCATGGCTCCTAATTCCAAAAATTTTCGCAAACACTGTCTAGCTTACATTTAGGAATCAATTATTTTTTTTTTTTTATGTGCGCCTTTTAGTAATTGTGTGCCGATTGTGTGCCTTGTGGGTGGTGTGGGCATTGTGTGCCAATTGTGGGCATTGTGTGCCTTTTAGTAGGAGCGGTATATTTATTATTATAGGAGCAGCAGTGCCAGGAAAGTTTTGCGCATCCAGAACCATGAAAGGTGCACAACACCTGGAATTATACACCTTCTAAATTCTCTTTGGCACCCACTGAGTTGAGCTGGGGCAAAAAATTCTCATTTTATCGCGGACTTTTTGATCGAGAGCCCCCTTCTTCAGCATATATATATTGTGGCCCTATAAATATGGCTGAAGAAAAAAGTTTAGCACATGTAAAATCGCGATAGGTGCATAACACCTGAGATTTTACACCTTCTAAATTCTCTTTGGCACCCACTGAGGAGATCCAGGCCAAAAAAGTCGAGTTCCATCCGTGAATTTTTGATCGCGAGGCATTTTCCGTTTGCGAGTACCAGTTGCTACTATAGGAGCAGCAGTGCCAGGAAAGTTTTGCGCATCCAGAACCATGAAAGGAGCGCAACACCTGACAGTTTGCACCTTCTAAATTATCTTTGGCACCCACTGAGATGAGCTGGGGCAAAAAATTCGCATTTTATTGCAGACTTTTTGAGCGAGAGCCCACTTCTTCGGCATATATACTATTATTTTGGCCCTCTATATAAATGGCTGAAGAAAAAAGTTTAGCACATGTAAAATCGCGATAGGTGCATAACACCTGAAATTTTACACCTTCTAAATTCTCTTTGGCACCCACTGAGGAGATCCAGGCCAAAAAAGTCGAGTTCCATCCGTGAATTTTTGAGCGCGAGGCGTTTTCCGTTTGCGAGTAGCAGTTGCTACTATAGGAGCAGCAGTGCCAGGAAAGTTTTGCGCATCCAGAACCATGAAAGGTGCACAACACCTGACAGTTTGCACCTTCTAAATTATCTTTGGCACCCACTGAGGTGATCTAGGCCAAAAAATTTGCATTTTATTGCGGACTTTTTGAGCGAGAGCCCACTTCTTCAGCACATGCTATTATTGTGGCCCCATATAAATATGGCTCCAGAAAAGAGTTTTGCACACCTAAAATCGCAATAGTTGCACAACACCTGAAAGTTTGCACCTTCTAAATTCTCTTTGGCACCCACTGAGGTGATCCAGGCCAAAAAAGTCGAGTTCCATCCGTTTTTGAGCGCGAGCCTTTTTCATCCGTGAGTAGCAGTTGTTATTATTTGAGCTCTGGCTATCACATGAAAGTTTTGCGCATCCAGAACCATGAAAGGTGCACAACACCTGAAAGTTTACACCTTCTAAATTCTCTTTGGCACCCCCTGAGCTGAGCTGGAGCAAAAAAGTGACTTGCCATTGCTCATCTTGGCTGCAATCAAAAGAGCTCTTTATTGAATTTATTTTCAATTTTTGTTCATACGAAACTTTGGCACTCCTGGTTGAAGAAGGGAGCATATCACCATGAAAAATAGACTGTCTTTCATCTCCTTGCTTCCATTTGAGTTGATTCAGCCTAAAAAATCCACTTTCCAGCCTTGGTCTTGGCTGTGATCCATGCTGCCTTTCATTGAACCATTGGCAGCTGAGTTGGCAAATACGCTCTGGTAGCCCTGGAAGCAGTCAGCTGATGATCACCATCAAAGTTGAACTTGAAATCATCTCATGGGATGCCAAAGGAGTGATACAGCTCAAAAAATCCTCACCTGATCAGAGAACTTGGCCATCGAGGCCCTCGAAGACTTTCTGTAGCCAAATCACCAATGCCACAAGTGAACTCCGAGCCCCCTGGATCAAGCTGACCTTGCTGTACCTTGACTGTTAGCCTTGAAATCATCTGTTGGGACCCTAAAGGAGTGATCAAGGCCAAATGGTCAACAATCTGTCCCCAGAATTGGCAGCAAGGCCCTTGGAATTGTCACTGAATCGAAATGGCCGTCGCGATGGCTCGGCTCCAAGGCTCCTGGCTGGGCCTGGCCTAGCCCTACCAAGGAAGTTGGACCTGATACCAACCACTGAGACCCTAGAGGTCTCCTCCAGACCAAATGGCCCACACTCCAGCCATCAACTTGGCCACTGTGACCAATCGAGAATTTTTGACAGAAGAAAAGTAGCCATTTTGTTACTACTGTGAAAAAGTGAATTTTGTCCAACTTTGAGAGCTCGTAGCGGACAAACGAGGAATAACACCATCCCAAATTTTTTCTTGGTACTAATTTGGATCTTTATCTGCCATTTGGAGCAAAAAAATCCAAAATCCATCCGTAGCCTTTGGAGATAATCGGCCTCAAAGTTGGGTCCGAAAACTCAAATTTTGGCTTTTTTTGGCCTTGCCGAGGACTTTTTCCAACTTTTTTCCCCTGACATCTGGACACTCCCCAGGGGCCTCAAGAATTGGGGCATATTTGATTTTGGCTGCCCTCCACTCCTCCAGCCACGCCCCCGCAAAGATTTGCCTTGTTTCAATCAGCTGATAAGACCAGGCCCCATTTGACCCCCTTAGAGCATCCTGGGGGCCGCCAAACTTGAAACCCCATCAAACCACATGGTGACAAGGGGTTTGGGCCCAAAATTGGTAGTGGCCAGATGTCCAGCGACACAGAAATCGCGAAACTTGTGCCATACAGGCCAGCCCAGAGTAGGCACACAGAATGACTTGAGCCTACAATTGGTGGCGCAGTGGCGCTGGGGTCAATGACCAATAATAAAGTTCGCGCACGCTTGTGGCTTGTGGGCATGTGGATGCCATTTTTTTATTTGAAACTTCATGTGGCGCAGTGGCTCAGTGGCGCAGAGGTCAATGGCCCATAATAAAGTCCGCGCTCGCTTGTGGGCATGTGGATGCCAGTTTTTATTTGAAACTTCATGTGGCGCAGTGGCTCAGTGGCGCAGAGGTCAATGGCCCATAATAAAGTCCGCGCTCGCTTGTGGGCATGTGGATGCCAGTTTTTATTTGAAACTTCATGTGGCGCAGTGGCTCAGTGGCGCAGAGGTCAATGGCCCATAATAAAGTCCGCGCTCGCTTGTGGGCATGTGGATGCCAGTTTTTATTTGAAACTTCATGTGGCGCAGTGGCTCAGTGGCGCAGAGGTCAATGGCCCATAATAAAGTCCGCGCTCGCTTGTGGGCATGTGGATGCCAGTTTTTATTTGAAACTTCATGTGGCGCAGTGGCTCAGTGGCGCAGAGGTCAACAGCCAATAATAAAGTCCGCGCTCGCTATTGGTGGGCATGTGAATGCCAATTTTTATTTGAAACTTCATGTGGCGCAGTGGCTCAGTGGCGCAGGGGTCAATGACCAATAATAAAGTTCACGCACGCATGTGGCTTGTGGGCATGTGGATGCCATTTTTTATTAGAAACTTCATGTGGCGCAGTGGCTCAGTGGTGCAGAGGTAACGGGCCATTAATTAAGTCCATGCACGCACGCGTGTGGCTTGAGAGCATGTCGATGCCATTTTTTTATTTGACATGTGGCGCAGTGGCTCAGTGGCACAGGGGTCAATGACCAATAATAAAGTTCGCGCACGCTTGTGGCTTGTGGGCATGTGGATGCCATTTTTTATTAGAAACTTCATGTGGCGCAGTGGCTCAGTGGCGCAGAGGTAACCGGCCATTAATAAAGTCCACGCACGCACGCGTGTGGCTTGAGAGCATGTCGATGCCATTTTTTTATTTGACATGTGGCGCAGTGGCTCAGTGGCACAGGGGTCAATGACCAATAATAAAGTTCGCGCAAGCTTGTGGCTTGTGGGCATGTGGATGCCATTTTTTTATTTGAAACTTCATGTGGCGCAGTGGCTCAGTGGCGCAGAGGTCGATGGCCAGTTAATAAAGTCCGCTCCACAGTGGCTCAAAAAGCCTTTTGGACGCGCACGGGAAAAAAACTCGCGAAATCGTAGGAGTCTATTTTCATAGCTCAAAAATATAGTTGCCAAAAAATATGCTAGCTTCAGTTAGTTTTTTCACTAGGAGACTAGCCTGGTCAAAACTAGATGAAACAAAGGCCAAAGTTTGGCCTTAGTTAAAAAATGCAATTTTGCTCAGGCAATTATTCACGTTACGCGAGTTTCGCTCCTAGCTCAAAAATAGTTGCCAAAAAATATGCTAGTTTCAGTTCTTATTTTGACACTAGGAGACTAGCCTTGTCAAAACTAGATGAAACAAAGGCCAAAGTTTGGCCTTTGTCAAAAAATGCAATTTTGCTCAGGCAATTATTCACGTTACGCGAGTTTCGCTCCTAGCTTAAAAAATGTTCAAAAAACATGCTAACTTCAGTTAGTTTTTTCACCAGGAGACCAGTCATGTCAAAACTAGATGAAACAAAGGCCAAAGTTTGGCCTTTGTCAAAAAATGCAATTTTGCTCTTGCAATTATTCATGTTACGCGAGTTTCGCTCCTAGCTTAAAAAATGTTCAAAAAACATGCTAACTTCAGTTAGTTTTTTCACCAGGAGACCAGTCATGTCAAAACTAGATGAAACAAAGGTTAAAAAATGCAATTTTGCTCAGGCAATTATTCACGTAACGCGAGATTCGCTACTAGCTCAAAAAAAGTTGCCAAAAAACATGCTAACTTCAGTTAGTTTTTTCACTAGGAGACTAGCCTGGTCAAAACTAGATGAAACAAAGGCCAAAGTTTGGCCTTAGTTAAAAAATGCAATTTTGCTCAGGCAATTATTCACGTTACGCGAGTTTCGCTCCTAGCTCAAAAAGTTGCCAAAAAATATGCTAGTTTCAGTTAGTTTTTTCACTCGGAGACTAGCCTGGTCAAAACTAGATGAAACAAAGGCCAAAGTTTGGCCGTTGTCAAAAAATGCAATTTTGCTCTTGCAATTATTCATGTTACGCGAGTTTCGCTCCTAGCTTAAAAAATGTTCAAAAAACATGCTAACTTCAGTTAGTTTTTTCACTAGGAGACTAGCCTGGTCAAAACTAGATGAAACAAAGGCCAAAGTTTGGCCTTTGTCAAAAAATGCAATTTTGCTCTTGCAATTATTCACGTTACGCGATTTTCGCTCCTAGCTCAAAAAGTTGCCAAAAAATATGCTAGTTTCAGTTCTTATTTTGCATTAGGTGACCAGTCATGTCAAAACTAGATGAAACAAAGGCCAAGGTTTGGCCTTTGCGAAAAAATGCAATTTTGCTCAGGCAATTAATCACGTTACGCGAGTTTCGCTCCTAGCTCAAAAGTTGCCAAAAATATGCTAGATTCAGTTAGTTTTTCACTCGGAGACTAGCCTGGTCAAAACTAGATGAAACAAAGGCCAAAGTTTGGCCGTTGTCAAAAATGCAATTTTGCTCTTGCAATTATTCATGTTACGCGAGTTTCGCTCCTAGCTTAAAAAATGTTCAAAAAACATGCTAACTTCAGTTAGTTTTTTCACTAGGAGACTAGCCTTGTCAAAACTAGATGAAACAAAGGCCAAAGTTTGGCCTTTGTTAAAAAATGCAATTTTGCTCAGGCAATTATTCACGTTACGCGATTTTCGCTCCTAGCTCAAAAAGTTGCCAAAAAATATGCTAGATTCAGTTAGTTTTTTCACTCGGAGACTAGCCTGGTCAAAACTAGATGAAACAAAGGCCAAAGTTTGGCCTTTGTCAAAAAATGCAATTTTGCTCAGGCAATTATTCATGTTACGCGAGTTTCGCTCCTAGCTTAAAAAATGTTCAAAAAACATGCTAACTTCAGTTAGTTTTTTCACTAGGAGACTAGCCTGGTCAAAACTAGATGAAACAAAGGCCAAAGTTCGGCCTTAGTTAAAAAATGCAATTTTGCTCAGGCAATTATTCACGTTACGCGATTTTCGCTCCTAGCTCAAAAAGTTGCCAAAAAATATGCTAGATTCAGTTAGTTTTTTCACTCGGAGACTAGCCTGGTCAAAACTAGATGAAACAAAGGCCAAAGTTTGGCCTTTGTCAAAAAATGCAATTTTGCTCTTGCAATTATTCATGTTACGCGAGTTTCGCTCCTAGCTTAAAAAATGTTCAAAAAACATGCTAACTTCAGTTAGTTTTTTCACTAGGAGACCAGTCATGTCAAAACTAGATTAAACAAAGGCCTTTGTTAAAAAATGCAATTTTGCTCAGGCAATTATTCACGTTACGCGATTTTCGCTCCTAGCTCAAAAAGTTGCCAAAAAATATGCTAGATTCAGTTCTTATTTTGCACTAGGTGACCAGTTATGTCAAAACTAGATGAAACAAAGGCCAAAGTTTGGCCTTTGTTAAAAAATGCAATTTTGCTCAGGCAATTATTCACGTAACGCGAGATTCGCTACTAGCTCAAAAAAAGTTGCCAAAAAATATGCTAGCTTCAGTTAGTTTTTTCACCAGGAGACCAGTCATGTCAAAACTAGATGAAACAAAGGCCAAAGTTTGGCCTTTGTCAAAAAATGCAATTTTGCTCTTGCAATTATTCATGTTACGCGAGTTTCGCTCCTAGCTTAAAAAATGTTCAAAAAACATGCTAACTTCAGTTAGTTTTTTCACTAGGAGACTATCCTGGTCTAAACTAGATGAAACAAAGGCCAAAGTTTGGCCTTTGTCCAAAAATGCTGCTGATGTACAACGCGTTGGCGTGTCAGCTCAGCGGTCAACTGAACATTGCTAAAACGAACCGAACTTGGCTGGAACAAGCTGGACTTAACTGATCAAGTAAGGTTGCTGTTTTAGCAACGTAAATTGACTAAAAATTCGAATATGGGATCGCCCTAATAGCGCGCGCGGACTTTATTATAGGCCGTTTACCTCTGCGCCAATGAGCCACTGCGCCACATGAAGTTTCAAATAAAAATTGCCATTCACATGCCCGCACCAATAGCGCGCACGGACTTTATTATAGGCCGTTCACCTCTGCGCCACTGAGCCACTGCGCCACATGAAGTTTCAAAGAAAAAAATGGCATTCACATGCCCTCCAATAGCGAGCGCGGACTTTATTATGGGCCGTTGACCTCTGCGCCACTGAGCCACTGCGCCAGATGAAGTTTCAAAGAAAAAATGGCATTCACATGCCCACCAATAGCGAGCTCGGACTTTATTATTGGCTGTTGACCTCTGCGCCACTGAGCCACTGCGCCACATGAAGTTTCAAATAAAAATTGGCATTCACATGCCCACCAATAGCGAGCTCGGACTTTATTATTGGCTGTTGACCTCTGCACCACTGAGCCACTGCGCCACATGAAGTTTCAAAGAAAAAATGGCATTCACATGCCCACCAATAGCGAGCGCGGACTTTATTATGGGCCGTTGACCTCTGCGCCACTGAGCCACTGCGCCACATGAAGTTTCAAATAAAAATTGGCATTCACATGCCCACCAATAGCGAGCTCGGACTTTATTATTGGCTGTTGACCTCTGTGCCACTGAGCCACTGCGCCACATGAAGTTTCAAAGAAAAAATGGCATTCACATGCCCACCAATAGCGAGCGCGGACTTTATTATGGGCCGTTGACCTCTGCGCCACTGAGCCACTGCGCCACATGAAGTTTCAAATAAAAATTGGCATTCACATGCCCACCAATAGCGAGCGCGGACTTTATTATTGGCTGTTGACCTCTGCGCCACTGAGCCACTGCGCCACACGAAGTTTCAAATAAAACTCATTCATTTGAGTCCTATGCCTGACTGATGGCACAAATTTCGCGATTTCTGTGTCGCTGGACACCTGGCCACTGCCCCAAAATTGAAAAATCAAACCCGAATCGATGTATCAAACGAAGCCCCGCGATGAAAAATCAGTCAGTTAAATCGTATAAAAAGATAAAGACTCCTTTTTTGTGGATATTCGTCGAAATTATTTTCAATGAAAGATTTGAAAATGATGGTACATACTAAATACCGCGCACAAACGCAACGCATCGCACACTACTAAATACCGCACACTCTTTAATACCGCACGCTACTTTTTATATTACATAAATGAACTTATGAAACTGGCTGGAGGATAACACAAATTATTTTATAGTGAGGAAAAAACGTGGAAGCATGAATACATCTTTGTGTGAATCATGATAGCTCAACCAGAATCTGTTTTTGTCTTATGCCATTTTTTAAGTGTGTGCGGTATTTAGTATGTTTGCATACTAAATACTGCACACTATTAAGGCTTCTACAAGCTACACTACAAAGCTGTTGTTTTGCACGCATATACTAAATACTGCCCACAATCGCGCACAAACGCGCACTATAGCGCGCGCTACCGCGCACAAACGCGCACGAACGCGCACTATCGCACCCAAACGTGCAAATACTAAATACTGCCCACAAATGATAACTAATTCATATTTACTAAAAAATTAATCATTTAATCTCTTCTAAAACCTGACTCAGACCTGTTGCAGTATCAACAAACTACTAAGCACTGCCAAAGTACTTAAAGTTGACAGGCATAAACTAGAAATAGAAAAATGAGTCATTTACTCTCTTTTGAGACCTGACCCAGCATTCTTGGCCCAATGCTGAGTTTTGCTGAGAATTTGAGGCACCTGAGTCAACTCCAACATGTAGATAAAGCATGGATCTAAAAAATCCGTTTTTTGGCTGCCCTGAAACGCCCACAGTAGTACTTTTTTTCAGCGAAGACCAGACTCAGCATTCTTTATGCTTTGCTGTCCTCTGCTGAAAATTTGAGGCAGCTGAGTCCATTTTAAGGGCCGATTTCAGCAGTATCAACACACTGCTAAGCATGGCCAATGTACAGAAAGTTGACAGGCATAAACTAGAAACAGAAAAATGAGTCATTTACTCTCTTTTGAGACCTGACCCAGCATTCTTGACCCAATGCTGAGTTTTGCTGAGTATTTAAGGCACCTGAGTCAACTCCAACATGTAGATCAAGCAAGGATCTACAAAATCCGTTTTTTGGCTGCCCTGAAACACCCACAGTTTTACTTTTTTTCAGCTAAGACCAGACTCAGCATTTACTCATTTAGGGCCTGTTCACCTGCTTATTATGGCCGTTATTTTGGCAAAATATTGGAGAGAAATACTGAGAAACTGAGGATTTTTATATAGGTGTAGGATGGCTTTTGGTACCAATTTACCGATTCCGAAGTCAAAATCTAAAAAATGATTTTACAAATACCACATATTTGCAAATTTCATCATAATATCGCGCGTTATTTTGCTGATAATAATGCAGGTGAACAGGGCCTTAGTCATTTACTCTCTTTTGAGACCTGACCCTGCATTCTTGACCCAATGCTGAGTTTTGCTGAGAATTTGACGTACGTTTGTGCGCGATAGTGCGTGATCGTGGGCAGTATTTAGTATGGGCCTGTTTTGCATTATAATTTTTGACTCAAATTTGACCTTATCAAGAATTTCGGGTTTTCTTAGCACTCAAAATGAGTCAAAAGTTTGACTTTGCCTCACATTTTGAGTCAAGTTGCCTCAAATTATCTGTTACAACTGGCATTTTGACTCAAAATTCGGGTTTTCTTAGCAGTTATGCAGAAGTATAGCGCAAGTTTTTCGCTCTTGCCAACTCAAAATGCGTCGAAAGTTTGACTTAGGCCCTGTTCACCGGCAATATTATCAACAAAATTACGCGCGATATTATGCTGATATTTGCAAATATCCGGTATTTGTAAAATCATATTTCAGATTTTGACTTCGGAATCGCTCTATTGGCACAAAAAGCCACCCTACACCAATAATAAAATTCTCAGTTTCTCAGTATTTCTCTCCAATATTTTGCCAAAATAACGACCATAATAAGCAGGTGAACAGGCCCTTAGCTGGAATGCTCATCTGTAAATACTAAATACTTGTTTGAAAAAAAGCAGCCAAATAATTCTTAAAACGTTCTTGAAAAAAAAAATATTGCTATAGCCCGCATAGTTTATATGTCAAAACTACTTATTTAACAGGCAGTTTAAAGCACTAAGTGATTTTTTTTAATTATATGTGTGTATTATAAAAATTGCCTGTTGTATTTTTCAAATGCATTTGCATTTTTTTCCTCTGTGCGGTATTTAGTATTGTGTGGTATTTAGTAGTGTGCGTTGCGGTGCGTTTGTGTGCAGTATTTATTAAAAAAGGTTAGTTGGCTGTTTTTTGATTGAATGAAATATTTTGTATAGTTATGCGGAAAAAGAATTTTTTATATCCGTCTCAAATTCTCCAAATCAAGTTGCCTTGAAGAAGACAGGAATTCTTTGCCTTTAGATCAAAGACGAGCTCAAGTGCGAGTTCGCCTTCCACTTTGGCGTGGCTTGAGAAAATTGCTTTAATTTCTTTTTCAAAAGCACAAATCCCATTCGTTCAACTATTTCATTTTTCTCGCCAAAGGTAGCTAGCTTTAAAAATTATCTCTTTTTTGCGTAAGCTTTGCTAAGCAATCAACCAACTTGACAAAAACCTAATAAGCTATGATTGATTGATAGAGAGATGTTATATCCCGTTCATGTCCAAAGTTGCTTTTCGGAAAGTAAAAAATTGTCATAAGGCTAAGGAGTTTTGCTATCAAACCACTTAAGAAGGGCTTCTCAACTAGTTGAACCAGGAATCGAGTTAACAAATTTAGGGCAAAATTCAGAAAAACTTTGATTATTTCAGCAGTATCTTAGATGTAATAACTCAACAATTTTTGAGTTGATTCATATGAATTTGTGTAATACAAATTGATTCAGTAGTAACCAAATTGGCACTGAAATTGAAATAAGCTTTGTGAGTGTTTACTATTCAATAGTCTTAAAATTGACCCGTTTTTTCCAAAGTGTTAGCATCAGCTGATCAGCATAAGCTTACTTTTGTGTTTGTCATGGGGGAAAGCAATTCATTCAAGGAAAAGACTCGCAGTCAGAAAACAGAAGCTATATTTTTCTTTTGAGCTGTTTTTACCACAATTTTTCCTCTATGTGCGTCTTTTACGTATTTGCTATGTCTCAATTGATTACGCTTTGCCTTGGGTAGGTTGAAAAGGTTACAACTTTTTTCCCGCAAATCTGGGCCTCTTCAATCTTGAGTGTTACTATGAAATGGTGGCCTCAAGACTCGGCAGTTTTCGTACTTTAAGACATTTAGCAATGAAACTTGCAGGGAATAATTTACCAACTTTCAAGGCTCAACTGAAAAGCTTAGTTTTGCTTTCTACCTTGAGATATTCGTTCACACTAATGAAAATGCAAGTGGTTCTGATAATTAAATCAGAAAAACTATGGGAAACTTTGTGAGCTTGGAAAAATAAATGAAAATAATTGGTTAATTTCTAGTTTATGGTTTTAATAATTTAAGAAGAAAAGGAGAGTACAAAATTATTGGATTTTAATGCACGTTTCGCTCTCGAGTAAAAGGCCTCTTCTCCTTTCGTGTGAGGCTGCAGCGCGTGGAAAGAGACTCGAGGCCGCGAGACGTTGAGGCCGAGACCTTTTAAATCCCTCATTGAACGCAGAAGCAACAACAAGCAGGCGTAGTCAATATTCGCGTGAGTAATTCGTGCTTGACATTTTAATGTGCTTATTAAAGCCTTTTTAAACTAAGATTTCGCCCATAAATTACATACTTTCTAAAAGAGCACATTTGGCAGCCATTTTTCAGTACTTTACAGTGATTCCTTAGATTGGCATCTGTGAAAATGTAGTTTTTTTTAGGCTAGCTCATGTTCAATTGAAGTAACTAACTAGGTTAGTTGACAAATTAGGAACAGACTATGAAGGGCACGAAATGCAGTAGCCCAATTACTCGAGGTTATGCAATAGCCAAAAACGGAAAATGTGCTTTTCTCATATGGTGCTACAGAAATATTTTCCCCTCGTAGATTCAAATCGAAAAGAATGTAGTAAGTAGGATAATTTTGTCCATCCTTTTTTGCAGTGTAATTTTCAAGTGGGCTGTTGAAATTCAAAGCTTGCCTATTTTCATCAACACTTCAGCTACCATTTTCCTTTCTCTGCAAATTCTGGCTCAAAGTGGCAGTATTTTAAAAATGCCTTTTTAACTTTGTAATAAGATGGTGGAAGAGTGAAGTGAAATTGCTTTTTGTCAGGATTCTCTTTTGCAACCAGCAGCTGCCAGTCAAGCTCAGTTTTGAAGACAATGCTAGCAGGGAATCAATCTTTTGTGACATTCTAGTCAGACTTGCTACTAGCTAGCACTTTCTGTAAAAACTTTGAGCACTTTCATGCTGCATCAAATAAGGCTGTTGTTTGAAGCATCAAGTTTCCCTCTGTATTTTTATTTACGCCGTCACCTGATTCTGGTTCCAAATCAGGATAAAACCAGTCGAGCAAGTATGAACGTCAAAATGCTTTTTGAGTCTCAGGTTTGATATCTTAGAATACAAGCGCACAAAATTAAGGCAATTTGCGGCCATGCATTGAAAAAGTACTGTCGAATTACTGGTAGCAGAGTTACCAGACAAGCTCTTTGTCATTAAGTAACTAGTAATTTTTGGCACTTTTCATTACTTTTTGATTGTAAACGAGCTGCCAAGCCTAGCTACCGCTCAAATTGAAGGCTATCATGCATTGAAAAAAGTACCGTCCAATTACTGGCTGCAGAGTTACCAGACAAGCCTTTTGTCAAGAAGTAGGTGTGCTTTTTGGCACTTTTCATCACTTTTTGATTGTAAACGAGCTGCCAAGCCTGGCTACAGCTCAAATCGACGGCGCAGTAACCAGTAAGCGAATGATCATTATAAGACCTTTCTATGCGTGGCAATGCAGTGAAAGTATTTTAGATTGGAGGTTATCAAATTACCCCGTTAGATTCCGACCAATTTGCTCGTTAAATGAGGAGTACTCAGGTTAACAGTCCTATTTTTAGGTTGTGAGCTATGAAGTCGATCCAGTTTGAATATTTGGTGGACGGCGTGATTTTGACATCAGTATCAATTTTCGGCCTCGTTGGAACCCTTCTGTCCATTCGGGTGTTGCTAAGACCTCACTTGAGGAATTCCTTCTCCAATCTCCTGGTTGGATTGGCAGTTTGTGATGTGAGCTTTCTGACATGTGCAGTCCTCATCATTGGCCTGCCTAAAGCTTGGACATGGTAAGTGAATTTTCAGTCTCTCCAAGCAATTGTTGCATTTTTTAGAGTGCGCCATTTGTCATCCTAAATAAGTTATGAAGCAAATTATTTCCCCATTGCTCTATCAGATCCATATCTTGGACATGAATCGGATGTGCTCATGTTTACACTTTTTTGAAGGTGATCGATGCAGTAGGAATAAGGCTCAAAGGCTGTTTCTGGTTTTCCTGGTTTTTTGATGCACTTATAGGATATATTTGGTGTGGTTGATACAGCTACTCAAAATAAACGTATCATTGGGTGTAAGCATAATGTACCCTATATGTATTTCTGTTTCAAGAATAATCTTTATTTTAGTCATGAAAAGATTTACAGACAATGTGAAGGCACCAATTATCACTTTTGATTGCTCTTAGGTTAAGATTAATCCAACATTGGTGAACTGCAATCGACAACACTAAGTGCACATTTGTATGCTAAATATTGGGGCTTGCTGAGGATTAGCTAAAAAAGGAGAATAAATGTTTTTTGCAGTTTGGAATGAGAGACATTCTGAGGAATGAACTCTTTAAGGAATTCATCATAAATCAACATATTGCATTTTCCAAATTCCAATTTGACAATTGAGAAGCTTTCTCAAGTCTATTCCAATCAACTGAGGCAAACCTTTGAAAATTCACATTTCCATACTCGAAAGCTTGAGAAGTTTCTTCACAGTTTCAGCTGAAAAGATTCAAAATGTGAACGTTTGATGAGGGCACCATTACAATTAAAAAATATTAGAAATGATCAACAAAATCTGTATGCATTTCCTCAATTTTCACTTAACTGTATTGGTTCTGCCAAAAAGAAACTGAAAGACTTTAGAAGGCTTTCGGCTGATGTATGTATGTACTTGGTAAAATGCTTTTAGCACTTTTTAGTTCAGCTTTCTCTGTATCAATCCGAAAAACATCTTTTTTTTTCTTGATCACCTCAGTTTTTCTCTAGTTAAGAAGCCTTGAAACAATTTTACGTACTTAGATTGTTGTGCAACCCGCCTACTTCATGCTAATTCATATTTTAGTATGTTAGCCTCCAATTACTAACAGTATTATCATAATGTTATACAATACAACTTCCTGTATTCAACAGATGATAAATTGCATTTCAATCCCACTTTAATAGCAGTGCTTGTAATGCATAAAATGGCTGATAAAATCTTCAGGTTATGCAACGATCCGGGTGCATATTTGGAAGGAAAAGTGAGGTCTAATACCTAATTAGTTAATAGCTGGGAAAGCACTTGAGTGCATCTTCGCGTGTTTTCAGGCATATTTTGCGAAAACACGAATCAATTACATATTCTTGAGCACATAATGTAAAAGGAGAAAAAATGCCTCGAATAGATCTAAAAGCAAATTACCAGCCGCAATTAATCCACATATTATGCGCTTAGGCTATTAAATGACTAAACGCATATTTTCTTTGTAGGGTAAATTGCGCAATTAATTTGCTTTTTGATGACGCAAGCTAATTTGCACTCGCATTGAGCAAGTGCATTTCCTAATTGCTTTTATCCCCAGTTTAAAAAAGTTTTATTTGCCAAAAAATGAAGGGGGGATATGTTGCTCATATAAAGTGGTTTATTGAAAAGAAAGCAACTTTTCTTCCACTTGGAAAAAGTTTCCGCTTGGTTGATTGGACCTATTTATTTTGGCCACCTGCAACTAATATTTGGAAGATGTGTGTACTTTTTCATTCACCCTGGAAAAAAGTGTCATATACCATTGCAAAAAGGAGAAATGACAGCTCATTCAAGAAAGTTTAACCGTACTTTGTGATATTGCTCTGAAAATCACTACACAATTGTGGTGCATTTTTTGCTACTGCATGAGACTTCTTTAGAAGCTTCTTCTCATTTCAGGTATCAGATAAATGTCAGTGTGTATGTCATCCCTGTGGTATATGGTATGATAGGTGTAACCCGAACCGGGTCCGTGTACCTGACCATGTCAGTCACCCTGGAGCGATATTTTGCCATTGTGAAGCCATTGTCGAGGTTCCAGCTGAAAAGGTGGCTTATCCCCATCTCGGTGTCCTTCGCCGGCCTCTACAATATACCAAGGTTCTTTGAGCTGGAGAGATATGTGTTTAGATATACCAATGAGACTCTGGTCCGAGCCACTTCCCTCAGGGAGGACCCTTTTTATGTCTCAATCTACAGCACTTGGATGAAGCTGGTAAGATAACAAGATGACTATTCAGCTAGCTCACATAAATTACCACTTGTACCTTATTTGAGTTGGCGTAGTTTGATTAATTATCACTGGCACGCGTAATGGCGCTGCTGTGCCAAGTGGTACCAGATGTGGTCATTTTAGCTCAAATAAGTGAGCTTTTTGGCGTTTTTGGCAGGGAAACGGGGGTAATTGTGTTGCTTCCATGAAAAACAAATTCCTTGTTTTCTATTTTCCATCCCGCGGATTGTTTTACGCTTGTTTAAGCCCAGTTTAGCGGGATTAAAGTACGCGTCAATTACATGTTGTTCCTCTTGACTCTTTAATTCCCCGCAAAAAGCTTTTAAAAGCAACCGTATGCAGCAGGTTAATCATGTTAAAGCTGACAAGTAAGACAAAGCCAAAATTAAAACCTTCTTGCAGTGGAGTTAATTAGAGAAAAATACAATGATGTGGAGCTTTATTGAGGCTGTAAAATGTCCACTCTCTTTTAAGGTCTTTTTGGAGGCCATTCCATACGTTACGATCATAGTGCTGAATGCACTCATTGTCAGCCAAATTGTGAGCTCTGGCAAGTTCAGAGAAAGGTTTCGAACCTCGGCTGGAACTCAGCAAATCAGACCTGCGAAAACCAGCGAGGAATCCTCTGCAGCGACGCGTAGTCCCAATGTCATCCTACGTAATAGGCATTTGGAGGTGAGGGCTGTCCTCAGCTGTGGAAGCAACAGAAGAGCGATTTTGCACCAGCACAAAATGCACGTGAAAGCTATCAGCTCCAGTGATGAAGGATTGGACAAAATTGGACAGCCCAGAAGCTTGAAATCCATCGCTGCTCTGAGGAGAAACAAAATTGAAAAGGTGCTACTTGCTCTCCAGATTTTCTTCCATTCTTTTGCAAGGGTCTTTTGGGAATTTTGCTTAATTACCGTTCCCTGGAATGACCTTATTTGGCTACCTCGGGACTCCAAATCAAACTCAATTAATTTAGAGACGATCATGCTCCTTGTTACAGAGGTTCGCAATGGAAAAACTATTTTCAGATCAGATTGCTCAGATCATGGGATAAATTATTATTATGGGGCAAAATTGTACTTTCCTCCCAAATCTTGAGTTCCTTTGGGAAATTTCCAGGTCGAGCCTTAATTAAAGCTCCCAAGACCACGAAAGGACCTCCTCACCTTTTAAATTTCCTGAAAAAATAATCTAGGCTTAGATATTATTGGGAAGTAGGAAAATTCAATTTTACATCCAATTTATGATTACTTTACAATATTATATGAATTGCCCTTGACACCTATTGCTTTTTATAGGACACATCATCCTGTCCAAATCTGCCTTTGCTATCTTTGAGGCAGCCAAAATTGGATCAGATAGAAAGTAGCCATGAAAGGCTTCTTCCCCAGGAACCAGAAAATGGCTGCCCTAAAGATGTGCAACTTTTGGTGGCAGCAGCAGTCCATCAGCACAAGAAAAAAGCAGGCTTGAAAAAAGGTACGCCATTTTCCCTCCTTTATTTACAGCCCTGGAAAGGCGCCATCTACCTAATTTTTTTCTTGAAAAAATCGCGCTCATAGCACCTTGCAAAACTGTTTTCTCCACTTACTCCATAAAAGTGCCAAAAGGCTAATTGAAAGAAAAAATCTCCTTCTGGTAATTCTGAAAAAGTGACTGAACTCAATTTCATGCTCCAGGAAATGGCTCACATTTTTGGATTTTCTCTTCTTTTGTAGCTCTATTCCTTTTGAAACAAAGAGAGTCTTTTGAGTGTGTCTAAAAATGAGAAAGGTTCCAAAAAGATATTTAAAATACTGGATATTTTTTGCCCTCCTTCAAAAGAGTCAAAAACTTCAATTTGCCATTTTCCTGGCTTTGCATGCCTCACATACTTTTCACGCACTTTGAAGGTGTCGCAGCAGCGCACAATAAATTAAAGCTGAAAATGCATTTTTGTAGGCTCTGAGGCTCGCACAAATGCTGCTGCTGCTGCTGTTCCAGTATCATCCTCATCAACTACCGGATCCCCTACAGAATTTCGAAATCGAGTCCAAGCTCAATTTCGCCGAGTGCGAAATTACAACGGGTTGACCAGGCAACAGCAGCAGGAATTGAGTTTGGGCCTCACTTTGGTGACCATATCAGTCTTATTCATCGTCTGCCAATCTGTCAAAATTGTGCCAGACTTGTATGAGCTTCTCTGCTCCGCCAATGGAATGACAAGCCAAAGCCAATCGGGACACGTGACCTGCCATAGCACATACATCATTGACACTCTTATCAGGTATGCATGTCATATAAATCCTCCATTAGTATTGCTTCTTCTCTATAAGCATGCAGAAAGTCCTCAACAAAGGTCATTTCACTGCTAGGCTAAAAAAGCAAATCAGTAACTTTCAGAGTCAATCAAAATCAATTTCCTGCGCAAACAAATGTTGTCAGGTGACATTTCAAAGTTTGTAGCCTTTTTTTGCTTGTTTGCGCCCAAGCAAAGGTAGACTATCTGGGAGCTCTGGGACCAGATAATTCTTTCGAAACATATGAAATATTCATTTTATGGCTTTGATCCATCAAAGGCAAGAAAGTTTTGCTATGGATGCTCAATATTTTGGATAGCTTATGTAATGATTTGGTATAGTTTAAAAAGCTTGGTGATGCAATGAAGTTGGGAATTTATTTAAGCAAACTTTTATATGAAGGGTCCGCATCCAAACTTCTTGCACTCTTTATAGCAGAAAGTTTTGAGGGCCTGAAGATAGATGATGGTACATATACAGTTTTTTCATCAAATCTCAATTATCATGGCATGGCTCTTGGAACCACAATTATTTTGCCCAATTAGGGCATCGTGACTTGCCATAAAAGATACAAAACTGCCTTTCAATGAGATAGAGGCTTGTTTGCTCATAAATAAGCCTTTATTAAGCTTTACTACAACTCGAAAATCTCCTTGCAAATTTGCTGCACAACCTTGCCAGCTTCAATGATATGCTCGTCTTCCAGGAGAATAGAGCAGGTTAATCTGATACTTGGCAGTGGCAAATGGGTCTCGGCATCCTCCAAATATGAGGCTGTGGTTAAAGCTATTCCCCTCTCACGAGCCTGCAAGAGAAGCCAAAAAAACACCACTTAAAAAACGTATAATTATTCCTTGGTTGCTTTTAAGAATAGGGTATAAATTAATGATTCTTCCATGGTGAATTAATTAACAGCAAACAGGAAAATTATGCTGCCGATAGCAAAAAGGGAATTTTCTCTTGAATAGTCACTAAAGAACAAACCTTTATAACGATTTTGTGTAGAATGGCCTTTTGGCCCTCTCTGTTCATAGATTCCGGGTTTTCCAGCCTCAAATGCTTGACAGGGCTGATACGATCTCCAATCAATTGAAGCCCTGGCATTCTGTCAAATTGGTCATGCACCAACTCAGCTTTGCCTTGGAGCTCTCCAAAAATGCCTTGGTTGTTCTCAATCAGCTCTATTGCTTTCAAAGCCCCAGCTGCGAGCATTGGTGGAAGAGAGGCAGAAAAGCAGTAGCCTGAAAAAAACATTCATATTTCCTGCATTCTTCTGGAGAAATTAATTATAAATAGTAATAATACCTAAGCCAGCCAGGGTCTGATGTTCCACGACATAGCTATTTCCCACGCAAAATCCGCCTATGGAACCAATTGCATATTCCAGCGTGGCAATTATCAAGTCCACATCATCCATCTAGAAGAATCTTTTAATGCAGGCTTTGCTTTTTAATTTTATTTTTTTCTCTTACTGAAATTGAGAGATGCTCAGTGATGCCTCTTCCAGTAGCTCCAAGGACTCCAAAGGATATGGACTCATCTATGAAAAGCCTGAGCTTGTGCTTTCTCTTCAGCTCGACCATTTTGTCAAGCTTGCAAATCTGCCCAGAGTTCATGTAGATGCCTTCAACGACAAGGAACCTTCGCGTCATTTTGGCCAACTTTGGGTGCTTTTTGTCATCCTTGGCTTGCTGCTCCAACAGTTGCTCGAGATGCTCAACATCGTTGTGCCTGAAGTACTTAATCTTGCTCCTTGAAGCATCTAAAGCTTTTTGAATGGCAAAATGGACACACTCATCTCTGGAGAGGGCACAAAATTGTAATTAAGAAATCCCTCTGAAGCCTTGAATCCTTACACAAAAATGATGTCTCCTCTTTTGGCATAAGCTGGAATTGCACTGGCTATGGTTGAAAATCCATATGAGTACAGGCAGGCTTGCTCACAGCCAAAAAACTCCGCCAACTTTTCCTCCAGATGCACATGAACATCTGAAGTAATCACATGTAAATTGAAGCTCCCCATAAAAAGGAGCACTATGTCATAGTGATAAAAATAGACCTGCAGTTCCATAAAATGCCCTTGGACCACAAGAGCCCACACCAAATTTTTTGATGCACTTCACAGCTTCCTCTTCTATTTCTGGCTTTCCAGCAAAGCCCAAGTAGTTATGAGTGGCCAAATTGACACATTCACGTCCATCCACGACAATTTTGGGGCCAGCTTTGCTCTCCACTAGTGGAGCATGCAATGCTGGATGATTGGGATCGACCTAAATGCAGAATCCGGCTAAAAAGAAATGAATATATATGTCAGGGATTTCTACTGCACCTCAGGTACCAAAGGTTCAGGTTTCCATTCTGCTAGCAATTCTTCCTCTTCTTCTTTGGTCAATTTAATTTCATTGGCATTACCACCCCGACCAGAGCGACCTCTTTTGTAGCGGCGGACAAGCAACCAAATTATCCAAAGTAAAAGAAAACCCTCTAGCACCAAGTGATAGGTGGGCACCTGTAAAAAAATATATTCAATACAATTGACAGGTATGATTATGATTGTATTTATGCACTTACCTGGATAAAGTCATCAAATAGGTCTAGGATTTGAGCCAACATGTTGACATCAAAATGGAAGGAGAGTAAGAATCCAACTTTTTTACTTAACAACAATTAGCTCTTGTTTATGTTGTGAAAATTCCAGTTTCCAAACAGACCTGGCACCATGTGACTCAGCTACTCTAACTCTGCTGCCCTTGTCAGCTGCAACTTGCAAGGAATCGTTCAAGTGTGCACACTGGGGCGTTTTGAGCTAAATTCAGCTCTACTTATGTGATGCATTTCTCACATGTCACGCAGTACAACAGGTCTTTTTTTCACTTTACCCCTCCCTATTTATATGTAGCTCTTTCTTAAAGAAGCTACTTTTCTCAATAAAGAATGGGGATCATGCCATAAAGGCGGGAGTACATAAGGTACTAGACAACCTTTCTGCCTCTTTTATCTCACCTGACAAGCCTGATGTGATTCACTGGCTCAAATACCTTTTTCTATAGAAGTATTGTATTGAATTTTTGTGCCAGTTTTACAACATTGCTCCTTCTTTATTTGCATTATAAAAAGGAAAAGTGACACGCCCTGCCAGAGAAGTTATCATGTGAAAAATGCAACACATCCAGTTGTTTGCATGAAAGCATGGTGGCAATGTTAAAAGGACATAGAAAAGAGATGCAACACAAAAAGAAGTTTTCTAAAGAAGCCATAATTTCTGTAGCAATGACAGCAAGCCTTTGTAGCATAGTTTTGCTCCTTCGTGCTTTAACGCGCCATCTAGCGGAAATATTTGAAAATATAAAAGCCCCATATCAAAACAGAGTGATCAAGAGTTTTCCTCTGTAGATTGTGAAAAAAAACTGAATTGGATTTTTGTGCTGCAAATGCATTTTGGCATTTTTGAGAGGCAGCAATTAGCATATTAGGCTATTTTCACTTTAAACAAAACAGAGCTCTTTTTTGTTCTATGGGAAATTTTACTTGTCTTCATTATCTAGCTTTTTTATGATGACATTAAAAATGGGAAAGCCTTCATAAAACTATGATTGACTCTCAAGAAAAGTCGGATCAAGAAGCTAGCCTATAAAAAAAGAGGGAAAGGCCCCTTCAAAATGGCGAAATAACATGCTCCTTTCGATTACACTAAAAAGAGCCTTACTACCATAAAATAGTGCACTGCACCCACCCACCACCCAAAAGTATAAAAAAATTAGAAAGGGTCATTTTCCCAAATTGGCTGTGTAGATCAGGCTTAAATGCAATGTCCCTGGTGATTTGAACCTCACTAAAGTAAGCCTTTTAAGAGGCTTCCACTTCATAAGTGCTACACTCCAGTTTTCTTTCACATTACTACCAAGGGAGTGTCTGTATATTTTAATCAGCCAGCTTCAAGTAAAGTCTCAAGGGAAATGAACCTTAGCAAGAACTCTTTGCTTAACTATACTGCTATGGTGAAGAGGATTCAAAATTATATGCATCTCTTTGTTCCAGTTTGGGCAACCTGTTTGCTTGTGTCAACTCTGCTGCCAATTTCCTCATTTACATGCTGAGAGGGAAGAAGTTTCGTGAGGCTTTTTTGTCCACTTATTCATGCAGAAGACACCGAAGCAGTTTGATGAATTTCTCCACCAATGGAATGCATCACTCTCAGCTCCAACTTGATCATACCATTAGTGGCACCACAACAATTCATCTGAAGTCAAGACTTGTAACGAGGAGACCTTCCCCCAATTTTCCAGGCTCCAATAGATAATAATGTTGATTGCTCCCATATACGATATACTGATTGAAAAGTGCTTTCTGCTATAAAAATGGCACTATGTACATCGAATTTAGAAACGAAATCTATGGATGTGATTGTATTAATAAATGTATCTATATACGAGATATGAATTTATTTCGTTTAGAAAGCTTTAGAAAGCTCATGTTACAAGTGTGCTCATTGCATTATTTAATATGGTATGAAAGGAAGGGCTGAGAAAGTTGATGGGCATCAGGTAAGATAAATATCGAATTACGTGAGCATCTCCACTAAAAGATGAGATACATATAACGCACTTTGAATGGCAGAACATAAAAACTAAAAGCTTTCACAGCTTAAAAAGAATTCCACCAAAGAGAACCAACTTAATTCAAGCTGACATAAAAAACATTATGTGATGTGGTAATTAAAATGTTTTTCAATGTTACTTAGAGCATTTAACAAAGGAATTTAAGCTATTCAAATTAGTAGGTCAAAGTAAGCCAGCATAGTCAATTTTCGGGAAACAGCTTTTCCCTCATTTTTATTCCGAAACAAAATAGGTTGCAGAAAAAAAATAATGCTTCCACTTTTGCCCTCCAATTACCATATAACTTGAGGAAAACTTGGCAAAACTGCACAACTTAGGAAATCGATCTTTTGAATGCATAAAGGAATTTGTATTTTACTATCTGCGAAGAATAGGCCTTAATGAAATTGGAATTTCGGACATCAAAAGGACTCTTGCAATAAGTTGCTTTGACTGTAATATTCTTTCAGTCATAAAAATTGCGTAGTGAAACTGTTGAATTCTAAAGAAAAGTCAGCTTTCAGAATTCCATAATTTACTACTTTGCTTGGAGAGAAACGTGGGCTTTTTAAAAGCCGTTTTATTATTTGCTGACCATGCAACTTCCTTTTTTATTATGGCCATGGCTTAGCTGTTATCTGGGAGAAAGCTAGGAAAGAATGACCTTTTTCAAATTGCACTGAAAATAAAGCAGCTTTCGGGCAATTTTTCAGTGAAATACGAAGCTGAAATTGAAGCTTCAATGGTCTCCATTCGTTCAGGCAGTTCTCAAGAATTGTTCCAATGAAAAATTCAGTGAGCTTAAATGGCTTTTTCAAACTAGCTCATGAGCACTCCATAACATTTACCACATTCGAAAGCATTGTTTCCTCTAAATAAAAATCAAGTATTAGACTTTCCTTTTGCCCTTAATTATCAAGTCTCCCTTTGCCTTTGCAGCAAGAGAATATGAGCTAATGATTGTCAACAGAATACAAAAGCTGCCTACTAGATCAAAATAATTGGAGGGCACTTTAAGAAAAGTGAAACAAGCAAGCTGTTGCATAAGGCGTAATTGGCAAAGTTGCATGTAGCCTTATAGCCCAAAATAAAACTGGGTGATAATGGCTACGAACATGTACTGTCAGTTAAAAGTACAATTACTCATTACGTGTACTTACGTCTAAGATAAGAAACTGAATTATTCCAAAGTACACAAGGAAAATACATGCATGTTGGAGGAAACGTTATTACATTTGAATTTAGCTTATTCTCACTACTGATTTAATCTACCTTCAGAGACTGGGCTTCCTGAGGGAAAGAGGACAAAAGGAAATTTGTATTAGAAATATGAGAAATCGGAGAAAACAGTGAGCAATCATATCCAGGAAAAAGCCTCAAAAATATTTTGTACTATAACTAACATTCGATATTTGATTGTATTATAGATCAATGAAAGCTTCTACCATCAACAGATAAAAAAATACCAAGATCACAAAATGACAACTCTGCACACAAAAACAATTCTTCATTTGGATGATTATACTTTACTTTAGAAATGTAAGCTTTTAACACAGATGCCTTTTTAGGCCAAAGTAGCCTTTATTTTTTGAGAGCAGCTTTTCCTTGTAAAATCTTTACATAGTACATTCATTTTTTTTCAGCCTATGTACTACCTCAATGGCTTCAGTAACAGATTAATTCTTATTTCCTTTCATCAAACATATGTTGAATGCTTCTGGCTCCCCAAGTAAAGTTGTTGCCCAAATTTGCAAACTTGAACTTGCTAATTGGCAAGCCCTAATTTAAATTGAGAAAAAAGCAAGACTACTTTTTTCGTGAAAAACAATTTTAAAGCTTTCATCAACAGGCTTTCACAATTTTAGCAAAAGCTTTTAAGTTAAGCTATAGTCTACTTATCCTTGTTATGTTTTGTTGGTCTGTATGCCAGAATTTTCGTAACTGGGGCACGCCAGATGTGCGCGTTCCCGAAAATGTTTGCCAAAAAAAGGCCGGCTGTGATTGCTATCTTATGGCCTTCTATTATTTTTTTTTGCCGCACCCTGTACATTTTTAACTTGACCAAAACAAACTTTACTTACAACTCTTATCATTTATCCCCCTTTACTTCGAAAAAATTCCAATTCAATAGTATGTGACCCTTTGGTTACTCTGGTAACTCTTCAAAGTAAACAAATTGTCTCTGCGCCCATCAAGGGGCTTTCCATGTGGTGATTTTTTGACACTAAGCTACCAAAACTCGACACTGCAATCAGTGCTAAATTTTCCAAGTTACCGAAATTTGTCACGTCACAGCACAGCACAACACAACACAAGTCAGATGGACAAAAGTATAAAAGTTTGTTTTTCTTCAAGAGTTACCGGACTAAGCAGAAAGTCACACAGCTTAAATTGGTGTTTTTTGTAAGAAAAAGGGTATAAATGATATTCCTTATGAAATAAAGTTTGTTTTGGTTGCTTGTTAGTTGTTACATGTCCATCTGCTAGTCACTCCTTCACACTGTCACTATTGCGCATTGCATAGCACACAGCTATAGTTACCAATTTTTGACACTATCACTCATTCACTGTTTGTTGACACACCACATGGAAAGGCCCCTAGAGCACTGAATTTTGATGAAATCTGAAAAGAAGAAGCCTGAAGCTACTGGGTCTTCAGGTTATCTGCCTTAACCGCGGATACAGCCAAAGTCTTGAATAAGAACTTTGTACGAAAGTGTCGAATAAACGAAGCAACTTGTCGGTGTGGAAAAATAACATGAACTGACTATATTTGGCGGTATAAGCTGACAGCTGACAAAACGAACTGAGAAGCGTCTTCTTCTGGCGAGGTTGCGTGAAACGTAGATCGAACTTTCCTTTCATTCCCCGCATTCAGCGAGATAGCTGAATCCTAATCCAGGAGATCGTAGTTTGGCTTCTCTTCGTTGTCTTCAGCCATGTCTTCGTCACCAGACTCGCGTTCCAAGAGTTCTTCGTTGATGTGTTCGTCCTTGACCGGTTCAGGTTTGGGAGCGAACAATTGCTCAATGGAAGGGAGAGGCATCGCGGCGATTTCGGCCTTCAGCTGATCAATTTTGGCTTGACGAGCAGACAAGGCCTTAGGTGGGCCTGGAGGCGGCGTTGAAGGCCTCTTTGGCATCGGTGGTGGGGGAGGCACTGGGACAATGCTCCCAGATTCCGTGGAAGTCACCGAGGTAGCGGGCGTGGTCATTCCTGACGTCATTGGGCTTTCGTCAGTGAACTCGGCTGCGGATGATGATGATGACGTAGACTGGGCTGTCAAGTCAATCAAATCCGGGGCTTGGATCGGCCTTGTCTGTCCTCGAAGGTAGCCCACAAAGTCAGCCTCGCCCTTTCGAAGCTGATAACGCTGATGGTCCTCCAGCTGATGCTTTGGGTCCAGGTCAAACAAGTCCTGGACATTGACATCAGGGTGCTTCTTGAGTAAATGCGCCAAGCCAGTCACCGGGATGATGACTGCCTGCGCTCCGGAATGAGTAGATGCCAATCCAATGGGGTCAGTCCTCGGGTCTCGAAATGAAAACGAAATAGCGTGATTTCGAGGCAAGCTTTCCGCTCCCCTCAACTTCGACGGACCTGACTGTCTCGTGGAACTTGATGAGCCTGACTTTTCAGCGATCATCCGCTCTAACGCATCCCGTTCCTTTTTTAGAAAGGCATGACCTTTCAAAGCTACCTCTCTATCGTCTTCCGTTTGCCGTTCGCGTCTAAGTTTGAAGAGGTCACCTGCGAAGCCCATGGCCTGAGCTTCGTTGACATACGCGTTGTACAAGTCTGGGTATAGCTTCAGCGCATCCTCGAATCGTGTTTTTGCTATATAGACAAGCCTGGCCTCGTCCAGTCTGTTCCAGGGTAATCGGTGCTTGAGCTGATCAAGCGTCAGCTTGGTGAAGTGACCCGCTAATTCAGGGGTAGGCAGTACTCGGTTTTTTGGGTCAAAAAATGCAGAAGCTACGTCCATGCCTTTCGTCTTCAAGTCCTTTACATATAACGGGGGTCTGTTAAAGGGGTACCGCTTTTCCTCTGGAATAGGGCCTCGTTTCTGGTAGCTCTGGCGGTGCTTTCCATAGCTGCTGCTGCTTCGGTGGGCCATCTTTGGAGAGCTTCGAACGGTTGACGTCTCGAAATTGGACTGATGGGGACCGTCTCCGAGACTCGCTTTATATAGTAGAAGAGCTGAGCCTTTTTGACCTTGGAGCTCGCCCTGTGCTGAGATCGCTGCTACGTACGTGTCAATCCAACCGGGTGTTTCTTATGTAGCAAAATTGGTCTTCTCGCTATGTGACGTTTGCTCAACTCGCACCCTGTTTGTTTACGGCTTTTTGCCGCGCGATTCACGGTTCGAATCCTTCCCCGCCTCGTGAAGAATTCACGAGTGACGTCATCAGTCCTTGACGAATCGTGGACGCGGTTACATCTCATCGAGACTTTGTTTACTTTTTCAGCTTCTAGCACGCTTCGCCCTTATAAAAAGCTGAAACTTCGTACTTTTTAACCTTAATAAAGTACATTCAGAGGAATTATTTGACGTATTGAATACGTCTCTACTCGAGGTGGCTTAATTTTCATTCCAGGCATCTTTGACTGGTTCCTGGCAATTAGCATTGCGCATTTCCTAGCCAAGCCGTCTTCATCCCGAAGAACTTTGTGAATTCTACCCCATTTCCATGAGCTCCTGGGGACTAGCTCATTTGATTCCATTAGAATGCAGATTTCCCCGCATTTTGGATCATCACGAAAAGCAGTCCATTTTGGGTAAGCTTTTAACTCGTTTATTATACTTGACGTCCAATTTTTCCAGAAATCGTCGATGACGTCACGTATGTTCAAGTACAGGTTCGCGAACTTGTTTTCGTTCAGCGGCCTTAATTGGCTCGAGTCAAAATCGATCCCGCACTTCAAGAGGTCATTGATACAGAGGAGGCCTTCTACTTCGTCTGTCTGTATATATTCGATCGGCCTCGAATTGATCAAGTCAGATATCATTGACAGCGAGGTCATCAATCCATCTAGCGTAAACTCGTATGATTTTAGGTCTGGCAGTCTCATTTTTGCTAAATGGACCATTTTTTCAGCCAAACCATTGTTTTGTGGACTGTAAACTGGCGAGTAGTCCCAATGCTCGATTGTCATCGTCTCGGCCAAGCTCTGTCTGTCTGGGACAAGTAGCTTCTCTGCAGCGCAAAACTGAGGCGCATTGTCAGATCTGACAGTTTTTGGAATTCTGTATCTACTTGCAAAGCGCTGTAGAGCTGTCAGAATATGCTCTGTGGCCATACTCTCTGCCATTTCGATGTGGACAGCGTGAGTCTGCTGGCACACTATGATGAGTAAGTAATACTTATATATAGGGCGGCCAATCTGTACTTTTGCAGGTCCTGCAAAATCGATCGAGACAGTTTCAAACAGCTTTAGTGTCTCTAGATGCCTGTCAGGCAAAGGCGCCATGTGTTGACTTTGGTAAGGTTTACCTTTGGTCAGGTTGCATTGGACACAGTGTCTGACAATTCTTTTTGTCAAGTCTCTCAGTCCTTTGACGTGGAAGAATTTTAAAAATTCATTCATAGTGTCTCTAACTGAAGCATGATTCACTTCGTGAATGTTTAGGACGATTAGATACGTCAAATGATGCTTTTTTGGCAGCATAATCGGTCTTTTTTGATACACAGAGATCGCTTGCATGCCTTCAAGCCTGGATTCCCCGCGTATGATGCCATTGGCATCTACTTGGGCATTGAAGGCTCGAAATTCTTCCTTCAGGTGAGAATTCACGTCTGAAAAAACTTCCGCTTGAGCTTCTTTAATAACAAAAGTCAGTGCATGTTTCATGTCTCGCACTTTTGAAGTCTTTTGCTTCAGCTGAAAGACTGGTAGGACGTTTTTTCTGTCCTCTACATCGTGCTTTTCAATACACTTTGAAGCCAGTTTGTCTCGTATGCCCATCAGGCGCCATACATGCTTCAGCAGCCTCAGCAAGTCATTGTATTTGAAGGCTAAGTACTCGTTGCTAAACAGCACTTTGTTATTCAGTTTTGAGACGTATGCTAACGTGTCAGGTCTCTTTTCAGGCCAGTCTGTATTCAACTTAAACAAGCCTCTTATTTTATCGAATGACATCGAAGGATAGAAGTTTTTCAGCTTTAAGTGGCTGAACAAACAGATTTTCGCTATGGAATTCCGGATTTCCTCCGCGTCTTCCTCAGGCATGACTTCAAACTCGTCTCCGGAGTCTATCTTATAGTCTGGGCTTTCTAAATCTGGGCCTTTGAACCAGAGCTTCGACTCAGCTACGAATTCGTTAAAGCTAAGGCCTCGAGTGCCTTTGTCACTTGGATTATTGTCTGTAGCTATGTAATGCCATTCATTGGCTTTTGTAGCTTCTCTGACCACAGATACTCTGGTGGCTACGAATGGAACCAGTCTTCGCTGGGTTCTTTTAATCCACCATAGCGCGCATTTTGAGTCCAGGTAATAATGAATGTCCTCTGGAGCGATTATATGATCTACTTCTTTTAGGTTCAGATCAGTCTGGGGCACTATTTGAGCTGCGCAAACAGCACCCATCAATTCAGCTTGTGGAATTGTCCTTCCGGAAGCCGAAATGAGTCTCTTTTTCGCTACAAGCAGGTGAGCACTAATTCTCGGCTGACCCATGTCTTCATATATATTGCGAATGTAAACTGCTACGCAGTAAGCTTTCTTTGAAGCATCGCAAAAAGCATGCAGCTCTCTCTTTTTGAAGTTCACAGTAGATATATAACGAGGTAAAACTATCTCGTTGATCCTGGTCCCCTCGTTTACGAACTGCTGAAAAGCTTTCAAAATTGGACCGATCCTTTCATCTTTGTCAATGTAGTCTATTAACTTGTCATCCCATCCAAGTTTTAGCGTGTCATTCAAGCCCCAGACTTCCTGGGCTATGAGACGCCCTTTCAAGGTAAATGGGGCTAGCAAATCGTGTGGATCATATATTTGAGCTACTATGGATACTATGTAGCGTCTCGTCACTATTTTGAGATCCTCATCGCTAAGTCCATTTTTTAGAGGATTGAAGGTTATTTCATCCGTGCTCGACTGCCACTTGATGCCAAGTGCTTTCACATCCGGATTGTTCGAGCTCAACTCGAAAGCAGGATGCCAATCTTTATTGTCAATTTTGGTCATGAAGTCTCTGTCTGAACTGACCCACTTTTTGAACACCATTTTTGCTTTGGCATGCACGTTTTTTACATCATCATATACTGCCAGAGCTTCCTCTGTGGTATTGCAGCTGAAGATGATATCGTCCATGTACAGGCACGAATTGAACACGTACTCAGTTAGTGGATGCAATTTTCCCTCTTTGGCAATCTCTTTCATAGTATATAGTGCAGCATAAGGTGAAGCCACGTTGCCAAAGACCCATGAGTCAAACTCGTACGCTTGCCCTCTATGTATGAGTCTATGATACCTTTTGTCTTCAGGCATCAAGTGCACGTTAAGGAACATTTTTACAGCGTCAGCTATGTAAGCTTTTGGACGCATCCGGAATCGCAGCCAAATGGCCCAAATATCGCCTTGTAGCTTTTGGCCAGTCAGTACTTGCGAGTTTAGTGAAGTCTTTTTAGCCCCAAAAGGCCTGGCAGCGTCCATACAGACTCTGACCTTCGTAGAAGCTCTGTCAAGCTTGACCACCATCACACGTGGAATATAAAAGCCTACTAGTTTGTCTTCGTCATCGCGAAGAAGTCTCAAAGCCCCATGAGCTACCATTTCCTCTATGGCATCGTCTACTTGCTTCATTAGCTCAGGACCCAATTTCTGTTCCTGTTTTAGCTCGAAAGTTAGCACTTGCCAATAATTATTTGGCAGATCCGGAGGATCCGGATAGTTTTTGAATGGCACTCGCATTGCCTTGTGGCCTTTTTCGTTAGTATGAATAGTGCTGCTGATGATGTCTCTAGCACGTAACTCGTCTGCAGTTAGTAACTCTACTGGGTTCGCTAAGGTTAGGCCTTGGGTGTCATCATCAAATATCTTTTTCATAATGTATTTTAGTTCCGGGCATTCACTTTCGATAGCTTCGCATGTCAGCAAAGTTACCGGCTTTTTGCATTCCGGAGAGGTATACGTCAAAGTATTGCCAAAAATAGTTTTTCTAACTAAAGGAGAGCCGACTTTCCCATCGGACTTGTCCCCAAAACTTTGATGCAAAGCTGGATAGTTGATGCCAAGCAGTATTTCAACTGGTCCTTTCACTAAGTCCGGAAACTCGATCGGCTCTAGAAACTTGAACTTTTTCTTAAGTTTCGTGTAATTCGGCAGTTTTATTAGCTTATTGATCGCGTCCGAAGTGTAAGCACTGATATCGAATTGTTCGCTGCTTTCACTTTCCGTGCTACGTATCGTAATGTTGCACTTGTGACTCAAAAATTCTTGAGTCTGATCATTTATTGACGAAACAGAATAAGATACTCGTTGTCCTTGCAGATTCAAGGCTTTATGAAGTGAAGTACTAATGAAAGTATTACTGGAAGCTTCATCCAGCACCATGTTCGTTTTGATCTGTTTATTTCCATTAGATATATATACAGGAACAACTCTGAAGCAGCGTGAGTCAGACTTTTTAGGTTCCTCTACTTTTCGTTTGATTTCGATCATTTGCATGGCTACTTCATCGGGCATCTGGGTTATTGTTGAGCTGGGGTCCCTTGGGATGCCCTGGCAACCTCTAAAAAAGTCTGCTGTTGCTCTAGCATTGTTGCCAGTGTGGTTTCCATGGTTTTCAGCTTGTCATTCATGGACTTTTCTAGCTTTTCCTTGTCTCTTTTCTCGAAAAAGCCATGTAGCAGCGCGTGGTGAGGATTTTGACATTTCGTGCATTTTGGGGCCTTGCATTCCACCCTTCGATGCTTGGAATCCATGCACCTCATGCACAGCCTCTTCTGGATGCAAAGTTCATACTTGTCCTTTCCGGACATCCTGATGAACTGTTTGCATTGTGGGGTTTTATGATTGTCTTTCCCACAGACTTGACAGTCTCTTAAGTCGAGGTTACGGACTGCTGTGGACAAGCACGGTCCGGACGCCTCCTCCTCATAATCAGTGGAATAATCCGAGGGGCTGTCATCCTCTCCGGATTCATTATTTGTCAGTAGTGTCACTGCCTTCTTTTTCGTCTCTGACTTGTCATTTGGCTCTTTGACTTTGGCCTCGTAGCATGACAGTCTCATCAGTGATAACTTCCAGTCAATGAAGTCCAAAAGTGCGGCTACTGAAGTCTCCAGTTTCGCGAGCTTTATGTATTCCTCAAACTTCAGTCTAGCTTGGTCCTTCCATTGGATGCACCAGAGTACGGACTCGATTCCCATAGCTGGGTTGCACTTCTTTTTAGTGCCTTCATCCGTGAAGTATTTAATCAAATCCAGAATGACTCGCTTGTATTCCTGCAATGAGTCCCTTTTATTTGGATCCAAGGGCAGCATTTTTCCCAATTTTGACAGCAAAAAGCCTTGCCTGCCTTTCAAATCACCGTAAACTCTATCGAGTTGCTCAATTGCATTCGCGAGGTTCAGTAAGTTCCAAGGCTTAAAGTTTTTTATTTCCGTTTCAGGTTCACCTTCCAAACTGTCCCTGAGGATCATCAGCTTATTGGCAGGTGAGATGCTAGTATTCAGGACGACTCTAATGAAGAACCTGTCTCTGAAGTCCTGATATTCTCCGATGTCACCCGTGAACTTCATCCTCGGGATGTCACTATCCTTGGGCAATTTGTCTTTTTTCGGGTCATAGATCTGGCTCAGCAAAAAGGCGTGTGAATAAAGGTCTGCCCAGTCATCCAGGACAGCTTTTTCAGTCTTGACCGGTTTGGAATGAATAGTGCGCAGCATGAGGAATTCTTCCTCTGGCTCTGGGCTGCGGTCTCTGCGGGGTGCCATTGTATGACCAGACGGCCTTGGCTGTCTGTTAGCACTGTATTGGCCCCCTAGATTCTGTATCGGCGTGAAATTTGGGGTTTGAGGTGGGGGAATCTCTCGCCTGGACAGTTCATTGGCCTGGAATTGGCTGATCAGACTCTGAACTGCCCCTGAGGGCTGTGGTGGTTGTGCCCCATCTTTCTGTCCTGACAGCCTCTTGGCCTCTGTCTCCTTATTCCGATTATCGATTAGTTGCTCAAGAGGGCCTTGTTGCTTCAGTCGAGCAATGAAGTCCTTGACTGCTTGATCGGCCTGATTCACTGTCTTAGTGATGACTGTGAGACCAGTCTTTTTTGCAGGTTGCCCGCACTCATTCCAGATTGCGCGGCATTGATCAGCGAATTCCTTTAGCACCTTGACATTTCCCTCCAGGATGCCTTCAATTTTGGCAATGCCTTCAGCGCTGACCTCTTGCGTGCCAAAGTCTTGGATCATCAATCTGATCTGACCTCCCAATGACTTCAGCTCGTCCAGCAGCTCCTCCGGGGTCTTTGTTTTGGCAGCTTGACCTGAGTTCTGGTCAACCTGGTCCTTATTCCCCGCAGTTGCCTCTGCTGGCTTTTCCTGCGAATCCGGGCCTCTAAGAGCCTCTTTTGGTAATATCAAGTTCTCCACCAGTGTCAAATTCATGCCTGTGATGTTTGGGTTCTCTGGCATTGAACTGATCATATAGCTCGAGTCCGTGAATGAGATCTGTTCCAGATCTGGCTCTGCCTGCAACCTTGCATTATAAATACGCAAAAGCTCCCTATACCAAAACCTCTTCCGGAGCTTCAACCTGCCTACTCTCTCCTGCAGTCTTATAGCTGCCATTCGCTTTGGGTCCTCTTCAGGGATCTCTTCTGATTCATCCGAGTCACCTTCATCATCCTCATCATCAGGCATGTCAAATACAGTATCAACTAACTCGTCTAACCTTTTGACATCTGCCCTAGCTTGTTTGGCCAGAGGCATGAGTACCAGGACTTGTTCAGTCCTCTTGGCCTCACCTAACTTCCTCCAGCGGACGAACATCTGTTCCAGAGCCTCGCATTCCGCATTGACACTGGCTACTATGTCCTTCCATGACTCTCGTTTTTTCGGTGTACTTGTTGCCGCTGCCATAATGACTACTAGTGTATTGAGGTCACAAGGTCTTTTTATTTAGCAGAAGCTTACAATCGGTTTTAGAATTGAATAATACAATGAGATCAGGTCTTCAGAATTCGCTATATTCTTCGTTGAATCTCGGAGGATGCCACCACACCACAACAACGCCAAAAGGGAAGTTTTCTAAACTGTGGCTCGAACGAAGCAAACACCACTGTATGTCATGCGGAAATGAACGCAGTGGGCTGGGTTTTGGGTGTCGGGTGTTGAACCTATCGAAGTACCTCGAACCCCCGAACTGACGAGCTCCAAATCCGCAATGAGATCGATTAGGGCTCGCCCTCGCCAGTACCAGAACCTGGTGTAAATCCTGTCAGTAGTTGGGGCTGGACCTGTCGAAGCCACGGGCCCCCAGCCTTGTCCAACTCCGCCTTTAGCTCAGATCGGGTGATCGAGTTCCTTCGATAACTCAGTTGGTAGAGCTTCGAACTGTAATCACAAAAATAAACCTACAGACGGGTCTATGAGGTCTAAAACCTTTCCTTACCCGCTTTGGCCACTCTGCTCGATGCCCAAGTGAGGGTTGTTGGCCTCTCTGCTCGATTGGGGGGCTAAATTTGCCTCCCCCTTCCGTTCCCGGGTGATCGAGGTCCTTCGATAGCTCAGTTGGTAGAGCCTCGTAGCCTCGTTAGCCTGTAATCACCAAAAATTGAAGTATTAATGTGCAAAATGGACTTGCACATTGCGTCTTCCTACTTCCTTGCAACCTTGAATTCCGCATAGCAACCCTTCCACCATTAAGTTGACTTTATCTTTGCACTTCCCTATTCTGGTCTATAAATAAGCTTGGTCCTTCAAATAAACTAACTAGTTATACTCAGAGATTCGCAGAGACTAGGCCATTTTGTATCGCGGTTCCAGGAGCCACTATTTGGTGGCAGCCAGTTTTACACGGACTTCCACGCCTCACTTTCCCTGGGAGGGAATATACATAAGTATTTGAAAAACAAACAGAAATTTAATAACTAGTTCCAAAATGGCCACGAATGAGCCCCCGGCACCTACCCCTGCTGCAATGGAGAGAAGGAGCATAAAAGGAATTGACATCCCTAATTGGAATGGTGACCCTGAAATTGATCAACTCGGCGCCAGAGGATGGACTCAACGCATCGACATCTGTAAGAAAATAGGAAACTGGGATTCCCAGCTAACAGCCCAGTATGCCGGCATGGCTCTACGAGGACCGGCTGGCGTATGGTACCAAGGGTTATTAGAGCAAGTCCCACAACCCTTTGAAGCAACCAATTGGGATGATGATGGAAACTCAAATAAAGGAATGAAATCGAGATTTTTGGCTTGGTTTGATTATGAGGTTACTTTGGCAGACAGAGCAGCAATCATCCAAGATCTTACTCAAAAGACAGATGAGAAGGTAAAACGATTCTATGACAGGTGTGTTACAGGTAGCAAAAACCTAACAACCGGCCTGCCCGCCCTGCCAAAAGTGCCCAGCGTCAGCGGCTCCTTGGTCAACACAGACATTGGACGTTTTATCCAAAACATCAACAACAACCATGAAAATGCAGTTTACCAGAGGACACTGCAGAACACTCTTCTCCAATGATTGAGGGACGACATCAAACAAGCTGTCATCGCACGAGACCGCAAGAACCTTGACGAATTGGTCCAGAGCGCAATCAGTGCAGAGAAGGCCAACGAAGCTGTCGACAAAAAGGTAAAACCTAAAGTTCCCCACCAGAAATCCACTCTATCCAGGCTGGCCAAGACAACAATGATGAGAAATTGGACAAGATGGACGAATTGGTGAACCTTATTAAAGGATTGAGGTCATCTAGAGGAGGATTTCGTGGCCGTGGTGGAGGAGCCCGTGGTCGAGGCCGTGGAGGAACTCGACAGAACACCAGCATTGTCTGCTACTACTGCAACAAGCCTAACCACATCTCCTCTGAGTGCAGACAAAAGATAAGGGACAATCAACAAGGTTTGAATCAACCGGCTCAAGGGAGCAAATGGTCCAGAGAAGCTCAGCAAAAGCAAATCTCGGCTTTGGATTATGTTCAGAATCAAGGGGAATCTTATTATTTAAACTTGTAGGCGGCTTCCAAACCCCTAAAAGCCGCTACTCACAAAGGGTAACCAATGTATATGAAGTAAGGAGCGGATCCAAGCGACCCTTTGTGACTCTCACATTATCTCCCACCAGAAAAATTAATCTATTATATGACACAGGTGCCACTATCAGCCTACTAGGAACAAAGGCTCTGAGACGACATTTACCAGAGGCCAGAATAACTCCGTGCACTCATCCGATGATTGCAAAATGTGCTTCTGGATCGAAACTCCACATTAAGGGCCTCCACAAGCTGCATTTCAAACTTAAGGACAAGGACTTTGAACATGAATTTTATGTGGCTGACAATCTCCAAGTGGATGGTATCATCGGAATGGACTTAATCAAAAAAGGCAAATTGGCTTATGATGCAGTGACTGATAAAGTGTTCATTTCAGAGCCTCAACAAGTGTGCCTCACGCATGATCTCTATGTACCTCAGAGGTCTGCGTCAATGACATCGATTAAAGCACCCCTTCACTATTATAAAAGGACGTGGGAGTGGCCCTCCGAGTGCCAACAGAAACCATCTGTAATAATGACTTTGTAGTGACACCTGGTGAGGATGGAAAAGCTTGGATCAACGTGGTAAACTACGGCCTGGAACCAGTACAATTGAAGAAAGGGACTATAATTGGCGAAGTGTTCCCCTGCGACAACCTTATGGAAGTCGGCGAGTTGCTGAGTGCAAAGGCACAGCAAAAACCGAATGCAATCCCAGGCACACTAGGTATAAGACCTGGAGGACAAAATGGGGATTCCAGCGTAAAGGTAAGACCACAAAAAGTGGCACCGTTAGCCTATGAGGAAAAGACACTTTTACAACTCATAGAAGACTCTAAATGTTTGAAAAATATTTGCAATGAGGACGAAAGAAAAGCCTATGTCAAGTTACTATTGGAGAATGCCGATGTTATCTCCATGTCAGAATACGACTTGGGAAGAAGTACCTTTGGCAAGCACCATATCGAGCTGCTAAGTGATTCGCCAATTTATCAGAAGCAATTTCCTATTCCCCAAGCTCATTTGGACACTATTCAGGACAGTGTCAAACAGTGGTTGAAAGTCGGAGTAATTGAGAAAAGTACCAGCGAATATTCATCGCCCATTTTTTGTGTCCCAAAGAAACTAGGAGACGGATCTACAGGTTATCGTCCAGTGGTGGATTATAGACAAATCAACGCAGTCACCAAACCTTCCAATTACCGTCTTCCCCTCATCAATGAATGCCTCGATGACATAGGCAGGTCAGGTACTAAATTGTTTTCACAATTAGACCTTAGGTGGGGATTTCACCAAATGGAAATGGCACCCGAGTCTAGACCAGTGACAGCTTTTAATGTGCCAGGCTTGGGACACTACCAATTCAAAAGAGCACCTTTTGGGCTCTCAGCAATGCCACTCAGCTTTCAGAAGATGATGAACAGAATTTTTGATGGACTTACACCAACTAGAGTGCTACTGTACCTCGATGACATCCTGGTGAAAGCAACGGATCATACAGACATGCTACAAGGACTAAGGGAGTGTTTCAAAAGACTACGCCAAGCAAATCTCAAGCTCAACCTCTCTAAATGTGAGTTTGGTACGCCAAAATGTACGTATCTAGGTTTTGAGCTTGGTCCTGATGGATATGGGCCAAACAAAAGAAAACTGGCGGCGATTAAAGATGCAAAACCACCTCAAACGGTGAAGGACGTCAGGGCTTTCCTTGGTATGTGTAATTTCTTCCGCAGCTGTATTCCGCATTTCAGCCAATTGGCTAAACCATTGACTGCTCTAACTTGCAAAAATTCGGAATGGACAAGAGGAACCTTACCTACTGAAGCTCTTCAAGCTTTCAACTCATTAGTGAAAGCCTTGTGTGACCAACCAGTTTTAGGGTATCCTAATCCAAAACTTCCTTACCATCTGTTTGTCGACGCAGCCCAAGGCAACATGGGTTTGAACAATGGAGGATTGGGAGCAGTTCTTATGCAATACCAAAATGGAAAGCCTACTGCCATCAGCTATGCTTCGAGAAGCCTGCTAAAGCATGAAGCGAATTACACTCCCTACTTACTGGAACTACTGGCAGCCACTTGGGCCATCGATTATTACTCCACTTATCTAACTGGTACGAAATTTATATTATACACGGATCACAAGCCACTGGAAAATTTGGGAAAACAACACACCAGGACACTGAACAGACTTCAATATCAAATGTGTCAATACGACTTTGTGGTACGTCACTGGCCAGGTAAGGCTAACCCAGCAGATTATTTCTCCCGAAATGTACCAGAGCTCATGGAAAAGAGCAAAGCCCTCAAACATGAAGAAGTTTACGCACATGAGGCAAAAGAAGACATTATGGATTTATTTGAACTACAAAAGGATGATGGCTTATGCAATGCAATTATCAAATGGTTACGAAAAGAAGACATGGATACAATGCCCAAGGATTTAAGAACACTAGTGGAGAAAATTGGACCACACTGCGAACTATTGAATGGAATATTATTTTACAAAGATGGACCTCTAGGAAAAAAGGTAATATTAGCTCCTGCCATCACACATGCCGATCTGGTAGCGTCTGCCCATGCTGCTGTGGGTCACAAAGCGGTATACAAAACCTTGGAAAGACTAAAAGAAGAGTTTTACTGGCCAAGAATGCAGAAGGATGTTGAGGATTACATAACCCAATGTTGGAAATGCGACAAGAATAAACCCCGGCCCTACAAACACAATGCCCACTTGCGACCACATGAACAGCCTCGAGGACCATTTGAGCGGGTTCATGCCGATTTGATGGGTCCATTACGTACAAGTGAGACAAACAAAAAGTTCATTTTAGTGATTACAGATGCATTCACCAAATTTGCTGAATTTGTGGCACTCCCGGACAAAACTCCAGAGACTGTGGCCCACGCATTGTTCAATCGCTGGATCTGTAGATTTGGACCCCCTTTTGTATTTGTTACAGACCAAGGAAAGGAATTCACGTCAAACTTGAGCAAGGCCCTATACGAATACATGGAAATTGATAAGAGGCAAACATCGGCGTACCACCCAGCATGTAACAGTGCCGCGGAAGTTATTAACAAGCACATTGCCACTTATCTCAAGAAGATGATTGACTCAAATACCCTGGAATGGGAAGCGATGTTACCAGCCATGCAATTGACCTACAATAGTGGCGTGTCTAAAGCTACTCGGTACTCACCTTACTATCTTATGTTTGGAGTTCACCCCAGGTCAAATTTGATGGACCCAAATCTGCCAGATCGAATCTATTATGGTGATGACTATGCATCGGAGATAAAACGACGGCTAATGTTGGCAAGAAAAGCAGCCAGGGAGTCTAATCTAAGCTATAAAATTGACTACTCAGCACAGTACAACAAAAATAGGTCTAACTTGGTTTTTACAGAAGGAATGCAAGTATGGCTACACCAACCAGAACTGAGAAAAATCAACCCAAAAATCTCGAGTGAATGGACAGGACCGCACCTAATTTTGGCCATGAGAGACGACACGAATGCACTTATCCAGAATTATCTTACAAAGAAAACCCGATTCGTGCATGTGAACAGACTACGGCCTTACTTGGCAACAGAATTGCACAAGGAGCCAGAGACAACAAAGAACAGTGAGTCAAGTAAAAATGCAAGTTGCCAAGTTTGCAAAAATGACAATGCAGCGTCTGCAAATCCGCTGTGTCCCGGCAAACATGGGGAGGGGAATTCAGGTTATTTTACAGTTTTGCCTGATGACATTCACATCTTAAATCCCCAAGACCCAACTCCTTTACCGATCCCTTATAAAAAGGAGTCGGAGGAGCAGCAGCCTCAGTCTATTACAGATCAAACCCCCATCAAGGTGGAACCACAAAGCCCACCTAGCCCAACTCCGGACCCAAAGCCAACCTCTCTAAGCGGCAAAGTTAGAGACTTGCTATCACCTTTTAAGGACTTCACACTAGGAGACCTAGCAGCCCCCATATATCCAAACCCTGACCGACCAGAACCAAAAAAGCAGAATCCTAAGTCTACCAGCAGTTCCACGGGAACCCAAGTTACAAGGAGAGCAGCAGCAAAGGCCAACATAAACGTTGAGGACCTACCACTACCAACAAGAGACCCTGCCTATAAGCCTTATACTAAGAAGAAGAAGTAACAGCAAGATGTCTCGACTAAATTGGATCAGGTGCATAACATTTTACTGCGCACTAAATCTGTTTTACATGCAGTGCCTTACGGATGATAACATTGTGACTGACGACACTGCCGGAGCCCAATACGGCTTTCACCATTTGGGAACAGCTGTCTTGTCACTGAACTACGCCCACATACTGACACCTGTAAATATCACGGACTTGGCTACGTATATACTTGGGGCAAAAAGACTGGCTTCCATACTACATCGAGCAAGCGCAGCACACCCAACCAATGCGGACCTAACACATTTGGCAGGGGCAACTATGGAAGAGTACACTCAGCTTGAGTCGAAGTACATGGATGTGACCAATTACTACTTAAAGAAAACCGGCACCAACCCAATAGCGACCAGAGAGAAACGATTTATTGGAATTCTGTTAGCAGGCCTTGCTGGTATGGTCGGAGGAGCCACACTTTTTGGATTATTTGAAAACGGAAAACTACAAGCATTGGCAAATGGTATAGAGGATTTGAGATTCAGACAGCAAAAGATGATCCATCTTATCGAGGGACTTGACAACAATATCCGCACAAATAGTCACAACATTAAACAGATTACTAAGGTATTAGATAAAGTGGAATCCATGGTCTCTAGAAATGCACTAGCAATTGAAGCAAGCATTTTGGCAATATATACTCAGCATGTTATTTCCTCCCTTAACCAGAAAATTGATGTTTATGTGTCAGCAGTACAACAAGCTGCAGCCCACAGACTTTCATTTGGCTTGTTATCGTATGAAGAGGCTGCTGAAGCTTTAGCAAATGCTCATGCAATGGCTGCAACTCACAACTTAAATGTTCTAATAGATGACCCCCAACAATTGTTCCAGCTTGAATCTAGTATATTATTCACTGAATATGGATTTATAATTATGACTCATGTCCCAGTTACGAATTCTGAAATGTTGTTAGATTTGTGGAAGTATTCTAGCTTCCCTTTTCAACTCCCTGATGCAAATGGAGTCATGCAGTTTTACCAAATCAAGCCCGAAAACGATGTTTTAGCCTTTAACCCGAAAAGCATGAATTATTTTGTATTAAGCAATCTAGATGTAACGTTATGTCACCATGTCCATAATTACTACTTGTGCCCCTCCATCACTTTTCTTTACAAGGCAACCATGCCCAACTGTTTAATGGCCCTATTTGCAAATGACTATGAAAAAGCGTTCAACTTATGTAAATTAGAAGTGACCAAGTATCCCAGAGATTATGTACTACCACTGGCAGACCAATCCAAGTACAAGGTGTACACGGCAAATGACAACAACTTGAGAGTCACATGCCAGGACGGATCCGTGGACGTCAAGGCTTTACCTCGCTTCTCCAAAGTCCAAGTACCCGATAAATGTTATGTCGATTTAACTAATTTTGTTCTCTTCCCGATTACCGACTTCACGACTACTGTCCCTCAACGAGTCTATACGGGAAAAATCGATCACTGGGCACAAAGGCTAGAAGCAGACAACAGCCAAATTCATCAATTGATTACCAGCATTGGCAACGCAACGTACCACCCCATGGATTTGCACACACTAAAGATGATCAAAGCAGCCTACCCTAGTCTTAAGGGATCGTGGACCTGGGTTGACTATGCCCTTTATTCTATCGTTGGAGTTGCTTTCTTAACCTGTGGATGTCTGGCTATTGGAGCCCTCCGAAACTTTTGGAGATCTAGAAGACATCGAGGAACCAACAACACTCCTTTTAATATCAACGTCACGGCTACGGCTCCTCCGCAAGAGTTGCAACCACTTCAAAGGCAGGACGCTACAACCTAAGCCCGATTGTCCTCGGCCCTATCCCTGGGGAGGGATAATGTGCAAAATGGACTTGCACATTGCGTCTTCCTACTTCCTTGCAACCTTGAATTCCGCATAGCAACCCTTCCACCATTAAGTTGACTTTATCTTTGCACTTCCCTATTCTGGTCTATAAATAAGCTTGGTCCTTCAAATAAACTAACTAGTTATACTCAGAGATTCGCAGAGACTAGGCCATTTTGTATCGCGGTTCCAGGAGCCACTAGTATTAGCGAGGTATTTTCGGATTTTGATCTTATCTCCTACGTCTACACTCCTCGCGTGGCTTCGTGGCAATGCGTGCCGGAAGCTGGATTAGCGCAGCTGACTACTCAGCCTTAGAATTCTCGTCTCGGTGCCAAGCGGCTCTCGAGATTCAAAAAGTGGCGGGACTTTTTTGATGGCGTCACCTGACGCGTAGCTTTGACCCAGCTCTCAAATGAAGCAGGAGCCCGTCAAAAAAGTCTCAAACGTAGCGATCCAAGAAGGTGTCACCTGACACGCAGCCTTATGAGCAGCTTTTATAATAAGCTACGGCCCATACAAGGATCGCAAATCCAAAATGGCGTCCTTTTGACGCAAACAGACGCTCAGAAGACTACGACTTAGTCTCCAAGCGTGGATAGCTCGCCGCCAAGTGTCAGAGCCCCGTAATCACGGGGGACAGCTTTTTTGGGCGAAAATCGCGTCTGGCGGGCTTAATACCGGCCAAAAGCGGAACGAACGCGTCGGGCAAGTTTGATTACCTGCCAAAAGCGTGATAATAATGAGCTCAAATTTCCAACTATACCTCTGATCCAAGTATCAGGTGGGCCGAAACTCAAGGTCGCGGTTCTCCGGTCCTGAACACGTTGGGCGCCATGAAAAGAAGAAGCCTGAAGCTACTGGGTCTTCAGGTTATCTGCCTTAACCGCGGATACAGCCAAAGTCTTGAATAAGAACTTTGTACGAAAGTGTCGAATAAACGAAGCAACTTGTCGGTGTGGAAAAATAACATGAACTGACTATATTTGGCGGTATAAGCTGACAGCTGACAAAACGAACTGAGAAGCGTCTTCTTCTGGCGAGGTTGCGTGAAACGTAGATCGAACTTTCCTTTCAAAATCTAGAGCTCTATGCCCATCTAGAGTTATTTTGCTGCGTAATAACAAAGGTTAATCAATGCAATGACACTTCCTAAAAACCTTAAGAAAACATTCTACGAAAAACAACCTGCTATTTCTCATCTGTATTCATGAAGAACAATTGTACTGCACTTTGGTGAGCACAAATCCACTCGATCCCCACTAAGTGTTTCGCCTTACCTTCAGTTGGATCTAAGTTGGATGTAAGTTGGATTTGGTAAGCCTTAATGCCAAGTTTTTTATATAGTGATATGTGACATATAAGTTGGTCATGTAAGTTGAAGATCATTTTTAAAATTTCTCTGAAATAACTATTTATTGCATCTTATAAATTCAATTATAAGTTGAAAAATTTCGGTAATGTAAGTTGTCAGAAAAACATTAGTTTTGCTCAATGTCAAATTATAAAGTTGATTATAATTTGTTTATACAACATTGTAAGCTGAAAATCAGTCGTCATTTTCATATTGCTATATACCATAGAATGTTTTATTTAATGCAATTCATAGGTTGAATGAGAAATAAGCATTTGATATTTTGTTGAAATAAGGTAATATTGCCATTATCAAACTTGAACACTTGATACAATCCCTCTCTGCTTGGAGCAGCTCTAGCTTCTCATAGTCAAGAACTGTCTTGTCATCTCTTTCAGTAGTTGTTTCCTCTTCTGCTCTCTTAGAAGAAGGCTTGTCCCTTTGAAGTAATTATCAGCTGATTATTAATTTTTTTCATTTGAAATGTACCTTTGCTAAGACATATTCAAATGGAAACTTCATAGGAGACGATACGAATGGCGCCTTGGATTGGATAGGGTTGGTCACCAAACACTGAACTTTCATGCCGATCGCTAGGTCGCTCCTCTTACTTGAAAACCCAACCATTGGATTGAAGTTGACTATTTCCAAAATCAGGTTTTTTAAGCATACCAAAGCATCATCCAAAGCCAAGTGGGTGACAGGCAGGCATTTTATCAAATAAATTACAATCACCTGAGTGTATTCTGCTCCAGGAATCTCAGGAGACAAGCTTTTTGCATCTTGAACGTTGGATTGCAGTGATTTTTAATGATTTTATCTTTGTAGGCAGTTTTTTTAACTTTGGTTTTATCCACCTTTGGTTTGGCAAATTTATTTATTATTTTGGCAGCTGAATATTTCGGCAGCTGAATTCATTGGGGTCAATTGTTAAATTATTGGTCACCTTAAAACCATCCCTTATAAGCAACTGAAAAATTCAATTGCAATTGGTTTTGTAAGTTGTCCATTGGTCAAATTATTGTAATTTGTGATGATTTCATTTATCACCAAATTATTTCCATAAATTATAATAATTTGAAAATAATTTGTGTCAGTTACGGCCAACTTATTCGATTGGCAAATAAGTTGAAAATCATACTTTTATGAGTCATGATAGACAAATTATCGGCCATAAATTACAGTAATTTTTAGGTAAGCCAAAAATCAGTTTGGCGGCAAGAGCGAAAACACTTAGTGGGGATCATTGCAGCAATTGAATCCCGTCTCTGGTCCAGAGGGGAAAACAAGACTATGGTGTACATTCAGTATTTGGATCTTTCTGCAGAGTTTGAATTGACCTCGTTGTTAATTATCTTGGTATTATATTTTCAAATTGCATTTGAGGTAAGAGTTTCTGCTCCGAGGATAGAAGCAAACACTTATCAATAAGGTATTAGTACTAGGTATTTACTAATGGTGAAGAAACATGTTTTTCAGTGGAGAATTAAGCTCAAGTTGTTTTTACATTTGCCTAATATATTTGATGGCTCTGATCGATTGCACCTTGTGCAAGTGCACTCATCTTCATTCAGTTTCGGATCAATTTGTTGGAACAGTGTTAGTAAAATAATATAATATGATTAACTTGGGAGCATTAATGCAAAGATGAAACGTTTTATTACCCGAATTACAGATTATAGAGCAATTAATTTACTTTCTTGCTCTTAAGACTAATTGGTAAGTAGGAACAGATCTGATTATGCCATTAACATTCACTTCATCTACTCCGATTGGAGGCAACTTCACGCCTGGCTCTGGCAGCACTTCAAAATTCTGCATGAATCCGGAGAAGAAGAGGAAAAACTCCTTTTCGGCCAGAGATTTCCCCAGGCAGAATCGTTTCCCAATACCAAATGGCACAATCCTTTCATCGTGGACAAAAATTCCATTTTTGTCAAGGAACCTTTCCGGAGAGAATTCCTCCGGATTCGCAAAGTGTTTTGGGTCATGCATCACATGAAACAAGCTGCCAATGACAATGGAGTTTTTGGGGATGGTGTAGCCCTTGAAATCAATGGCCGCTGAAGTGTAATGGAAAAGTGACATGGGTACGAGGCTGGCAAATCTGAAAGATTCCTGGACAAATGCATTCAAATAATGCAAGTCCTTCTGGTCTTGAAGGCCTGGCAGCTTGTTGAGGCCCACAACACGTGCAATTTCCTCGTAAATTTTGGCCTGACATTCTGGAAAGTGGAGCAGGAATAGGAAGGACCACAGCAAGGAGGAAGATGTGGTTTCCATGCCAGCAATGAACATATCCATCAAGTCATTGATGAGTGCATTTTCCCCTCTCTTCCCATAGAAGCTGGACATTGGATCTGTGGTCTTCCGGATCTCCAGGAGGAAAAGATCCATAAAGTCCCGGACGTTTTCTTCGTCCAGGGTCTTTTTGTGCTCATCTACGTAAGGCTGAATGAAGGAGAAGACAGTTTTGAAAGTTTGCTCCGGAATGTCCAGATTGGCCAGTTGCCTGATGCCAGGCCAGTAAATCATGTCAGGATGGGGCAGCAGGTTGCCAATGACAGAGTTGGGGCCTTCTGTCAGCCTCAAGAGATTATCCACAACTTTCAAAAGCTTCTCCAGACGAGGATCATCCAAGTCGAGCTTTTCACCCACCAGGATATTCCACAGTGCATTCAGGATGGAGATGTTGGTCACCTGGCTCAAATTGGTGACTTTGCCATCCAGAGGCTTGAGAAAGTCAACCAGCTTTTGGACCTCCTCGTGCAGTGCCTCTTCCATGGAGGCTTTTCCAAAGCCAAAATCTCTCAAGTTCTTGAGCAAATATCTCCTTTGCTCCTTCCAAAAGTTGCCCTATTTAGTAAATTCATAGTATATGGATATTGATTATGATGAAAAACGCCTTACATTGGAAAAAGCCACTCCTGCTGATTGCCTGGCATTCAGCACTGGATCCAGTTCAGCCGAAGCTTCCCATCCAGGACGGATTTTATGACCAGCCACTGGTGGCCTCAAGGCAGTTTCCTCCCTGCCCATGATATCTTTGATGTCATTGTACTCAGTGAGCACCACTGTGCTCGAATCAGCCAAGAAAAATCCAAAGATGCTTCCATACTTCTTCTCGAACTGACGAATTGCCCAGAATAATTTGGGCTTGGACTCGTTTGGAGGGTTCAAGTAGGGAATGCTGCCAACGAAGGGATAAATTGGTGGCCCAGGTGGGAAATTTGCTGGCTTGGTCATCTTTTTCTTCAGCAAGTAGGCCAATGATGCAAGGAAAACGATGAACCATAAGAGCCACATGGTGTCACTTTGATGGTTCAGTCCGTACTAAAACGCAAGTCAACGTGAACATTTATATACAATGCCCAACTTATCTAACCTTCGGGCGTGTGAACGTTTACAATCTATTGATACTCGCTCATGTTTGTCTCCAGAAAAAACTTTTTTCTTCGCAAAAAAAATAAATTGGTACAGCTCCTTATATTGGGTGATTTTCCTTAGTAGTAAATTATATCAGCTTACCATTAAATATAATAATATTGCGTCTTATCATAAAAAATTAGTAAAATGTTCCGATTTTTAAATAGCCAGCATGCCTATATAAAATATGCATGTCTAAGCGATATGCCGAGAGAGATAACAAATATGGATTTAGCTCGTCCATTAAAAACGAGCTTTACTGTATACATAGTAAGTATTGTACAGCCCCCATAATTACTCATGTAATAATGTAGTTAACACATTTACACAAGCACAACTCGTATATAGTAGCTATATAGTAGAATGCACATGTACTCCTCGAGCGAGTGTGTATGCTTATAACGCGAAAATCAATAAATGGACGAACCAAGTCAATGGCACATAGTGTACCAGCACAGGCCTTTAGCTGCGAAATAAAAACTAGGAGAAGCCTTACAATAATGGAGTGAGGAATTATCACACCACATCGCGAGTTAGTTAGTGTACTATCATGGTGACAAACTGACGCCAAAACATCAGTGATCAAGATGTATAATGAACTTAACTATGGTCATCATGACACTGGTCATGACCATTCCGCACTCCTTTCCGGCTGCAGTGAGGCTGAAAAAGCCCCATTTGGTCATTGTCCCGCCGAGAGTGGTGCTGCAGCACAACCAAACTGAGGTGGAGGTGAATTGCAGTGTTCTCTCCGATTCCCACGTGGCCCTGGAGTGGATCATGATGGTGTCTTCAAGCCTGGAGCAGGCGGCTCAAGACAATAATCGAACACTTGTCCTCGAGGTCAGTGGCCCAGTCCAGCTGAATGAGTGCATCTTTGCCAACGTCACCTCGGTCTTTTGCGAGGGCAAGCGGAGCAGGCTGAACCTGTTGCTCCAGGTGACGTCACAGCTGTGCATAGACAAAATCCAGAATGGCTCCTTGTACCTCCGGGGCGTGTGCATGGCATCCAACGCCCGAGGGGTCACCAGTGAGACTTTTGTCCTGGGCGTGATTGCTTCTTCTTCTTCACAAATTATACAAGTAATTCACAAATCAAACCGCTTTCGTATTTACGCGTGAGTAGACAAATCTGTAATTATCATGGCAGCCAGTACTATATAGTACTCGCTGTGTATTCCATATGCATACGAAGATTTGGCATATCTCTCGACTCCTATGGTTTCCTTGTAATGAATTCATTTAATAATCGGAATTGCTTTCTTATCAGCGTTTTCTCCAGATGATGTTTTTTTTTTGGTCTGCATTTTCAGGAAACAACCCCTCAAATGCAGCTTAGCAACAGAAAGTGGACAGGCAGCCCTGAGCAGGTTGAGAGGCATCGCAAAGACCTCATTTGGCTCACAGGTCTCATTGTGGGACTCACCATTCCGGTTGTCATTGGTGTGTTCATCGTGTTCAACCTGTCTTGCATGCGGAGTCCGGTGGCCGCTGCGGGCCAAGCCAACATGTTCGGAGCTGGCAACATGGAGCTCTGAAAAATTATATACTACATCATGAATAAAAAGACTAATCAGTTTCATTGTTGTGTTTGTCAATATACAGTTAGATAAAAAGAAATCAAAGCTAGGCCCTTTATCTGCTTTTGATGCACTGCGCAAAATGGAGGCTTATTTGCTTGTGGGATTAGCAATTTTGGCAGCTCCAGGTGAGATTTTTTGTGCTCTCCGTGCAATAATAATGTGCATAATATATACATAGGCTGCTCCTCTTTTGCTATTGGAAATGAGAATTACCACTGCGAAAAGGGCTTTTGCTACCAATTTGTGGCTAGGAATTTGCCATTTATCTTTGCTGAGCAATTTTGCAAATACTTGAATATCGAGGCACATCTCGTCTCCTTTGGCTCAGACACCGAGGAGGAATTCGTATTGCGAATGGTACCAGAAAACACGACAGATTTTTGGATTGGCCTCTATCTCGAAACCAACAATGAGTACTCTTGGACCGACAGAGCTGAAGTGGATTACATCAACTGGAAAAGTAGCTTTACATAAATGAACTGTTCCTTTAAACGATTCTTTCTTTAGTTGGTCAGCCTAACACCAATCAAGATGTGGATGTGTGTACCTCTTCTGAGGATCGAGGTTGGGTTACTCATAATTGTGAAAAAAAGTTGCCTTTTGTTTGTAAGGCTCCAAATCACAACGAAGAGACTACAATGGGTAAAATACTTATATTTGTTAATATGCATATAAACACAATCTGTATTACCACAGAACCTGAAGAGTCTACAACTACAAAGCAAGAAGAGTCTACCCCCTCAAAAGGTAACTAATATACAGCCTGATTTGAAAACTGGGAACTTTCAACTACAGTACATATTTATCAGACAATATGTGCAAAATCCATAAGCTATAATGAATTTAACTTTTTTTCATAGGTAATTCCATCAAAAGTGGATTTGAAGGATTTTTAATCATTACCCTGCTCAACCTAGTACTTAAGAAGCTTGATATTTGAGTAAAAGCCAGTTTTCAGCAGCGGAACATTTTCCGCCCCCAAAATCACGCAACCTACTGTGCACGCCGCTGATTGATTAAATAAACAGGGAAAAACGTACCATTTTCACATCTAAAAAAGTGCATACCAAGGCCTAGCAGAATTTTGCGGTCGTCACAAATTTCCATCCCGTGTGAAAAAACCCTGCCATAATATCATCTTCCCACAGCGTGCGCACATTTCCACAGGCTGCTGTATACTTTGGAAGCATAACTTATGCAGCCGAGCCGAGTCACGCTCGCAACCCATCTTCCCATCTCGATCACCAGCAACATAACACAGGTATATTGTGCCAACATTTCGGTTTACCGTCAATTCTGGAACATCACCACACTAAAGGTAATTTTCACCTCAGCCAAACCTCACTTAATTCCAATTAAAAGAGCCATTCAACCTCTGTTGACATTGCTGAAATAACCTTAAAAAAGTGAGTCCATAATTTTTGGGACACTGCAAACTTCCCAGGCGTCTGTTGCATATAGCATTTACAGTGTGTGTGTACCACCCTCGCTTAAACTTCTCTCTTTTTTGGCAACTTCAAGATTATTGCTGCTAATATAATTTGTGTGCTATTGTAGTGAAAATGGAGTAGAGCGAAAATGGCGGTGTCATTCCGAGAACGCTCCATCATTTTCTCCACATTTCTGCTCGCATGTCTCGCAGTGGCTTTGCTGGCGGGCGGCCTCGGGACCCGATATTGGGTGGTCGCCCAGGCAGAGCGAGAATCCAACAACAAGTCCTCGGGCTTCATCCACTTCGGCCTCTTTGAGGGCACGCGAAGGCTGAATCACGGGTTCGGCGAGCGCACCTATCCCATGGACATTCTGGACGTTCTCTACAAGGAGAGGACGTTTATGGTCAAAGAGCTCTACGTGGCCACCATTGTGTGCATCTGTGTGGCCATGCTCTTCGGCCTCTTCGCGGCCATGGCGGCCATCGTGAACACGGCCTCCACCCCCGCCGAGGCCATTTGCCATATCCCAGGTATATAATAAAAACCTCCACCTATTCCACTTGATTTGGGCATTTTTTCCAATGCAGGAATGATATCGTGGAACGTTGTCGCTGCAGTGATGGCTTTCCTGTCTTTGTTGACCTGGATCATCCAGTACTTTGTCAAGCTGCGGAGCAACGTTTTGATCCGCGAGGATGTCACGCGCGGAGGTTGGACCACGGAGGGAATGGCCAACATTGGCCACTCCTTTTGGCTCGTGGTCGTCGCGTTCGCAGTCTTCGCCCTCAACGTCCTCATTTTGCACGTGCTGCGCACCAAGAGGCAGAAGCAGCATGAAAGCAAACGAGCCATACTGGAAGCAACCACCAAGCCAAATGGAAATTTGATGCTCTATTGAACGAAAGTTCAGATCTCAGAAATAAAGTTGTAGGGCGTGGGTTCGATTCCCCCACGCGCCAATATATTTTTTTTCCTTGTCAATGGAAGGCTGCTCATATGAAACCGACTTTTTCAAAGCTATGCACACAGCACAGAACTAAGTTGCTCATTCCAAAAATTTGTATTTTCAAAAAAACATTCTGTATAATAAGATGATCTTTTGATTTGGGGTCCATGGTTTTCATGAAAGGCCAACCTTGAAGGCTACCGGTTGGCCTTCAAATTAGAGCTCAATCTTTTTGCCGTACCCTGTTATAGCTACTTCTGAAACCAAGAAGCATTTTTCAAATGCCACAAAAAAAGCCCCCTTTTTTGTGGCATCTTGGGCAGTTTATGGTGGCGACGGGAATTTTGGGGCAAAGCCTACTACATAACATCAATTCTGCTATGACAAAAAATGCATATCCTGAGCAGTATTTTACTGCTCAAGGAATAAGGGATGTGTTGAAGCAAGTTCCGGTAAAAGTGGTATGGACTAATGACTGCAAAAAGTCCTTTGACAGCACAATCATTCATAATCGTACGTTGTAAGTGATGGGAGTTGCAAAAGGATCTGGAACTTGTCAGGTATGCTGGCTAAACGCGGTGAAACAATTAAGCACTTACCAAGTTTGGAATGCCTTTGCTTCATATTGACTTGGCAAAGGACCTAACCCAAACTATTTACAACACACAAGAATTATATATTTTCTGAAAGCGTGTGTCCCAAGGGTTCATTTGGTGATAAAGTAAAAATTATGGACAATTGCTTACATTAAAATAAATATTTTAAAAACATTTAGCGGTTCCTTTTTTTAGGGATAGTTAGCTTCAATGACCTCCACTAATGCCCTGTTCATGTATTAAGAATGCCTTAAGGTATGGAAAAAATTGTCATAAGGAAAAGTGAATCTGTTGCTGACTGCTACTCTACGAGTTCAGCTTGGGGCCGAGCAGCGTTTTTAATGGCAATTTTTGCTATTTTGTCGCATGGTTTTCAACTTTTTTTCAAAACAAACTAGCTTTCTTAACGTTTCTTTGATAAGAGATGAAATTTAACTAGTGATTTTGCTCAAAATGGCTAAAATGCGGAGTGCTTAGTTGCCCAAATTAGATTTGTTTACTTTCCAGTTGGCTTAAAGTCGATCCGATTTTTTTAGTATTAGCTGGCGCTTGTCATGAGACAATTTTTCTCCTTTCCATGAGGTGTTTTTCGTGCATTTTTCTAAGGAGTTTGGGGCGTACATGAACAGGACATAAAATTCAAAATTCTTGTGTTACTTCATAGTAAAATCACTAGGATGAACGGAAGCGGAGATATATAGCCATGCTTTAAGTTGATTACTACCAACTTGATTATTTTTGCATAATAAGTTTGGCAGCAAATATCTCAATTTGAGAGCATTTTGCAAGCTTACTTATGAAATAAAAAAAGTTTGACCTCTTTTTTCAGAGGGGGTCAATACGTTTTTTTGAAAAATGTTATGGGAATTGCCATAGGCCAGCATTTTTGAATTACTACCAAATGAACCCTAAGAAGATAAGCTTTCTGAAAATGTGTATTTTTTGGGTGTTATTAAGAGTTTGGGTTAGAACCTTCATAAAGTCAATGTGATATTTATTGAATGAGAAAAAAGAGCGCTCAATAATCAATGGTGAGTGTCTATACAAAGGACACGAAATACTTCAACCTTGACACTTGCCTCGTTGTTGGTCGACCCTTTTATTGCGAATCTTGAGGAAGGTCACCATCGAGTCTAATTGAAAAAATGTGCTTTTTTTAAAGAGGTAGCGGAAGATGACTGCAATATTCACTTGATATTTGCAAATGGATCAAGCTGACTTGGGAAGATTTGCGGCTACCACAAGATGCTTATTAGTGACCACCCAAACGGATACTCAATAATAGCTTATTATATATTGATTGGATTGCAAATATTGCAGGCATAACTTATGACCAATTTGATGCCCCATTTTTGGGCATGTCATTTTTCATAGTACATGCAAGAAAAATGCCCCCACTATGCGAATTGATGGTTTCATCAAGAAAAATGCCGTTGCCAAGGCCTTAAAAATATCAGTGAATTAATCAATTCACCCCCAAAAAACTGACTTGTGCATGTAAAAATGCAAATACAACTCGGTTTTGGCTACTTCAAAAAATTCAGCTATCAGTTTTTGCCTGCTCTTAAATTGATTGATTAATTAGTCGCCTTAAATGTGCCTGGTCTGTCATGCAAATTCGGCTTTGAACTTTGCCGCTGGTCAGTCCATATATATTTGTATATGAAGGCATTGCAAAAACTATACTACATCCCAGAGACTTAGCTACATCCTATAAGAATTGATGATGTCATATCACTCCTTTTCAAATTGGGATCATATAATTTTACCAGCCCAAGATCTTAATCTTTATCAGGCATTAAAAAAACAAAGGAAGCTAAATACACATGTAATTACAGGCAAACCTATTTGACGATTCTCCTATGTAAATGCAGACATGGCTAGCTATGTATGTGATGGTGCTCTGCGTGTAGTTTCATTGTCGGGGTGTCGGAAGATAAGCAAGGTCAAGAATTGAGGCAAAGCCAAAATTCTGCACAATGTGGCAAAGAAGCTTAAAAGCCAATTTATTCCATGACAGCTCTAATTGCATTATCACTGTGTGTAGACATCAACCTGGAGTCCATAATTTTTTTCGTTTTAAGCTCAAAATGCCCCACTGTGCTCCTCTGTCAGCAAGAATAACTACCAAATTGTATATAAAGTCTGGCGGTTGTCATCAGACAAGTTCAGTCCAAAATCTCACTCACGAGCTCAAGATGAAAATCATAGTAGGTCAATTTAACATTGCCCATAATTAGAGCCTGGCAAAGGACACCATTTACGTGACCTGCCCTCAAAAAAACCCTATTTATAACAATTAAGTGTTTTTTCAGGTTGTGCTTGCTGCAGTTCTGGTATCGGCCAAAGCTTTCAGTTATAATTATGGAACGCATTTAAGGCCAGTGAAATATTCAGGCTATAGTGCAAGTGTCCCAAGCAGAAAATATGAAAGGTTGGCAACGTCATATGGGCAAGAAATTCCAAAGCCAATAGCTTTGAAGCCAATTGAGGATCTCAACATCCCTGAGCAAGGTCCTGGTTTTCTGGTACCTGAAACTAGGGCCAAACCAAGCTTAGAATTTTTACCTGTAGCCCATTTGGCAACATCTTATGGGGAGGAGATTCCAGTGCAACAAGTTGTCCCTCTGAGACCAATTGAAGATCTGGACATTCCGGAGGGTGGACCCGGATTTATCATACCACAACTGGAAAAATCGGAGCAGTCGTCACCCAATGAACCTTTGCAGTACCAATACGAGTATCAAGATGCCAACTCTGAGAAGCAAGAGACGAGAGACAATAATGGAATCACAAGGGGATTTTATGCCTATGTTGACCCAACTGGGACGTTGAGGAGAGTTGAATACACTGCAGATGACCAAAATGGCTACCGAGTGACAAACCTGGCTGAACCTCAAGACTCGCCAGAAGTTTCCAAAGCAAAAGTTGACTTTTTCAAAGCCTACAACTTGGCATTAGCAACCAACTTGGTGTGACTAATCACAATGTCAAAGCTGAAGTTACCATGCAATAAATTAATTTCTCATCGATAGCTTTAATTGAGAATCAGCCGAAAGCCAGAATATCAATAATAGAAGAAATCGTTGCCATGCTCAAGTCTCTTGAGAGCTTCCTTGTTGACCACAATCCTCTTGCTGCTCTTGTGCTCGCCAATCATGTATTTGCAGTAGGGGCAAAAATGCTTCACATTCAACCAGTCAAAGTAGGAGCAAGCCAAAAGAATGCAGCACCACCATCTACGTAAAGTAAAGAGCAATTTCACATGGCAAGTTGGTCACCGAAATTGAATTACCCGGACAAGAATGAAGCCAGTCCCAGGCAAGTGGCCAAAGGCCCTGGAGAATATGTGGTAATTGTGGTGACAAGCCTCGAACAATTGATGCATTCCACATCTCGGGTAGGGAACTGAGTCAGCTCTGGCTGCGAATCCGGAGGCGTTTCATATCCTCCTGTAATCCTCGATTTATAGTGTATTCAATGTATCAAAAAAACAGGATTTACCATATGGCCTCGTAAGGGTGTTATGGCTCAAATTGCCCTTTGGCTGAACTGCTATGGATGTGACCATGCTGAAAGAGTGACCAAGTTTTCGCAAATTGCATTTGAGCGGATCGATGACGTTGTCAAAAGAAGAGATCTGGCATTTTGGGTCGAAACCTTTATTGAAGTCTTACAATGGTAAAAAATAAAAATGGATGAGTACCAAATGTGTATCATTAATCATGAGGAGTTTCCAAAGGCTCGCCCACGTCAGTAATGAACGCTCCGAGGGAAGGTCCAAGCATGCAGAAACAATAACTCTTGGTACATACAGAATACAGTACACTCATCATCAGTAATACAATACGAATACAATGAATTGTAAAGAAAAGGGAGAAATAATGGCGCAGTATTGAAAGTGCATGGCTTGAGGTCAATAATGAAAGCATTATTCAGTAAGTGGCCTTTGCCTAAGCTAAGACCGATTCACAGCCATAACTTTTGATAAACATTGCACACACAAAAATATTATATCAGAGGGGATACAGCATTGAAAATTATTCGGTTATGTACACACACAAATAAAGCAAAATGGTCATCAAAAGAAATTATAAATTGGCATGGTAAATTTGGAATTTGGACGCTAAAATTGAAAGAAATTGTACTGTATGAATGGGGCCTTTAAAAAGGCCTATTAGCAGTCAAGATTTGCTGCTTCTAAAGAGGCCTTTTTATTAGGCGAAAATCAAAATTGTGAAAAAGAAGTAAGCAAAAAATTGGAAAAAATATGATGGTAAAGGAATTTCACGAAGTGGCCTTTAAAAAGGCCGTTTAGCGGGCAATATTAGAATTGCTGCTTGACAAGAGGCCAAATGATAAGGCACACTTGCAAAAATAGAAATGGTCAAAGATATTACAAATTGGTATGGTGAATTGGAAAGCAAAATTTGGACACTCGTACTATGGAAAATATGATTTGGAGAGACACTTTTTGAAGGGGCCTTAAAAAAGGCCATTTAGCAATCCATATTTGAATTGCTTCTTGACAAGAGGCTATATTGTATTAGCACCCTGGTCGATTACAAAAAAATGCTAAATATTTGAAATAATCTATGCATTAATTGTTCAATATTATTAAGAGGCCTTGTCAAAAAAAATTGCTTGGGGGAATAAAATATAATTGGCCTTTTTTCTGTTTTGCTCTATTTGCTGCAGCCATGATGAACGCGGCGAGTTCACAGCCATTTTTTGCATTATAAAAATTCTCTAAGCTCATATATAAAGTAAGTTGTACTGTTTGCAGAGACCTTGATGAAGGCCATTTCACAGCCTTCTGTGCAGTAATTGAAAGCTACAGTGGTAAATCAAAAACCTAATACTAAACAAGGGGAATGGACGGGATATTTTGAGTACTTAGAAGTTAGCATGGATCGATCTCTTGAGTTTCATCCTTGAAGCTATTGTTCGGTGGACTCCTTTCTCCAGCCTCTTCATCGTAGTTATTGGTATCCTTGTCTTCCGGATCGACATCTTGGCCGCCATTGTTGGCCAAGCTGCTGATGAGATCATCGGAAATTTGGTAGTTTGACAAAGCTGACTTGTTGGTGGCCAAAAAGCTGGCCAACGTCGCTGGGTTGTTGGCCAAGCTGTTGATTCCACGAGCCTTAAAGTGAGTCTTGATGTGTTGAGTCATGTTATATCTAAGCAGAATGGAATTAATCATTAGTAATTAAAAAGTAAGTAATTCAGTCGCTTCAATTACCTCTGAATGAATTTCCTTCCGCAGAAAGGGCACTTGTGTGGCTTTTCGCCGCTGTGAATTTTCCTATGGCGATACAGGGAGCTCGGATCCGCCAAGGTTTTCCCGCACATTTCACACGAAACAGCAGGTTTGCCATTGGCACCAAATCCCGCGGGAATGCCACGGGGAATGTTGGAGGCTGCAAAAGTTAATTTCATCTATTAGACTATCCGAAAAAGAACAGTGAAAAATTCAAAACAACCGGAAATGTCAACAAAGAACATGCTGTCAATGCACAACCGGAAATGTAAACAAAGAAGAAGAAAATAACGAAATTTGGCGGGAAAACATACCTGAGGTAGAAGTGCCATTATTGCTAGGAGATCTCTTTTCCTGGTTTCCAATGAGAGATGGTGGAGCAGGAACCAAAGAAGGTGAATTGGAAGAGAAGGCAGGCATTGATGAGGTCACTTGGCCCAGCAAAGGGTTGGTCGCCCATGGGTTAATGAGACCTGCTCCAGGATGGCCCGTGTTCATGAATGCTTGCTGCAGCTTCTGGATCATCTCCTGTGGATTCATCCCAGGCAAAGTTGGATGAGTCAGCCTGGGATTTTGAGCCCGCCGTTGATCATCCCGCTCGGAATCATGATCAACGCCGCCGGAGCTCTCAGAGCTGGTGCGCTGGTCAGCTCCCAAAGCGGCTTGCATCATGGTGAAGGGATTGGCGCCTGCATTGGCCCAAGCAAAGTTTTGCCTCATGGACATCAAAAGCTGGCTTGCAGTCGATGCAGATGGAGGTGGGGCTTGCTTTTGGACCAGTGGAGGAAGAATATCTTGGCGGATCTTCTTGCTTTCCGGCTCCGGAGTTTCGTGGATGACAAGAGGCTTCTCCTCATCATTGATGGCTTCAGCGGGTTTGGAAGAGAAGTCCACCGGTTGGGCAGGGCCCTCCAAGCTTCCTTCGTGGCTTGAGCCTCTGGAAGAGCTTGGAGTTGGACGATTTTGCTCCTCACGGGAATAATTGGAAGGAGCATAGACCGAGTCTGGAGAGGAGTCGTGAGGAATCAACCTTTTGGGCACGCTCTTCTTGCGACCTAAATTACAAAATTGTTAAGCTCAAGCTGGTATAAGAAAAATAGAAAATTCGGGCGCATACTTGAACCGGTTTTGGAGCCGCTGGAGTTGCTGCTTTCACCACTTGCAGGACGAGCGCGAATGGGTTCAATGGTCACCTCGGGGAGTCCATTGACCTTGTGGTGGTCACCATTGACGATTCGCTGCTCCTCTCCGTTGATTTTGGGCTGCTCAACCTCAACCTTGGCAACCTCCACGACGGGCGCCTCGGCTTCTTTGGCATCTTCCGCTTTTTCCTCGGGATTCCGCGTAGGATCGGTTCCGTTGGTCAAGCAGGGAACGCCATTGATCTCATTATTGGGCTTGACTTTGCTGCAAAGTCCAACAATCTCCAATTCGCTCGCAGCTTGCAAAACACCGGCAAGTTCCTACGTTAAAAGAAAATTAGTCCTAATCTTATAAGAAATAGCATGATTTTAAAACTTACTTTTTCAGGTACCAAAGCTTCACCCTTGTAGATGTAGTCGAGGATGAAGGAAAACTCCTTGGGAGTGCACCGATCGATCACGATGCAAACGTAGTTTTGCTCAATGGTCCCACATTTCGGGGGGAGGGTGATTTTAACCAGTTGCTGGTAGAAATAAGGGCTAGCTGCGCACATGAGCAACTTGTGCACGGCAAAGTGGATACCTTTCACAATTATGTTAAGGTCCACCATTTCTTGGGCCTTTAATAAAAATAACCAAGCATTAGTTACAGCCAAGAGTATAATAAAAAGGTTTGAGTTAAAACTTACCAGGCGAAAGCTTTGCAAGGCTCTGTAGATATTGTGGCCATGTTGGTCTTCGGCCGCCAAACGGAACATCTTGTCGTTCCCTTCAGATGATTCCATGGTTGTGGATTGATTTGGGTCTGTCAGCAGCCTGACGGCTAAAGGCTTTTAAAAAAGCCGGGGTGTGGGCAATTTCCCCCCAAAAGAGAGTCAAAGGGTGCCAATTAAGAAGAGGGAATTCAGGAACTTGGTTCAACTGAGTTACGAAACTGGACTGGATCTGAAAACTGATTGAAAAACCTTTTAAAATGGGCAACCTTCCACCTCAAAGTGATGATAACGAATGCAAGAAACTATGAGAGGTTGGGAGCTAGTTTGATTTTCCGCGACCTGTGCGCGCGCGCGCGTTCAAGCAAGCGGCGCAAATGCAACATGCGCAAGGGTTGCTAGGCGTGAGGCGCGCGCTTAAACCTGTGAGGTTGCAAAGCGCCTCGGCTCGTTAAGACGAGAGCGGGCGTTCAAGAGGTTGCGCGCCTGCACGCGGAATTTTGCGCGACCTGTGGATTCGAAGGCGCACCGCTGCTGAGGGCGTTTCCGCTAGTGCGAGAGTGCGCGCGCGCGCTCAAGCGCTGCATCCAAGGCGACGCGCTGCGGTGGGCGTTTCTGCAAGCGTTACGCGTTTCCGCAAGCGTTACAGAAGCTTGTTTAGGAGGTTGCGCGCATTAACGCGCTACCTAAACTTCTAACGGGCGTCCGTGACACTCAACATCATTAAAGAGCGCTAGCTTCCAAACCCTAAGTTAGCGCGCGCGCTCCGCCAATTTTGGCGCCAAAATCCGCGTGGTTGCGTGATCATAACTAACTTTCCGCCCGTACGCGTGGAAACGGCAAATCGCGCAGCAAAACGCCGTTAAGCGAAAACTACCGCGATTGCTTGAATTGTGAACGGACCACATCTTTTTAAACGGTCATTTTGAATTTTCCGGTTTTCTAAGGCCCCAAAAAGCCGGCAAATTTTCCAAGAAGGACCGAAACCCGGGAGATGATTCTTTTCAACCGCAAAATGCTATGCTAGTCAACTCATGACATTGAACTCAACGCTGTACTGTTCATGTCACGTGCTCACATGCTGCTTAAACTAGAAATGTCAAGCACAAATAAAACTCGGCACTTACCTTGGTGCTGATTTGAAATTCGAAGATGTCTAAACAAAAGGGCTAGGGATGGGTCACAACCAACTTGGTAGGAGGTCAGGCTAAAACTGTGCTGACCCTTCAGTGTCTTGGAACTTCCTTGCAAGATGTTGTTGCCCAGCGCGCGCGCGCGCACGCCTTCGCCCACTACGCCCAGTTGGTGACCGGCATGCTGACACCAGGAAGAAAGCGCCTGCCCGCGCGCCGGCCGCGTGACATCTTAGGCAAAAGCTTCCCAATCTAGCATGGCAGGTCCAAGAAGATTTTTAGGGCGCGCGGAATTTACATCGACGGATCGACCCGTGCAACTGACATCCACGTTTAAAACTGGCTGCAGTAAATTCGATTGTATAAGTGTTATCAATAGTACTCCATAAATATGAACGCATAATTTGCATCAAGTTTAAATCCCTCAGCGAAAAAAGCTAACTTTTTTTATTCAAAAAAGGATACACATAAAATATGCCTGGAAAGCTGAAAAGCCGAGGTTACTTTGATTCTTTGAGGAGATTGTTATGCTAGTACGTGAGATGTCTGCTTTTTGGGAGAAATTGAATAGAATGCACTTTTCATCCTCCCTATATGTTCCATTGCTTTCCTTTTGATGCATTTGAAAGCTTCAATCGATGTTATTACAAGAAGTCATGTGATCATGTTGCAGTAGCGTGTTCATTGACCAAGATCGAGCTGGTGTCAAGTTGACCTTCCCGCCCGGCCGGTCACGTCAGCAGCAATAGCAGCAGCAGCAGCTTCATCAAGACTGACCCAACAAAACACAGCAAACTTCAGCTCTGGTAGAAGAAGCAAGACGCCACAAATGTGCAACATTAGCACCAACATGACAAAACTCTAGCTTCCCTCGCGAAAAAATGTCGAATGAAATGGGGAGCTACTCTTTAAAAAAACTTACAAGTATAAACTTCATGATACTTTATTTACTAAATGATGCCGTTAAAATGCCTTCAAACTTTTCATGCTTCGGTACGAAAGCTTTCACGCCAGTTGGCCTTCAAAGTGCATTTAAAATGCCCTTGAACGTAGGCCAACCTTCGACCTTTCGAGGATCCTTTGATTATCCCAGTTGGATTTGGCGGAAGATAGTTACAGTAGAAATTGCAGGTCACTTTTATGAAGTTTGCTCAGAGAATAAAACTTGTTTGAGAGGCACTTGAAAAACCATTATTTATTTAAAGACCTGGAACTTTTTTCATTCTCAAGGCTTTGCTAAAGTTGCAGGGATGGAAATTGCAGTAAGATCCAGATGTTGCAAAATGCGCAACATTTTGCAAGGCCTCATGTAGACTTTTTTGGCGCAAAAAAGTACAGATTAAGTCAGATGCTGCTCGCCAATTACAGATGAAAATGACAAATGCCTTACAAACTCAAAATACATTTTGCTTTGATTGAGGCCGAGGTGAGAAATCAATAATGTAGAAACTCGGCCTTACGTGAATAGTACTACAGCAAGCTCTCACAGATCTTTTGCAAACTTTTCTGCAAAATCCCTTTCATGAAAGTTTAATTTTGCAGACATTTTGGCCTTTGCAAAAGTGATGGAGAAGTTCAATACGCGGCTCTTGAGAACAAATAGAAGAAGTAGAGAGCTTGATCATCTATTCTCGCAATCAGAAAAGTCTCATTTTGCAGTAATTGATTTATTTTCTTTGCAAGGACATTTCAAGCCTGGAATGTTATCCAGCTGAACTGAACGCAAACCACGAGAGGCCCTTTTTGTTCTCTTACGTCATCGATCATTCTCCGAGGAGAGAGAGCAAAGAAAAAGCAAAAAGTGACTTTATGCCATGAGGGAGAGAGAGAGAAATTGAGAGAAAATCGTTACAACTCTCCAGAATGTACTTTGATGGCCGGAGTGATGCTGTGATCGAGCAAAAGGGTGCAAACTCAAGTTTCCGGCCAGCAAACTTTATTAATCCGGCTAGGTCGATGAGACGCAGCTGCACTCGGTTGATGAGTCCAAAACTTGAGATTATGGGCATCCACCTTGGGATAATTGTCACGGGACCATGACAAGGAGTTGGCGCTGATTAGAGAGGGGTTTAATGAATTGTGTGCCCGCGGTGAGATATTTCTCGCGAGATGATGCTTCTGTTCCACTCCGCCCACTCAAGAATAATGCTGGGAAAATAATCATAGCCAGATGATTGCGGACATGATGGCATCACTTTTATCCGGACCGACTCAAATCTAATCGTCAAGGGGTCATAAATGTTGACTATATGCACACTGGGTGACATAAGTATGGCAAAATACCATATTCCGCGAAACGACTCTATTTACTTAATAAGCCGTGCCATTTGACGGACAATTTTAGTGATGGCAATAAAAAGCTGCGCTTGATTAATATAGCGCAACTCTGTCCAGTTTTATGAAAGGAGACAAAAAATTGAAAAAAAAGATTTTTTTTCGGAGCTTTCGCCACGCTGTGACTCGAGAGGCTGTGTGTATAAAATGCAAATCGTCATCGTTTTGATCATTATAACGGTCAAATGCCGAAAATGACCCACCACTCGTACTTTGACCCCTGAGGAATTCGAGTTGGAGGAAAATCCTTCTTAGATTCGGGACTTTTGAGGGTTTCTCGATGGTCATGATCGAAATGACCTGGTCCAAAAATTGGCGACGACGACGAGGACGCTCGATCATTGACCTTGTTAAACTGTAACTGTCAAAGGAAATTAAGCTCCGCTCTAATGCTAAAAGATGCCACAAACTAACTCAGCATGAAAGAGCTCGGAGTGCAATTTTAATTTCACCAAAATGACTCGGCCTCGGCAGTGATGAGAAAAACTATGCTTTATTTGTGGGAAATGACTTTATACTACATGTACAGTAGAATTGATGATGTGAATAAATCGCACTGCGCTTTTTCATTTCAACGTTGATATTGGGCTTTGCTCACGGTGTAGTTACATTTTTCCGAATAAGGTAAAAAAGATGGCGTTAGGAGTAACCTCCGATTCTTTTTCAAAGTTGCATCAACTAGTTTGTCGCATAATCGTTATCATTTGGCTTTTTGACTCTTAAAAACTCAATATTTGGCGTTCTTGTTAAGAAACGAGAGATTTTCTGCCTTTTCCAGAAAGCTCCACCGTGTATCAAGCTTGATTTTCTTGGGCAAATTGTCCTACAAAGTATGCAATTATTACTCAATTTGCCCATAAAATGACTACAAAAGTAGATTAAAACTTGCTTTTCAAAAATTAGAAGACTAAAATATTTGCAAAGTAGTTGAAATATATCAAATCTGGTTGCTTTAAAAATTGATCGGAGGTTCAATATTTTTAGATCGGGGCTAGTAGTGGGGCAGGTGCAAACAGAAACAGATCGAAATTCAATTTTCAGCCCGCTTAGCTTACGCTGCTATTAGCTGGGGTATCATTAGCTCCTCCTGGCGGCAAAAATCATTACTACCACAGCCTCCGTAAGCAAAGCCCAATTGAAAGCCATTTATAATGGTTAGAAGCTTGTTTCTCGTACTAGCATAAAGTATCGTTAACGCTGGCTCTGATGCTGTATGAAAAGGATCGTGTGTTGGAAAGCGGCTAATTGGGGATATCAATTTGAACAAGTAACTACTTTTTAGGCCCGGTTCACCTACAAATTACGTCCGTAATTACCTGAATTAACTGAACAGAGTAAACTGCAGGTTTTTTTTGGTCTAATAGTTAGTATTATCCTTTAGGAAAAAAGCACAAATTCAAAGGAAAAAATGTCAAAAAGTTGTGTCTTCTCGCCGGAAATTGGCAAATATCCTTGTAATTTTGCTAAAAATTAGGCCGTAATTTTGCAGGTGAACCGAGCCTTAACCAATTTTAAAAAACACAAAAAAGCATAAGATCTACATTTCACTCATCCTTGAGCCCAAGCATTAAAAAAACAACAGCAGCAAAAACAACAACGTTGGGGCATTTCGAGCTCACGTTTGCCTTAAAGAAACGTATGACTGCATATAGTGAAAAAAATGTGGACATTTGCATGCAGCACTCGACGAGTCCTCGAGTGGATAGAAAGTAGCCAAGTTGAGAAGCTAGCTTTCTTGCTACTACTAGAAGTGCAGGCTCTGATTTAACATGTTCAAAATAACATTACGTAATAGGCATCGTATCATATTTATATTCTATATGCCCCTCAAAAGCGTAGTTACATCACGGCAACAAGGATCTGGCTTCCATCGCGCTGAAATATTATTTCTATAGCAATATAGTATGGCATGATTTTTGTCACGTTCTGCATTCTCCTCGCATTAGAGTGGCCTCTGAACGCAATCAGACTTGTTGCAAAGGTAACAAACAAGTGTCGTCCAAGCATCTAGGAAATGTGGCCTTGGCGAATTTTCGAACGAATTTTTTAGGCCACGAAAAAGAAGAAAGCTCAGCTTTGCGAAGAAGCTATATAATATCAATTCGGCTGATTGAGACGAATTTGTCCTCAACCTCATAATTGCATATCACTACTTATATGCACTAGGAAAAAGTGTCCGCTTGCTCATCTATTTATCTCCCGTTTTTTTATTTTCCGGGGAAACGCAACATTAAGGGCAAGCTTTCCCGGAAATTGTGATAAACTGTATGTAATGGTTCTTACGGCCATAGTATATTATTATTGTTATAGACTCAATAATGTGAAAGCCTTTATACTTTTTGGCCGTTTTCTTCGCTATTATCTTCTTCTAGCTAGTTACGGTAAGAGTGAGTCAATATTGTGTGCCGGAAACCCAATCATTACCTCGCTTTTCTGCTTTCATAAGCACTGTAAGCATATATGGAGAAAAAAGTTCCTCTCAGCATAAATAATTGCATATGATGTAGATCTTTGCCCACAAACAAATCAGCTTATAGTGCAGCACATAAAGAAAGCATTTTTATCCCAAATGTTGGGAAAATCAGTAGCTCAATCAATATTGTGTGCGCTTACAGAAAAGTGCATACGCTCTACTATATGCACTATGTAAATACTTTCGAAAACATGTAGTTTAAAAATTGCTTTTAATTGTACTGAAAAAGGCGGACAAATGGAGCAACAAAGGTGGGCCATAAAACATCAGCCAAGCTATTTCCTTCACCTAAAAGGATGTATGGGCAAAATGTCACCTGCTCTTCTTTCTATCTCAGCAAGTGACAAACACGTTTTTTGCCTTCCACTCTAGCACTACTACTGTAAACACACATAGCTAAAAGGTATACCTTTTAGCGCGACAGCTCCAGATTCGTAATTACTCTCGTAGGTATTTATAGGTGGAAAATGCGTCATCAGTGGAGTGGAAATAAGTGCAAGTGCTTTAATTAGTGATATACAGCTGCTTTCTTCTCAAGCAAGTCTCGCGTGCGTCACAACATGTCAAAACCACGTGGTTCCCTAAAGGAGGCTCATCTTCAAAAAGAGCTCTACAGAGCATACATACGATCAATCTAGCCAAAAAAGCGTATTATGTATTGTTCCACCTGAGCCATGTCCTCATATCTCGTCCAAGCAAGAAGGCAAACCCAAGAGCTATATAGAGAGGATATGATAAAGTGAGAACGCGCGCGGCCTCTTATTCAGTAGGTGATGCAAAAGAAGAAGCTAGTAGTGGGCCTGAAGTAGTAGAAGTAGTTGTTGTAGAAAAAAAACCTGTACAATATTCTCCACACAGAGGAAAGTTGTGCACTGCTTCACACAAATACTGCATGCGGAGAGCTTCCTCTCAAGTTCACGCGGCCGCCGTCGCGGCCTCGAATTCGTCGTTAGCTGCTGCGATATCCTTCAAAGTCGCGCGACCTCGGCTGTTGCTTCTACGGTCCTCAGTCGGCCTCAACGCAGCAAGTGAGACACATGACTGGAATCCTACTACACCCGTCGGATTAATGTGTGCTGCAATGGCACCCAGCGGCGGGAGATCCCCCTACGGCGGCCCCGCCCCCAACTCCTCCCTCAACGAGGCCGCAGCCTACGCCTACGACCTTCAAGGCGGCGGAGCCGGCCACGCCCCCTCGGCCGCAAAAGCTCTGTACGAGGGCAGAGGCATGGCCTATGATGTGAGGTCCAAGCACGCCCCGCCCATGGCCACGCCCTCGGGCTACTACCCCAACGAAGAGGAGGCCCACTTTGGCCCGCCTGGCACCGGAGGGTATGGAGACTATGGAGACTCTACGGGCTTCTATGCCCCGCCTCCCGCACTCCATAGGCAGCCCGGAGGCCACGTGTCACGTGGAGGTCATCCCGACCAGGGAGGCTGGTACAGAGGTCAGGGCGGGGCCATGGGAGGGGTTGGCTTCATCGAGGATGAATATGTGACCTCCTTCAGTGATGAGGAAGCCGACGACTTTGACTCGAGAATGTCCAGAGTTCAGGGCGGGGGCTTTGAGGGCCACGCCCGCGCCAAGAGCCTCCTCCGGTTCAATGAGTTGGAGAGGGAGCGATCCAGAAGGAGGCAGACCATTGTCAAGCACAAGACAGGCTCCAAGTTGTTCCCTGGCAAGCTCAAATTGTCCATGATGAACACTGGCCTCATCCCACTCAAGAAAGGTAGGAGGCTAATTTAAATAGATTCAAATTTTCCCGCCCTTCCTTGTTGGGTGCAGTGAAATGTGTGACCCATTAAGTTTTATGGATGCATATGTATCCTTCTTTTTCATATAATATATTAGCTACTATATATTTATTTAGTAGCTATAATATATGTAGTATTGCTCACTGATGCATTGTCTATACTTGTGGGATGTGCTGGTGTGTCAGCCAGTTCAGATGAAATGAAGCATCCATTATCACTATAATGGAGTGAAATCAGGTCGCCATTCAATATCTGGCTTTTGTCCTCCTGATTGTTTCTTTTCTGTCACGTAATAATCAATCTAATTGGGCCAAATTCAATTAGTCCTGCAGCTGGGACCAATCACACTGCCATATAGCAATCCAATGTCACTTTTGAGATTTATGAGAATTGATGATGTCACAAACGTGACAAAAAGGCTGGCGGCCACTGCACAGCTTCGCAGAAAAGAGGAACCTTTATGCACTTTACATCTCTCGGCCTTCAGACAAAGTTTAGAAAAATAAGGATATTTGTGACTTCTACTTTCTGTAAACAAAGTCTATAAAGTCTGCCTTAAAAAGAAGGCGCATTTACTTCAACTCTGCATAAACTTCCAGCTTGCAACGCTTTTATTGATACTATTGGCTACATGAGCAGCAGAAAAGAGCTTGAAAAAAGGAGCTGCTTTCACTGGGCGGTGGCTTTGCACTCAGTATTACTCAAACTCAGTATTAGAGGATCAGTTTTCGTACTTATTCTGTAATCCGAGGCCATCTTCCAAATACGCACTTGTATTAACCATTTTGGGCACCATATCTTTGGGGCCCCCTATAACACATTACACCATCAGATGAGGAAGCTTCAGATTGATGATACAGGACATTACAAGCATTATTCCTCCAATATGTATTATGGATTTCTCCTGACATTCTTCCATAAGTGATTAGCATAAAATAATAGCTATTTGCTGAGGCATGCCAGGTTTAGTTCCGCAATCGCTCACCACATTCAAAGGTGGCGCCACCTCCGCCTTTTCCTTAACGTAACTAATTGAGGCTGGCAAAACTCAATTCCCCAGGTGTACATATCAGCTGAAAGCTGCTGTTTTTGCTCGATAATTCGCCAATAAATTGGGGAAAAGGCCAACAAGAGCGTTATTAGCAGTCCAATTTCCGAAGAAGAGCAATCGATGGCACAGTTTTCTGCGCAAAGCCTGCACACATATGATGATGGTAGTGGTATATAGTGAGATTATCATCATGATATTGATATCGGCGGACATAATGGAATGCTGGCACCTTCTTCATTCAAATACTACTACAATATAGTACATCTGATATGGCTGTACTAAAACATGTAATGCATTTCTTACAGCAGAAGGAGACAGCTTCACGTCTGAATTCTATGCCAATCCCGTGTCCATAGGAGATTTCGAAAAGCACTGTGCACAAAGGCGAAAGTATCCAGTGCTGCTGCAAATCGAGTTCAACAACGCGACCAGGGAACATGACAACCAAGTGAGCATACATTTTCTCTCGTTTTCTCCCTGACCTACTTATTTCCAAGGTAGCAGCTTCTCAAGTGACCTCGATAATTAGTTGAAAGCTAGCTAGCAATTCGGTGTACTTTCCAAATCTGAAATCCGAAGCAACGCGAAAACCTTGAATCCTAATGAAACTCAAGTCTCAAGGTGCTCGCGCATTGCAGACTTTAAATTGTGGGATTATGCAGACTCATCCAAGTTCCAAATCTCTTTTCAGACCACTCGAGTTGGTGCCATGAAAGCTAATGGCGAGAAGAACCAGAATCCTCGCATCGTACCATGTGAGTACCAGATTCTTTCTAATTACTAGAAAGCTGCTCAAACGCTGATTCATCAGTGCAGTGTAAATAAGCAGTGTATTGCACAACACCAGACGAGCCAGGAAATGTGTGGGAATGCCATGCACATGTGTTGTAATGCTGGAAGCTCTTTTGTTGGTTTAAGACATTGTCTAGGCCTGCTACATGCATTATAGAATACATATAGCATGTTTGCAGACTGTATCTGTAGTAGCATAGGAAGTACGACTGAAGGGAGCCTTCTGGGACTCCCATTAACTGTAATACAGTCTTCTGCTCACAGCTAAAACCCAGTTGTAATTCGTTACACACACCTGTGTACACAATGCCCTCAAAGCAAGACGTATCCTTGACTTTAGTAGTGAAAGCTGGGTACATTTCATACATATGTTGTTATTATTGTCTGCGGAATTTTTGGCATTCCTCGAGCTCCGGAAAATTAATTTTGCGGGAAAAGCAGACTTTGGAAGTGGAGAGAGGCTTTCTTGGACAATAATCAAGGATAATGAAGAAGCTACATGATATGTATTTGTATGGCCTTGAAAGAACTGCTGTAGCAACTAGTAAAGTTGGAAACTTTGATAAAAAGCCTGTGCCTCTTCATTTTGGCTTTTTCGCCCAGGAGAAAATATTGCCTATGCCATTTTTCATCTTTCGAGCAACCTTCTTCAGCCATCCTTTTTCATGGCACTTTCATAAAGGCCGTTCTCATATTGCCGAAAAAAGCTAAGCTAAGTTAAAAAAGCTAAGCAAACGCTCAACATTTAAAGCAGAGCAGCTGTTTTTTGTGAATGTTGAGCAAAATAACTGGTTTTCGTTGCCTAATTTCGCTCAACATTCACAAAAAGCAGCTGCTTTGCTTTAAATGTTGAGCGTTTGCTTAGCTTATCTACCTTAACTTAGCTATTTCTGGCAATATGAGAACGGCCTTTAGTAGTGCTTTCTGCAGCAAAAACTTGAATTTTCCCATCTCTCTCCAAGAGCGAGAGTGCATTTCCAGCCAAAAAAGAATTGAACTTCCCACACTCCTTCCAAAAGTTATATACGTTCTTCTAGCATGAAAAAGAAGGAATTTTAATCATCCTTTTTTCGCGCAGATGACTACAACCGTGTCGTGCTGGAAATGGACGAAGGTGTACCTGACTCTGATTACATCAATGCTTCATATGTCGATGTAAGCTCCCTTTTTATGCAGAATAAACCCACATTTTGACCCGAAATTCCTCTTTTTTCTTTTCCTACTAATCAAAACAGAGCTTGGTCCAACCCAAGGCCTACATCGTAACTCAAGGCCCCACCGAAACGACCATTGGCGATTTTTGGAGGATGGTGTGGCAAGAAAGAGCCTCATGTATCGTCATGGTCACAAGAACATTTGACTTTATTAGGGTAAGCCCCCGTCATTACGTAACTCTTGAGCTTGCTACCTGGTCGTGACCTAATAAAGCATGGAAATTAGGCAAGAATAGAACTGAGTTATTGGAAAGCCTAAGCACATAAGTAACAGGCCAAATTCGGCCATTAGATCATAAGGCTAAGCAGCTTTCATGAAATGGAAAGCCACGACATTATAAAAAGGAGCAGCATATTTTTTCACAGCTGAAATTTGCTAGCTGGATTTTTAATTAAAAACCCATGTCAAGTTAAAACAGTTTTATATCAGGAAAAGTTAGTGGTAGGCTGTGACGTCACAGACATGGCAAAAACATTGCATTTTCATGCTATTCCAGGTCATGTGTGTTCAGTATTGGCCTGCGGGCAAAAATCGTGAGGAAATCTACAGTGGAGTCGGCGTCACAGTGGAAAATGAGGAGCAGTTGGCTAATTTCATGATCAGAACCATCCGAATGAGAAAGGTAAATTATGCTGCCAAAACAATCCAGGAAAATAACGCTTGCCATCTAAAAATTTTCAGAACGGCGAAGAGCGCAAGGTGATTCTATTTCATTACACAGAATGGCCGTGCCATTCAAATCCGTTTTCCAATGCCTTACTCGAGTTCCGAAGGCGAGTGCGTAATGTGATGAATCACCATCCAGACACTCAGGATGGACCTGTCATTGTCCATTGCAAGTAAGAGCCCAAATAACATGTATACTTCTCACTTCATACGTATCACTTCGAGGGCGCAGAATGCTAAGGAGCTGCTTTCACTTGCAAGCCACGAGCTTACACCTTATTAAGTTTGCAAAACGACAACAAACTTAATAATGAATTAACTGTGGTAATTGTACAACCGCAGAATATTACCACTTTCACTTCGAACTACACGAAATAATTAATATCGAAAGCAGCATAAAAGGGAGAAAGCAAATTATGCTCAATTCTCGGAAGCCGATAGTTTAAGAAAAGTTTTTCATAGATTTTGCTCCTTTAATGGACTCCGGAAATTCATTGTGCTCATTTCCGCCGCAAGAAAAATTATCATTGTTTTGACGGTGGACAAAAGGTCCTCAGATGAAATTGGCAAAAAAAATCTATTTGCAGGCGGCAGGAAATTGCATCCGATACTGAAGTATTGCTTTGATGGCTTTTAGTCTTCATTTCTCCCGAGACCTCTAATTCAATTTTGGGCTGATTGAGGTGTCACTGCATCACATCTACTGTTGTAGCCTTCTGGCAAAAAGCTACTTTTTCTGACCATCATCTTGACCACATGAGAGCCAAGGAAAAGCAATAAAAAGGAAAAAGGCTGAAACCCTTACTTCCTACTACAATATATAGGGAGGCTTCTCAAAACACTAATGGCTTCTTGTGACACTTGACAATTTGTTGCACTATCTGGCTTTCACAGCTCCAGTTCCTAGAGGAGAAAGCCTGACTCGGTACCAGCCAAAAATATGGGAATTTATAAGCTCTCATCTCGACAGAAAACTGATTATTCATCAAAAGAGAAAGTCTGAATGCAAATTAGGCTCCTTTGCTGAGTCTTCAGATTTATTACAACTGGAGTTTTTTCTCTATATGAATTCAGCCAGAAACATGCCAAGCTGATGACGAATTTTTCCAGTTGCCAAGTTTTTCAATGGGACTGAAAAGCCTACTTTTTGCATTAAAAGTAAACTTGGCAATATCATCACAAATCGACATAATCTTCTAGCTCAAATTGGGTGCATCAAATATTGAGTAAGACTTATTGCCTGCAATGGTTCTTTATTCACGCCTATTGTTCAAGCAAGAGGTACTTGTCCTTGAAAATGATCAATAAACGAGTATCAATAAAGATCTACTTGCCAAATGTCAACTGTCAAAGTCAATTGCTATTGAATAGCGCGGTAAAATCGGTGGTAGCGTCACAATCGGTAAAAGCTTGAGCCTTAGCAGGCTAGACTTGATGAATCAAAGGCCAAAATGAAGGCCCCCCTCGTTGGGGAGCAATGGCGGCCTTCAAGGACGAAAAGAATAGATCTCTATCGTTCAAAGGTAAAACAGCAAGTGATTTTATTGCGGCAAAAAGGACGCTAGCTCAGCTGCAGCTAGCGCCAGCGCAACAGCGCTACCAGACAAACCCCCCTCCGGCCTTTGCTGAGACAAAGGCCGTCAGGTTCGATAACATCAATAAAGAACAATTCCTACAATTCTGGCATCTGAACATTAATTCTTGTTGGTGCGGCAGACCACGAGTCGCCAGCCTCTAGCGAGGTTGCAATCCTTGATGGAGGACGGTGAGAGGCTGGTCAGCGAGGCCGTTGCCAGCGCCAAAAGCGACCGTAGTCACGTAGTTGCCGTCAGACGAACGGGTCCAGCCAAATTTTACGTGCTTGACTAGACTAAACGTGTGCAGATTGAACACAGCGCATGCGGCGAAATCATTGATCAGCGTCAAATATGGGACTCGTTGGTGGTGCCAGGCCTCGTGGCCTAGCGCCCCACAAGTCTTGCAGCGAGTCCTCATCATCGGGCAGGTCTTCAGGACGTGATCAGCAGACTTGCAGCGAGGATACGCGCATTTTACCTTGATCTTGCGGCATGGTGGATCTTTGAATTTTGGCACCTCTTCGCCCTTTTCTTTTGCCACAGCCGTAGCCAGCCTGCCATACTCCAGACGATGAGCGTTGGACCCGCAGCGTTGGCAGTGATGCGGGGTTTCGAGGCTGGCGTCGAATAGGTCGACAATGACCTCATGCACCGTCACATCGTGCAGCTCCTTGCCGCTAGTGATGGTACGGAGCTCGGCCCTGAGCTCGGGTGACAAGGCGAAGACGTCCACGGGCATTGCGAGGCCAGTCTTCAAAGACTGGTACATCACGGAGGGCTGATTGACGGTGGCGGCGAACTCGTTTTGGCAGAGGTACGCTGGGGGAGGCGTCACGGTGGCATCATCCATCCATTCCCGCGCGCCTAGCGGCCGATAGTGATCAGGGTTCTTGCTCGTTGAATTGGCGAATCTTTGCTTGTTCTTGACAAAGTTCAACAGCAGAACAATATGCCGATTTGCATCAGCGCGATCATCTATCTCCAGTCGACGCATGATTTTGGCGGCCATTCGCGTCACCAATATGGCTGGCAGCGCCACGTGATACCACGCGTACAGCATGAGCCCAGCCTCCCATTGTTGCCAAGGCCGCGCAAAGTCGGCCTTTGCGGCCCTCAGCTGCACGCAGCCATCAGCGATGGACACGTCAGGAGGTGGCGCTTCTCGAGGGTGCTCCTTTTTCCATCGATCTTCATGGATCATCTTGAACTTGGTGGGCAGCGTCAACCTCGAGGCCACGTAGCTAGCGCCAGTCTTCATCTCCGAATAATGAGTCTGAGGCTGCGGGAAGGCTAGCGCCGCCAAGTTCATCGCATCACAGACTGGGTAGCAAGGAACATTCATTGCTGTCAGCCGTCGTTGGTCATCGCTGACAGCAAACTGCACCTTCTTCACCGATGAGGCGTTTAGCAACGCCTGGATGGGGGCAGGAATTTCCACTCCACGCACATTGTCGGTGGCAAATCGGGCATTGACAGTGCCGCCATAGTTGACTTGCACCAGCACGCCGACTCCATTAGGAGCCATCGCAATAAAGGCCGTGAATGCCTCTGGAGGTGGCCTTGATTGCCCAAAATCTGCCTTTTCATAGGCAGCCTGAGTCCAATTCTCAGTGCAGATCGTCATCCAGGTGTGCTTGAAGATGGACGCGAAGAACTCATTTTTCTTCAGTGCCTCTTCCAGCCTTGGCCATTGATTGGGATCATCATACGTGAGGAGGTTGCGTCGACCTTCGGCCATCCTCAAGTCGAACGGGCCCTGGCCCGCCCAGCTGTCCTGCTCAGCCATCCCTAGCGGGTAATAGGCTAGACAAGCATCATCATCCACGCCGTGGTATATGGCGTCCTTCGGCTCTTGCGCAATGGGCAGCTTGGAGTCGCACAACTCCTCCGGGCAGGTGGCTCCAGGCGGCTCGCCTGCCAGCCTCGCACGAGCTACGCTGCAGGGCGATACCAGTTCGGAAGATGGCAAGGGGCAAGGAGGGGCTGCCAGCATGGTCTCAGCAGCTCCGCCCCAGGGGCTGAGGGCGCAGAGGAGTCCTGAGGCCGAAAAGTCCCTGAGAACTTGGGCCTCAGCTTGGTAGGACCCAAAATCGTCGAATTCGGACAGCCATCGCAGCGACCTGCCCTGGTCCCTTAGCGGGAAAGCCTGGAGCAGCGACCGCAGCGCGGCCTCATCAGGGCCCTCTCCGGGATCCACAGGTTGCGAACTTGTTGGCGGATTCCAGCGAGGAGCCTGAAAATGCGTGAGCATTTCAGCAGGCCGTCCAGTGCGTCTTCTTTTTGCTCGTCAGACAGCGTCATGGCCACCGTCTCCTCGGGCTTCTTGGTCAGGTTGACGACTTGCTTCTTGAAAATGTGCACGTGGTGCATCAGCATCACCTTGAGAGGGTCCATGCCATCCGACAAAGCTGCCATCCTGCAGGCGTCACGATAAGGAGCATTTACCCGCTGGATCAGCCTAGCGGCCTCGCGACGGTCGTCATCCGGCAATCGAGGCCCATAATCGACCTTCCAGGCCATAATGGCCACCCGTCCACTAGCGTAGAGGGTGATGCGGAGGTCGTTCGTCATTTCCAACCATTCATCCATATAATACGCGGCCTCGAATCCCCAGTCCCTTGCGAAACTGGCCGCACGCTCATTGAGGTCTTCTTCCCGGGTGTTGGAGTGGATGTCCTCGGCGGTAACCAGGACCTCCGGCACGTCGCATCCCGGGGTGAAGTAGGCCCAGTCGAAAGGCTGGCCACTGAGCTCACGCTCCAGGACCGAGTCAGATCGTCGGATTGGATTGGGGCGGCGCGGATCGAATTCAGGCTCGCGGGGGAATTCCGCCACGGGTGGCACTGGGCGGTGAGCCATGGCCTCGACTTCCCATTCCTTGACCGGCCTCGGGGCTTGATTGGCATACGAAGCCTCCCTGGCATTGCGCTTCTCAAGGGAGTGCTTGGCCCGATAGCGAGCACCGTCTCCAGTGTCCTCGGTGTCCTCGGCGAATTGCAGCCGGCGGCGTTGAGGTGATCGGCGATCTCTTGACCGGCGTCGAGACGCGTCTCTCCTGGGGGACCTAGAACGGGTGCGTGAGCGTTTGCGGGATTTACGAGAGCTGGCCTTGCGACCAGCCGAATCGGCCTTGCGACCTTCTGACTCATACCTTCCTTCGGGCCGGGGACGTGCAGCAGCCGAGGTCCCTGGAGTAGCCTCCAGGGATTGATTGTCGTCCAGAATACGGTCGTCTCTTTCGTCGGTGATCATGAGGGCTTCATCGTCCTCGTTTTGCCCCAGGGTTGGGGGACGAGGCTCCACGGGTGGAGGTTGGACTTCTTTTTCAGCCATGTTCAGTCGAACTCGAGAACGGAAACACCAAGTAGTGCTGAGTTGATTGCTGAGGCGATCCGGAAGTCGCGTTTTCCTTTTTGAAAAATAAAGAGTGTCCTTTTCTAGTAGGGTGCCCCCCTCGTATCCGAGTGTAGGAGGGCGCGAATTGCTGAGCACGATTAATCTGATTGGTTGCGAGCGAAAGCGCGCGTGCGCGGCCGTTCGAATTGCGGACTTTGGCTTGGCGCGATTGGCGTAAAAAGTTCCGAACGGCTTTTTGCTGCGCGACGGGCCGACAACACAGCATTCATGGCTCGCTCTAACGCCGGCAAATCTTCCGTGTTTGATTGTGCGGCGCGACGCGCTGCAACCACAGCTTTTATTGCAGCGTCCAGAGCTTTCTCTTGTTTGTGCTGCTCTGCTTTGGACGGTTCTTCTTTGCGGTGTGCTTTTGCATTTCGATCCCTCAAAGACTTTTGTCTCTTGTTTTCTCTGTCTCGAATTTTTTCCCTTAAGGCTCGGTGCTCGTCCATTAAGAAGGGAAGCTTGTCTAGCGACGGTGTCATTGGATTTTCTTCTGGATTTTCTTCCACCAGATCCACTGGGACCAGCGATGATATGGGCCTTGTCAACACGTGCTTCTTGTTGCGTGGGGGAGCAAACTGGATTTCCACCTTGCGGCAGACTCCATCGATTTTGCTTGGCAAAAGCTTCACTACTTTTCCGTAGTGCCAAGCGGCTCTCTTGGAATTGGGCATGGTTACTAGTACTAGCTGACCTACCTGGACATTCTTCGCAAATGCTCTCCATTTTGGTAGCCGGTGGACTTGGACTAACCATTGTTGCAGCCAAGTCTCCCACAATTCCTGTTGACATCGTTGGATCTCCGCGTACCTTAGCGGCAGGGAGTTGATCTTTTCTTTGGCCACCCCTGGGAGAATGTCTCCTGGTGGCCCTTGCGATAAAAAATGCTGTGGAGTGATTACTTCCCCATCCAGCAGCCCTAGCGGGCGAGAGTTGACGATTGATTCGGCTTCTGCAACTAACGTGTGGAATTCGTCGAAGTGAAAGCTTCGCTTTCTATAAGTTTTGAAAAATGCTCTTTTCCACAGTTTTATTGCGGCCTCGGCGAGGCCGTTGAAGTGAGGCCCGTATGGCGGGGAGAATGTCCAGGTCTTCACCCCCCCCTCGTTGGCCCACTTCCGTAGGGTCAACCAGTCAATCGTGTCCAAAGTGTCAATTACATGTTGATGCCTTTCATCTTTCCATAGCTGTTTCAACGCAGCTTTCAGTCCAGGTTGGTTGTCGCTCCGAATTGTTTCAGGCGGCCCTCGTCTGTAGCAGAACCTTCGAAGGCCATTAATGATCGAGGTTGAAGTGAGCGCGCAGATAGGTTCCGCATGAATTGCCTTTGTATGGCGGCATATGACAACCATTACGAACATTTCCACAGTTGAGCGCCCTCTGATGACCTGAAAAGGCCCAGCGTAATCGAGGCTGACATGTCTGAATGGAAGAAGGTCGGAATATGGTACAGCATCCCTTGGAATTGGAGCCATTTGTGGAACGCTGGCCATGTTTCGCAGTTTTTGACATTCAATACATGTGGAGATGACATTTTCGGCGATCCTGTCAGCATCTATCACCCAATAAGTGGCACGCAACCTTAGCAGGAGCTTTCTCTTCGCGACGTGATGAGAGATTCCATTATGGATCTGATCGGCCAATGCTGTAGCCAGCTGACCTTTCGGAATGATCAATCTGTTTCTTTGAAGCCATGGCAGTTGTACTTCGGACAAACGGCCCATCGACCTCAGTTCCATGTTTTCACCCACAGTAATGCGTAGACCTGCAAGCTTAGACTTCTTTGGAAACGAGCCATGTTTTTCCAAATGCTGCAATTCGTCCCAGAATAAATCGACCTGTTCACGCCTAATAATCATTATTTCAGCCGTGCGTCTATCTAGCTGTGTTAGCAAGGTTGACTGTTGATCGCTGATAATTGATGCGGCTTGGCCTTCTGGAATTCGCGTCAATGCTAGGTCAACTTTAGTTAGTTTGCGTAGCCGCGCTCTAACCAATAACTTAGTAAGATACAGTCGAACCCAGCTTAGTACATTCACGGCTTTTCGGAAGGATGAATAACCTGTGTACATAAAAACCTTTTCTTTATTTTTTAGCAGAGCCCATTCCTTGAAGCATGGCGCCAGCACCTCCGCCAGCGGGGAGGACGTGGGTGAGGCCTCCGCCGTAGCCAGCGAGGCCAGCAACACGGACTTTGCTTTCTCACAGGTTACTTCTGGCAGCGAATCCTCGTCCTTCACTGGTGGCCTCCACTTAGGAAATTCTTCTTTGGGCCCAATGAGCCAAGCAGGGCCAGTTGTCCAAAGTGGATTGTTGAGCAGTTCCTCTGGGGTTTGAAGGCGAGTGGGCAAATCCGCAGGGTTCTGCTTGCCAGGTACATGGGCCCAGGTGTGAGTGCTGGATCGCCTGTGGATTTCACTCACCCTGTTTCCGACGAAGACTTTCCATGTCCGTCCAGGCTTCATGATCCAGGCTAGAACGCACTGAGAATCAGTAAAGAAATAAATGCTATCGAATACTTTTGAAGCAGTCAATATTTTGTCCTTCAACCGCACGGCGTTCGTTGCTCCCAATAGTTCCAGATCCGGAATGCTTCGCCTTTCGTTGAGGGGCGCCAACTGCCTTTTGCATGCCAGCAGATGGGCTTCCACGTGCGTGTCTGAATACTCAATTCGGACAAAGGCCGTCACTGCGTACGCCAATTCGCTAGCGTCAGAAAACATGATCAGGTCCAAGGCTAGCGCCTTTGCCTTTTTTATTGCCCTCGGAAACTTGAATTTCGTGATCTCCGTCATTGCCTCCACTGCTTGTCGCCACTTGGTCAGAACTCGCTGCAAATCCGGATCTGCGATTTCATCAAGGTCAGTATCCCACGTTAAATCATGCACTGTACGCACAGCTTGAACCTGTTGCTGAACCACCTTGAGGATCAATGTAACCGGTTCTAATAACCCTAGCGGGTCATATATTTTAGCTTGGGCGCCAGCTAGCTTGCGCATCGTGGCAGGACGTTGTAGATAAGGCGAAAAATCGGGAGTTAGAAAAGTCAGCACATCTTGTGAGAGATCGATGCACATCCCCAAGGCTTTAATCTTTTGATCGCATTCATCAGCCAATATGTGAACTGGACTTACATGCTCGGTGTTTACTCCCTGTAGCACTTCTGGATGGCTAGACTGCCATTTGCGCATAAACAGTTTTGCAGGTTCTGTCATTTCAATGCACTGTCTCACAACCTCTTTGGCCTCGTCCACGTCCTCAACTGAGTGCACCACATCGTCCATGTAAGCGTCTTGCCTGAATGCTAGCGCAGCTTTTGGGAAGGTTTCCTCATGTTCTTTCGCCATGTGCCTCAGCGTGAACAGTGCCATACAAGGACTGGCCTTGGCACCGAAGACCACTGACTTCGATTCGTAACATTTTCCATCCCAGAAGAACCTGTAATACTTGTGATCCTCTTCTGGCAAGGCAATCTGGTTATACATCCTTTTGATGTCTGCAATGACTAGAACAGGTTTTAATCGCGCTCTGATCAACAGCTCAAGGATATTCGATAAAAAATTCGGTCCTGCATATTGTCCGTCGTTGAGGCTTTTGCCATCCTTTCCTTTTCGGCTGCAGTCATAGACAACTCTGACAGGTGTGGAGACTTTATCGTACCTAAAAACGAGCAGCCATGCAAGATAGTAGCCTATCAACAAATCATGAGTCAGCGAGTTAATTTCCTGTATGAAGCCTTGCTTGACGTTCTCCAAGATCTCTAGCGTGACCTTTTTGTGTAGCTCTGGATCCTTGAGTTTCAATCTCTTCTCAAATCGGTCGGTGTTGGCCTTGACCTCGTAGTAGTTGCACTGAAAACTTGGTTCGTTTGGCATCCATATTGTTGGAGTTTGATACCTGCCATCTTCTCTGCGTTGAATGCCTTTTTCCAGGAGCTGCACACAATACTCCTCAACCTTATTGAATGGTTTTTCTCTGGCTTCCTCCCCCGGCTCGACACCCATATGGTCGAGATCCCAGTACCGCTTCAGGAAGTCCATAGGGTCACCAATGTGTGATTCTTCATCTGATTCGTAGTCTGCTGCTGTAGCCAGCACACTGGTTTCTTCGCCATACAGCACTACGTTGCCCAATTTGGATTTCATGACATATGGCTTAGTAGGGTCTGCCCTAGCGGGCAAGAGCCAGTGAAAGTAGTCAATGCCCAGCAAAAGATCAATTCGGTTTGGTGATGCAAAATTTGGGAACTCAGTATTGCCTAACTCTGGAAATCTTGCGACTAAGTCATTAATTGGCGAGCATTTGATTGACGCGATTATTTCAGGCACTGTGGTAACTTTTATGACTTGCCTGAATTCCTCGACAGTAGACTGAATTTCCACTTGCGTAGCTGTGACATCAACCACTTGTTTGTGCGACAGCGTCTTGATTGTTTGCTTCTTGGAAATTCCAGTTAGGTGCAATTTATCGGCCACCGCTTGAGTCAAGAAACAGGACTGAGCTCCTGTATCCAGGAGACAATTGATGGTCATCTCTTCTTTTGTCTGGGGGTTCCTGACAATGACAGGTGCCGTTAGGAAGGATGACAGGCTATTTTTTGATAGCCTGGTCATTAGGATCGATGATTCATTTTCTGCAGGGGCTGGCGAGTCGTCTTGGATCATATTTTCCAGGGCTTTAGCAAGCGTGAGCAAAATAGCCTCCTGCGTGACATTTAGAGCTTTGCTGGCTGATTGCACTGGGATAGCTCCCTGGTTTTTTCCTGGTGGTGGTTTGCGCTGAAAAGATTGTTTTTTGGCGGGAGTTGTTACCTTTTCATAGTGCAGTAGAGTATGATGATTTTCATCAGCACAGATTGCGCATTTCCACGTTGTTTTGTCACATTTTCGTCGACTATGTTTGCCACGAATGCACCGATAGCAAGCCTTGTGCTCTCGAGCTTTGAGTCTTCTTTGCATGTTAGAAAGCTGCTTGAAAGTCGGGCATTGCAGCAAGGTATGGGCATTGCTGCATTCAGGGCACGTAGTGAAGATTTGGAGGTCATTATCGGGCTCATTTGTTGCTGCGGCTAGCGCCATTTGTGCGTCGTCTTCATCAGGCGAGTACTCCTCTTCTTCAGTAAGCTCTGAGGCGCTAGACGAGTCATTGACGAGTAGTGCAGAACGAGAGCTAGGCTTAGTTTTTGATTTGAAGTGTTTTTCCACTTTAGCCACTTTCGTGGCCAAGGTCAAGCCTTGGCTTTGGCGGTGATGTAGAGTGTTTATTTGAGTGGTACACCATGAATCAAAAGCCTCGAAAGTGAAGCCATCGGCATCTTTCGCTGCCAAGTATTGGCTGAAGGATTCTTCTGTGTCGGGTGTAAATGGCAGGACTCGCCAGACTTGGCCATAGTGCGTCTCTAGGATTGCATTCGGAATGGAGAGAATCTGATGCTTGAGCCTGTTGACAGCAGACCTAGCGGTCGTTAAAGTCTCTATATCCTTCTTTGAGATTGGAGCAAGCTTCTGAATGTTGAGGAATGCATAGGCTAGCACCTTTTGCACAGAGCCAAAAGCGTCATCCAGGTTCCTTTTCGCGGTTTCGTAGCCCTCCAGTGTTGGTGGGCAGTAGCCCACGCAGTCGTAGGCGGGATGCTTTTTGGTTTTCTTGTTGTAAGTGAGGGTGCGCAGTCGGATTAGTTTTTCTGGCACAGCAACCTTGCGGTTCTCGTCAATCAGGAATCTGAAATTTTCTCTGAATATGAAATATTCTGAAGGATCAGTACCGTCGAAAGGGGCGATTTCCACGTGTTGCAGTTTGATTCCGCGGCGAAAGTCTTCTTCATCCGATTCATCATCTTCATCTCGACTGTGTCGATTGTGGCGGCGTGAACCTCGTGAATCTCTGGAATCTCGATGTCTGCCTCCAGATCCATTATTTGCACCGTTTCCTCGGCGCGGATCATCATCATCATCCCCCGGGTCTCCCCCGGGTGGGCCCGATCCTCCGGATGCATTCCTGTTAGGATGAGCTGGTCCAGAATTGTTCGGTGCGTGGCCTGGAGGGTTGGCCCCTGTCACGGGGGTAGATGCTCCTCCTGGGTGATTAAAAGTGCTCGCAGAATTTTGGCTTCGTTGCCCTTGTGAGTTTGAGCCAGAGCGTTGCAAGGTGCGTTGAGCCCAAGGCCTAGCGGCGTGGGGGTTGGAGGCTGCATGTTGATTGATCACTGCCTCGATTCTGTATCTATCAACAGCTTCCACGATTTCCTGAAAATCTCGATCGGCAACAGCATCATAATTTGCAGTAGTAAATTGAGTCTCGAATTCGCAAATTTGAGGAATTAGCTCCCGTCGACGATGGTTCAATTGGCGTACGACGTCCAAGATTGGTTCGATCGCACTCATTGGCATTCTTGTCCTGATCATACCCTGGATTCGTTCCATCATGTCATACAACTGATCCCGCAGTGTGGCGTAAGAGTGGTTCAGAGCAGTGGCACGCGAACTTACTAAAAGCGGTGAAGCACTGTTTGCAAAACTGCTAGTTGTTACCGTGGTTTCTTCCGGAATCGAGGGGAGCGATGCCACATTAGGAGCCACTGACGATGAAGATAGTGGCCGGCCTGAAACCGCTGACGTGACTGCACTCTGATTATTTGGCGAGACTACCTGGATTTGCCGATTGTTCCCACCCTGAGCAGTTCCACCGCCATAGCTGGCGGAGGTATCTACTGATGAGAATGCAGAAGATGAATGAGCTAACGTGGCAGAGGACGGAGCAAGCCTAGCGGCTTCATTGACATTCGCCCTCATTAACAGCACATTTCGTTGATGGTTCAAAGCAGAGATCATTTCATTTATTGCGTCATGCATGGGCATAGCGCCCTGTTGAGTAGAAACCAATGCGGACTCATCAATGACCTGTAGCCAGTCGGTCAGTGTTGTCAGCACTCGTTCTTGATGCAGTTGGCCTTCATCTTCCAGAGAGCGATACGCTGCTGGGTCTGCCGTGGGGTTGTTTAGCCGGCCTTCGGCCTTCGCCATCCAGGCTTTGGCTTGTTCCACTGCTCGTAGATGCTGGCTTTGCCTTTCTGTAGTCGCTTGGCGCCTCCGGCGATTTTCGTCCATCAGGGCAGATAAAGATGACAAAACAGCATCGCGACCAACATTTGTCGGAGGGGCCGATGAACTAGCGTCCGTCGAAGGCGGTGGTGGGGGCCGTTCCATTGCTGGGGGCGGCTGATATCGTCTAATTGCTGGGGTTTGATCCACAGGCGTCTGGAAAGCTTCTAGGTCCGCCGAGTCGTCAAATGACAGCCTTGGCGGGGTGCTAGGGACCGACGGAGCGGAGCCAATGCCAGAAGTCTGAGTGAGATTTTGCCCTTGCGAGCTCGGGTTCGAGAATGGCCTCGGTAGATTTGCTTGGCTTAAAGTAGAAGCATTAGTGAGGTCAAATCGTGAAGGTCTTACAATAGGATTGGTTGTGGGCGGCAAATCTTGTCCAGGATCCTCCAGGACCGTTTGCATGTGAACGTCCCTTTGAATTGTCTCATCCAGTTCTTGCGGCTCATCAATCTCAGTGGCGGCAGTCTCGTCTTGAATGACTACAAGCCACGATTCATTTGACTCCTCATCAGGTTGCTCTGGAGGGTCAGATGCAGGCATTGACCTAGCGGCCTCAGCCTGGACTTGCTGCTCAATTTCTTCGTCCGTGGGAGGTGGCAGACCCAATCTGCGTCTGCTTCTCCTAATGTCTCGTTTTGGCGGCGTTGGAGTAGTGGAAGACTTCTTCCGTTTTTTCTTATTTGACATTTACCTCCCTTGCCAAGTAATTTTGAGGTCCCAGGCTCGGTCTCTTAGCAGAGATTGGCACCAATCCCGGGTCGCGGCACCATTTTGTTCAAGCAAGAGGTACTTGTCCTTGAAAATGATCAATAAACGAGTATCAATAAAGATCTACTTGCCAAATGTCAACTGTCAAAGTCAATTGCTATTGAATAGCGCGGTAAAATCGGTGGTAGCGTCACAATCGGTAAAAGCTTGAGCCTTAGCAGGCTAGACTTGATGAATCAAAGGCCAAAATGAAGGCCCCCCTCGTTGGGGAGCAATGGCGGCCTTCAAGGACGAAAAGAATAGATCTCTATCGTTCAAAGGTAAAACAGCAAGTGATTTTATTGCGGCAAAAAGGACGCTAGCTCAGCTGCAGCTAGCGCCAGCGCAACAGCGCTACCAGACACCTATATGCTTGTGCTAAGGCAAGCTAGATAAAAAAAACTGGAGTAAACTTAAAAAAGTCATAGTGATTTGTGTAGAACGGAAATTGCGTGCGCGACCAAGCCTCAAAAAGCTATTTCGGTCATTTGCGCGTAAAAAACGCCAAAATGCTTATATTACACAAAAACCCAGTTCTGGAAACGTTGCCCCCTCTATGGTGGCGCCATCTAAAGTGGCTGTGAGAAAACGCCAAAACCAAGTAAATCTCTTGATCCAGGCTATTATAGGCGAGCAGAGAAAGCTCTGGAAATGAGCAATGGAACACAATCTTTTTCCCAATTAACTTTTTTTGCCTAGAGACATTTCCTTGCAAGTTTGAGGCAACTTTCTTCTTCGCATCATACTCTCATTACTACCAAGAAAAAAGTTTTCTCCCTTGAAGTAAATTGTAATTTTCGCTCTGCTTTTTCTCTCCTCAGCGATGGAGCCGGTCGATCTGGTGTATACTTGGCCATAGATGCCAACATCGAGTTATCTGAAGAAGATGGAGTCTTTGATGTCTATGGTTATTTAGTGAAGATGCGATCGCAAAGAAGAGGCCTCGTTGAGACGCTTGTAAGTAGAGCAAGAGTTTTCGCTGCTAAAAAGGGGATTATTTTGCTTTGGGTACGACGAAGCCTGTTTAAGTAGGAAATGTTTGTGTCTTCTTTTTGCAGAGCCAATACAAGTTTGTATTTGAAACACTACTGGAGTACACTCGCGGGATTGATTCCCGTTTCCCCGTCTCAGAGTTGGCCAATAAGATAAAAGAGAGGGGAATCAAAGATAAGAAAACCAAAAAGAACGTCTACCAAATGGAGTACGAGGTAGAATTGCAGTAGGCTTGATACCAACGACCCAACTATTAACATCGATTTTTGCCAAATGCGATTTTGAACGAAAACAGCATGCAGAAACTGCTGAGATTAAGAGCCACATTCACTATACTAATGAAAAGTACACCTTACTAAAATTAGGCAGAATTCTCGACTTTTTCCCCGGAGACCAACGGAATAATTGCCTCTCTTTGTTTCCACCATAAGGGGATAATGCTCTTCTTGAGCCATCAGCTTCTAAGAGGATATATACATAAGAGCTGCTGCTTCTGAAACTGATTTGCCAACGCTGTAATTGACACGAGAAGCAACTTAATGGCATCCTCGTCGTTTGCCTTTAGAAACTGCAAAGAATTAAACTAATGTGATTAACTGAGCTTGTAGATGTCTTTTAGCTACCAAAGGGATTTGGGAGGCAGCCCCGAAATTGTGGGCCAAATGTCCGTAAAAATATAGTATGCACCCAGGGGAAAAATCGGTTAAATTAAAATTAAAAATACTGCCATTTTGCTTTGGTGGGGAGAAGATTAAGCCCGAGTTCAGAATGGCAAAAAGGAATTATTCCCCCACGTGCAGCAGCATGCATAGCAGCAAGGCCAAGAAAAGGCCTTTAGAAAGCAGCCGAGTCGTAATAGCTATGCTCAACTGGCTTGTAAATGATTATGCAGCATTGTTCTCAGGCCTTTTAGTACAACAGAAGCAGAAATGTACTATTTTGAAAAAGAGCTCATTTCCAAAATTGAATGCATTCTTCCCAAGGAAATGAACCAGCTTTCATATCTAAAACTAAAGCAGCATCTCGCTGTAAAAATGAGGCTGAAATGAGAGGGATTACGAGATTTAAGCCTGATCCTTCATTTCCTCAAAACAAATTCGGTATGGCTTAGCAGAACTAATGACTGGCTTGATACACACACACACTAATCCACCCAGATTTTTCAGGAGCAACTAAAATTCATTTATGACACCCTCGAAGAGTTTGTTTTGTGTGGCTACACCTATTTCCCTGTCAAAGACATATCCTTACACCTGAAACAGAAATCTGTGCGGAAGCCAGGCAGCAAAACCAACCAATATGAAAAGGAGTACGCGGTAATTTTTCCGTCAACCTTCCACCCCACATAATAATAATAACATGGATAAATCACGTGCACCTTGACGTGCACAAACTTTGCGCTGGAAACTTCCATACATTCATTTCTTGGCAACTTTGCAAGCTACACACTATATACACTGCTTGATCAAAAGCCTTTTGCTTGCACATCACTAATACATAGCATTGCATATTTAATTTCTGGATGATGCGATTATTAAAATGCTTTTTTCGGCCTTTGCAGCTCATTTGCAACCAAACGCCCAGGTTCACCATTGGCGACTGCGCTGCTGGTCACCGAGCCGACAACCGAGATAAAAATCGCAATGTCTTGATTGTGCCACGTAAGGAGCTTTTTTCGCTATAAGCGTTCTAGAAAATCCTGCAAAGTTCAGTATATGCGACTGTATCCGGACCGAGCATGAATGAATGCCATGGCTACGTGCCAACAATGTGGAGAAAGCTGATGTCACTTTTTTTATCCACCTTCTTCGATCCCCATCAGGCTAGGATATAAACTTAATTTTTTCATCTTCTGCTGCAGCCGACAATTTCCGGCCTTATATCACCTCCTTTCAAGGCAACAACTGCACAGACTACATCAATGCAGTTTTCGTGGATGTAAGCATAAATTCAGACTGCACACGACGAATGATGATGACTCATCTCGTTGCTTTTCAGGGCTATACTCATCCCAGGGAGTACATCGTGACTGAGTGGCCTTTGCCCAGTACTTGCTCAGATATTTGGTCTTTGGTGTACGACCATGATTGCTCTGCAGTCGTGGTCCTCTGCAACCCTACCTCGACGGTCAGCAATGTAAGCCATTTCACCCTAGCTCTCCTCAATGCCATTACACAGTGTTCCTGGTGAGGTTTTAACCTAAACTTTCTCAACCAACTTTATATTACACATTTTCTGAAAGCTATTGATATGGGGATTCCAATGGTGAAAACCATAAAATCCCCTGTCGTAGCTTCCCATAGCATACGAGTTTAAAAAACCGCTAGCGCTCTCATTTTGCAAGGTAGAGAAAAAAAGCGCTTCAATGACCCCCTCTAAAATCAGAAAATGAACATATTATATTTTATAAACATTTTTGATATCGGACATGGTTTTGAAGTAACTGCACTATGCTAAATGGCAACCCTTTCTCATCTTCCACATGATGGTAATATCACAAGTAAATTGTAACTCTAGAATTAAGTCCAAATTCAATATTTTGTATAAAAAATATTATGTTCATTTTTGAATTTAAGAGGGGGTAAATGAAGCACATTTTTTCTCTTCCTTGTAAAATGAGAGTGCAAGGGGTTTTTTAAACTTGTATGTTATGGGAAGCTACGACAGGGGATTTTTTGGTTTACACCATTGGAATCCCCCTATCAATAGCTTTCAGAAAATGTATAATTTAAAGTTGGTTGAGACAGTTTAGGTTAAACCCTTACCAGGAACACTGTGATTAGAAAGCTAATAGCTTTTTAAAAAGGAATTCAAGTGTAGTTTTTTTGTGTGGAAAACTGAAACAGAAATATAGATTTAGCCAATGGAAAGCCTAGGTTTTTTAAAAAGGTTTCCATAGTTGGGCATTAAAGAGCCAAAATAGTTCAGGAGGAGAAAATTGCAAAAATGCCAGCAGAAATCGGAATCATCATTTTTTTCTGAATGATTTCAAGCTTTTTGATATGCTTTGTTGGGAGTTTAATTCCAAAGCTATTTTTGGCAGGTGTACCCCGGATTTTGGCCAGACAGCACTCGGTCCAAAAAGTATGGCCAAGTATTCACAGTGGAGCACGTCTCACACAAACATTACCCCAACATTCGCACGTGGGTGTTCAGAATCAACAAAAAGGTTCGATGATGCAGCATACATAATGATAGGGAAATCTGACAACGATTCATTTAGATCGTCTCTCTGACGGAATTGATGGCTGGTGTGAAAGCCCCGACGAAAACCTGCCAGCTCTTCCAGCTGATGTGCTGGCCTCAAGGTCACAAGGTCCCAACCTCGACCAATTCCTTGGTGGAGCTCATGAATATGGTGGAACGATGGAGGCAGGAAACTGATTATGGGCCCGTTGTGGTCGTTTCCACGTAAGCGCGCGCAGCAAAAATGAAATCTTTCCAATGTTTGCATAATGCATTCCGAGGAAATCTTGAGAGGAAGATCTTTAAGTCAACATAATCCAACTTTGTTTTCCTAGCGATGGCCAATCTCGAGCTGGAGTTTACTGCGCTGCAAATGCATGCATTGAGCAAGTTATTCAGCATGGAGAAGTGGACGTTTTCCAAGCAGTGAAAACCGTTCGCAGGCATCGACCCCAGTTGGTGGAGAATATCGTAAGGGCTCCTCCATTAATTATCATAACCTTTCTAAAATTGGTGGCATTGCACATTCCAGACCGAATACAAGTACTGCTACGACCTGGTACTCCACTACGTTCTGCATTACCTACACAAGGACACGGATCAAGAGGAGCAATAATTGCCCCACTGTGTTTTCTTTTAGCTTCTTTTTCCTTTTCAATATTTGTGCCAAAATCATGCTGATCATTCAAGTTGGCTTGGAAAATAGCGTGCCTTAATTACCGCTGACGAGAAAGTCATATTCGACGCACAACAACAGCAAGTTTTCCGATGAGGAGAAGATCGATGATCAATGGATAATTATATATCTATCACATTATTATGGACCCACATAATTATGCTTCATATGACACACCGCACACCACAGAAATAAAGTCGATATCAATTTGTCCTCCTGCTTTCTTGAGCATCCATAAAAAATTTCCAAAGGACCGAGAACATCAGGCCTTGTAGTCCATTAGCAATGAGCCTTTGCGAAACAAGTCGTTTTACAGCGGGGCTGCAATACGAGAGCAGTACAAAAGAAGGAAACTTTACCTCGTTTTGAGGCCTCGTCCCATGAGGCCGAAGAGTCCATCCTTTTGCACAATGTGCCTCACTGTGTCAGCATAACTGATGGTGTCAGGGAAAGTTTGCCTTGTCGTCTTGACGACCCTCAAGGAGTTGGAAATGGAATCCGAAACGAGCGAGGATGCGAATCCGATGAATGCATTGCGGCCCAGCTTCTTAAGTGGTTCATCCGATTTGGGAAGCGACTCCTGGAGGTAATTGAAGGTGAAAAACCAGGGAAAATGGCCGACTGCGGTGGCGGAGAAGGCCGCAAGGCTGCCGTGAAAAAGGATCGAGGGGCCTCGGAGGCTTAACTTGGCCTTCAATTTAGACACTGCCTCGTGGCCATCAACCTAATTTGAACAAAGTTGAGACAAACTTTATGATGACATCCCCTGCACTAAAGTCAGTTCGAAACTGACATCCCGACCAATTTCTTCCATGCTCGTAAAGGAAGAAGAGATTACATTTGATACCTGCAGAGTGGTTTTCAAGCAATCAATGGGCATGATGAAAACTCTCCAGAGGCCGGCTGTCAAGGATGCTGCGCCTGTTTTGACAGCGATGGGCAAATCATGATAGGGCTCAAGCAAGGCCAGAATGCCGACGTTGGCTGCGGTATCCCCAAACCTTGAGATAGGACCTTGCAGCAAGGCTGGACCGATGCCACGGTAGAACCTCAAAAGGCCGCCTTCTTTGTACAAATGCTTCATTGCAGCGGACGTCGTGAGGCCATATCTGTACTGGTAGTTCATCGTGGTCCTTATCCACATCAAAGTGGACACCTGCAACGATATAAGCGCGTGAGAATATAAAATAGCTGATTAAAAAGGAGGAAACTTGCTTGTATTGTCATGGCCATGGCGCCGGAGGTTCCTCCATGGAGGCCTTTGATTAAGGCCGCATACGCAACTTCTGCTTTGCTCTTCTTCTCCATGTTCATCTCTTCTCATATGAAAAAGTTAAGCTGATATGAAGAAAAGTAAGGCTACGTCGCGTCAGTGTTTTCACTCAGATGAAAAGCTCGGTCAGCTTAAATTCAGCAGGGAGAAAGTCAAAAGTTCCAGAATCGCAAGTCGCGAGACATATCAACTCCCTTTCGAATCACAGTCAATGTCTTTATTTTAGATAAAAATTGGATTAGACAAAAAATTAAAAGGCAACTCAAGAGCCGTTCATGCAGATGCTTGCAATTTTGTGGTTTAAAAATTGGGTCGGTTCAACTTTGGTTCGCTTGGGATTTGACAAATTTTGGCTCTATGAAAGAGCTTACTTTGGATTTCATAAATTACGAAATTCTAATGAACCGATCTAAAGTTCAAATAGAACAAGAATTTTGGAAATTATTTCCAGAACATTAAACTTTTCTTACTTTTTAGAGATTCGGTTTGCCTTAATTTTGCCCATTCACTTTAACGGAAAAACTGGATTTTTAAAAGAATCAGCTGATCTAGAAAATCAGCTTGCTCGGAACAATGACAACCAGATATGCAGATGTGGCAATTTGTAGATCAATGGCATTTTTTGGCCTAATCTTAGAAACTTCATGTACTCAACATCATGCAAATATTTTCAGCTTTAAAAGAGCCCCAAAAATGTTGTTATTTCTTTGCAGATTTGTGGCAAAATGGAGAATTCGGGGCTTTTTTGGTAAAAAATATGGCTGAAAGCCTCTTTAAGTACCTGGTCACTTTGCAGCCTGCACGGAATTTTGGGATCGTCAATCGTCAACGGATTTTGATTTCGGAAGTCGGAAGTCGGAAGTAGGAATGCGAAATTGAAAATTCGGAAGTTTTCCGAAAAACGGGAGAAAGTCCACCAAAAAGTTGCTTTTAACTTTAAACCAATGATAAAAAAAGTGAAATGGATCAACGACGGCAACAAATTCCAATGCAAATACTTGAGGCTGCGAAGACCTTTGAGCCTTTATGCAAACGTCAAGTCAAGAACGACAAAGATGATGAGCCACTCGATTGCAGCCGATGTAAACGGAGTCATTTCTTCCTCAAACCAAGAGAAACCTACCCAATTCCAGGGACCTACATCTATACAAGCTATCTATCTAACTCTGACAACCAAGATGATCATGGAAGTGAGGCAAATATTGCCATGTGTGCAAGACAAGGAGGCAATCCATTTTCTATACCGATAATAACTAGACTAATAATCTTGCGTTCTTTGCAGAATTGTTTAAAAAACCATTAACTCCGCCGATTATTGTGAGTCCTTGCTCGACTCTAATCAAATCGCGAACTCCGGTGTCCCTGCTGAAAAGGGCCAATCATGGTAAATAGGCAGTTAACTTTTATACCTTAACACTATTTGGAGTATTTCGTAGAAGAAGCAAGGCCGAATAAGAGGCCTCGAACAATTTTCTCGGATGACAGCTTAATCAAGTTACGCCAAGCTTTCAAATCTGACCCAAATCCTGACAAGGCCCAACTTGCGAAGCTTGCTGAAGCTCTCATGATGGACGAACACATTATTGCCGTAATGACAGCCCTTACACTACTCGTTTCACTTTTAAAGCTATCACATTCCGTCGTTGCAGGCTTGGTACAAAAATCAGCGACTTCGCGAGAAAAAGCAAGAAGATCCCTAAAAACAAAATGTCAACTCGGTATTATTTTTAAGCTTGTGAACTAGTGAACTTTCTTCGTAGACATAACTTGTTTCACTACTAATTGTGGAGGCTCAACGACAATGTCTTCGATAAACTCAAATACACTTTCATCTTAATTCTCATTGGGCAGAATTTCTGCAGCTTCGTTGCCTCCGTTGCTCCAACATGAACGCATAGTAAGTTTGTCCAGCATGAATGGCACTCACGGGCTCAGCCAATGATGAGGCCGCACCCGAATTGATAAGAGCTCTTTTTGTGGTTCAAGAGGCCACAGAGGGCCATGGTGAAGGGTAGAGGAGCCAGCTTCTTCTCAATTACTGATCGGACAGTCATGTTGGAGTCCACACAGCCTCTCACCATAAGATTGGCCTTGGGCAGGTCGATTTCGTAGCCGATGGAGGCTGACACTTCCTTCATTCTCAAGTGGGCCTCAAGCTCCACGCCCATTTGCAGCTGGTCGGAGCACTTTTGCCAAAAAGTAGTGTGCAGCTGACCAGAGTTCCCCAAGGTGGCCGACAACGAGGTGTCTTGGTCAAAGTCTATCCTGGACGCGAGCGAGGCCACAGCAATATGGCCTCCGGGGAGTTGAGGCGTGGCTTGGTACGCAAGCTCTGCCCCAAGAGCTAACTGGGGCGTGATTTTCTTTAGATAATGGAGCACACCCACTCCGGTACCATGAATAAGATCTGGATTGCCCAATGTCAGCGAGGAGGTCCAGGTGTCTCCCTTGTAATCTCCGGTGATTTGGCAAGAAGCCCATTTGCCCTCTTGGATCTGACTGATGAACTTGAAGCGAGTTCTGGCTGAGGGTGCGTGAATTATGTTTGCATTCAAGTTTCCGGACGGATCGATGTCGGCCATGAGCAGCGGAAAAGCCTGAAAAAAGCCGAAATCAGCACATTTCATTTGACATTATCAGTTCTTACCTCGGTTGGGCTCAACATTTTGGTGCCCACATAGGTGGCTCCGAATCTATAACCACTAGGCTGAGCCGAGGCCAAAGTCAAGGTGTGCGACACTTGGAAGTGAGAATTGAGTCCTTTGTTGACAAGCACTTTGGCACCCTCGAAATTCATGGGGAAGACACTTTGGGCCTTTTTGTGGAGCTCCTCGATCGTCCCTGGGTTGTTGGGCAACTCGAGTCCCGCGGGAGGAGCTGGAAAGATCGGAATTAGAACTGCTCTGCCTGAAAGTGAATGATATCCATTACCCTCAGGGATTCCTGGAACGGCTGCCATGATGAACCTGCGGCTTTGTGTCCAAAATCTGGTTTCCGAGCTGCAGCAAAAAGTGCGGCTTCAATATTTACTTCTTTTAAAACGACAGCAGACAAAAGCAGATCGATTAAAGACAATCCAACTTGGTTTCGGATTTCTGAAAGAAAAAGTTAATTATCAAGTAATTATTAGCATTTAAAATAGTGAAACTATTTTTTATTGTAAAATATGCTATTAATTGCTATATTGTCCTATGTTTAAACTAGATAAACTCCCTTTAGTTTCAAAACTTTAGCCTTAGAATTGACAACACAATTCTCATGGCCAGGCCATGTGGAGCATCAACGTTACCGCGCATATGAATTGCAAGTATTGAAATAGTTCGTCAAAACGCCACATGATAAAAGATATACAAAGCAACGTAAGCTAATACCTATGAAACTGAGATATCGACGTCACAAGTCTGAAACTCAGCAGAAACTCGTTTTCCAGGTAAACAAATCGATAATATCCATGATCGATTAGAGGATTCTCGGAAGTTTTAAGTTTTCTGTCGAGAAGATCATTATAAAGCAAACATTTCCAACGGAGCTCCAGCGTAAGTCGTTTAGGCTTCAAAAGCCGTTTGTTGACGTCATAACAGCTAACGTGCGTTATGTGGGGGGCAAGTGCAAGTTTGACAGTAAAGTCTGGCCGTGTCTTCAATGTTCTTTACTTTCTACAGAATCCGACCGTCCCGACTGGAACGTCAATTGCGTGGGCGAGCTGGAGAACGGCTGCTGCTGCTGCTGCGACAGCCTGAGCGAGGACAAGTGCAAAGTGGATGCCGTCAGGTGGAGCTTTAACGTGTTCGGGATTAAAAGATCAAATGATGTCAGAAGTATGAGCAAGGTGTCAGGTTTGGCTTTAAAACTGGATTTGGCTTTTTGGCCTTAATCTACCACACCGATTATGTCCATAAAGTGACATCCTTGGTCCGCTGGTCAATTCATCAAAAAAACCAGGAAAACTAATTATATGGCCATTTCCTTTTGTGGCTGCAGTTTGTCTTTGTGCTATGTAATTAAAGGTGAACTAGCTTTGAAGCCCACCTGTGAGATAGCCACGCTTGATCCTAGTCAAGAGCAAACTTTTTCAACATTCTCAGAAGGTTTATCTAGTAAATGCATCACATGTTCGAGACAACTTTTGATCGATTTCATTTTTCTTGCAGATCTAATGGCCACCTAATGGCCAAACAGCATCAGGAGCAAAGTGCCTCAATTCAAGTTCACGTCACTCTTATCTCTCGCCTTTATCTCCTTTACGGTCTAGATTCCAGATTATCCGAATTCCATGCCGTATGTGGACACTAATCTGCTGCCCCCAACGCTCCTCATCGATAAAGCGGAGCAATCCTTTGTCTTCATTGACAAATAACAAACCCAAACGCCCCACAATAGCAGCAACAATCAGGTTTCGATAAAACGAGATCTGCGAGTGCACGTGTCGTTGGCGTTCCACCTGAGTTGGTGCACCTTGCGTGGCTCAGACCTGGCCTTTGCTTTGAAGCCGTGCACAGTGGGCGAGACCAAAGTCGCGAGCTCGGATATGTCGTAATATTTGGCAGATCGGGCAGCAGATTCTGTAGTGGCCATCTTCAAAATAAAGGAGGCTTCCAAGATGAGCGGAGTGGCAAGGCCATCAAACAATTCTCGCACCTGAGCTACTAGTGCTTCGTAGTGGCAGCAAAAATGGCCTCAACGACGGCCTCGGCCAACGGCGGAGGCCAGAAGAGCGGCTCGTTTCATCACCACCACCATGTCCATCATGTGCATCATCACCATGTGTACCAGCAAGAACCGTATGAGCTTAGTCAAGACTTGATTGCCAAGCAGCTGGAAGTGCTGGAGAAAAAGTATGGTGGGGCATCAAAGGCCAAGGAGGCCGCCCTAACCATTCAGCGGGCTTTTCGAAGGTCAGTCCACATCCTCTGTTTTACTGTGGGAAAACGGAATTTCGCCCATTGAACGCGAGTTCCGAGCTCATTCATTTGTAGAAGCTACTCGCTTTGTTTCTAGAATTGGCAGAAGATCAAGCCAATTTTTTTACTTTTTTTCATGCAAAGTGTGCCAAGCTTTTCCTTTAATGCAGTGATTAGAAATTTATTCTTCTCATATCAATCAGGAGAGAAAAACCGCAAATTCCCACAGAAATTAGCGTCTTTCAACTTGAACACTTGATGTGTAGAAACAATTATTAGCAGCTTGATGTCATCACTAATGACACATTCCAGACAGACTTCTTTTTTTTTTGGGGTCACATGATGATGAGCTCTTTTTTGCTAGGTACTCCATGGCCAAAAAGTTTGCTCATTTGACTGCTCAAATGAAGACTGAGAAGCGGATCAGTCGCCAGCTGGAAGCCTCAAGCATAGGCATGCCAATGACGAGTGGCGTCAACTCTGTGGTCTACACCGCTACTATGACGTCCAGTCCTGCTCCGGCCTCGCCAAGAGTCAGCACCATCACAAGCTTGCAGAGGTCGAGCAGTAGTGGCAGCTCCTCCACAACCCCCCACCATCATCATCTTCATCATAGTCCAGGCAGGCATTTGCACTCCACCAATTGCAAACATTTCGGCAAAGATCGAGTGGATTCGAACAAAGTCATCAGTCATCAGCATAGCTCGAGTCAGGATACTGACGTAGGCAATGATTCCTCGTCTTCCAATTCTAATCAGGTTCGATTTTCTTCCATTTATCTTGTTTTAGGTAATTCTAGCATATGTTTAAAAGCCATGTTGTCAATCCTGTCGGGTCTTATCTGTATGCCACTTGAGGCAATGAACAATAGTGCAGAATTTGCATACAATGACGCGAGCCAAAAGCTGCCGTTGTTGAACTGATTTCAACGAGGCTCCTTTGTTACAGTATTATATGGGGGGAAAATTGACTTGACTGCAGCATGCCAATTAATGAGGCTTGCTGCTCATGTCAAAAGGGCTTCTTCATCCCAATTAGAAGAGCTGTAACCCATGAAATGAGCCAGATCATGATTATGCAGTATAAAAAATGAAACCTGATCCATGTTTTTTCCCTCTTCAGCCTGACTTGCCTCAAGGTGGGCTACAGTCCTACCCTTTGGACGAGTCTTCAGTCTACTACCATAATAGTCATCATCACCATCAAATCCATGTTCCTCATACTTGTGGAGCCTCTGTAGTGGCGGCTTCCACCACGACGACTCCTCCTCTGGCTCACAACAGTGGAGAAGCCCCTCAGAGTCCACACCAGTCGAGAAGCCATAGAAGGATGGCTTCAGCCCCGCATGTACCAAAGAGGACAGTGTCAAGACTGACTTCCCTGGAAAACAATGTCAATCTCAATAACAACTCGACAACCTCGGTTAAGCAGATCAACAGCAGTCCAAGTAGGAGGGTTTTGGCAACTCCTGTCTCCTCAGCAGGTATGTCAATATGATCCACATCAATGCAGCGTCATTATGACATTCTTATGGCCCGTCGGTTTTTGGCAAGCTTCTCGACTACCTTGTTAGTTAGATGCAGCTTAATTGATGAACTTTAGGTGAAAAACCCGTGTTTGCCACATTCATGCCTGAAGTATCCAAATTTTAAATTTTGTGCTGCAATTTGATAAGTTGGTGTAGGAAAAAATACACGCTTTTTGCTCGGGAATTTTACAGGGCTTTAAAAGAGATAACGCCTATTTTAATTGCCTTGACGCGTTACGAAAAAAGGCGCTATTAATCATTGCTAAATAGTGTCGAGCTGCAATAGCGAGTTGCAAAATCAAATTTCTTTATTGTCATTGCTTTTCTGGGTGGGTTCGTTTTTTTAGCTTAGGGGGACCTTAAGAGAAAATAGCTATGAGGTTCAGCTTGCAGCAAATTCAATCAGATTGAAGCATGGGATATGAAACCACCTGTTATAATGACAAGTAAATGGTATTTACTCGCGGTGAGGGCAATTTCCCCATAAATTGAAAAGAAACAGAAATGCTTCTTCTTCTGCAATTCTAATGATTATTTGCAACAAGAAAACAAGCGGACTCAAGGCCGCATGCTTTAAGGGTGGGATGGCTCTGGTTAGCTTTGTGCTCAAATAAATAAATAGGAGCTTCTGAGCTTTGCCCTCCTCCCTATCGTAACTTTTTTAATGAAGCGTTTTAGTTTCATGGTAACCCAATATCAAAACAACTTGAGTTGCTGCTGGAACAAAAATCTCCCACCGTCATCCACATCCTCGTCATCCTTTGAGAGGAATTGCAAAATTCTCATTGGAACTCTCCATTCATTTCGCATTCATTCTCACAGCATTGACACATCGTGTCATGCTGCAAAATTCTACGTGCAAAATAGCATTTCTAGTATCTGGCCATTTTCTCAATTAGCTTGCCACTCTCACACACAAAAGGAAAAGTGAAATTATTCTGCCTTTTTTATGCATGCACTCGCGTTCATGTTTGAAGGCGTGGAGTAGCAAATCTTTATCCAGTTTGCAACTGTGTAGAATGAGAGTCAAACATTTGCTATCATTAGGAGGAGACCTTTAAGATAGGGCTAATTAATTAAGTGCGTTGCAGGATCCGGAGCGTACTATCTACCTGATATGGATATGCGGTTGACGAAAATGCAATATCGGACTGTGGTCCCGAGCACAACCTCACCCTTGCCTTCGGTCATGGGCCCGGCCTCCACGGCTGACCTCGTGGCCAACATGTACACGGTGAACGAGGTGATTCGAAAACGCCACTACCGGACGGGACTGAACATTTTCAACAAGAAACCGGACAAAGGCATTGCGTACCTGATCCAGAGGGGCTTTTTGGAAAACTCCCCCGCGGCCGTGGCTCGCTTTTTAATCACCCGAAAAGGCCTGTCCAAGCAGATGATTGGCGAGTACCTGGGCAGCATCCAGAGTCAGTTCAATATGGCAGTGTTGTCCTGCTTTGCTCAGGAGATGGACTTTACGGGCATGCATATCGATATAGCTTTAAGGAAGTTCCAGACGTACTTCCGAATGCCAGGAGAGGCGCAGAAGATTGAGAGGCTGGTGGAGGTCTTTTCCGGCCGATATTGCCAGTGCAACCGCGAAGTGGTGCTCACATTGCATGCTACAGATACCGTTTTTATTCTGGCCTTTGCAATCATCTTGCTCAATACTGATCTTCACACTCCCAATATCAAGGTAAGACCACGACGAAGAAGATGGTCATGGAAACTTGATCCAAGATCTGATATGACTTTATGCTAGCTTCTTGGGTGATAAATAGCCTACTTGATGCCATGTTTGGCAACTGTGGGCTCAACAAGCAAATTAATTAGGCATTTCAGAAAACAGCACTAACATATGAGTGCAGTTGTCTAGTTGCACAAGATTCATGGTTATTAGGCAGGAAAGTTGGCAAAACTGGTTTGTAAAGGTTACTACTGCTGCAGTAGCATTTATGCACTAATTACATGACCTTGGCAATGATGTGTCAATGTGTACCATATGTGACTCTGAGTCGCAGAATTATGGATCCATTTTAATCTCTATGACCAGTTTATCAAATTTTCGTCTGATTGCAGCCAGAGAAAAGGATGAAATTGGAGGACTTCATTCGCAATCTGCGTGCAATCGACGATGGTCACGATCTTGATCCGGAGATGTTGGCAGGCATCTACGAACGAATCCGAATTCAGGAATTCCGTCCGGGCAGTGACCACGTGACTCAAGTCATGAAAGTGCAGCAAACCATCGTAGCCAAGTGCCCCAATCTCGCGATTCCTCATCGCCGACTAGTCTGCTATTGTCGCCTCTATGAGGTGCAAGACAAGTTAAAGAAAGAGAGACCCGGTAACCAATCCCATATTCTAGCTTATCAAGCAAAACTCAAATGCTTTTTTTTGCAGGTCTTCATCAACGAGAAGTCTTTCTGTTCAACGATATTTTAGTCATCACCAAGATACATTCCCGTAAGAAGGCCAGCGTGACGTACACGTTTCGCCAAAGCTACCTCCTCGCTGGCATGGTTGTCAACGTGTTTGAAACCTCGTTCTATCCCTACGGAATCCAACTCGCTCAAAAGTGGGATCGCAAGATTGTGCTCACTTTGAACGCTCGCAACGAGCATGACAGGTCGAAATTCGTCGAGGACCTCAAAGAGTCCATCGCGGAGATGGACGAAATGGAGACTCTGAGGCTGGAGTCGGAGCTGGAAAAACAGAGGCTGTCAATGGCCGACAATCGAGATAGTGGCATCAATGACGAGTCCCCTGCAGCCTCGGATCTCGTGACAGCCGCTTCTAGGTCAACGATAGCCTCTAATGCGGCCGCGGGATCGGCCTCCACGAACGGAAGTGCGGTTGTCATGCGTAAATCTGCCATCAACAACTCGTTGCTCGACTTGACTCTGGACGCGTCTGAAAAATTGGCTCGTCGGGGCTCTGTGGGCTCACTGGATTCGGGCATGTCTGTGTCCTTCCAGTCCAACTCGATGTTCAACAATCACCAGCAATGCAGCAGTCAGAATTACCGGAGCCCCAATGGCCACCATCACGGACCCGCGAGGTCGTCAAGGCATAATCATCACTGAGATTCATTCTAGTTCTGCTATTATTACTATACTGCTATATTTTTCTTGTCAATCATCGTTAATGAACTGCTATCATATACTTTAATTTGTGCCCCTTCTTCAATTTTATGCGTTTTCCCGTTGTATATGGTATCGTGTAATGTCATGACTTTGCCAAGCTAGTCAATAAACCAGAGAAGACATTAACCATCAAAACTTCAACTCATCGCACGGTTTAACTCAGCGCCCGATAATTTAAGCTTGGTAAGCTCCGCAAATTGAGCGTACGTGTGTCAATTTTTAAGGAAGCAGCTAGATATAGAGAACAAAGGCATAACTTCTAAGGCCGCAGTGAGGGAACAAATTTGTACATAAACTCAATAAGATCAATAATTGGTTACTCAATATAGTTGTCATCTTGACTTGCAAGATTTCGTTTCTTAATAATTAATAAGAAAAGTATCTACCGACGTCATAAGCAGACACGCATGCTAAGCAAATATGAAGTTACAAGACCTTTTGGTTAGCCTTAGTAGCAGAATATCAAGAAAATAAACCAATATAGATTTAATGAGATGATGATCAATTTAACTAACTTGGCCTTTTATTCAGACTTGGTCGCTTACAAATTAGGCAAGTCAGAGAGGTAAAATTTGGCACTTAGTATTCGCCATCAGCGGCTTCTTCATCATTGGTATCAAGGCCAACTTCCTCGTAGTCCTTCTCCAAAGCAGCCATGTCCTCACGGGCTTCGGAAAACTCACCCTCCTCCATGCCCTCTCCAACGTACCAGTGAACGAAAGCCCTCTTGCTGTACATGAGGTCAAACTTGTGATCAAGTCTGGCCCAAGCTTCAGCAATAGCAGTTGTGTTGGACAACATGCATACAGCCCTTTGAACCTTGGCAAGATCTCCACCGGGGACAACAGTTGGTGGTTGGTAGTTGATTCCAACCTTGAAGCCAGTAGGGCACCAGTCAACAAATTGGATGGACCGTTTGGTCTTGATGGTGGCAATGGCAGTGTTGACATCCTTGGGGACAACATCACCACGGTACAACATGCAGCAGGACATGTATTTGCCATGACGGGGATCACACTTGACCATCTGGTTGCTGGGCTCGAAGCATGCATTGGTTATTTCCCCAACAGAAAGCTGCTCATGATAGGCCTTCTCAGCCGAAATGATCGGAGCATAAGTCACCAGAGGGAAGTGGATCCTGGGATAGGGCACCAGGTTGGTTTGGAACTCGTTCAAGTCCACATTGAGAGCACCATCAAAGCGAAGGGATGCAGTGATGGAAGAAACAATTTGGCCAATCAAACGGTTAAGGTTGGTGTAGGTGGGCCTATCAATATCCAAGTTGCGGCGGCAGATGTCATAAATGGCTTCATTGTCAACCATGAAAGCGCAGTCGGAATGCTCCAAAGTGGTGTGGGTCGTCAAAATGGAGTTGTAGGGCTCAACCACAGCGGTGGCAACTTGAGGAGCTGGGTAAATGGAGAACTCAAGCTTGGCCTTCTTGCCATAATCCACAGAAAGCCGCTCCATGAGGAGGGAGGTGAAACCTGATCCAGTGCCACCACCGAAGGAGTGGAAGATCAAGAAACCTTGGAGGCCAGAGCAGTTGTCAGCCAACTTCCTGATACGGTCCAGAACAATTTCAACCATCTCTTTGCCAATGGTGTAGTGACCCCTTGCGTAATTGTTAGCCGCATCCTCCTTGCCGCTGATCAGTTGCTCAGGGTGGAAAAGCTGCTTGTAGGTGCCAGTGCGGACCTCATCTGACAAGAGAAAATTAACGTAAAACTTATCCTTGAAAAAGAGAATGGCAAGCCCATACCAACTACGGAAGGCTCAAGATCAATAAATACAGCCCGTGGAACATGCTTGCCAGCCCCAGTCTCGGCGAAAAAGGTGGAGAAGGAGTCATCCTTAACCTTGTCAGAGGGCATCTGACCAGAGGGCTGTAAAACAAAAGAGGGGCAATAGAAAATGCGATCACCGTGGACTAATTCTCAAGTACTTACGTCGATACCGTGCTCAAGGCAGTAGAGCTCCCAACAGGCGTTACCAATTTGGCAACCAGCCTGGCCAACGTGTAGAGAGATGCATTCGCGCATGTTGAAGTCTAGGAAATTCGGCTAAACTGAAGACGAAGTTTGGGAATTGTTTCAACGATCTCGACACGTCCGTACAATGAGGAGTGGCAAAATCGAATGTTGGAATCTGGCCGTTGAGCCTTCTCACTTTTAATCTTCGCGCGTGATTTTCAAACTCGCAACTCGATCTCAAGGATTTTCATCCTACTTCATTTAACGAAAAACTGCGCAGCCTATTACATAGAGATTTATTAAAAAGCGATGCGACATGGTCTATTTTATGCGACATAGCATTTATTATGAACTTAGCAAATTGGCAAAAAAATAAAAGTTTTACGGCTAATGAGCCCTAAAAAAGTTGAGCCGTTTCATTTCTCTCGGAAAAACGTTAAATACGGTTACTCACGCATGCATTGATGAGCTCTTTTCATTTATCTCAACAAAAGCTGTTCCATTGTGGAGAAAATTGAGTTTTTTCCGCTTTTTCTTTCCTAGAGCTTGAACTAGAGAAACTGGCTTGAACCATCAAAAATTAAAATGTACCCAGTTTTACTACTCCCACATGAGCATTCGTTAATTTCGTTTCGCATGATCTTATTTAGTGTGTGATAATTCTCTTATAATAATTAGCAATCAAGACGAGAAGTAACGTAAAAATGTAGTCACTATATGGTTTTAAGTTACATGTAGTTCGACTGGACATGGCGTCTCACTTTGCTGGTATTTTTGATGTTCACTCAATGTTGGTTGAACTTGTTTTTTTAACTCAGAATTATTATTTTTTCGAAAGCAGGAATCACTTTTATAGCTTTATTTAATTACTACTAAACGCAAGTTTTTACTAGGCTAGCCGCCAATAATTATTAACTGATTTCAGTGATTTGTGATGCTGTGATTTCATCATAAAATAAGTAAAACAAACAACTAGATGTACACGTCCACATTGTGGACTGATTGGGGGCGAACGCACTTGGCAAATTCAAAATTAAAATAAGAAGCAATAAGTTGTCATTTTAAGTATTGACAGCTTTCACAGAAACCCGTAATCAAGCTTAGTTTGGTGGCAAAATTCGAAAGTGAAAAAAGTGGTCAGAGAAAATGAAAAAAGTGGTCTGATAAAAGTGGTCAGGAAAGTGTCACAGAAAGTGGTCAAAAAAGTGGTATGAAAAGTTGTCGAAAAAGTGGTTAAAAAAGTGGTCAGATTAAGTGGTCAGAAAAAGTGGTCAGGAAAAGTGGTCAGAAAAAGTGGTCAGAAAAAGTGGTCTTAAAAGTGGTCCGAAAAGTGATCAGAAAAGGTGTAAGCACTACTTTGTGTACTGTAGGCTAGTTTAACTTCCATTTATGCTCTTCTTTTCAAGCGTCCTACTTCCTCTTAACTGCTCTAGCCTTAAAAATTCTATCTGTGGCCATTCGTGGTAGAGATGAGGGGGCTCACGCGCTTCGCGCGTTCGCCCCCAATAACTAAGGAAATGAGACAACTGCTTTTGAGTTTAATTAAGCAAATCTTTATTCCTGATTTCGCTTAACTTCATCTTGGATATTTTGCCATTTTGCCACGAGCGATCCGACATTTTTCTTCTTCATCGAAAGTCCACTTGACAGCTTGGTTGCCTAGAAATTAAGCATTGCTAAAATTATGCATGTACTTAGTGAACTAGGGGTTACTTTTCGTTTGCGGCGCTCTTCCAAAGTATCTCCAATGCTGGAGGGCGATTGGCTGCGATCATCAGACAAAGCTGGACTTCCTTCCCTTATGAAGCTGGGAGCTGGTGATGCCACTTTTGGAGGAGTTGGTGTAGCACCTTGCGAAGCAGACCCATCAATTGTGGCCAGATCAGAGTAGAACGAGCTCAGAGCATCAGTGATATGATCTTGGTCAGTGCGCTCCTCCTTGGGAGTCTCAATGATCGAGATGGACTCAACTTCCTCATCAGACAATTCCATATCTTCCACTTGATTCTCAGGCTTGGTAATTATTGGCGGAGGTGGAGGTGGTGGTGGAGCAGTTTGCACCTCAGGTGGCAATGGAGGGTTTTGAGCCTCTTCTATGGGAGGTGGTAAGGGAGGTTGAGGCAAAGCTGGATTGCTATCACTCGTCTCTGAAGATAAAAATAATTCATAAGACATGGTTACATCATAAGGCAACTAATTTCAAAATACCTTTTATGGGAAGGCCGACTTTGTCATCACTCTTCACAGCATCTTCTTCTTCATCATCGTCGCCCTCGTCAGGTTTTTCAAACTGGGTCTCCCTGGTTATGAGGTTTTCATAGGCATACTTCTTGGCCGATCTGCATGTAACAAAAAAAGAGAGACTTGAAAGTTGAGGGCAGAGAAAATTAACTTTTTTTCTTTGGATAGCGAAACAATGGATCAATTTGAAAAACACAAAGAATTTTCCCCCGAATCCTCGTGAATCAGGAAAAACCAGGAGAGGGAGGAGTATACCTGAAACAGTAGGCATAAGATCAAAGTGCAGACAGCGTAGATAAGTAAATTGGAAAATTGACAAGGAAACTCTTACCAGTAGGCTGTCATCATCAAGATAATCTTTTGACCGTCATCGACCTATGTTCCAGTATGTCATGTGTGAGATGATCAAGTCATCAAGAGGGCATTGTTGACAATCTTTATGTCTTTTTCCAGTTGTTCACAAAAAGTTTTCAACGTAGGGATCGAAAAAATAAAGCGAGAGAGAGAGAAGATCGTACCTGTCCCAAACTGCTCTCCATCCTGGAGGAGCCAAGTCATGGCTCTCAATGTCCAACATTTGGGTTGACATCTTGTCCAGAGACGTTTGGAGGTAGCTACTGGACAATGCACCACTTTGCCACGCAGTGAACAGAGTCTAAGAGAGGAAAATCAGAATTACCCTTTGAAAAGTTGATTGGGCCACTTTTACCTCCACTCGAATGGCCAAAAGTTTGAGTGGTGTGATTGGCACCTTGGCCACGTCAAGGGACTCGAGTTTCATGCACAGAGTTTCTGCAGTGCTGCTGATGTAGGTACGATCTTTCACATCTGCAAATATTCGAATTTCTAAGCCTAAAGTAACCAATTGTCAAGTCCATTTTTTGTACCCCATCTTCGCTTCTTTTTGGGAGCATCCTTCTCTTCGTCGGCCTCATTATTTTTGAAGACGTTTTTCGACGAGACTTTGGACTGCTTCGAGGCTGGTTTCTGAACTTTGACATTAACGCTCCTCTTCTTGTTGCTGCCCTTTTCCTCCTCCTCCTCTTCGGTGTCATCATCATCGCCATAACTCCCAGCAATCAAATTGATGGAATGAGAGGCCTTTTTCAGAGTGGCGCTCATATCCTTGTAGATTTGCAAGCAAGTCGAGGTCTTTTTCCAAGCAAATGGCTTTGAATAGAGGTTCTTGACGGGTTTGCTGCTGCCAAGCCAATCTGGAGGATCTTCTCTGAGGATTTCCTTCTCCATCTCCTTGCACATGGCTTCTTCAAATTTGCTCACCTTTTGCCTGGCAATCTCTTCTGGGGTCAATTGGGGCAAAGTTGGCCCAATGAAGACTTGCGGAGGCGATTTTCCCCTCTCTCTTTTCTTGCCTTTGCTCGGCTTGGCAGGCTCACTTCTTTTGCCATTTGTGGCCGAAGAATTTGAGTGGGCTGAAGCTGCCGAAGGAGGCATTTCAGAGGGGCGATCCCACTTGACCTCATTGGTGACTCGGTTCCAAAAATATGGATACCCGGTGGTGTTATCCATGCATTCCATCCAATCTGAAGTTGCCAATTTGAAATGCACTTTTACATCGTGGCTAGAAATGTTTGACTTACCATTTTTGCTTTCATGTTTGGAACCTTCGTCGTCAGAATCTGACCCGTAACCGCTGACTAACCCGTTCATCACGAGGAAATCTTAGCCTTCGTCATATTTTCAACATGCAAAGCAGCAGCAGCAGCAGTTCTTCGGTTGTTGTCTGTTGATGTTGTGCTGGGTTAGTGATGGAACGAGTTTCAGCTTGGCTTGAAAGCTTGAAGCTAAAACCCAGCTTGAGCTACATAAGCAAAAAGCTTGGGATCGCTCGAACCAAATTTTGAAAAGCTTGAAAAAGCTTGAACCCAAAAATGCAAAGCTTGAAAAAGCTTGACACCAAAAAATTTCAAAACTTTATCCATTTTTTATCAAAACAAAAAAGGGCAAATTTTAAAATTAGCACATACTCGAGGGAATGAAGTACTTAATCAAAGTTAAAGCTATTTCTGTCTTTATTTGCTCTTTTTTGGGTAATTTTGCCAAATCTGGCGACTAATCGCCATTTTTATGTCAAAATACTACAAAAGTGAAAAGCTTGAAAAAAGCTTGAAATGTGAAATTTCGAGCTTGAAAAAGCTTGATAATAATTTTCAAAAGCTTGGGATCGCTCGAACACATTTCTAAAAGCTTGAAGCTTGATCAAGCTGAAAATTTCCGGCTCGTTCCATCACTATGCTGGGTGAAAGCTTATTGATATTTCGAATTTAAGAACGAGCCAAAATATCCTCAAAGTAAGTTTGTAGATTCGACGCCTGCATGAGAATATTTTACATTTTAGACTAGAATTAATATGTTTATGTCTGTAAACAAAACTCTTGTGAGCATAAAAGCCTTTTCTCACCACGTTTTCATTCCTTTGTATGTTTCAAAGTGCCCTAAACTTCACAATTCAATGCCTTTAACAGACACCAAAATTGCTATTTGCTAAATAAAATTGATAACCTCATCCATTCTTCTCAGTTCTGATCTTCTCCTAGACTCAGTAAAGCTAACAGATAAAACTTTAAAAGTGAAAATCTTCGATAATGCCTGGAGTGAGTAACGCACAAAAAATGGCTACGCGCATGTGTCCAGCTCCTCGAAAAAGCCCAAAGTTTTGATCATTGCAGGTGCCTTAATTGTCACATATCATAATGTCCCATTATAAGTAGCACTAAGCCCTGTAAACTAACATTCTTTAAGGACCCAGTAATATACCCTTCTGGATTGGCCTATGCTCAATGTCACATGGCATAATGTCTCATGGCAAATTGTCACATAGCATATTGTCCCATAGCAAATGGTCTCATAGCATTTTGTCCCATATCATTTGGTCTCATAGCAAATGGTCTCATAACACAATGGCCCATAGCATATTTTCACATAGCATATTGTCACATAGCATATTTTCACAGCATATTGTCACATAGCACAATGGCCCATAGCAAATTGTCTCATAGCAAATTGTCTCATAGCAAATTGTCTCATAGCAAAATGTCTCATAGCAAAATGTCTCATATCAAATTGTCTCATAGCAAATTGTCTCATAGCAAATTGTCCCAAAGCAAATTGTCCCAAAGCAAATTGTCCCAAAGCAAATTGTCTCATATCAAATTGTCTCATAGCAAATTGTCTCATAGTACAATGGCCCATAGCATATTGTCACATAGCACAATGGCCCATAGCAAATTGTCCCATGGCAAATTGTCTCATAGCATATTGTCACATAGCTTATTGTCACATAGCAAATTGTCTCATAGCTAATTGTCTCATAGCACAATGGCCCATAGCATATTGTCACAGCTTATTGTCACATAGCATATTGTCTCATAGAATATTGTCTCATAGCATTAAGTCATCTAGCAGATTGTTCCATAGCAAATTGTCTCATAACAAATTGTCACACTATGAGACAAAATCCTATGAGACAATTTTCTATGGAACAGTATGCTATGTGACAAATTGCTATGAGACAAATTACTATTGGCCAATTTGCTATGGAACAATATGCTGTGAGACAAAATCCTATGTGACAATATGCTATGAGCCAATTTGCCATGTGACAATATGCTATGAGAAAATATGCTATGAGACAATATGCCATGTGACAATAAGCTATGTGACAACATGCTATGAGCCAATGTGCTATGGGACAATTTGCCATGAGAAAATATGCAAGGCAAGTGAGGTAGCTGTCAAACAAAGTGCATGGCGCCACAAAAATTGCTATATTAACAAGTGGCAGAAATTCATTTACTCATGCACACAAATGAAGGCTATCCCAATTAAGAACGAAAGTATATCATTTATTCAATTTCAAAATGCTCTCCAAATTTCCAAGGTTAGTTTGTCCAAGGTAATTTCTTAGAGATTCTTTGTACCACTCCGGAGCTTTGTCAAGCTTGTATTTGTAATTGCAAGTGATTTCATCTCCAGGCTGAATTTGCGTGATGGCAATTGCGCATCGAATTCTCTTTCCGAATCGAGGATGAAATGCATAAGAATACTCCGCATTGGGCCCAAAAGAGTGGCAAATTTTGTGAGCTAATGTAGCCTTGTAGAAGCTTGTAGATTGACATTTCTTGGGTATGTCCAGCATTGAAGTACCATCATCATACTTGATGGAATAATCAGAGCCCTGATCACTGTTGCTTATAGGGACTCCATTGAAAAATGCCACAATTTGCCCCACAGCAATAACTTGCCTGGCAAATAGACCTTCTCCAGCATTGGGAATGCTGGAAGACTTAACTTGTACAATTTTTCTCTCATAAGGATCTTCTTGTAAAGGAGAAGCACAAATGCACTCCTCTTCCCATTCACTTTCATTTGTAAATGCTACAGTTAATTTTTCTGTCACTGCAAGAATTTTAGGTTCTAGCATTCCCAAAGGGTTGACTCTGACACTTTCAATGGTAGTTTCATGGGCCTCAATTATGGTGTCTTTATTATCAAAGAGTCCAAACAAAACTGTCTTCAAATCTGGGTAGATGAATGCACCTTCCATTAAATTATTATCAGGCCTGAAAAGAAAGCTGCCACCCTCCAATTTTTTCCACACTGGGCCAGAACAATGTCCATTCAGAAATAAACCAAATCTTTGCTTCGTTTTTCCTTTGCACAAATAGTAACCATGTAACATGCCCTTTTTCAAAAACATCCATTCCTTCTTGATCACACTTGCTCCATTTTGATCTATACTTAACAAATTTTTAACATTCTTGTCATTATTTTTATTTTAGTACCTAGATGTATGACAATTGCATTGCCCACAAGTTGACTTTGGTGGAAATATCCATGCATAATTATTTTGCATCCGTTTTCGGTCAAAGTTAATGAGGCCTTTCCGTTTTGTATTTCACAGTTCAGTGAGCAAAGCTTGTCAATTCTCTTTTGCACTTGATTCACATCAGAAGATTGTAACTCTGGTCCATCAAACAGTTTATCCAGCTTTTCTTGGGAGAAATCCTGCATTTTCTGAATGACATGGTCTCCATTGGGTCCAAATATCATGTCAAGCCATTTCCTTAGCATTTTTTTCCGTAGCAAGTTCGATGTGTTCTTTAAGAAAGTCGGCCTTCAACTGAAGTATCAGCATAGGATGCAACAGATGACAAGTGGGAAAAATACCACAGTGACTTTGCTCAAGATGAAAAAAAAACTTTTCACAACAGGCTGCTAAATCTGGACTGAATTTTATGAAGGCCAACATTTATAGCGCAGGGCGGCCTTTCAAAGACTTGAGGAAAAACAAACAACTTGAGAATTATGAAAGTTTCACCTGCATGCAGCAGTTAGCATTTATTTATTTTGAGATCACTAGCTAAAAAATGCTCAGCAGAAGATGCTTTTCAACTAGATGTAATTTAGCACTGTACAAGTTGTGGGAGAAAAGCAGCTTTCCTGACCGAGACTTTTTATGGCCACTCGACCTTGACAATAGTTATACGTACTTAGTGAATTACTTATATTTATAACCTTACCTCAATTTTTCTCATTTTACCTTTTCTAATCAAATTCACCAAGGTTTGCTTTTGATGACCTCATTCAATGCAAAAAAGAGTGGTATTAAAAGCAACATTTATATAACTATACTCAAAACATAATAATTGGTATACGTATTTGCTTAAAAGTTAAAAATGAGCAATTTATTATTGTAATAGTATACCCATATTTATATGTACGACCCGTCTGAATGGTCTATTGAGGATAAGCTTTCTAAGTTCCGAACCTGTAAAATCATCAGAATTGTTAATGAAGACTTGTTCAAATAAATATCGAAATTTTTTTATCCCTTTAGTTGCCTCATGATAATAAGCTAGCTCTTGGTCTACTCATACCTATTTAGCATTGGTAATGGTTAAGAGGGATTTCAAAGGGTCAAAATAGTAATAATTTCCAGGATTTTGGCGTTGAGAATCAACTTCAATCAAGGCAAATGAAAGAAAAAAAATGCTTCAAATAAATTAATTAACAAGAATGTTCATACTGGTTAATACCAGCAGCGCTACCAGACATCTTCTATAATTCGGCTTTTAATGGCTTCAACTCTACATCTTTTCGTGAATGTGATCTGGCAACACTGAAAGTATCAAAACAAAAATGTAAACATTGCTTCAAAGCCATGAATGGTTAACTTTGAGATTTCATAATTGAAAACATGCTGACTTTGCTGAAGCAATTGCAACTTGCCGCTAATATCGGCAAGTCATTGTCATCGTTTCCTCCTCACCTGCAATCTTTGGTCAACAGTCCTTTTGAGACTCCAACAAAATTCGACTTGTCCCTCAATAATGGCGGTCTAAACAAGGATGACTTTTCGCAGCGGCGAGTCAAATTGTCGGAAAAGCTCGCCGAGTCTTCGCCCATGACTGGACTTCCAAAAAAGCCGGATGTCAAAGAGGCTGAACGACTGTCAAGGCAACATTTGGTTGTCATTCCCTCATCCCAAAGGAAATACATGGTAGACAAGATTCCATATGTGTTTCGACAAGCTACAGACTTCCGCTATTTGACAGGCAGCAAGAACCACAATTCAGCCTTGGTGTTGCGCTTTGATGGAGCTCTCGAGGAAATCACTTCAACTCTGGTCTTGCCTCAAGATGATCCGCGTGAGGAGAAATGGGAAGGAGTCCACATGAAGCCTGATGAGGCCTGTGAGATCTTCGGAGTCGATCAAGCCATCCACATGGATGATTTGCCAACGCTGCTGGACTTGCACAAAAGCCAGAGTAATCTGCTTTTGTGGTACGACTACCTGAACCCAACTCACAGCCATATTCACAGATCTCTGATGAGATTCATAGAAGGACACAAGATTCAACCTGTCCACTCTCCAAGATACATGACTCAACAGTTGAGGGTGATCAAAAGCCCGAAGGAAATCGAAATCATGCGGAGAAGCTGCCTGGTCGGGGCTCAAGCATTGGCAGCTGCTATCAAGTCTACATCAAGTCACCAATCCGAGGCTGAGATATTTGCCAAAATTGACTACGAATCCAGGATGCGCGGAGCTGACTACTTGGCCTATCCTCCAGTCGTTGCGTATGGGGATCACGCAAACACGATCCATTACACTGCCAATACCCTGGCCAAGTTTCAGGAGAAAAAGATGATCCTTGTGGATGCTGGCTGTGATTATGGGGGATATGCGAGTGACATCACCAGAACGTGGCCCATTTCTGGCAAATATTCACCCAGCCAGAAATTGGTGTACGAAGCAGTTCTTGACATTCAAGAGAAAATCATCTCGTGCCTGACGCTTGAGCCTGGCAAAGAGACAGTTGACAACTTGTACAAGCGAATGCAATTGCACCTGGGCCAAAAGCTGGCTGAGCTTGGTCTGGTGAGCCAAGAAGTGGCCAATGACGAGTCAAGGCTGAGTGAGGCCTGCACGGAATTTTGCCCCCACCACGTGTCGCACTATCTTGGCATGGATGTACATGACACCAATCTCATCTCCAGAAACATTCCCTTGGAGGAGGGCATGATCATCACCGTGGAGCCTGGGATTTACATGCCTCTTCGCAGCAGCTTATTTAGCAAATATTTGCCCCAAGTGCCTGATCACTTTCGTGGGATTGGTGTGAGAATTGAAGATGATGTGCTCATCACCAAGGACAGTCAAAGCAATAAATTGACTTGTGAAATTTTAAGCAGGGCTTGCCCCAAATCATTGGAGGACATCGAGGCTCTCGTGAATTGATCAGATTCTTTATCTTCCAGAATGATGTTGAGACGGTTGATTTTTTCCACTTCCTCCAGAGGATTTCGTACGAGTTCAATAGCACTGGTAAATAGTCAAGCAAAAAAGGGGCCTGCGTCACCTCTTGGGGAGCTACGAAAAAAATCTGGCTACTCACTGACTTTGTGCAAAAAGGCTTTGGCTGCCAACGATCAAAATGTGGAGAAGGCCTTCGCCTGGCTGCAGGTTAATTTCATCATTTACTTTGAAAAATCAAAAATTAGTTTCAGCCGTTTGTAGGAGCAAGCTCAAGCTCAAGGGTGGAGTAAAGCCAATAAGTTGGAGGGTAGAGCCACAGTCCAGGGCCTGATTGGAATACAGGTTCAAGACAGGCATGCAGCTATGGTGGAGCTCAACTGTGAGACAGACTTTGTGGCCAGAAATAAGCAGTTCCTCTCCCTACTTGACGAAGTCACTGCTCTCAACCTGAAAGCTGCTCAAGGCTTGAGTGGTGCTTCGAATGAGCCAATTGTTCTGAAACATCTGGAGAAAGAGCAGGTGGACCAGATTGAACACAAGGAGGGGAAAACTCTTGTGGATCTCATTGCTTTGAATATTGGTCAAATTGGAGAGAACATAGCTGCGAAAAAGTCCACTGTGTGCATAGCTGTTGACCCGAACACCCATTTAATCGGATTTACTCATCCCTCAGGGAATGTCAACTCGGTCGGCCTTTCATATGGAAAGTACGGCGTGTTGATGGCTCTTCAGAAGGATCCCAATGCGGATGTTAATCCCGAGGGCCAAAGCCTGCAACTAATTGGAAGACAGCTATGCCAGCATGTCATAGGCATGAATCCCTCCAAGATTGGAAATCTTGATGATCCCTCCACTTGGCCACAGAAGAAGAAGGAAGCCGAGCCCGTGAAGGAAGAAGAGAAAAAGCCCACTCAAGAGGAGGGTGACAATCCTTATGGCGAATTTGATGACACTGTCACTGAAGTCATTGACTTCTCCGAGCAAGAAATGATTCACCAGCCTTTCCTCTTGGACTCTGACAGGCTAGTCCGTGATATCTTGATAGAGGCTGGCTTGAGCATTAAGTCATTTGTCCGCTATGAAGTTGGCCAATAAACACTGCTGGAGCTTTCCAAAAGTTAACTGGATCTTTATTGTACAAAGCAGAATGCATAATATAGTGTACTCAATTCTCTTCCATCTCTTGATCGGCTTCAACTTCAGTGACGATTTTCGCCACTTTCTTCCTGGTAGCTGGGACAGCCTTCAAGGCCTTGATGTTCAGGGAAGTATCCAAATCTTGTTGCTCCTCATCTTCTTCCATCTCGTCATCAAGCTCCATTTCTTTGGCAGCTCGTTTCATGCCAACAGCTGGAGATTTGATAAGCGCAAGATCTCTCTGGACTTCCTTCACGTCCTTCATTCTCTCAATTGCTCTGGCCTTTCGTTGCCTTTCACGAATGTAGTGAGCTTGCCTCTTTTCCTTGATTTCTTCTACTCTTTTCATGGCTTCGACTGCAATTAAAAAGGCGAAAAGTTAGACTCTGTAACTATAGATTTCATGAGAGGCTCTTACTTGTTTGAGTCCACAGTTCTCGACTATATTTCACTGGCTCATTTCTACGCTTTTCAAACTCGAATGAAGGGTCCACCGCCAGCTCTTTGCCGGCACTCTTTCTGAACGCCTTCGTCCATTTTGCTTTCCTTGGGTTCTTCTTCTTCTTGAAATTCTTGTGACATTTTGAACGGCAGAACTTGAAAATCTAAATGGCGAACTGTGAGTTAACTTTAAAATGTTGTTGGTGCACGCTTCCTCATACCTTGCAATCGTTGCGAACAAAGTGAATGCCTTTGCCCGGATACACTGGGGATCCGCAGAAGAAGCACTTTTCGACCCTCATGGTGGTCGGTGCGAGGAGGCAAACCTTCTTCCTTTACTTAACTCCCAAGCTTTTGACGAGAAATTTATTTTGCGTAGCAGTTCCCAAGTTTTCCACGTGTTTACGTTTCGAGCAACAACAATCGACATCAAAAAGGAGTAAAGCGTACTCTTCATTTTATTTCTAAAAATTTACGCTCAAATCAAGGTTAGATTAAATAAAGAGGAAATCTGTTTAAAAAATTAGAAGGTGTTCTTTCTTCATTTTTCGCGTCGGAGAATCGTGATCACTCTGGTTTATTCTGGCTTTTTTTAAGGCAGCGTTTTTGCCGAATTTCGTATTTGCTACCTAGTAACTTTGGAATTATATTGATTTTCTTGTCAAACATCAACAGCCCCACTGCCCCACTTCAATTGAGTAATAAATGAACATATTGAAAGTAGGTTAGTAGATGTAGCTCCACTAGAATTTCAGACTTGTCGTGGACTTCGGCTTGGTTTGTTTTCCTGGAGGATTAACTGATTAGAGTGAAATGTCTGACGAAGATAATAGCAATTCTGCGACTGAGCCGGAGGTCACAAGGAAGCTTTTCCTTGGCGGGCTTGACTACGGCACAACCGAGGACGGCCTCCGAGATCATTTCAGCAAATATGGATCTCTGGTCGATGTTGTCGTCATGCGATTTCCCGACACGAAACGTTCTCGCGGATTTGGGTGAGCATTTTTCTGCCTCGTCACTCGGGCCTGTTTCTCAATTTCTTTTGCTTTGTTAGGTTCATTACCTACTCAACAACAGCCGAGGCCGACGCCGCTTTCGCCGAGCGACCTCACGTGATCGATGGAGCCAACATCGAGACCAAACGTGCCACTCCCCGCGAAGAGATGGGCAAATCCGGATCCTCCGGCGGCGGCGGCGGCGGATCCACCAACTCCGAAACGCATCGCAAGCTCTTCATTGGAGGCCTCAACTATGCCACCACCGATGAGGGACTCCGGGAGTATTTCTCCAAGTTTGGAGAGCTCGTGGACTGCGTTGTCATGAAGTTCCGTGACACGAAGCGCTCCCGAGGCTTCGGGTTCGTGACCTACGCGGATGTGGAGATGGTGGACGCGTGCCAAGCCAGCCGACCTCACACGATCGACGGTGCCAAAGTGGAGACGAAGCGAGCCACGCCAAGGGACGAATCGAGCTCCGGGTCTGGCCAAACCGTGGCCAAGGTCTTCATTGGAGGGCTCAAGGATGTTGTCAGTGATGACGACCTCAAGAACTACTTTGAAAACTTCGGCACTGTCATCCACGTGGAGCAAATGACTGACAAGAGTACGGGTCGCAAGCGGGGCTTCGGGTTCATCGAGTTTGACGACTACGATCCGGTGGACAAGCTGATGCTTCAGGGCAACCATCACATCATCAACGGCACCAAAATCGACGTGAAGAAGGCCATCAGCAAGAGCGAAATGAACAACATGGGTGGCGGCGGTGGTGGTGGAGGCCGCGGCCCTCCCAGATCGAGCAACTACGATAGATCGGGGCCAAAGCAGGCTCCTGCACCTTGGGGCTCTGATGACGGAGGCTGGGGAGGTGGCCAGCGCGGAGGAGGCTATGGAGGTGGCAACTTTGGCAATGGAGGCAATGGCCACGGAGGTGGCAACTCTTGGGGCAACTCAGTCGATCCCTGGAGCTCCGGAGGCGGGGGAGGTCATGGAGGCTTTGGAGGCCCTGCCAACTCCTGGGACGATGGCGGCTCCTCTGGCTGGGGCTCTGGTAGCAATGCTGGAGCCAGTGGCGGCTGGGGAGATGCCTATGGAGGAGGCTATGGATATGGCAGCCAAGGTGGCTTTGGATCTCGTGGAGGCGGCTCCGGAGGCCCCATCCGGAGCCAAGGCCAGCAGGGTTTCAACCGGTCCCATCCATATTCGGTAGGAGCTCGAGGAGGAGGAGTAGGAAACCGCGGAGGAGCAGGAGGCTTTAGTCGCGGAGGAGGAGGAGCAGGTGCAGGAGGTTCTCGCTGGTAGACAGTCAGTCAGTCAGTCACTGGAGAAATTGTAGAATAAGAAGGAATCTAAATGCATAAGGACTTAAGTTAGTGAAGAGGAGGAAGAAGAGTCTAAGTGTGAAGAAATTAGTGTTCTGCCATTGCCATTACTATGTGCTCTCATGTTTACGTATATACCCGATTGTATTTGGAGCTTTTCTTCTGCAACGACAAGTTTAGACCAGCCTCTACTACTACTACTACTTCTACTACTACAACAATATATATTGTAACTCTGTGTACTCTGTTATGATCATCAATGGAAACGGCATCCTACAACTACAATTGCTTTCTCCTTCTTGTACAGCACTGATTCTAACTCGTATTTTTTCTCTTTTTTACCACGGTGTGCATTTAGGTCTGCACGGGTGGTCATGGACAACATCTATCATGAGCGGCAATCCAGACAATTGTGTGCGTTGCACGTACTCAACAATTTGCTGCAAGTATGCTCGACCTTTTTGTCCAAAGTTGCTCCTCTACCCGCATTGTTTTGTATCCTTTAGGAGAAGGCTTTCCACAAGGCTCACTTGGACGAGATTTGTGTCCAGTTGGCACCAGAGGCCAGGCAGTGGTGGAATCCTCACCGGTCTCCACTCGGCCTTGGCAACTATGATGTCAATGTCATGATGGCAGCCTTGCAAATCAGACAGCTCCAAGCTGTCTGGTTTGACAAACGAAAGTATGGCTCACATTTTCAGCATTTGAGATACATTACAATATTCTCGTTTTTCTCAGGAATGTTCATGATGTCAATCCTTCAGCGGCGTTGGGGTTCATTTTGAACGTGCCAAGTGCTTCCAGATTGACCAGTTGGCTTCCATCAACTTCATTTCTGTCCCAGAAGCATTGGCTTGCCATCCGAAAAATTGGGGATGAGCTCTACTTCAACCTCGACTCGCACTTGCCCGAGCCTCAAGTCATTGGAAATGTAATTCCTCAACTTTGAATTTATTAGCACGCAATCATTGCTTTTATGCCCAGGAACAAAACTTGCTTTCATATTTGAAACTGGAGCTGGCTTTGGAGGGTCGGGAACTACTGATCGTGGTGAGGAATGACACTCTTGAGGAGCAGTTATGGAAGAATTAATGTTGACAACTGTGATATATTCTTACAAAGCTTTTATTCTAGCATTAAATACGGAGCATCATGTACTTACAAATTATCATTTTTTGCAGGGATTCCTTTTTTCGAATTTTAATCCTTATCATCAGTGTCACTGTCATGCTTGTCAGCATCATCCTTATTAGCATCTTCCTCTTTGGCTCCATTCCTCTTTTTGCTCAGAGCTTTCTTCTCCTCGATTTCAAGGGTTTTTTTCATCACGGAGAGCTGAGTGATTAGAATCTCAGGCGCGTTGAGAGGAGCTCTGTCTTGCAGAAACCCCGGAAATGCCTTGTCCACTGCGGCAGAAATGAATGAAGACATACGCAAATTTTATGATGCAAAAGCTTACAGTGATCGTGAACCTTGTACCGCAAATGATCGTGATTTTTTCTGTAGCAAGCTGGTCCATATTGGCATTTGGCGGTCCGATTTGGAGCAAAAACCTTGTCAATTCGGTCCTAGAAAATAATGGGATTGATCGAGAGATACTTGAACAAAATGGCAAAGAATGACTTGAATTCAGAGCCTCTTATTGTCACAGTACCTGAAGAGTTGGAGTTGCAGAGGCCATTTTGAGCAATAAAGAGGCTTGAAAAGGCTTTCAAAGGCTCAAAATGTCACTATGATGGTGATTCGCAGATTTTTTTAAGTCGATGAATTCCCGAAATCAAAATAGTGTAATAAAGCAGTTTTGCCAGGTTTTTTACATAAAAAGACGCCGCACTTTTGTCAAAAAGAGCCGCGATCGCCAGTTTCGAATAATGGCACAAAATGGCCAATTTTTATGAAAATTTCGCGTAAAAACTCCACTGAGTTTCACCAAAAAAATTCCATCAACCCGAAAATCTCCGCAAATTCGTAAAAGAGACAACCTAATTTTGGCTATTTCGGAGAATTCTGAAAAAATAGCCAATACGTCAAAATTGTTGCCTTGGCGTAAAACAACCACGTCTGGCAGCACTGTCAAATTTATAGCTCGGTCTTGAGCTCGGTTTAAGGTCGGTTTCTGAGCTGTTTCGGTCAAATATCTTTTATGACATAGATGAACAAATTAACGAATGGTTCAAACACAGGAAATGGAGGCTTTTCAAATTGTCAAAGTAACAACGTAAGACAGATAACGCCTTTTTGTTTTTTATGCGTATCAAGCAGCGTATGCACCATGCACGAAATCTTTCCGTCCGTGGTCCAATCAGGGTGACCAGATGTGGCTATTTTTAGCCAAAGGGGCTAATTTTTATTTTTGACCCATGTGTGGCTACGGAAATTTAGGCTGAATAGCCATGGCCATTCGTGGCTATTTTTGAAAAGTCCGAAAATTTGATATTTACTTACATCAAAAAAGCAGGGAAAAATTGAAATCTGCAAAAATGGCTGGCTTTTTAAAAATATTTTGCCACCAATATAAGAAGACAATCATTATTAAATCCATGATTTCATCTACCGCAATCCGAAAAATTGGAAAAAAATTCATAACAACTAATATGATCTTGAAAATTCTTCAAAATGGGCTATTTTTCACCAATTTGTGGCTATTATGAGCAAATTTATTGTAGGGGGAAATCTGGCTACAACCCGCTCAAATTTTCTGGTCACCCTGGGACCAATTTGACATTTGTGTAGAACTAGAAACGAGTCAGGATTTTCAGCTTGATCAAGCTTCAAGCTTTAAGGAAAGCATTCACAGAATATTCAATAGTTATTCTAATTGCACCGAGGTCTTTTTGAAAATGTTATGGACCATCTATAGGGACTACCCCTAGATAGAAAGCTTGCCAATAGGCTTTGCCCATGGGCCCCTGGGAGGGGAGCCCTGAGATTTTTGGGAATTTCTTATGTAGTACTTTTGACCCCTCTCACAGCCATTTGAAGCAACTTTTATCTACCTATTTTTAGGCCATTGTTAGGCTCCCCGAGGGTGTCTTTGGAAATGGGATAAAAGTTGTCGGCATGCATGTCCACAGTGCACCAAGGGGCAAAATGCAATTAGGGGTTCACTTTGGAGGAAAATTGAGGGAATTCCCCCGGATGAATTTTGTTCATTTTTAGCACAGAGTCAGTCAAAGATGAGAACTTTGAAATAAAATTAAATAAAAAATGGTTCATTTTTCTTTGAAGCCACACACTGTCTGTCAAAGTTTGCTAATTACTGCCTTCATAACTATGATAAGCAGATTTGAGATTGATGACGTAAAAATGTAATTTTATTCTGATTATAACATGTTTTAAACCAGAGGCTTAGATTACTAAAATCTAAGTCTCTGTTTATTCTCTGTTTTGAAAGTATCTAGGAGTAGTCCATCTAGATGGTCCAAAAGAATTTCAAAAAGCTCTCGCTGCCACAAGAGTGATAATTAAAAATTCTGTTAATGTTTTCCTTGACAATGATGTTTGTGAAAATAAGCCATAAATGGCAATTAGATCGCATATGATCAAGCAAAAAAGCAAATATTATCAACATAATGTTTTCACCGTTTTTCCAAAAATGGCGAAAAAACGAAAAATGTCTGTTGTAAATGGCAGTTTTGATAAGTGCCCGTTAGAGAGGACTTTTTTCACCGTTTTTCCAAAAATGAAAACAAAACCAGATTTTTGACGAAAAAAAGTCTTCCAGTGTTTCTGTAGTTTGCCCCGATATGTTGCCAAAATATGCATGTGAGCACAGCCTTAAAAAGATGAAATGAAAAGCTGCAACTTTGAAGAAGAAGTAACCAGATATGCTACTTAATGCAATGCAAATGTCTCCCTCTCTGATGATATCTCCAGTCTAGCTTAGCGTAGCCTTGCTGCTGAGAAACTTGGCGAGTGTTTCTGAGAAAAGAACTTCCATGAAAATGGGCCATAGAGAAGAGCATCAAATGAACTTCAAATCCCTTGACAGAGATCGTTTTCCAAGAATTCTACATTTCGTTCAAGGTATTTTCATGCTGAAAGCCACAAAGAAATAAATATGCGAGCAATGCAGGACAGGCAAAAAATGCCTTAATGGCCCCTTCACCCATGGGGAAGGCAGAAAGAGAGATAACCCAAAATTGCTCAAGTGTCTTAAATGGCCTCTGTGCTTCAAGAAAGCTTGAAAAATCGGCAATGAACCACAAAACTGCACTGTTGGAGTACACACTTAGCTGCTAAATTGCAGCTTATCAAAAAAATGACATCTAGAGGAGCAAAAAAAGATCACTTGTCACAATCTCGTTCATTAATTTTCCAAGCTCAGTGGATTCCCTCCCATTAGAAAAATGACCCAAAAGACATGACAGTTTCTGCTTTACACCAGCAAAAACACACAAGTTGTGAAACAGATATGATTGATGCTTCAGCCCCAAAAGTTTGGGTGCAAAAATGCATAGCATCTCAGATAAGACTAGGAATTATAGTATATGCAGAGAGAGACTTTCTCCACTTTTACCTGGAATTTGAAGTCATTAAAAAGCAAGAAGTGTGCACCTTGCATGCTACATGTTGACAGAAATCCAGCCAAAAGTCATCACCAAATTTTTCACAGAAATGTACAAAGTATCCAAAAGAGCTACTATTGTTGTTGTGGGTCTTTGACAAGAAAAAATTCTCATTGCCTGTGTCAATCCAGAGAGCTTACAGATGTGTACTGCAAGTCTGTGAGAGAGGAAAAATCCACGGATAACTAAGTACACATGGTGTTTTTCTGTAGAAAAAAGCAAAGTGGGAGGCAACAACAGACATTAGGACAAATTAGCATCATTGTCTTTTCAGTCCCACACCAAAAAGTCATAAATAAAGAGAGTAAACTTTATTGCTGTCTTGGGTTAAAGAATGCTTGTTTCAAGCTTCAGGTGAGCAGCTAGGGATGTAAAATAAAACCTTATACATGCATGCTAACCTGAGCTGAGGTGAGAACAAGAGTGTCTTTGAAGCACTCAATTTCAGGAAGGTTTGACATGAGATCTCAAGTGTAGTAACTGATGTCTTGAGACTTCATTAGCCAAGCTTTTTAACACTGTAGATACGTCTATTGGGTAAAGTGTCCTAAATATTAGCCCGGTTCCAACAACAAAATAAGTATAGTATAAGTACGATTAACCAGTATAGTATGGTGCAGCTGAGCGCGCGAGCTAGCACGGACCATACTATACTTATAAGTATAAGTAAGGTGTCCATACTATACTGATTTTCATTGTTGGAACCGGGCTATTATACAGCCTTATCTTGACAACAATGGAGTGTGAGTTACCACTTAGACAGACTTAAAGCAGGCAAAACGTGAAAGCGTGCTGAGAATTTAACAATAAAAGAGGTGGACAGAAATGCCAAAAATGTTGGCTTTTTTGCACTTACCAATCGTTTGCTGTACAAACAGATGCTAATGAATCTTAAAAGCTTGAAACTCATTGCCTCAAAAATGAGGGAGTGAAGAACAATTATGTTGACAATTTAAATATCATTGCATTGCTTAGGCCAGGCTATATCATTTCAAATACTGAAGAGACTGAAAAGTCCCTTGGGACATAATGAATGCAAGAAAGTATAACCCAAGATCTTTAAAAGAATGTTACTAAGCTAAGTAATGAATCAACAGTTGCTTTTCAAGAAAGTTGAAATACACAGGGGAAAGTCATGTTATGAGCTCGATTTCTTTACCCACTTTAAGCAAAGAAACAGAAATCAGTGACTTGTTTTTTCTTTGAATAAAATCTAACCTTTGAAATTGAAATTTGGCAAAAGAAGTAGTGCAGAAACTGCTCATTTTTTAGAATGCTTGGCTTGAAGCAAAGCTTGAAAATGAGCTAACTGTTCTCTGTAGTCGCTTGAGTCGAGGAAAGGTCCGCGTGTGTCAGTCTAGTTCAGTTTCTCGAAAAGAAGAAGAAGCCATGGACAGCATATGGACAATGCTGTCTTGCAATAAGCAAGAAAACAGCAAAGTTCAGCTTGTCCAAACAGACAATGCTGGAAGAGGATTAATAGCAGCTCAAGACATCTCAAATGGAGATGTGATATTCGAGGAAGAGCCATACATTGTAGGTCCACCTCAAAGTCTTGGCCGCTACTTTTGTGCACATTGCTCTCAGCCTCTCAATGCTGGACTCCTGCAAGGTAAAACCAATGAAAAAATACTTTCCTGGAAGCTAGAATAAGAATCTTTCCATGTTAGATTGTCCACAAAATTGTGGTTTGAAATTTTGCTCTAATGCATGCCTAACCAAGTCTCCTACCCGTCATTCTGCTGAGGAATGTGAGTTGGCCAAGACTATTGAAGATACCAATCCCAACCAATGGCTCACTGTCTTGAGAGTCCTTTTGAAAAGGCAAGTTGACCCTGATAAAACCTGGCCTGCTTTCCTGCTGTTACAAGATCATTTGGAGGAACGCAAAGATTGTCCAGTAATGGCAGCAAACAAGGTTAATGTCTGGAAAGTTCTCAAGCACTATTTGCCCTCAAATTTGACAGAAGGAATCACTCAAGATGTAATCCTAAGAATATGTGGCATTCTTGATGCCAACTCTTTCAGAATTGATAAGTATGGAAGCAGAGGCTCTTTCCTGGCCCTGTCCATGGTCAATCACAATTGCTTGCCCAATGCCAGGGTTGTTTTCAACAATGAAGGCAAGGTCACATTGGTTGCCAAAAGGGTTATAAAGAAAGGCCAACCCATCAGCATAACTTATTGCTCACATTTGCTCAACACCCCAAACAGGCTTTCCAAACTGAAGAGCTCCAAGTTTTTTACCTGCCTATGTGATTTATGTCATGACCCCAGTGAAAAAATGACTTACCTCTCTGCCATAGTATGTCCCAAAGGCTGTAAAGGGCTGATGCTACCTCATTCTTTCCATGATAGTAATCCTGATTGGCATTGCAATACTTGCAAGTTTGTGACCAGCAATGAAAAAGTACAGAAGCTCTTGGAGGTTATCAGCAACAACTACATTGCAATAGCCAGGTGAATACATTTAATTGTATGTAAGGTTTGCTATTTCAAGTAAATGTCATGTTTTTTCATCATAGCAATCCAAGAGTGCTGCCCCATGAGAAAATTCAGCAGCTGGAATCTCAGCTGAAGAAAAGACAAGGATCAGTATTGCCCTCAAGCCACCAAATCATGCTAGACCTGAAAGTTGACTTGGCAAACTTGTATGACTCCTACAGCCCTAATTTGAACACTTGCCATAGAAGGCTAGAGTTCTTGAGAGAAAGACTGGCAATTTTGGGCAAATTAGAGGGAGAGCAGGCTGATTCAAGGCTCAAAGGATTCCTGCTTTTCAGAGTGCATAACTTGCTAGTGGAAAAAGTGACTCACTTACAAAGGAAAAATTCCCTGACAGAAACTCTGCTGCAAGAAATTGGGCCTGAAATTGGAACCAGTCTGAAAGAATCAGCCAGAATACTGATGCATGATCAAGGCTGTCCCATACAACTCATTGAAACAATGACTAAATTGTCAAAAGGCTTGTAACTGATAACTCACACTTTTTAAAATAAACAGCCTAAGAAAGCTGCCTTTTTTCATGTTTGATCTTTGAAATTTGATAAGGTCCCATCAGCTTAAAAATGCTGGACTGAAATAATTGAGAAAAGATTTTCCCTGAAGAAAAGATGAAAGAGACATGAAAGTGTTAATGCTCTTTCTCTCTATTTATCTTAGTAGACTCATTTGGTCTCATAGTCTTTCAATGCATAGAATTTTTGGGGGTTATGATGTTAATTTGGAGGAGCCAAAGGTAAACATTTAAAGCAACTCAGACTAATTGATTAATGAAAATGCTGCTTCGAAGCCTTACATTGGTTACTTGTGTGTTGGCATCAACACTGAGACTCCAGCTTGCACTGGTGTAATCATCTCAAGAAAGCATTTCCTGACTGCAGCCCATTGCTTTCACAATAGAACCTCACAAACAATGTACTCATTCTACCAACAAAGATTGGTACATTTCTTTGCTCAATAAGCTTCTTCAAAAAGCTAAACAAAATCATTTTCCAGATAATAGTAGGAAGGTTTGATTTGAGCAAGGAATTCAACGTTCAACAGACTTATGCTGTATTAAAAATCATTTACCCGCCTAATTTTCAAATTGGAGGCATTGATGAGTTTGGATCAGACATCATTCTGGCCATGCCTGACAGAAATTTCCATGTTCCATTTTACAAAATGAACGCCCATGCAGTGGGCTTGCACAGCAGCATAAGTTTGCCTGTCACTCTTTAATCAGTGTGTCAAATTTGGAAGGTTATTTTCAGTTGATGAGCCATGTGTAGCCTTTGGTTGGGGAGAAGTTGGGTACAACCAAAAAGTGACAAAAATCAAAGCCATAGTCTTGCAAAGGAAATCATATGACAATATGAATAACTTTCCAGCAATAGCAGAGGTAGTAAAAAAGAATCCTAATGTTCTCAGCAATAATTGGTTCTTTGCTCAGTCTTCAAATGGAACCATCTGTAATGTAAGACAATCTAACAGCTAATGAAGTGATTTCTTTCATTATAACTTAGCTTAAAGGGAGATTCTGGTGGCCCATTGATGTGCACAAGAAATGGAAATGAGATTTTAGTGGGTATCCTCACCTTTGGCTCAGGAAACTGCTCCAGTTTAGCTGAAGCTACTGTGGTGACAGCCATAGCTCCTCATCTCAATTGGATTGCAAGAACTATTCAAACTGATGCAAGGCAAAGCTCAGATTCAAACACCAGCAAAAAGGCTAAATTTAGGAGCTTCATCTATGTTTCTGTGCTTAATGTGATAGTTCTAAGTCAAAAATAAATTGATACAGCAAAGATTGCCTAAATCTATCATAGATAACATGCCAAATGTGCACTTGAGAATTGGGTACAATAGAAAAGGCTTCCAACAGCTTTTAGGATCATAATTACCCTGTGATTACCCTAAAGAAAGCATCATGTCAGCACAAGTGTACATTTAATAGCCCTACACAAAGGCATAGCTGTAATATAAATTGATGACAAAAAATTGAGGCCCCTTTAGTGTATTCACACAATGAAGGCGCTAACAACATTATTACTGCTTCTTCTTGATGCAAGCTGGGCAGCTTACCAACCAGGAACTCCTGGAGTTGCTTGGACTGAAGAACAAGCAAGCATTATCAAAGCAAAAATTGAAAGGCTATGGCAGAAATCTATGAGAATTGTAGAGGACTTTGACCTTGGCTCTGACACAGCCCAAAGCTCTAGCTATGTCTTTGACCCTGATCTGACCACAGTTGTTCCTTTCTATGATGAATGTGTCTCTGATGAAGCCTGTGATCAACTTTTCGCCAGGAGATTGCCCGACTTTGCTTTCAATGAAAGAAAAGCTCTACGGCTAGCATTTCATGACTGTGTCCCCTATGCTGATCCTAATGGCCCTAAGGGTGGGTGTGATGGGTGCTTGAACTTGGTTGAAAATAGAGCTGAAAATCATGGTCTTCAACACTCAGTTGCAATTCTGGAAAGGCTATACATGGATGTTGACTTTCCCAAGCTGAAGAAAGGCCAACCCAATCTACCAGCCTCTCCTTATGAGCTTGGCATGTCAAGAGCAGATTTATGGGCCTTTGCTGGACTCTTAGCTCTAGATGAGTTTCAAAAATTCACTGAAGGAGCTTGCATGGTCAAGGAAGAGGAAGCAATGTGTGATGACAACAGCACATCTTGCTACACACCATTTCCAAATTATGGCAGGACAATGTTCAAGACTGGGAGAGTTGATTGCACTCCCAACCCAATTGCAGGAGCCAATCAACAGTACTTAGCTAGCAGAGTAGAAGCCCAACCTGATCAAAGCTTCAATGGACAAATGACAGTTGACTTTTTTGATCAACACTTTGACATGACAGGAAGAGAGGCCCTTGTTTTGATGGGAGCCCATACTGTGGGTTTTTTCAATTTGATCATATCTAAGAATGCTTACAGCTGGATGAGAGGCTTAGAGCCATCCATTCAGCAACGTTTGTTCAACAACAAATACTACAAGATCATGGCATCAAGACCACAAAAGGTCTATGCTCAATGCGTGGGTTCAATGTCTGATGAGGCTGTAGAAGGTCATTGGCACCTCATGACTAATTTGGCAGGCAGTACACTGAAACGCCCAGACATTTGGGCAAATGAAACTAAGCTAGGCAGAATCGTTTGGACACCAAAGTACAACAGAGGCCCAAATTGTGCTTTGGGTAGTGCAGGCCATGATGAACTTGATGGGGAGGAATGGAACAGATTGGTTCCAGGAGGTATTTTTCCATGAAGGACTTTGAGCCATTTGAAATTGAATTTTTGATTTCCAGGCATAGATTTTTGCTGTGAGGAGAAGGCCAAAGGTTGCGGGGATTCCAACTCTTGCCCTGAGGAATGTACATTGCTGAGGCCCAATAAAGAAAGGTTCATTGGGGTTGATATGGGCTTCAGGTTCAAGTGGGAGATTGATGACAAAGGCCTTCCCTATGGCTGCTCAGCTTTCGAAAATAAATGGACTGGAGAAAGATTGACTGAGCCTGAGTTCAGAGCTGTCAGGGGCTTGGGGCCTCATGGATGTCCAATGCAAACTTTAGATGATGGAACTGGCCAAGAGCTTTGGCAAACTGTAGAGCACTTTGCAGACAGCAATGAAGCTTTCATCAATGAGTTTGTAGGAGCATTCCAGAAAATGCAGCAAAATGGATATGACTCCCTGGAGCAAGGACCTGTCAATTTTTGGTCACACTTCTAGTAATTTTACTAAAGCTATGAGTATTCCTTAATTACCAAGAAAAAATCCTTAGTTTGGCTTCAACAAGTTTGGCTTCATTGTTGAAGCCACATCTTTCATGAATCTAATAAAAAGCAGCTAAAAACCATTCGACTTTCAATGCTAAGATTTTAAGAAAAAACCACCATTACCTTGTTCTTCAGCCTTTGTCAAAGAAAATTTCGGAGTTGAATTTGTAGACGATTTTAATTGAGAATTGACAGCTGACGAGTCCTGAGTTTTATAAATGATCAGTGATTAAACCAGCAAAGTAGTAATTAGGGTGAAGAAGACATAAACAGCCAAATTAACGTGATAAAAGCCAATAGGGAAATCTTTTTTGTTATTGTAAGTCTGGTTACCGGCTATTTTCAAGCGCGCACTCTGGATACTCTGTCCCAGTGCCGTAAATAATTCAAAACAAAAACAAATCTGTTCAAAAAGTGCACATGCTTTTCCGCAAACTGATTCAGTTCTTCTACAAAATGTCGGTTGACAAGAACGAAATATTGATGCCACCAAAGGCAGTGAAAAACATGACGAAATGGCAGCCAGACTTGTTCAAGAAAACTGTCTCTCTGCCCCACGTGGAGCTACCTGCAAAGAACCTATCAAAAAGTAAGGCCGGAAAAATCCTGCCCAAGTGCAGAATTCCCAATTTTCCGAGCATCAGAGAGGCAACTGAGGGGAGCGACAAGAAAATTGTCATCCTTGACCCGACTGCTGAGATTGGTGCCGAGCTGAAAAACAAGGTGGAATCTGTTTTCGGAGGCAAGTTTGGAGAGGCCCAGTATGATTTGAATGTTAGCAACTACAACGGAATCACTGCTATTAAATCGGTGCTGCCTGACAACTTGTCATTGTCATCTTGCCAATACGTTGGTCATATCATTTATGTTAATCTCCGTGATGAGCTGCAACCCTACAAAGAAATCATTGGTCAACTCCTACTCCATTCAACAGCTGACAGAATCAAGCTAGTTGTCACTAAAACCAACACAATTGACAACAAGTTCAGAAACCTCAACTTGGAAATCTTGGCTGGTGATCCAGAGGCCGGCTTTGAGGTCGAGGTCAAGGAGAATGGGTGTAGGTTCATGCTGGACTTTTCCAAGGTCTACTGGAATCCCAGATTGGTCACTGAGCACCAAAGAATTGTGGATTTGGTGCAAAAAGGAGACTTTGTGTTTGATGTGTTTGCTGGCGTTGGACCCTTTGCCATTCCCATTGGCAGGAAAAAGGGCATCACCATATTTGCCAACGATCTCAACCCATCAAGCTATGAATATTTGAAGCAGAACTCGATTTTGAACAAGTTGGACTTGACTCATTTTCATACTTTCAACTTGGACGGAGGCGAGTTCATTAGAACTGTTTTCAAGGAGAAAATCCATCAATTTCTGTGCCAAGATCAGTCACAAAGCGCAGGCAATGCTCACGTACTGATGAACTTGCCAGCTTTGGCAATGACATTTGTGCACAACTTCAAAGACATCCTCGATGAAAATGAGGCTGACAAGCTCCATCAAAGGAACATTTACGTCCACGTGTACTCATTCAGCAATGAGGGCGAAGCAGATTTGATCAAACAGTGTTGTGAACAAATGAGTGTGGAGGACATTCCTGGCATCCAAATCAATTACGTCCGAGATGTGGCTCCCAACAAAGAAATGTTCAGAGTGACATTCCCCTTGACAATTGAATTAATGACGAAAAGCAAGGAGCCACTTGCTAAAAAAGCCAAGATTGACGAATAAAGTCAATTTGAAAACACGCGCCTTTTTCCGCCAAATGACAAAAGTAAACAATCGCGTGAAAGAAGCCGCAAAAATGACAGCTCCACCACTGATAAAGTGATAATTCCGCGAAAATGTTCGTGTTTGTGGTTGCTTTCTTGGCCTTGGTTCCCATGTCTGAATCTTCTCAAGGAGACGCTCATCCAGATCATCGGTAAAGTTTTAAGATTTCCTGGTGATATTTTGCTCATAGGAATTGATTCACGCAGGTTGTGCGTTGTCACTTGTTACAATACAGTTTGCAATGGCCAAGATTACGTTGAAACCTCGTCAATGCTGGATAAGCTGACTGGTTGGCATTGCATTGACCAATGCAAGTATGATTGCATGTGGCGCACCGTGGCCATGTTTGAGAAAAACAACCGAAAAACGCCACAGTTTCACGGCAAGTGGCCTTTCATTCGAATTTTTGGCTTGCAAGAGCCAGCTGCAGCAGTTTTCTCCCTGCTCAACTTGGTGGCACACTTGCAACTTCTTCGAAGATTTTTGCTACAAGTACACCCGCAATGTCCCATGAGGAATGTCTGGATTTTCTATGGCCTGGTGTCCATCAATGCTTGGATTTGCTCAACCATATTCCACGGCAGGGATGTTGAAATGACTGAAAAGCTCGACTACTTTTCGGCATTCTCTATTGTGGTCTATTCTCTGTTGGCCTTCTTCTTTCGTGTCCTGGGATCATGGCGAAAAACAAGCAAACTTGCCAACTATTTGACTGCTCTGGCATGCTTGGCCCTCTTTGTCCGTCACATCCTCATTTTGAATGGCTCTGAACGCTTTGACTATGGCTACAATATGGCCATGAATGTTGGAGTCGGCCTTGTCAACTCGTTTTGCTGGCTCTTTTGGGCCTATCGACATTGGAACGATAGAAGCTACGTCAAGAAGGCTGTGATTTCTGTGATACTTTTGGACGTGTCTGTCCTACTCGAGCTTTTGGACTTTGTGCCCATTTTCTGGACCTTGGACGCCCACGCCTTGTGGCACTTGAGCACTGTGCCAATACATTACTTTTGGTATGATTTTGTCACCAAAGACTGTGAGTTCCTCCTTAAAAACGAGCATTTGGACTACCACAAAACTGTGTAGTTTCGAAAAAAAGTGCATTTAAACTTTGACAATTTGCTTGCCGATGTTGCTGCCATTCATCATGTCAACAAAAGCTTTGCCTGCGTTTTCAATGCCCTCCACGATTGTCTCTCTTGTTTTGAGCTGTCCACCTTTCACCCACCTCTCAAGCTGTTGTAGACAAGGCTGAAATTCACCAGTGTAATTGACAACTGTGAATCTCTCCCTCGTTATATTCTTTTGGCTCAAGTTTTTACTCATGCCGTCACTTATTGGTGGTGGATATGGAACATTTTTGTTGTACTGTGAAATCTGGCCGCATAAGATAATGTGGCCATCCTTTGCCATACTTTGCACAACGGCCTCGCTAATTTCCCCACCAACGTTATCAAAGTAGCAATGAACTTCATTGCTTGGCAATTTTCTAGAGATTTTGTCTGTCTTGTAATTGTAAGCCTCATCATATCCAAAGTCAGCTCTGAAATTACACAACGCTCATTGATCTAGAATTCCAATATACTATTCATAAAAAATACTTGAGAATTCGGCATTTCTCATCTGAGCCACAGATGCCTATAATTCTTTGAGCCCCTTCGAGCCTTGCAATTTGTCCAGCCAGAATCCCACATGCTCCAGCAGCACCAGATATCACCACTGTCAATGGGACTCTGTGATCAAAATCCACAGTTTTCCAGCATGATTGATTTTTATGCATTATTTCACCCACCCAGTGCTTGGCTTGATTTTGTCCAAGTTCCCTTTTTTCCTAAATCCCAGCAAAACTGTAAGGCCTATCATGCCCAAGCATGACATAACTTTGGGCAAATCTTGCTCTGAGAGCCCAATTTTGGTCAAATCAGAAGCTTTTGCATGAAACAAAGTTTGCCAAGGCCAGTATAGGTTTGCGGCCGTCACAAAATCTCCTTCTTTGAGGCCACTGGCATGATTATCGCTTATCTTAGTGATGACCCCAATTCCACCAAGGCCATGGATCGTCTCTCCCACCTGCCAAGGACTCAGGTATTCCGCCCCTGTGTCTTCATTCATCATGCATCTGGAAAACGTGAGTACCTCTGCTTTTTATTGTTACAATTATTAGCAAGTACCTCAAGGCTGGATCTACTGAAAAGTAGAGGCTTTTCACTAGCACCTGATCTTCATTAAAGTTTATTTCATCACTTGTCACCCCAAAGTTTGCATATTCCGGAGCGTTATCAGGGCCTGGTCTGGAATTCAGCACAACCCTTGTTATTTCCATAGTGAAGCTTTTAGCCATTCGCCCCTCTGAGTTCAAGGTGAACTTTACATCTGTCACAGCAGATAGCCCGCGAATTTCAAATACTTAAATATAGGAAAGAATCTGAGAAATTGGTTGAAGTGAGCAATTGTGGAATAATGTATAAAAATTATTGAGCTCCTTTATTATTTATATTTTTGGATTTTAGTTGAGCAAAAAATGCTAAAAAATTGCGGTCAGAAAGAATGTCATTAGATAAATTATCTATGGGAGTTCCCATGAGTTCGCTGATTGAAAATGGCCGCATTGTCAGTGTTTGGCCACTTGAAGGGCCTTTTTTACGACGGAGTGGTGATCGATGATCCCGTATTCAAACTTCATTACGGATTCACCACATATTTGCTCCTTTTTATGACTTTTCTCACCGTGGGAAAAGTGTTTTTGAGCGACCCAATCTACTGCTCATTGCAAATGTATGAGTGGGACAAAATTATTCCGAAGGACATGCTCAACAATTACTGCTACATTAATTCCACATTCATCGTTCCCAACGGCCAAAGCAACGAATTTGCCGACTCCAAGTACTCGAAAGATTATGGCATTGGGGCAATCTCTCCTTCCGGAGAAGCTGTCTACCATTCCTACTATCAATGGATCAGCTTGATGCTGTTTGTGCAAGGCATGTTCTACTATGTGTCCCATTTGTGGTGGGCTCAAATGGAGAATGGGACGTTGAAGCACCTGAAAATGAACCTGGACAACCCTTCGTTGGACCCTGTGAAAGAGAAGGAGCAACTGGCAATTCTGGCCAATTACTTTTACAAAAACGAGGGCAGGCACCATTTGTATGGCCTACATTACTTCTATGTAGTAATTTTCAACGCCTTGCATGTCTGCGTGGACATAGTTGTCACGCATTATATGCTTAGTAGGTAAAAAATCCTCCGCAATTGCTCAATTTAGCTTTATGCCAGTGCTATTAATATTTCAGGCATTTTTTGCACTATGGCTTCCACTACGCGTTCAGCTCTCCTGAGTATAGACTGCTAATTCAAAGCCACCTTTTTCCCAAAATGTCCAAATGTTCATTGTACATTTATGGCCCTTCCGGAACCAAGCAGGTGTATGATGCTCTCTGTGTCCTCCCCTTGAACATCCTCAATGAAAAAATCTTCCTTTTGCTCTGGTTTTGGTACCTGATCCTCCTATTGTTGTCTTTGGCCTCTGTGCTCTATTGGACGGCTCACATTGTGTCGCCAAAGTTGAGGCTGAACCACATTGAAAAGCACTTGAAAGGTACGGTCAAAGGCAATCACCTCAAGTTTTTGAACAAGCATTTTGGGGATTGGTTTCTGCTGCATCAATTGTACAAGAACATTCATTTGACTAATTTCACCCAGTTGGTGTCCCAACTGTGCAATGACCAACAGAGGAAAGAGCCCAAATCGAATCCTCTACTGAAGAAGTCAGAAACGTTCATATCCTTCAACCTGTCAAAAGAGGCAGGGGATGGAGAGCACAGTGATTAACATTGCATTAAAAACCACTAGATACATCTATGAAGCGTCACTGATTTTGTAAAGTAACTAATTTTTCAATATATTTTATTCTAAGTTTGACCAGAAGAGCTAAATATGTTTGAGCTCTTTTTACGGGAAAAATTGCATGGAAAGTTAATTAAATGATAAGATGACTCAACTTGCGGCTTCCAATTAGCATCGAAAAACAGTTTCTCTGGAGGAGGGGCAAATAAAGTTTGGCTGAGGTTATAGCCCAGTTCCAACAACAAAATAAGTATAGTATAAGTACGATTAACCAGTATAGTATGGTGCAGCTGAGCGCGCGAGTTAGCTCGGGTCATACTATACTTATAAGTATAAGTAAGGTGGCTATACTATACTGATTTTCATTGTTGGAACCGGGCTTATTTTATAATCCAATTAGCTGTAAATTGTCCCCGCTTCATGTTCCTGAGCTAAATGTAATTGGGTTTTCTCCATCAAGCGCGCCAGCGAAATTAATAGTTTACAGTAGCCACAAGGGTTATTGTATTTTTAAATTCGTTTTACATTCTGAAGTAAATGTACTATTAAGAGCGTTTTAGGCAGTTGAACATTATCGCGCGTGGAGCTGCACATGAATTCAATATGGTCTTAATAGAATACAGAGCATGAATGATTCACAAAGATTGTTGCTATATTTATATGCTCAGTTTATCCGAGTTTTGCTTTTTTGAGGAATTATATGTTGTTCAAGTCCAAAGGAAAGCCAATGACTCCAATTTCACCAAGGCCAACTTTGTCATTTAGGTCATCAAAAATGACATACCTGCCTAAAAGCAAGCACTTTTCACACACAATTGAGTACACATAGTCACCGCTGTTTTCAAAGGAGAATTGAAAAGTTCCACAAAGATGGCCATCAGATGGGTTGAATACACCCGAGGTCGCATCTACTTCCTTATTTGAAACAAAAACTGTGGGATATACCATAAGGTTTCCATCTTGATCAGTAACAGGCAAAATCTTGACTTGCCTAACTGCTATCTCTTGTGGCAATGTAATCACTACAATGCTTGCTACTCCATGCTGGGATTCATACCCATAAGCTAAACAGGATGTAAAAGTATCAGTAATTCAAAAGCACCATCTATCCTTACAGCTAAATTCAGTGTTAATATTTGTTATATCATCAATTGCTTTGATTGGTTCCTTTCCTGCAGCTGCAAAAGTTGTTGCAGCTATTTTAGAAGAAGTGGCATAGTTAGTGCCTTGGAATTCACAAATCAAATTAGATACTCCTTCAACTCCCAAAGTAGGCCTATACAAATAATTGTTATTTTGGTACAAAAAGTATACTTTAGCTTTACGTGAATTCTTGCCAAATTGGATTGCCTTTTAAGTACACAAGAGCATCAGATCCAGTAATGGCCGAATATGCTTCACAAGGGCCTGGGGTCGCTGGAGTATTTCCATAACCAATTTTTCCTGAGACAAACACAAAGGAGCTATTGTCAGCTTTTCCCCCACTTGGCTTAGAATAACTCTTGAGCATGTGTCCAACTGCCAAAGCTGACTCTGTCATGTTGAGGGCGTCATAAATGATTTTAGCCATTTCAGTGGTATAAGGTGTGGCAATAAGTCCTGAATTCCTGGCACAATTGCGTTGTGTGTAATGCTTTGTAAATCGCTTTGCAGAACCACTGATATCAATTTTTTTGTAGTATTTAGCTATGTTTAGGTAAGGAAATTCCACACTGTGAATGTATCCATCTTTGGCTGCAGCCTCAGCAATGTTTATTTTGGGTGTTTTGATAAACCTTGATGTGTATTTTGAATCACTCCCACCTTTGATACATACCTTGAAAAACATTTTACCAATGAAACATAAGTCATGAAAAGTCTCCTTCTGTAACAACCTTGCTGATGTAGTCAGACTCACTAAGAAGCTCCTCAGCATAAATATTCCGGTCATACACTGTTTGTAAGATACAGTTGCGTAAGGGCTGTGTGTTGAAGTCACTCAAAGACTTAAACAGATAAGCAAAGCAATCAGGAGCAGCTGTACACTGAAAGTGATTTGAGGAATCAGCTGTGAATCTTTGGAATATTAAGTTGCTAATGCTAACCCTAGGCCGCGACTGCATAGGCAGGGATCAAATGCAAGCAAAACTTAGATTTATTTTCACAAAAAATATAGATTACGCCGTGTGAACTTGTGTTTGGTGTGTTCACCGTGTTCGGTGTGTTCATTGTGTTCGCCGTGTTCGCTGTGTTCGCTGTGTTCAGCGTGTTCGCCGTGTTCGCTGTGTTCGGTGTGTTCGCCCGTGTTCGGTGTGTTCGCCCGTGTTCGGTGTGTTCGCCCGTGTTCGGTGTGTTCGCCCGTGTTCGGTGTGTTCGCCCGTGTTCGGTGTGTTCGCCCGTGTTTGGTGTGTTCACCGTGTTCGGTGTGTTCACCGTGTTCGGTGTGTTCATTGTGTTCGCCGTGTTCGCTGTGTTCGCTGTGTTCAGCGTGTTCGCCGTGTTCGCCCGTGTTCGGTGTGTTCGCCCGTGTTCGGTGTGTTCGCCCGTGTTCGGTGTGTTCGCTGTGTTCGCTGTGTTCAGCGTGTTCGCCGTGTTCGCTGTGTTCGGTGTGTTCGGCCGTGTTCGATGTGTTCGCCCGTGTTCGGTGTGTTCGCCCGTGTTCGGTGTGTTCGCCCGTGTTCGGTGTGTTCGCTGTGTTCGCTGTGTTCAGCGTGTTCGCCGTGTTCGCTGTGTTCGGTGTGTTCGCCCGTGTTCGGTGTGTTCGCCCGTGTTCGGTGTGTTCGCCCGTGTTCGGTGTGTTCGGTGTGTTCCCCGGTGTTCGGTGTGTTCGCCCTTGTTCTGTGTGTTCGCTTGTGTTCGGTGTGTTCGGTGTGTTCGCTGTGTTCAGCGTGTTCGCTGTGTTCGCTGTGTTCGGTGTGTTCGCCCGTGTTCGGTGTGTTCGCCCGTGTTCGGTGTGTTCGCCCGTGTTCGGTGTGTTCGCTGTGTTCAGCGTGTTCGCCGTGTTCGCTGTGTTCGGTGTGTTCGCCCGTGTTCGGTGTGTTCGCCCGTGTTCGGTGTGTTCGCCCGTGTTCGCCCGTGTTCGACCATTTTCGCTGCTAGTTGCAGTTCTTATTTTGCACTAGGAGACCAGTCTTGTCAAAACTAGATGAAAAAAAGGCCAAAGTTTGGTCTTTGTCAAAAAATGCAATTTTGCTCTTGCAATTATTCACGTTACGCGAGTTTCGCTTCTAGTTTAAAAAAATGTCAAAAATATGCTAGTTGCAGTTCTTATTTTGCACTAGGAGACCAGTCCTGTCAAAACTAGATGAAAAAAGGCCAAGGTTTGGCCTTTGTCAAAAATGCAATTTTGCTCTTGCAATTATTCACGTTACGCGAGTTTCGCTTCTAGTTTAAAAAAATGTTAAAAATATGCTAGTTGCAGTTCTTATTTTGCACTAGGAGACCAGTCTTGTCAAAACTAGATGAAAAAAGGCCAAAGTTTGGTCTTTGTCAAAAAATGCAATTTCGCTCTTGCAATTATTCACGTTACGCGAGTTTCGCTTCTAGTTTAAAAATGTCAAAAATATGCTAGTTGCAGTTCTTATTTTGCACTAGGAGACCAGTCTTGTCAAAACTAGATGAAAAAAAGGCCAAAGTTTGGTCTTTGTCAAAAAATGCAATTTCGCTCTTGCAATTATTCACGTTACGCGAGTTTCGCTTCTAGTTTAAAAAAATGTCAAAAAATATGCTAGTTGCAGTTCTTATTTTGCACTAGGAGACCAGTCCTGTCAAAACTAGATGAAAAAAGGCCAAGGTTTGGCCTTTGTCAAAATGCAATTTTGCTCTTGCAATTATTCACGTTACGCGAGTTTCGCTTCTAGTTTAAAAAATGTTAAAAAATATGCTAGTTGCAGTTCTTATTTTGCACTAGGAGACCAGTCTTGTCAAAACTAGATGAAAAAAAGACCAAGGTTTGGCCTTTGTCAAAAATGCAATTTTGCTCTTGCAATTATTCACGTTACGCGAGTTTCGCTTCTAGTTTAAAAAAATGTCAAAAATATGCTAGTTGCAGTTCTTATTTTGCACTAGGAGACCAGTCCTGTCAAAACTAGATGAAAAAAAGACCAAGGTTTGGCCTTTGTCAAAAATGCAATTTTGCTCTTGCAATTATTCACGTTACGCGAGTTTCGCTTCTAGTTTAAAAAATGTCAAAAATATGCTAGTTGCAGTTCTTATTTTGCACTAGGAGACCAGTCTTGTCAAAACTAGATGAAAAAAAGGCCAAGGTTTGGCCTTTGTCAAAAAATGCAATTTTGCTCTTGCAATTATTCACGTTACGCGAGTTTCGCTTCTAGTTTAAAAAAATGTTAAAAAATATGCTAGTTGCAGTTCTTATTTTGCACTTGGAGACCAGTCTTGTCCAAACTAGATGAAAAAAAGGCCAAAGTTTGGTCTTTGTCAAAAATGCAATTTCGCTCTTGCAATTATTCACGTTACGCGAGTTTCGCTTCTAGTTTAAAAATGTCAAAAATATGCTAGTTGCAGTTCTTATTTTGCACTAGGAGACCAGTCTTGTCAAAACTAGATGAAAAAAAGGCCAAAGTTTGGTCTTTGTCAAAAATGCAATTTCGCTCTTGCAATTATTCACGTTACGCGAGTTTCGCTTCTAGTTTAAAAAAATGTCAAAAAATATGCTAGTTGCAGTTCTTATTTTGCACTAGGAGACCAGTCCTGTCAAAACTAGATGAAAAAAAGGACAAGGTTTGGCCTTTGTCAAAAAATGCAATTTTGCTCTTGCAATTATTCACGTTACGCGAGTTTCGCTTCTAGTTTAAAAAAATGTTAAAAAATATGCTAGTTGCAGTTCTTATTTTACACTTGGAGACCAGTCTTGTCCAAACTAGATGAAAAAAGACCAAGGTTTGGCCTTTGTCAAAAAATGCAATTTTGCTCTTGCAATTATTCACGTTACGCGAGTTTCGCTTCTAGTTTAAAAATGTCAAAAAATATGCTAGTTGCAGTTCTTATTTTGCACTAGGAGACCAGTCCTGTCAAAACTAGATGAAAAAAAGACCAAGGTTTGGCCTTTGTCAAAAATGCAATTTTGCTCTTGCAATTATTCACGTTACGCGAGTTTCGCTTCTAGTTTAAAAAAATGTCAAAAATATGCTAGTTGCAGTTCTTATTTTGCACTAGGAGACCAGTCCTGTCAAAACTAGATGAAAAAAGACCAAGGTTTGGCCTTTGTCAAAAAATGCAATTTTGCTCTTGCAATTATTCACGTTACGCGAGTTTCGCTTCTAGTTTAAAAAATGTCAAAAATATGCTAGTTGCAGTTCTTATTTTGCACTAGGAGACCAGTCTTGTCAAAACTAGATGAAAAAAGACCAAGGTTTGGCCTTTGTCAAAAATGCAATTTTGCTCTTGCAATTATTCACGTTACGCGAGTTTCGCTTCTAGTTTAAAAAAATGTCAAAAAATATGCTAGTTGCAGTTCTTATTTTGCACTAGGAGACCAGTCTTGTCAAAACTAGATGAAAAAAGGCCAAAGTTTGGTCTTTGTCAAAAAATGCAATTTCGCTCTTGCAATTATTCACGTTACGCGAGTTTCGCTTCTAGTTTAAAAAAATGTCAAAAAATATGCTAGTTGCAGTTCTTATTTTGCACTAGGAGACCAGTCCTGTCAAAACTAGATGAAAAAAAGGCCAAGGTTTGGCCTTTGTCAAAAATGCAATTTTGCTCTTGCAATTATTCACGTTACGCGAGTTTCGCTTCTAGTTTAAAAAATGTTAAAAATATGCTAGTTGCAGTTCTTAATTTGCACTAGGAGACCAGTCTTGTCAAAACTAGATGAAAAAAAGACCAAGGTTTGGCCTTTTTCAAAAAATGCAATTTCGCTCTTGCAATTATTCACGTTACGCGAGTTTCGCTTCTAGTTTAAAAAATGTCAAAAATATGCTAGTTGCAGTTCTTATTTTGCACTAGGAGACCAGTCTTGTCAAAACTAGATGAAAAAAGACCAAGGTTTGGCCTTTGTCAAAAATGCAATTTTGCTCTTGCAATTATTCACGTTACGCGAGTTTCGCTTCTAGTTTAAAAAAATGTTAAAAATATGCTAGTTGCAGTTCTTATTTTGCACTAGGAGACCAGTCTTGTCAAAACTAGATGAAAAAAGACCAAGGTTTGGCCTTTGTCAAAAATGCAATTTTGCTCTTGCAATTATTCACGTTACGCGAGTTTCGCTTCTAGTTTAAAAAAATGTTAAAAATATGCTAGTTGCAGTTCTTATTTTGCACTAGGAGACCAGTCTTGTCAAAACTAGATGAAAAAAAGGCCAAAGTTTGGTCTTTGTCAAAAATGCAATTTCGCTCTTGCAATTATTCACGTTACGCGAGTTTCGCTTCTAGTTTAAAAAATGTCAAAAATATGCTAGTTGCAGTTCTTATTTTGCACTAGGAGACCAGTCTTGTCAAAACTAGATGAAAAAAGGCCAAAGTTTGGTCTTTGTCAAAAATGCAATTTCGCTCTTGCAATTATTCACGTTACGCGAGTTTCGCTTCTAGTTTAAAAAATGTCAAAAAATATGCTAGTTGCAGTTCTTATTTTGCACTAGGAGACCAGTCCTGTCAAAACTAGATGAAAAAAAGGCCAAGGTTTGGCCTTTGTCAAAAATGCAATTTTGCTCTTGCAATTATTCACGTTACGCGAGTTTCGCTTCTAGTTTAAAAAATGTTAAAAAATATGCTAGTTGCAGTTCTTATTTTGCACTAGGAGACCAGTCTTGTCAAAACTAGATGAAAAAAGACCAAGGTTTGGCCTTTGTCAAAAATGCAATTTTGCTCTTGCAATTATTCACGTTACGCGAGTTTCGCTTCTAGTTTAAAAAAATGTCAAAAAATATGCTAGTTGCAGTTCTTATTTTGCACTAGGAGACCAGTCCTGTCAAAACTAGATGAAAAAAGACCAAGGTTTGGCCTTTGTCAAAAATGCAATTTTGCTCTTGCAATTATTCACGTTACGCGAGTTTCGCTTCTAGTTTAAAAAAATGTCAAAAAATATGCTAGTTGCAGTTCTTATTTTGCACTAGGAGACCAGTCCTGTCAAAACTAGATGAAAAAAAAGGCCAAGGTTTGGCCTTTGTCAAAAAATGCAATTTTGCTCTTGCAATTATTCACGTTACGCGAGTTTCGCTTCTAGTTTAAAAAAATGTTAAAAAATATGCTAGTTGCAGTTCTTATTTTGCACAAGGATCACAGACTTGTCAAAAATAGTTGAAAAAAAGGCCAAAGTTTGGTCTTTGTCAAAAATGCAATTTCGCTCTTGCAATTATTCACGTTACGCGAGTTTCGCTTCTAGTTTAAAAATGTCAAAAATATGCTAGTTGCAGTTCTTATTTTGCACTAGGAGACCAGTCTTGTCAAAACTAGATGAAAAAAGGCCAAAGTTTGGTCTTTGTCAAAAATGCAATTTCGCTCTTGCAATTATTCACGTTACGCTAGTTTCTCTTCTAGTATAAAAAAATGTCAAATAATATGCTAGTTGCAATTCTTATTTTGCACTAGGAGACCAGTCCTGTCAAAACTAGATGAAAAAAAGGCCAAGGTTTGGCCTTTGTCAAAATGCAATTTTGCTCTTGCAATTATTCACGTTACGCGAGTTTCGCTTCTAGTTTAAAAAATGTTAAAAATATGCTAGTTGCAGTTCTTATTTTGCACTAGGAGACCAGTCTTGTCAAAACTAGATGAAAAAAAGGCCAAGGTTTGGCCTTTGTCAAAAAATGCAATTTTGCTCTTGCAATTATTCACGTTACGCGAGTTTCGCTTCTAGTTTAAAAAAATGTCAAAAAATATGCTAGTTGCAGTTCTTATTTTGCACTAGGAGACCAGTCCTGTCAAAACTAGATGAAAAAAAGACCAAGGTTTGGCCTTTGTCAAAAAATGCAATTTTGCTCTTGCAATTATTCACGTTACGCGAGTTTCGCTTCTAGTTTAAAAAAATGTCAAAAAATATGCTAGTTGCAGTTCTTATTTTGTACTAGGAGACCAGTGCTGTCAAAACTATATGAAAAATAGACCAAGGTTTGGCTTTTGTCAAAAAATGCAATTTTGCTCTTGCAATTATTCACGTTACGCGAGTTTCGCTTCTAGTTTAAAAAAATGTCAAAAAATATGCTAGTTGCAGTTCTTATTTGACACTAGGGAACTACTCCTGTCAAAACTAGATGCAAAACAGACCAAGGTTTGGCCTTTGTCAAAAAATGCAATTTTGCTCTTGCAATTATTCACGTTACGCGAGTTTCGCTTCTAGTTTAAAAAATGTCAAAAATATGCTAGTTGCAGTTCTTATTTTGCACTAGGAGACCAGTCTTGTCAAAACTAGATGAAAAAAAGGCCAAAGTTTGGTCTTTGTCAAAAAATGCAATTTCGCTCTTGCAATTATTCACGTTACGCGAGTTTCGCTTCTAGTTTAAAAAATGTCAAAAATATGCTAGTTGCAGTTCTTATTTTGCACTAGGAGACCAGTCCTGTCAAAACTAGATGAAAAAAAGGCCAAGGTTTGGCCTTTGTCAAAAATGCAATTTTGCTCTTGCAATTATTCACGTTACGCGAGTTTCGCTTCTAGTTTAAAAATGTTAAAAAATATGCTAGTTGCAGTTCTTATTTTGCACTAGGAGACCAGTCTTGTCAAAACTAGATGAAAAAAAGACCAAGGTTTGGCCTTTGTCAAAAATGCAATTTCGCTCTTGCAATTATTCACGTTACGCGAGTTTCGCTTCTAGTTTAAAAAATGTCAAAAAATATGCTAGTTGCAGTTCTTATTTTGCACTAGGAGACCAGTCTTGTCAAAACTAGATGAAAAAAGACCAAGGTTTGGCCTTTGTCAAAAAATGCAATTTTGCTCTTGCAATTTTTCACGTTACGCGAGTTTCGCTTCTAGTTTAAAAAAATGTTAAAAAATATGCTAGTTGCAGTTCTTATTTTACACTTGGAGACCAGTCTTGTCCAAACTAGATGAAAAAAAGGCCAAAGTTTGGCCTTTGTCAAAAAATGCAATTTTGCTCTTGCAATTATTCACGTTACGCGAATTTCGCTTCTAGTTTAAAAAAATGTCAAACAATATGCTAGTTGCAGTTCTTATTTTACACTAGGAGACCAGTCCTGTCAAAACTAGATGAAAAAAGACCAAGGTTTGGCCTTTGTCAAAAAATGCAATTTTGCTCTTGCAATTATTCACGTTACGCGAGTTTCGCTTCTAGTTTAAAAAATGTCAAAAAATATGCTAGTTGCAGTTCTTATTTTGCACTAGGAGACCAGTCCTGTCAAAACTAGATGAAAAAAAGACCAAGGTTTGGCCTTTGTCAAAAACTTCAATTTTGATCTTGCAATTATTCACGATACGCGAGTTTCGCTTCTAGTTTGAAAAAATGTCAAAAATATGCTAGTTGCAGTTCTTATTTTGCACTAGGAGACCAGTCCTGTCAAAACTAGATGAAAAAAGACCAAGGTTTGGCCTTTGTCAAAAATGCAATTTTGCTCTTGCAATTATTCACGTTACGCGTGTTTCGCTTCTTGTTTGAAAAAATGTCAAAAAATATTCGCGTTGGAGTTGTTATATTGCACTACGAGGACAATCTTTTCAAAACTAGATGAAAAAAGGCCAAAGTTTGGCCTTTGACAAAAAATGCAATTTTGCTCTTGCAATTATTCACGTTACGCGAGTTTCGCTCCTAGCTCAAAAAGTTGCAAAAAAAAAAATGTGCTAGTTTCAGTTCTTATTTTGCACTAGGAGACCAGTCTTGTCAAAACTAGATGAAAAAAGGCGAGTTTCGCTCCCAGGCACAGTGGCTCAAAAAGCCATTTTCACGCGCACGCGAAAATCCGCCAAATCGCCTGAATTCTCATTTAACCCCCAATTTACAACTTTTAATTGGGTTGACTTCTAGGCAATGAAAAGAGCCAAAAATGGGCGCATGTACTAAATACCGCACACAAACGCAACGCACACTACTAAATACCGCACACTACTAAATACCGCACACTACTAAATACCGCACACAGCAAAAAATGGAAATGCATTTGAAAAAAATTTACAGCAATTGTGAATTATTCAAATATACTAATAATTAAAATAAATTGTTATCACTTAGTGCTTTACACTGCTAGTTAAATCATTAGTTTTGGAGTATAAGCTAATTTTAATTGATGGAACCGGGCTTTTGTCGGTTTTTTTTTTTTTTTTTTGGTGGCAAAATGAGAATTCAGCAACTAGGCAGAGTTTCTTGTGTTCTTGAAAATTGTCTTTTTAACCACCCTCAAAATTGGCTTGTAAGAGCTAAACAATGATTTACTCTAATCTAATTTGTGAAAAATGACTCTCTTTCTGCCGATTTCACCCTTTTAGAGTCAATTCACACTATTTGTGCATAAATGCTATTCAAATTATGCTTCCTTCACTGATACACGTTAACTTTCCTTTGATTACTTTATGACAAGAAAAATATAGTGTGCGGTATTTAGTAGGCAAACATACTAAATACCGCACACACTTAAAAAACATAAACAAAAACAAAAAACCATTATTATACTATGTGTTCATGCTTACTCATGTTTCTTGTCACTAAAGAATAATTTGTGTTTTCCTCCAATCAGTTTCATTAGTTCATTGACATAATATAATATAAAAAGTAGTGTGCGGCATTTAGTAGTGTGCGATATTTAGTAGTGTGCGTTGCGTTGCGTTTGTGTGCGGTATTTTGTATGTACCAAAAATGGGGTTTAAATTGACAGATACATATTCAAAAAAACTTCAAAATCAAACTTTGCTTAAAAAAGAGTTCAGCTTGAAAATTGGTAGAACAGCCCTTTTTGGCCCTTTGAGTCAGAATCGAATGTCAGCTCAAATTTGACTTATGCCCCGTTCATGTATTAAGAATGCCTTAAGGTATGGAAAAAATTGTCATAAGGAAAAGTGAATCTGCTGCTGACTGCCAGTCTACGAGTTCAGCTTGGGGCCGAGCAGCATTTTTAATGGCAATTTTTGCTATTTTGTCACATGCTTTTCATCATATTTCAGAACAAACAATCTTTCATCACGCTTCTCTGATTAAAGATGAACTTTAGTTTTTGATTTTGCTCAAAAGGATTAAAATGTAGAGCACTTAAAAGCCAAAATTAGATTTGTTTACTTTCAAGTTGTCTTAAAGTCGATCTGATTTTTTTAGTATCTGCTGGCGTTGTCATAAGACAATTTTTCTCCTTTCCTTGAGGTGTTTTTCGTGCATTTTCCTAAGGAGTTTGGGGCGTACATGAACGGGACATTAGTCCAGTATTTCGTATTTTCTTACTAGTTTATTTGCAGCAATACGCGATGCGCAAGTTTTGGCTCTCGAATAGTCAAAAATGAGTCAAAGTTTGACTTTGCCTCACATTTAGGGTCCAAATGCCACAAACTATCAGCCAGTATTGACATTTGGGCTCAAATTTGACTTAGTACAGAATTTCGTATTTTCTTACTAGTTTATTAGCAGCAATACGCGATGCGCAAGTTTTGGCTCTCGAATAGTCAAAAATGAGTCAAAGTTTGACTTTGCCTCACATTAAGAGTCCAAATGCCACAAACTATCAGCCACTATTGACATTTGGGCTCAAATTTGACTTAGTACAGAATTTCGTATTTTCTTACTAGTTTATTAGCAGCAATACGCGATGCGCAAGTTTCGGCTCTCGCATAATCAAAAATGAGTCAAAGTTTGACTTTGCCTCACATTCATAGTCTAATTGCCTCAAATTATCAGCCACTATTGACATTTTGGCTCAAAAACGCTCAGCAGGGGAGTTATTCAGCCTCCCATTTGACCCCTTTTTCAGAACTTGAATTTGTCTTGACATTCTCTGTCACTTTTATTAGAACTTAAAGTCCCTCAGCGCATTTTTGTTTATGAAGTTCTGTACTGCTGAGCGCTCAGCGCTATCTCCGCTTGTATTTCTCCGATTTTAAAACTGTTTACAGCTATGGAATCCTGAGATTCAGCAGAAACTACTTTCATTTCAAAGCAAACTTGATATCTCAACTTTTACTTGCGCAATGGGAGATCAAATGGAACACTTTTTATTAGTAAATCATTCAAGCAACTCAGCTAGAAGTCTCCGCAAAACTCAGCAGTTGGACTGCTATTAAGCAATAAACTTTGGCGCGCGATATCTCTGGTTCTAGACCAGATATCTGGCTCCAATTTGATTCTATGAAGTCAGGGCAACCTCCTCTACAAGGTTTCAAGGTGTCATAGACCGTAGACCGACTTTAATTTGATCGCCCGAAATTTGACGCGGACCGTTTTTCGCGGAAAATTCCACTCTAGAATGCAATAAAGTCTTCAAATTCATGAAAAAGTCCAAGAAAACAGTAAAAGGAAGCTTGGCTGCAAGAATTACCACTTTCCCGGCACTTTTAGCCCCCAAAATAAGCCAAATTCGGGCCCAAAATGAAAAGTAAACAAAGCTTCTTATATAGTAAACTTCGGGGAGCGATATCTCAGCAATGTCTTAGAACAGCCTGCTTTATAGCTATGAATTCGTCTTGACATTCTCTATCACTTTTGTATTAAAGTGAACTCAGCATCTCCGCTTCATGTCTCCGTAAAACTTACCCACTAGGCTGCTATTTAGCGGTACCGGCGGTGCGCGATATCTCAGCAACGGAGCGTCTTAGCTTACTTCTATTTGACCTCATGAACTTGTCTTGCACTCAAAGTAGCTCAGAGCATTTTCATTTACTAAGTTCTGTAGTGCTGAGCGCTCAGCGCTATCTCCGCTTGTAAATGTCCGATTTTAAAACTGCTTACATATTTGGAATCCAGAGACTCAGCAGAACAAAGTTTTATATTATAGTAAAATTGATATCTCCACTTTTGGACCCGCTAATTCTTAAAGAAAAGCCCTATGTAGTACGTAGTACATAAGGCTGCGTTTCATCCGTCTAATCAATGCCAAAATTCGAAAAATGCTCCGATTTTTGAGCTCTTTACAGTTTTGGAAATGGGAGCTCAAACTGAACACTTTTTATTACATAGTAAACAAGATATCTCAGCTCCTTGTCTCCGTAAAACTCAGCAGTTAGGCTGCTAGTAAACAAGATATCTCAGCTCCTTGTCTCCGTAAAACTCAGCAGTTAGGCTGCTATTTAGCACGGGCGATCGCGGCGAACACGGGCGAACACAGCGAACACGGGCGAACACAGCGAACACACCGAACACAGGTGAACACACCGAACACGGGCGAACACAGCGAACACGGGCGAACACGGCGAACACGGGCGAACACGGTGAACACGGCGAACACGGCGAACACACCGAACACAGCGAACACACCGAACACGGGCGAACACACCGAACACGGGCGAACACAGCGAACACGGGCGAACACGGGGAACACGGGCGAACACGGCGAACACGGCGAACACACCGAACACAGCGAACACACCGAACACGGGCGAACACACCGAACACGGGCGAACACACCGAACACGGTGGAACCCAGCGAACACCGGCGAACACACCGAACACCGGCGAACACACCGAACACGGGCGAACACACGCAACACGGGCGAACACGGGCGAACACACCAAACACGGGCGAACACACCGAACACGGGCGAACACACCGAACACGGGCGAACACACCGAACACAGCGAACACAGCGAACACGGGCGAACACACCGAACACAGCGAACACATCGAACACAGCGAACACGGGCGAACACGGCGAACACACTGAACACGGGCGAACACGGGCGAACACAGCGAACACGGGCGAACACGGCGAACACGTGCGAACACGGCGAACACGGGCGAACACAGCGAACCCGGCGAACACACCGAACACGGCGAACACACCGAACACGGCGAACACACCGAACACGGGCAAACACACTGAACACAGTGAACATGGACGAACTCAGGCGGACACAGCGGAAAAATTCTAAGTTTTGCTTGCATTTGATCCCTGCCTATGCAGTCGCGGCCTAACCCTAAGTGCACAATCACTCTCAGTTGGTGCCAATCCACCAGCTGAGGGATACCCAGAAGGTCTTGGATCCCTAGGGCACAACCCCATGGTGTGCTTTATCAAGATGCAAAGAAGAAATGATGACTTGACGCTACCCATTCTGGATGTTAAGTGACGCATGCAAAGTATTTTTGTTGAAAGTAAAGTCAGAGTTCAGTCAGTTGATTTAGGCTGCCCCACTAACTAGAGGTTTTTTTCGGATCAATTGTGTGCACTAATCAGATAATCAAACTAACGAAACAATTTAATAATATATTTTGATCTATTTTTCTCCATTCCAGATAAATCATAAAGTAATATCAATGTTCTCTAACAATTTTTTCTTGTGGGGAATTGGGTGGTTTTGGGCTTGACTGAATTTTGTAGTGATATAGAATTAATTATTTAACAATGAATTCCAATCAGTAGTTATTGATTTAGGTACAAAAGAAAGGAAAACAATAAATATATTTCCAATTTATTTTCAAGTCATTGTGACGACTGAAGAAAGATACGATTTACGAGTTGGGAAGCTGTTTTAGAAGTATCATGCTGCAATTTTGAACATATGTAATTTCATTAAATTTCATTACTTGAACAATTAAGCCCTTGATAATATGTTGTGGTAGCCGAATCTGCCTACATTGATAGTCCATTGAAAAGTGGACCGTGAAGTTAGCTTAATTAATGTCAAATAATCATTTAAACTTATTGAAATATATTAAGCTTACTCAAATTCAAATCATTTTATAGAAAACCATTTAAAATGAGATTGGCTTTTTAGACCTAGATATGCCAGGCCTTTCTTATACCAAAAAGTTAGGAGCAGGTTGAAATAACAGAAAGCTAATTCTTTAAATTATTATGCGGTTATAGTGTAAAAGTAATCAGTCTCATTACTTGCTGGGTTGCCATTGAACTGAGAAAAAAGTTACAAAAAACGGGTATGCACTTTTCATTCACTTAATTATAATTTGCGACACAGCAGCATATTTTGACGAGAGTAAAACGTTCACAAAACTCAGTTCCAAACAACCCTGACAACAGTTTTTTCCGCAGAATAACCCTGCTGCAAAGAAATGGATTGTGCCCAGATCAATAGGCTTTCTGACTCGGAAAAGTGCTGTTTTTTTTGGTACTTTGTACATTCTTACAATTTCTGGCTGCAAAAGCTTAAGAAGTCCTAAAGAAACAAGTTTCCAAAGTGAACTTTTTGGGACTGATGTTCTTTTTCATCTTCACGCTAATTTTGCCCATTAAGATCGCATGGAAGAAACAATGTCAATGTGATTGTTTTGCATGAAATCCTTAAAAGCAATGGCTGTAACCAGCTAGCCAAAAGCCTTGAAGCCTTCAACCAATCTAGCCCTAATATTAGACACAATAAAATAATCATAAAGGGTTTGAATTGTCCTGACTGGCCGTCATGGTTAGCAATGTAATGCTCACACTTTTTGTTGTGTTATTTAGCTTAATATTGACACAAATAAGTTTCAAGATATCAAGCATCAATTTTATTAGCCAACAGCAACTATTATTCTGATGGTGGGACATATGGTAGAATGTTATTATAAAGATCAAGGAAAGCCATCCTTTTGTCCACTAATATGGAACTAGATGAATAATAAACTCATTTGAACAAACTTCAAAAAGCATGATTTAATCATATTCAGTTGTATTTTTTGTGTTACTCAAGCTTTAAAGGAAAGCCCATAACTCCAATTTCACCCAGACCAACTCTATCATTTAGGTCATCAAAGATGACATATTTGCCTATAATCAAGCACTTTTCGCAGACAATTGAATACACAAATTCGCCTTTGGATTGAAAGGAAAATTGAAAAGTTCCGCAAAAATGGCCATCTAAGGGATTGAACACACCCAAGGGCACATTTACTTCCTTATTTGATACATAGATTGTTGAAAAATCCATCAACTGGGCATATTGGTCCGTATCAGGCAGAATCTTTACTTGCCTCACTGCAATTTCTTGTGGCAATGTAATTACAACAATGCTTGCTTTTGTGTGCAGGGATTCATAGCCTTTGGCTAAAAAGAAGATGGAATAGCAGCATTTCAAAATAAACTCATAAATCTTATTCTCACTGCTAAATTCACTGTCAATATTCCAAATACCATCAATAGCTTTACTTGGTTCTTTTCCTGTAACACTAAAAGTAGTTGCTTCTATTTTGGACCATTGGGCATAGTTGGTGCCTTGAAATTCACAAACCAAATTAGTCACTCCATCTACTCCCAAAGTAGGCCTATGAAAAAGCAATTCCATCATAGGCTTTCAAAGATGAAAATTATATTTACATGAATTCTTGCCAGTTAGGATTGCCATTGGAGTACACAAGTGTTTCAGATCCTGTTTTATCTTTGATGTCAGCATATGCATTGCATGTACCTGGAGTGGCTGAAGTATATCCATAACCAATTTTACCAGAGACATACAAATATGAGCCATAATCCAATGGTGTCCCATCAGGAGCAAGGTGAATTTTGAGCATGTGACCAACTGCCAAGGCTGACTCTGTCATGTTGAGAGTGTCATAGATGATTTTGGCCATATCAGTGGTATAAGGTGTTGCAATAAGTCCTGAATCATTAGCACAAAGGCGTTGAGTGTAATACTTTGTAAATCGTTTGCTAATGCTGCTGCCAAGAGTTATGATCTTAAAGAATTTGGCTACATTTTGGTCAGGAAATTCCACCCGATGAATGTATTTTTCTTTGGCTGCAGCCTCAGCAATACTTATTTTGGGTGCTTTGATAAACCTTGATATGTAATTTAAATCACTCCCACCTCTGACGCATATCTTGAAAGAAACATAAATTGTAAATTATGCAGAATAAGATATGTCTGTTTATGTCAACACCTTGTTGGTGTATTCCGACTCTTTTAGAAGCTCCTCAGCAAAAATATTTCGGTCAAATGCAGTTTGTAATATACAATTGCTTGAAAAAGAGTTGGGCCCTAAGTTGAAGTCACTCAAAGGCTTGAACAGATAGGCAAAGCAATCATGAGCTGCTGTGCACTAAAAGTGGTTTAAATATTCAGCAGATAATCTTTGGAAAATTATGATGTTAATACCCTAAGCGCACAATCAGTCTCAGTTGGTGCCAATCCTCCTGCTGAAGGATATCCAGAGGGACTTGGAACTCTCGGGCATTGGCCCAAAGAGTACTTGATCAAAATGCCAACTATTAGTAAAGACTTGTAATAACCCATTCTGGCTATATCCCATGCAATCTATTAACTGAAACAAGTCAGTTTGTAATTTAAAGGCTATTGATTAATGTGACCCTACAAGATTTTTTTCCCTCGTTAGCAACAATATTTTTCATGAAATTAAACCCCTAGAGATGTGTGGTGGTGATATTAAGCTTAACTCCTAGTATTGTTAAAATCTGAGCTAAATGGCCCCAATATATTTTTTGGTAAATCTCTGCTGCTTGATGCATCATACTAAATCATATATAGAATGGAAAGCCCCCAAAAATGTTTACTAATTGATGAAATCGAATGCTAGTCTACCCCAAATAGATGATTTTTAATACTTGACCTTAAATCAAATTGTTTTGTGATTAATGCAGCGATATTTTTTCTCGTTGGGAATTGAGAGGTTTCCACTCATGTGTTTTGGGGCTTGCAGCTTTCTAAAGAAACCGCATACAAAAAAGCCCAAAATGAGGGATAATTAATTATTTTAATAAAAACAACGAATTCCAATCAGTTAGTTGTATTTTTAAAAATTTGATTTGCATGGTTACAAGAAAACAGTAGAGCTGCAAGCTAATTTTCAATTTATTTACCGATTATTTACTTTCATCATTGGTGAAGCAAAATATTGGAACAAGATATAATTTATACCTTTTTGAAGTAGTATTTTGCAGTGTGTTAGGTCGAGGTACAAACTGTGACATAACAAGCCACTACTACGATCTAGGCTTCATCAAGCGAGGCTTGGCCCAACGGAGGTCAATATGGGGCCGCAGAAAAGTGAATTTATTTCCCTTATTGACTATTCTATGAATACATAGAATACTTTGCGATGCAGATAGACCTGGCCGCGATCCTCAATGGAAGGAGCGCTGGGTTTCGGGTCGAGGGCGCCATAGGGCCACACATTTATGAGCGCTTGCTGAAGATCAGTGTATTGTTGGTGTATGGTCTTGATCTGGGCCTAGAGGTCACGATAAGCCTGGGTCTGCTTGTTGGGCCGGGCCCATGTTATAGGGCTCACAAAGGAGATCGGGCTTGCACGGGGGCTCATTGAAATTTTTCACTTTTCTTTTCCTGGTAAACACCGGTATTGGAAACCCGCGTTAGTTGTTAATTTTTCATTTGGCAAGTAATGGCAACATCTAAGCTAAATAACGGCTGTGCACGTGGTTGGTATGGACAAATGCAAAATACAAAATCTAGCTTACATAGTGGATGAGTGAAGTAGTGATATATCTAATCGTCCCAAAAAAATAGCTCGTGAGTGAATGAGTTTCAGAGTTAGTAGGAGCTGCAAACTTGATCAGAGGCTAAAATCAGCAAAAATGGTAATAATGTGACAATTATTGCTTTTTACGTGCCATGAAATTGTTAATCAGATTTTAGGATATTTTTTCTCGTTTGGATTTGAGAGGTTTCTGCAGTGTTTTGGGTTTTGGGTACTGCAGCTTTCTATAATTAAAAAAAAATCATGCCTTTCATGCAGTGTAGTTTATTCAGCCATAAATGATAATTAACCAATAACTGGGGGAGACAGAAGGACTGCGAGCTTAAAACAATTTATTTTCCAATTATTTCTCATGATAGGTGAGGCAAAAAATTGGTGCAAGATATCATTAATGTTTTTTTAATAGTAGCTTGCTTCAATTTTATAGACCTAGTACATTTTCCTTTATAATTTCTATGGGCTAATTATCAGGAGTTCATTTATGTTGGTTAATTTTGGGGTTTGGGCGCAATCAACAAACTGGTTTGCCGAACTCAGCTTAAAGGCATTAACTGGCACTTTTTTAATATTGATGTTGTCACACAGAATGCTGGATAAGGTCCTTGTTTTGATTTGGGCTCTGGCATTCTGGGTAAAGCTTCCTTTTTGCCCAGTATGTGTGAAGAAAAACCTGTCTCCAGCTTTCAACAATTTGAATTGCTTAGCTAAAAACCTCCACATGAGATACAGTTGGCTTCTAACTTAAATAATTTTTTAATACCTTTCATTTTGCTAAAAACCTCCCCTGTCAAGCCTCCATTGTAGGGAGATTGAGCCAACCCGCCAGTGAAAAGATCAATATCATTGGGCTCTTTATAGATGGATTTTAGCTTAAACCAATTCCAGTATGAAATTCCAGAGTATGGCTTATCCCAGCCTGATCTGCAATCAAAGCTTGGATCCACATAAATTCTGTAATAACAGCAAAATCCAGGTATTCCATGATCCCGTCCTCGTTGAATGTTTCTTGCTGCCAAATCCTGCCCAAAATTATGGCCAGGTTCTTGAAGCAAATGATTAGTCAATGCATCTGTCATCTCTTTGTCAAATGACTGAGCCGGCTGATTAACCAGTCCGAACAAAATTTGCTCCATGGCAAGGCCGTTGTCTTTTCTGTACTCAGTGGGATTGAGAAATGAGTTCTCCAAAAGGAACTCCTCAACTAAGCCTGAGTTGTCTAGAGCAAACTTTTGCACTTTCCTGTTCACCAATGAGTGTCCAAATCTATAAGCTGCTGTGGCAAATTCAGTGGTGATTGATGCATCAGCATATGGACTATAATATGATCCATAAACTGGCAAATCCAGACCATCCATATTTGCAGATCCAAGGACAATTGGCAAGTACTCAGCATAGATGATGTTTTGGTACTCAGCTGTGGCAATCCTCTTGGTATGTTGGTAAATCAGTTCATCACTCCAATAAGGTCTCAAGTAGTAAATCATTTTAGCTACTCGGTTATGCTCACGAACCCAAAGAGTATGCATAGATGTCAATCCTGGTATTTCTATGGCTCTGGTGTCACCAGCAGTCTCAATGCCATCAATTCGCGGCAGCAGCCCATTTGCCTCCAGAAGCATTTTTCCATGCTCAAATGCTCTTAGTTGATGGTTGGTCTCTTCGTCACTTCCATAGACATTGGAGGCATCAATGTAGGTTGTGATGGCATTCGGAAGTTTTGCACGATTCTCACAAAGCTCCATGGATCTTGTAAAGTCTAAGCATGTGATGCCTTTTGGCCCATAAAAAGGGTCATTTGGTGATACTTTAATTGGAAAGCAATCTTCATGATTTGGGGTTTGACAGCAACCCTCAACATCATATTCAGCTGTGAGAGTGATGTCATGGTCAAGAAATTGGCCAAATTGCATCAGCATGCTCGTGATTTGGTAAGATGGGGCATTTAGGTCAGTATGGAATTTTATGCTGACTAATCTAGGCCCTGGTAGGTCAATGCTTCTTGGGGGACAGCTAGGGACTGGGTTGTAAGAAGAGAGTAATAACCTACTATCATTTGAGCTTCGAATAACTGGACATAAGATATCTTGGACACGCCTGTGATACCAAGGTTGTTCATCTTCATAAGGATATGCACAAGGATCATAAGGTCTAAATCGCGAAGTGGTCTTAGTGGTTGGCTGAGGAGTTGGTGTTGGTGTTGCTGCTGTGGTAGCATCTTCAAAGTAAACAAAGTTTTCTTTAGCATCAAAATTAGGATTGACATCAATCTCCCTGCGGAAAGGAGTAGAAATGGATCCTTGGTATGGATTGTTCAAGTTGTTGCAGACCCCTGTGATCATTCTGAATGGTTTGTATGGATCACAGTAGATGTATTTGCTTTCATAACAAGAGCTCTCATGAATTGCCACTGGTCTGGTAAGACCTGTAAGGCCACCAGAAGAGCCAAAAATTTGTTTTACACTCGACGAATCAAGGCTCATTATCCTAGAAGTCAAGTTTGACACCATGTCACCATCATTGGCATTGATAAAGCCAATCAATGCCAAAATTACAACTATCACTGGAGGAGGTAGCATCTTGCAATGCATTCATGAACAAAAAAGTCTCACTTATATATAGGTGGTACAACTTGGTACAAAAGAGTATTTCAACACTTGTTCGCCAATTAAAGTTTCATTGTTAGGTTAAATACATACATTTGTGAAAAATACTGAATGGTGTTCAATCATGATTTGAGTGGATACATTTTAACAAGTGTTGGAGTCACGAACTTTTAAAATTTGTTCATATCTATGTAATGTTGATGCACTCTTGACTTCTTTCAAGCTGTAGATTAATGCAATCCGCTCAAGCCATTCACTTATAAGTTCAACTCTTTGTACTTGGCTATCAGATCATTCTTCATTGTGAGCTGCCGCTTGAGATTCTCTATTCTAGCAAGTTGCTCTTCTTTGCACACTTCGATTCCAGGTAGTCTATAGATATTTTCTCTCACTCTTTCAACCTTTTTTGAAAGCTCCATAATTTTTTGAGATGCTTCTAGAGAGTCTCTTTGTCTTTGTCCAGCATCTGTTCCGTCTTTTTCTAGAGCTCTGAAAAAATATGCCACCATTCTCTAACTTGGAGTTACACTTCATAAAGATTTACCTGAAGATGTCATGAACAAGGGGCAAAAGTTCAACATCAACTTCAGAAGCATCTAGCGGCGAATTAGTAGAGTCAAGGCCAGTTTCTGATTCCATTTCTGTTTCTTGGCCAACATGAGAGGCCTTTGAGTTATGGCCTTCCATTTTTACCGTGTGCATCATTTCAACAGGATTGACTGTCACTTTTGAGGCTCGTTAGTTGCGACTAGAGTTGCGACTTGCGAGCCCAGAGACTTGAGAATGTGTTATTGTTTTGAAAATGAGTGTAGAGAATAGAGATGTAGCTTCATATTGGCTTTTTCTCTTCCACAAAATGGCCAACCATTTTTCGAGTACAGTCAGAATCTTGAATATGCTCATTCAACATACGTAAGAAAATTTTAAATTGCTATTAACAGAGTATTATCGGTTTCGAGGTTCACTCTGATGATTTGACGAGAAATACGCTAAATGAATTATTGTTATGTTCCAAAAAACAACAACAATCAAACAACTCGGCAACTACTCAGTTTTAGATTGACGTTGACGCAATATGTCATTGATCAGTTTTATGAAAAAAGCAAGACTGCTATCAAACTTCCGTGGCAATACTTCAAACTATTCTATGTTGTGCCTCCCTCTTTTAAAAATGATTGCATAATTTTGCGAGGAATGCAGCGTTGATGACTGTTGTACCTGCCTGACTGCATCAGTGTACTTTCTGACTTCTTTTTCGACGACACCCACTCTCAGCTGTGAAGACTAGCTCAAAATGGCACCGATCAATGCTGCGAAGCATTTCCAATACCTGGTCATTGGTGGAGGATCCGGAGGCATCGCCTCAGCTAGGAGAGCAGCCGAATTCGGAGTGTCAGTGGGCCTAGTGGAAAAGCAAGCATTGGGAGGCACTTGCGTCAATGTGGGATGCGTTCCCAAAAAGCTCATGTTCCAGGCTGCGAGTCACGCCGAGGAACTACACGACATGAAGGATTATGGGCTGAACGTCAATCTAACCGAGCCTTTCAATTGGAAGTGAGTTGGGTGCTTCACATTTTACTAGCTTAAATCAACTTAAAAAATCATGTGTTTAGGGATGTCAAGGAGCGTAGGGATGCGTACATCAAAAGGCTGAACGGCATTTACTTGAACAACCTGAAAAACTCCAAGGTGGAGCTGATCACTGGCGAGGCCAAATTCGTGGACAAGGACAAAGTTGTTGTGGGCGATGACACCTACTCTGCAGATCACATTTTGATCGCAGTTGGGGGCTACCCCACTTGGCCCTCCATTCCTGGAGCCGAGCATGGCATTTCAAGTGATGGATTTTTCGAGCTGGAGAGCCTGCCAAGCAAATCAGTTGTCGTAGGTGCTGGCTACATTGCTGTGGAGATGGCTGGCATCCTCAAGTCTCTTGGATCTGATGTCACTCAAATCATACGAAAAGACAAAGTGTTGAGGACCTTTGACAGCCTGGTCGTGGATGCTGTCACGCTGGAGATTGAAAATATGGGCATCAACCTGGTGAAGAACACTGAGGTGGCCAATGTGGAGAAGAAGCAGGACGGGAAGCTGAAAGTCATCACCAAATCCGGAGTGGTCACTGACGACGTGGATTGCCTCTTGTGGGCGATTGGTAGGACTTCCAACACCGCCAACCTTGGCTTGGACAAGGCTGGCATTGAGGTGGACAAGAGAGGCGACATCGTTGTGGATGACTTCCAGAACACTTCCAATCCCAGAGTGTATGCTGTTGGAGATGTCATTGGCAAGTGGCAATTGACTCCAGTTGCAATTGCGGCTGGGCGAAAGTTGGCACATAGGCTGTTCAACAATGAGACAGGCTTGAAGTTGGACTATGACAACATCCCAACGGTGGTCTTCTCCCATCCTCCGATAGGAACGTGTGGCATCACCGAGGCTGAGGCGAGGGCCAAGTACGAAAAGGTCAAGGTGTACCAGTCTTCGTTCACTCCTTTGTACCATGCGCTCACTCAACGCAAGCAAATGACCAAAATGAAGCTGATTTGTGCTGGTGACAACGAAGTGGTCGTGGGCCTCCATATGATTGGACGTGGATGTGATGAAATGCTGCAGGTATGCTACTATTTCACCATTTTGCGCGCTAGAAACCTCCAAAACTGCATGATGAATTCAAGGCACGAAAAGCCTATAAAAAGTCCCATTGATCCTCCAACTGAGGAAATGATCGCGTTAGAATCCACCAGCAAAAGGGTTTTCACCACTGTCACTTCATTGTTTGGCATAGTAATGTACAAGCTGCAATTGGAAAGCACATGCTAAGCTAGTTAAAAAGACGTTGATGGCTGCTTACAATGATGTATTGGGAGATGGATTTAGGTCATAAAAGTTGGCATAGGCATTGTACACTATTTGGTTGCAAGGTTTTTCGCACACCTTGAATTTGGTGTCCCTCAAATTCTGGCCAAATTTGTCCATGATTTTCTGAGCGCATGTGGCTGCTTCAGCACTAGTGCAATACTCCCCTTGACCATCCAAGTAATAATTTGCCTTAAATTGCGTAATTCTGCTGAAGCAGGAATGAATTTGACTCAATTACGAAATTGTCTTACCTGAGGAATAGTGCAATTGCCAAATGTGAGGTTGCCACAGAAGCTATCGCCAAATGTCTTGTTGAAAATCGTGGATTGAAAATACCTCTTCAAGCATTTCACGTAATCTTGCTTAGTAACTGTGGGATTGCACAAGCCATCGCCACCATATTGCTCAGTTTCCACCACGGAAATGGACACTCCGGCCTCTTTGTTGGTCTGCAGCACAATTTCGAAGGGATTTTGCTTGAAAGCCAACAAAGGCATCCCAATTTCATCTCCCTCCTCAAAAATGTGAACTTTTAATGAATTAAATGGAGACTCCTGCAATTTTTGAATTAATTTTTTTCCTGCTCCGGAAAGCCAAATTTGCATGCCAATCTACCTCATTTATGAGAAATGTCATGAAAAGGGCTTCATAATATGACATGTTTCGTAGATATTTCAAGCAAAAGCATCTGCCAGCCCACAAAGTTTCAAGCGTGCAGAGTGAGAAATTCTTCACGGTTTCCCCATTTAGCAAAAGTCTGAACTCCTCCTTGGTTTTTATGGTGCCGAATGGATTTGCTATCGAAACGACCATATCAAAGTCAAATGTCATGCTTTCCCACGCCAGTTTTACCAAGCTTGCATTCGATGGCCAACGCTCAAAAGAGTTGGTAATGTAGGAGAAATATGACATATTGTAATGCGCTTCAAAGTCCTCATTTTTGTACGCTAGCGTGGGGCAAAAGACGAAAATTGGAGGCTTGAGGCTGTCACGATGCTCATAGTTAATTGCTGTAGTGGTGCTTTTCGTGAAATACTTGTCAATGCTCTCTTTGACTTGAAAAAAGCAGCAAGTTCCCAAAATGATTGTCCACAGGACCTTCACCTTCTCCATGGTTTTAAACATTGAACGGATATTTAAGGGTGTGTTCACTTTCCTAGAGAACAATGGCATGTTTACCAATAGGGCCATGGTTCACATTGATTAAAGCAATTTTAATTTGAAATCAACTTTTCAATTTCAGGGATTTGGAGTTGCCATGAGAATGGGCGCTACCAAAAAGGACTTTGATAATGTGGTTGCAATTCATCCCACTTCCGCTGAAGAATTGGTCACCATGAGATGAAATGTGCAATTTTTTTGAACCCATGATTTTTTATTTGGAGAAAATAATAGTAGCTTTACTTTACAAATGACGTATGAAGCCAGGTATCAGGCTATGAAGTGAAATATAAAAACTAACTGTTCATTATGCGACGGTAAATATACGGTTTTTTAAAGGCATGAGACTTTGGCTAGTTTTGCTGGCTTTTTTGACTTTTAGCAGCTTTGTGAGTTGTTTGAGGAAAAACATTAAGTATATGCCGATGGGATACGAAAAAGAGCCAGAATGTCCTGAAATTCCTGCAAAGAAACCCAGCTCAGGATTCAGCGTGTGGATGTTTCTCACGAGCATGGCACTTGTCACGAACATAGCAGCAAATATTGCCAACAATGTCAACAACAATAACAACAACGTAAGTAATATTAATGATACATAATACTATTTTTATTCGGGAAAAGGAATACTTTCTAGAATAATAACAATGACAATCAAGATAACCAGAACACAAACAACTTTAACAATGCCATGAATATGAACTCTAACATGAACATGAACATGCTGACAATGGCAATGGGAAAAGCCTTTGAATATTCCAAGGGAGGAGGAGTGCAAAGTTGCATTTTAAACTATGTTTGCTCACAAATGATGGCCAAAGAAGAAGAAAAGGTACAGAGTTTCCATGATGCAGCCCAAAGACTGTTCAGGTAAAAAGCCAAACAAAGTTTCTCATTTTAAATTAGAAATCCCAAGTTTGATTTCAGCTTGACTGGCGGGTACATTCTAATCGAAGCTATAACGAACAGTAATAATTTTACTCTCCAAAACTTGTGTCAATCTGCTCAATGTCCAATAAATGATCACAGCCTTTGAAAGGCAAAACTTTTGGCACTAAAGGTTTTTCTCTCCTTCAGCGTTTTCTTAAGCATTTTGGTAGGGATCTCTGACAACTTCACAAATGGCAATTTATGCTCACTGTAAAAGCACGAGAATTTTTCCTTGAGCACCACATAAAACGCATATTTGGTCAAGTTTCCAATTTGCAGGCAAGTCAGTGAATTTTGGGCCAAATCATAACTTTTCACGGCTCGCAAGTAAACCTTTTGAATTTTACTCGAAACTTTTAAAATGATTTTTGACAAAAAGTCTGGGGGAGGTTTTCGTTTGCAAGCGAAATACTTGGACGCTATCATGGAATGCAACTTTAGAGCATTCATAATGTTCAGCTCAAAGATGTTTTTCATCACATTTTCGGTTCCATTTAGAGCCTCGTCCAGGAAAAGTGGCTTCATGCTCAAACCAGCTATGAAGAGCATTTTATGCTCTATAAAAGCTCCCGTGGACTTGCTAAACTTCATGCAAAAGTTTGTTGCGTATGCAACATTTTGCCCAAAATAGCCCTCATAGTCAGGTCTGCATTGGAGGTTATCGCCATCGATGGTTGACCCGCAAAAACGTAGCATTTCTACAATTAAAAAATAATGAATAACATTTCATGGTCGAATATGATTATTTTTACCTTGACTATTCGAGGCTGCACCAAAATTAGAAGCAGTTTTATCACTTTGAATGATGCAATTATAATCAGGGAATCCACGGTGCATTTTAGCCAAAAATTGGCTGGATTTCTCTTGGTCAGTGCTAATAAAGATAAAGTCATCCATGCCACGTGCAAACAGCTCATTTTGCGTTGAAGCAAACTGCATTAAGTGCTTCTGTACCAAATGGCCATAGTAGATATTGCACAAAGGAGTCGACAGCGAGTCGCCTAAAACGTGAGATATATCATATATTGGTTTGTTTTTCTATTAATGCAATTTGCCTTACCTTGGACAATCCCTTGGGTTAAGAGATAATTTCTCCTCTTGGATCCTACTTTTAACTGCAGAGTGTGCAATTTGAGCCGTTTTGCAACCAACTTCAGCTCACTCGAGGTATCCAATTTGCGATAGCCACAATAGCCCAAGTAAGTAAAATGAGAAAAATAATCTGGGATTTTATCCAGCTCCTCTTGAGAGCTGATAAACTTCTTTGTGAAAGGCTTGTTTTCGTTGGCTTTTTTGAACTGCAAGGAATGCACGTAAAAAGCCTGGGGATTTTGCCTTGACAGCTCCTTCAAAATCTCCACCATTTTCCCATGGTCCACTGACCCGAAAGCGTCTTTTATGTCGCATATGACAGCATAGAACTTTTCACCCTTATGCGACTTGAGGTACCTTGACAAAAGGCTGTGAAAAAGAATGCCTGCAAAAATAAGAGAAAAAAGGACTCTAAATCATACATAGTGTTTTTGCAGCAAGGATACTAAAGGAGGACAGGTAGATTTGAAAATAGCTGTAAACTGACCCATTGTTGGCCAGGTCACCTTTTAAATGTCCAGACAAAGGGAGAAAAATAGGTTAAAAATAGAACATGGCCAAACACATGGAATTGAAAATAACAAATTATGTTCAGTCTGCAAAGGGGGGCCATCATGAAAGGACACTTTATCATCTTTTTCTGCATTTCCGCAGTTCTCGCGAACCCATTTGATGCTTTCTACAAAGGACAGGTGAAACTACTTTATGGAAAATCAAAAATCTTTTAAACACAAATATCCAAATTTCAGCCATCTCCAATCGGTTATGGCACTCTATTCCGAACAATTCGGGTACAATCTGCCCATTTGGCCGAGACAAACTTATTTGCTGAAGAGGAAGGTGAATGCCTGAGACGAGCAATGTGCGCATTGGGAACGACCAAAGATGTCACCGAATTTCCCAAGCTGTCTCTTGGCAGAGGACTTGAGCATTTGCATGGCATCCTGGAGCAAATGGTGGAAGAAGTGAATGCCGTGGACACCAATGCAAGACATAATTTCCCCAGACTTCATCAAGCTGTAGCCAGGTGAACACATTCTTACTTTATCAGGACTTGAGCAATTTTCAATCAAAACCATTTTTAGCTATGAAGTGGGAGAAACAACCAAGGATCAGGTGCTGTGCGACACTCTGTTTGCTTGCCCTACCACTTCCAGAGAGCTCATCAGCCAAGTGAAAGATGAGGCTGAGACTGACTATGAAATGGACAGCATGAAAGTATTTGAGATCCGCGAGAGCCGAGCCACCTGCAAAGCTGTGGGAAAACTCTGCCCTGGCATCAGCATTGGATGTGCCCTGTGTGGATTGTTCAGCCCTGGCACTTGTGGAGACCAATGCATTGTGGCTGGAGTCTACTGCGGAGTCAGCTCCTATGCTTGCTCTGCTGAAAAGCCTTCAACTAAACGCAAAAATCCTGTCTTACCAAAAACCCTCTTTTAAACTGCAGCAGTTGTCATTCATCAACATTTCACCTGATTTTTGGGAGACCAATAAAAGTAGCTAACTAACTTCTAAACAGCAGCAGTTGTCATTCATCAACATTTGAGCTTATTTTTGGGAGGCCAATAAAAGTAGCTCTTGAACTTCTCACCTTTGACATCAATTGTGTGGGGAAAGCAGGTTCTAGCCAAGTATTCCAGCAATAGCCTAGTGTCCTCGACTTTGTCCTTGATGTCACTACAATTTTTCACCTTTCTTGCAATCAATCTCACCGACTTGAGGCCCTTTTTGGGTAGAAGCCTACATCTGGCGATGGGTGGAGCCAAGTCTCCGAATTTCTGCTTGATTTTCACGCTCAAGTCTGGCTTGATGAACTTGATGGAGCGCTGAGCTTTGAAATGATCAAAGGTCTGATCAAGAACAGATTGGAATTCTCTTTTCCGGTAGAAAAACAGCCGATTTCGACCACGGGCAGTTTCTGTCACATGGAAACATGAGGTGAGCAGATTCCAAAAGAGGTTCTCACAAATCCAAACGGTGAGTTTGGACATGACATGCAAAGGCCAGTTCAAGTCCTTCAAGTTGTACAAAATGTCTGATGGATAAATTGATGTCATTTTGCCGGCCGAGAACAAAATGCAGCAGTTTTGCGAAAACCTCATGACATTCTCGGCACAATCACCCAAGAGACTCTTGGGCAAGACTTTAAGGCCAAACGCTCGGAAAAGGTTGTGCAGAGATTTGTAGTCTACGTCTTGACCATATTGCCGATGAGGAATGTGTTTCTGCAACAGATATTTCACTTTGGTGCTTTTCAAATTTCGCCTTAGATCTTCTAAGGATTGAGCTATGTCTGCGTTATTGGACGCGTTGACGTGAGCCAAAAATTTGGCGTGCATTTCCACATTTTCCAAAGGGTTGCGAAACACTTCCCAGGAGTTGAAAGAGTAGGGCGAATATTTACGTTTTATCCGAACTTTGTCCATTATCTTTAAGCAAACGAATATAATTTCTGTGATTATTCCGCGAACTCAGTTGAATCGAAACAAGGCCTATTTTTAAGTCAAGCTTATTGCTAACTTGGATCATCTTTAATAAATGTAATTATTGTGACAATATTCTTTCAATTTTAACCAACTAAAAATATGATATAGCTTGGGAGATGTTTTTAATCAGAATTTCGTTGTTATTAAATTGCGAATAGCGTCAGAGATCAAAGTTTGTTTTGCCTTAAAAATAGTGAAAACTTATTGTTTTTAGCAAAAAATGATTGATCGAAAATGATCATTCAGCAAAACTTAAGCAACCAAAATCCTCTAACTATGGTTGTGTTTAATGCTTGAAATATTTAGAAAAATGTAAAAATGGCATAAAAGAATAATTTAGACATCTCATGATCACTTTCGCATCTTTAAAATGTAAAACATAAAAATTATTTGGCCTCAAATAAGCTAGCTCTGTAATCAAATTCATAACAAGAGGCACACACGTGAAAATAATAAGAACGGCAAGCTTCACATTTTTTGACGAAAATGGGCAAAAAGGTGAAGGTTGGAAAACAGAGGCGTGACAAAGCCTACTGGTCAGCCAAAGAGCTCGGCTTTCGCTCGAGAGCTTCGTTCAAGCTTGTGCAGCTCAACAGAAACTATGAATTCTTGCAAAAGTCCAGAGTTTGCATCGATCTCTGTGCCGCACCGGGATCTTGGATGCAAGTGGCAAAAGAGCACATGCCCATTTCAAGCTTGATCATAGGTATACAAAATACATAGTGCTTTGAGTGCTGGCTTACTAAACTTGCTCATTATTTCAGGCATTGACTTGGTGCCCATCAAGCCCATTCCTGGTTGCATTGCGTTGCAAGGTGATATCACTACTGACAAGTGCAGGAGCGATTTGCGCAAAGAGTTGCAAAATTGGAAGGCTGATTTGGTGTTGCACGACGGAGCTCCAAACGTGGGCAAAAATTGGCTGCACGATGCTTACCAACAAGCATTGTTGACATTGCATGCCTTTAAATTGGCCACCGAGTTCTTGGTCAAGGGTGGAACTTTTGTCACTAAAATCTTTAGGTGAGTATTTTTAAGCGATTCTTGGAAAGATGATGCATAACATTATTTGAATTTGCTCAGATCCAAGGATTATCAATCGTTGATGTGGGTGTTTAACCAGTTCTTCAAGAATGTCCACGCTACCAAGCCTGCAGCCTCAAGAAACGAGTCTGCCGAGATCTTTGTCGTTTGCCTCAACTACAAAGCTCCAGAGAAAATCGATCCCAAGTTCTTGGATGCGAAGCACGTGTTTTCCGAAGTCGAACCTGAAAACCTCAGAGCAAACGAGCTGGTGAATCCGGAAAGGAAGAAAAAAGCACCAGCTGAGGGCTACGACACTGTGTCTTTGCTGTACAAAAAGGCAAACGCTTCAGAGTTCATAATGGAAGACAAGCCAATTCATGTCTTGAACAATTGCCATGAAATCATCCTAGACGAAGAAAGGATCAAGAGACATCCCAAGACCACCAATGAGATCATCGAGTGCTGCAAAGATATTCGAGTTTTGGGCATGAAAGAGTTGAGATCGCTCAAGAAGTGGAGGGAAATCTTGCGTGCTGATTTCGAAAAGGAAGCTGCAGCTGCCAAAAAGGAGGCTTCCGAAAAAATGGAGGAGGATGCTGAGGAGGTTGAGGAAGAAGAGGAGGAATCAGATGAAGATCTGAATGAGTTGAACAAGGAAATCTCGGAGTTGAAAGAGGACGAAAAGAAGACTGACAAGAGGAAGAAAAAGCGAGCTCTGAAGGAGAAGAGAAAGATTGCGCAAAGGATTGACATGAAGATGATCATTCCGGGTGATGAAGGACCGACCAAGCAAGAAGAGGGCCTGTTCCAAATTGCTAAAGTGAAAACTAAAAAAGACCTGGCTGCCATTGTTGACCAAGCTCCCGATACCCTCGCGTCAGACTCCGATGATGACGAGGAGGAAAATGGCATCAAGAAAGTTAAAGCTGTCAAGTATTCCAAGGAGGACAGGAGTCACGTTGAAGATCTCCACAAACGCCAAGAGTCCGAGGAGGAGGAAGACTCTGGCAAAGAGGACTTAGATTTGGAAGCCTCTGAGTCTGAGGACGAAGAAATCCTCGAGGAAGTTGATGATGACGAGGAGGAAGAAGAGCAAAATCCTCTACTTGTCTCCATGGAAGATGGCAAGGAGAGCAACAAGGAGAGGAAGGCCAATTTGTGGTTTGACAAAGACATCTTTAAGGGCATCGAAGAGGATGAAGACCTCGAGGAGGCCGATGTTCAAGGTGCCATTAATGCCATCAAGAAAAAGGGCGGTAAATTGATGCAAAAAGAGAAGCCTGTCCTTCCTCAAAAGAAGGAGTACAACAGTGACAACTCTGACTCTGAAGAAGACAGTGAGGAAAGTGACTCGGATTCAGACTCTGATGATGACAGTGCACCAATGACCAATGTCAAGGTCAATGACTCGAAGAAAGACGGATTTGAGATCGTGTCTTCCAAAAAGAGGAAGAAAATGATCTTGACTCCAGAGGAGCTTGCCTTGGGCCAAGAAATGATCAAGTCCAAGAAATCCAGGAGAGACATCATGGATTCCGGTTGGAATCGGTACATGTTCGATGACAAGGACCAAGATCTACCCGACTGGTTTGTCAAGGAGGAAGAGCATCACATGCGACTGCATCCAGATACCGATCCAGAGGTTGTCAACTTCTACAAGGATCGCATGAAGGATGTCAACGTGAAAACCATCAAAAAAGTGGTCGAAGCCAAGGCCAGAAAGAAGCGAAGGCTCGTCAAGAGAATGGACAAGGCCAAGAAACGAGCTTCAGCCATTCTGGAAAATGCTGACCTTGGCACCAGAGAGAAGGCCAATGAGATCAAGAAACTGTACAAGAAGGCTGCTTCGGGGTTGAAGAAGAAAGAGGTGGAGTATGTAGTGGCCAAGAAGCATTCAGCATCTAAACGAGCAAAGAGGCCCGCAGGCTGCAAAGGACCGTACAAACAGGTTGATCCCAGGATGAAGAAGGACACTCAGGGCAAGCGGAAGGTTGCCAATTCCAAGCGAATTCAAAAGCGAAGGCTCAAAGGCAAGAAAACCAGGCCTCAAAAGGCAGAAGGTTGAATAATTGGTTTCTGAAAATTAATTAATAAATGTTAGTGCATATCATTTTCAAAAAGTCGTCTAATTGCTTGGGTGTATAGGTGCTTCAGTGAAGTCTGTTGGCATTTCGTGGAATTATCTCTAATACCCTTAATCTGTGCTACAAATACTGATAAACTTGGAAATGGAGCGATTTTGCACTGTTTTGGCAGTTATGCCGAATCAATAATGTCATGCCAAGTCTTAAGCCACCAGCAGGAACAGAGGCGCAAATGGCTGCAATGTGACCGCTTCTTGCTTCCTTTTGGTAGCATTTGCCTTGAAAACAGCGAATAACATTGCGCCGGCGTTACTATACGAAATATCAAACGTCAATTCCAAAGTGGCGCTTTTCTGCCTAATTTGGCTGTTTAATACTATAGAGAGTGCAATAGCACTTTTGTGCAGTGTATGTGAAAAGTAGAAAAATGTCTTCGTTGCCCCCGCCCGAAGAGGTAAGAAAATTGGCCTTTTCGAGGCCTTCGATACCTTCCATTGCGTTTAACGCTGCACCTCGAGCATTTTTAAGCGTGATAGAAAGTCGGCTTCAACGTAAAAAGATCCATTTTCGGCTCTTTCTCAACTTGTTTCAACATTTATCTCAACATGACAATCAACTATCGGCCTTTTCGGGCCTTACTCCGAAATGACCCAATTTCAATCGTGCCCATTTAAATCATTTTGCATCAATGCTTTCAAAATGAGAATCATCTTTCCTATTTCTAGAATTTTCTCACTCCATTACATTGCTCATTTTGACCTCTTTTAAGTAATGATTATTAATTAATGAAATGGGCCAAAATTATAACAAAAATACTTCGTCTTCATTCATGTTTCTGGGTCAAGTGTTTTTATTAAATGGTGAAGTGTGTTTTTTTCCCTTAAAGAGAGAAAGGGAAGGAAAAGGACTTTCCTGCAGCTCACTCTCCCCCCTCCCTTTCTGTAGGGCTTTGGTTGGCCTTTGGCACGTGAAAGCTCCAGCAGCAGCAATGGCCTTTAGCTGGGGAGGGAGAGAGAGTCACATGATAAAGCCAAAGAGCCTTGCAGTTGCTCAAAGCCTCATTCTCAAAATAAAATTGTGCCATGAATGCATTTTTCTACATTGCCCTATTTTAAAAAATGAATGCAAACATTCATTCATCATTTGACGTACTATTTATTTTTGCTGGAAAACAATTTTATTTGAACCATAACAGCAATAAAAGCTCGTGTGTGATAAGCGTTGACATTGCAGCAGCATGAGATAAACAAATGTGTCATGCGTTACATTTTCAACTTTTTTAGGTGGCTGGGCCTTATTTGCCACAGTATGAAGTTTACTACAAAAAACTCGATGCTGATGGTAAGGGCGAAATTGGAGCCATGGATGCAGCCTCGTTCCTTAAAAAATCAGGACTACCTGATGACACACTGGGCAAAGTAAGCGTAGCATCACGTTATACCACTGTGCTGATGCATATCGTTTGATTCACAGATATGGGACCTAGCAGACCCAACTGGCAAAGGCTACTTAGACAAAGCAGGTTTGTTCGTCGCCTGCAAAATGGTGGCTCTCGTCCAGTCTGACACACCTCTGACCATTGACAATGCTCGTGTGCAGTGTCCTGCTCCCAACTTCGGTGCAGACACCGCTCCAGGTGCACCTGTGGCCAAGGTGGCGCCGAAAAAGTCGGGCAATGTCAATTTTCTGGTGAAGCCAGAGGAAAAACGCAAATACGACGCACTCTTCGACCAACTGCAGCCAGTCGACGAAAAGCTTCCTGGAGACAAGGTACACCTAGTCTCAATCACTATGAACTTTCCAATATTTGACGATGTATGCTTTTATAGGTGCGTCAAGTTATGATTGGGTCTAAGCTGGCTATGCCCATTCTTGGGCAAATTTGGGACTTGTCCGATGTGGACCGAGATGGGTTTCTGGATCGCTACGAGTTCACGGTCGCCATGCACCTGGTCTTTCGAGCTCTCCAGGGTGACAAAGTTCCAGCCGATTTGCCTGATGAGCTGAAGCCTGATCTGGTCCCCAAGCCCATATCGGCCATTCCTAACTTGAACGGAACGCCAAAGCCACCTGGCCAGCCAGCTCAGGCTCCCTCGATTGAGGCCATTCCTTGGGTTGTCAATGCTGGAGATCGACTCAGGTACACGGCCCTGTTCAAACAAACGGACTCTGATCGCGACGGTTTCGTGTCTGGCATCGAGATCAAGAATGTCTTCCTCCAGACTGGACTGCCACAAAACATCCTTGCACATATTTGGTAAGCTCCCCTCTGATCCGATTATGTAATAAGCTCGGCTCTATGAGTGGTTCTTCTGTGCTTAGGAATTTGTGTGATATTCACCAAGAGGGGAAACTGAATCCTGAACAATTTGCTTTGGCCATGTGGTTGATCTCGAGGAAGCAAGCTGGCCGTGACCCACCTGCTGCTTTGACACCTGACATGGTCCCACCCACCCTAAGGCCCAAGGGTCAAGATGCAGTATGATTTATATGATGCTCTTTAGACTGATTGTCATAATTGCTATTATTTTCAGGGTAAAGGAGGTGTGTACAATAATCCAGAGTTGGAGTTGATGGCCAAGGAAATCCAGAGTTTGTTGAGCGAAAAGATCCAGCTGGAAAAAGAGATCCAGGAAACCGAATACAACATTACAGTCAAGAAGACCGAAATGAATTCCCTGCAGGGTGAATTTGATACTCTTTCATCGACTCTGAAGCAGCTGACGAATCAACGCGATGTGGCCCAAAAGCGTCTGGATGAGCTGGATGTTCAGGTAAAATAACGTTTTATTATGGAATTACTACATTAGGGACTAATCGGAGTTCATATTTAAGAAAGGTTCTGTATATAATATACTACATATCTTGATACATTGCATCCCCGAAAATCACCCAAATGCATCTTGCACCCAAACCTTAGAGAGATTGTTGCCGATTTTAGTTTTTATTTTATTTTGACATGTAGAAAAATACGGAATGTTTCTTGAGCACCGTTAAAACTTGTAACCTTATTGTACTCCTGTTGGTACTTTAAATTAATAGTATCCTGTATCGTTTTGTTCACCTGACATATCCCACGAGAGTTTTTATTATTTTTCATCTCCTGCCAGAAAATCAACTTTTATGTTTGTGTTTCTCTGTTTCCATTTTAGAAAGCCAGTATAGATGTCGATTTGGTCAGACTGTTGACCAAAGTTGAGGAGGAGAACTTGAAGGTTTGTACTGCCATCAATGGATCTGGAAGAGCTGCTAACGCTACCACTAACCACATATGTATCATTGTTTATGCATGCTCTCTCAACTTTTTACACGCCATTTTCTGTTGTAACACTTTTTCAGGACTGCTAACTTTCTGTACATAACCGCGTTGGTTTTTCAGACTTTCACATCTCTTGCCTAACATTGATCCGAGGTGAAGGAGCTTCTAATTACTGCTTCTTTATTATGTGCGTCATTGTTTAAATTTGGCGCATCCATGATGGGAACTTTTTCGAATGTTGCTATATTTTAAAACATGTTCTTGCTATTTAACACGACCTCCTCGCGTTCTCGCCCATTTTCACACGTCTTCATTGGATTGACGTTTCAGATTGAAAAGTTGCGAAAACAAGCTGAGGATCAGGAAACCACTTTGCTTGCTCAAGAGGAAGAAGTTCACGGAAAGCAGAAGGAATTGGACAATCTCAAGGATGAGGAGAAGAAACTGCTGGAGGAGATCAAGTTGAGTGAAAAGGAGATCGCCAAATATTCGCAGGATCTTGACACTGCCACAGATATCAATGCAGAGGTAGTTAACCCACACATTGTAATTTCTCGTTATATCATTAAAAATATTTTTCCGCGCAGATCAAGGAACAAAAACAGAATCTGGAAGAAGCAGTGACTCACATGGAGGAAGCTCTGAAGCAATTCAAAACGTATGACGAGACCCCCGACGCTGACCCCGCCACAGTGGCTGACTTGTATCTCGAAACTCTCAACTTGACCCTGGAAATGCCAGACATGTCAAGGCTGGAGAAACCTAAGAAGCCCCCAGTGCCTCAGGTTTGTGTTTGTTCGTAGGAAGCCTTTTTTCAATTATTTATAGCCTTCAACTCTGCAGCCCCCACAAATGAACGGAAACGGAGGAGGGAAGGGCATGTTTGATTCATACAATTATGATGCTAGCCACACCCCTTTTGGAGGCGTGACACCCACTGCTGTCACTCCTGGCGGCGAAGAGCCCGCCCCCGCAGATGCTTTTGCTAACTTTGATGACTTTGGATTCGATTCCAAGCCCGCAGTCAAGGCAAGTTCTTACACGCATATTCTTTATCAACTAGTTGGTTTAACTTCATTCGCGCATGATTTTCTCACGGTCTGTCTTCTACTACATACGAATACTATTTGCAGTCGAGTCCATTATTTAAAAGATGCACTAGTTTGGGTGGACCCAAAAATATTGACGGCTCTGATTCTAGCGTAAGTCTTCTTCCTCTTCTGCTGGCAGCAGATTAAAATCTTCCTTTTTTACCTCATTTTCTGATGCACTTTTTGTAACAATTTAAAGAAAATTGTGAAATCAAGCCTTTTCGAAAACTCTACATGTGTATTTATACCGATTCGTTGCTTGCATCTTCTCTGCTTGATTTCACCGATAGAAAGTATCTTCTGATGACATACATAGTTGCCTAAATCAAACGAAAAAAGGTCAATGCGACGATATGCAGTTATTGGCTAGACAGGCCAAAAAGCATGCTCTTTTTTCAACCTAATCAGTACATGTAGCATACCAAATTGTAGGTACCTTTCTTCATATAGATTAACAGCTTTAAAGAATATCTACTTAAATACACCAAAGTCTGCTGCCTGATCTACACATACATTTTAGAAATTTCACTCCACATCTTTCTCACACACACATCCAAGAAGCCAAAAAATGTGCTACTGTATAGCGTATATACGTAGAACATGGAAGGAAACTCCATTACATTCTGCACGTCTCAATCGGGCCTGACTTGCACTCTCGCAGAATCTTTTAAAAGCCATATCTGGATGTCTAAATCCTTGATCCTGGATCTCACACAAAATCCATTTTCCGAGTGAGAATCTTGATTGTGCTGTACGCAATTCAAGGATCAGCCTCCCGTTCGTCCATAACTTTAATCCTTTTTCACTCTTTATAAAATTGTGTGATTTCTCGTTTACCATAGGATGAAGATCACCCACCGCCAATCGCACCCAGACCAGATTCCGGAGAGAGTCCCACGCCTGCTCTACCTCCCAAAAGTTCAGCAGCTCCTCCCAGGCGGCCTCCACCCCCGAAGAGGCCGCCACCTCCAGGTGGAGCACCAGGTGCACCAGGAAGGCCCCCACCTCCACCTGGAGCTTCCAAGAACAATGACGACGACGACGATGATGATGATCCCTTTGGCAGCAACTTTGAAGAGGAGCCCAAGAAGAATAATGGCGGCTCTGGGTTCGCAGATTTCGCCAACTTTGACAGCTTCGAGGTATGTCCCGATTAATTTTCCTCCACAAAAGATTTGCATTGCATAATTTCTGCCTTTCTTCTCTTTACAAGCAGTAACAGTGTCTGAAACTGGGTTATGGCACCGCTCTTTTTTCTGCTATTTTCATTTCATTTTAGTTTTGCTTTTTTTTTTTGTTTGACTCGTTTTAGTTTCCCAAGTTTCCCACTTCAACAATGAGTAACGCTTTGAGTGCTTGGCCCGACTCGGAGGACTCGGCCTTTGGATCCTCCGATCCGACTCCTACTCACCAGCACAAGTCGAAATCAACCTTGGAGTTCGCTGATGATCCTTTCAAGGACGCCAACCACAGATATGGGGATCCCTTCGAGATTGAAGGCGCCGATCCATTCACCAACGAGGACAATGACCCCTTTACTGCACCTGTCGATGCAGCCTTTGGGTCGACAGCCAAACAACCAGACTTTTTCGCAGCAGCAGCTCCACCAGAAGCCACCTTTGGCTTCGTCTCGTCATCCTCAACGAAGAAGCCAGGAGTGGCATTTTCAGACCCATTTGCATCAAATTGGGACGATTTCGATCGAAAAGCATCAGTGGGTGTAGTGGCCTCATCCTCAGCCTGGGGAGGCTCGAAAAACAACTTGGATGACTCTTTTGATCCTTTTTCCGCCAAAAACAATGCCAAAAAAGACGAAGAAGATCCCTTCGGTGCTGCCAACTCGAGCTGGGACCCATTCAACGTACCTGTCATGACGGGGGGCGTGGCCAGGTCGAAAACGAGTTCTGATGCGTTTGCGGACTTCAGGCCGGCGTTGCCACCGCCCAACAAGAGCTTGAGTCCTCTGCAAAAGAGCGAAACGAGTCACAGTCTGTCCAGGCCGCGGTACAGTCAACAAGAGGCTTCTTCCAACATCTCGAGAACGAGGCCGAGCAGCTCCAAAGGCAGTCCAGCTCTGACTCCTGAGCATGACAAAAAGATGAAGAACAACTTCAAGCTTTCGAGCTTGAAGGGACCTTTTAGCAGGAAGAAAGACAAAAGTGTGATCCAGAACGATTTGGGGCCGTCTGCACCGTCATCGTCCCCCCTCGGTGCAGTTGAAGACAACCATATCAAAATCGCATCTGAGGCCTCCAGACGAGCTGAACGTGAGAGGCTGGAGAGGCTGCGAATTCAGGAAGAAAAGGATTTGGCTTATGCTATTGCCTTGAGCAAAGCTGAGGCGTCCTCGTTGAACAACCAATAAAAACGCTATAGTGATATAAAAAAGCATCAGCAAGAGTTATATAATCATCATCCTATTGAAGCATTTAAGTTCTCTTCTTATTCTTCTTATTTTTAGCTAATAAATGGCTCTTCATTTTCGTTTCCTTTTCTTGAGTTTTCCTCTTTGAAATGCGAAGTAAATTACTTCAGTGAACAATATCCATGTGCAACTGTGGATCACCCCTAGTCTGTGTACAGTGAACGAAGAACGAAGAAAATTGCCTGTAGAGATGTTGAATTTCATGTTAAACCAACAAACAATAGCCATAATATTAATTATGTTGTTATGATTGCCAAAAGCATATATACCAAGGAGTTGAATAAGTTGCAGTACACATTTGCCATATGAATTATGGACCATTGCATATATTATCATAGCTGTTCCAACCGTTCATTATTATTGCTGTTACAAACAATAATAGGTTTTCATTGAAATAAAAATTGTTAAAAAAGCTGATGGAATATATTGACCTTTCGCATGATAATGAGGAAATGTGACCCTGTAGCAATCTGATATACAAGTAATGATTCTTTCTGGCCTCGCCTGAAATAACTGTCAAGATGTGTGCTCACATTTTTCCCAATTGAGGCCAAGCCAGCTTTAGGATCTAGAAATATGTGAGCCTCGTGTATGAGTCAAGCTATGCTATGAATGTGATCCTTTTTTTAATGCATCTAGAGCACATAATTAGGGAAGCAAAAAAGGCCTCTTGACCTTCTCTATCCCTTGGCAAGATGTATGCAAATGTAATCCCATGACTCTACACGCAGCAGGCGAGAATAGAACAACGGTTAAAGGTATATTGTAGTAATAGAAAGCCTTACTGCTTCGTAGTAACACTACTGCTAAAAAAGGGTTTAAGAAAGCTTTACGCGGAGAGCTGACACTCCCTCCTTGTTTGCGAGCCCTCCAAAAGAAAACAGGAGAGCACACTGGGGCAAAAATACCGGCCACACCAAAGCCCCACTTCCATCAAGCAAAAAAAATAGAGCCTAAAAAATTAATTTAATTTTCAATATAAATGCTTCCATTTTTTATTTATTTAGCTTTGAAAGTTTCTTACCTATATGTAAAATTGACAGAATTAGAAAGCATCTGTTTTAGCTATGAGAAATTTGTATAGAAATTGAATTGATTATGGTGATGTTTTTGAAGCCTATCAATCTTAAGTAGGCAGGACTTTTTTGCAGCTATTAAGGAGCATACGTTGTACTTGCCCTGATTTTTTGCTCATTTTCCCTCAGTGGCGAAGAGAAAGGCCTCTCCCTCCCCCCGAAGCAGCCAGAGAAAGCTAGTAAACTTGTGTGTAGTTGCCTCACAACTGCGGCTGATTCCACACCTCCCCACGCACACACACACACACACACTCACACGCAAGCAAGCAAAGTTTGTGGACAAAAAATGTGGAATTAATACGAGAGTAGTGAACATGAAAATCCTCATTTTTCTCGTGGTCGCCATACTGAGGGTGGCTGAGCTAAATGTGATCCCATTGGAAGCTGCCTTTCAAGGTAAGCTCTATATAAGATATTGAAGCACGCTTTCATATTATGATATCAGCTGACTCAATCATTGTCACAGCTTTATTAAATTGGGTGGAAAGCTAGGGCTAATTTCGAATTGAGTTACTTCATTACGCGCTGCGTAAAATTTTTTTTATGAGTCATATTCTGCTCGATTCGACAAAAAAGTTTTGCCAGCTTTCGAGTGTAACAGTTGCGGCATTAACTGGACTTTTTCTGTGCATGAAAGAAAGTCATTAAGGGCAAGGATAATGGAAGAAATGAGAACCATTTGATTCCTTTGAGGATCTTTTGTGAGCCTTTCCGTGAGTGAGCTGCAAGTAAAAAGTAACTAAGGATCATTGACCATTAGCACACGCAGTGAAAAAAGGGCATGCTTTGTATAGAAATACCAAGCTATTATATTGTGTACTTGCTGGCTGACAGCGATACATGATGAAGTATTGCGGTTTTCTCCATTTCCACAACGACATTTCTCCAGAACTTGAAAAGCACATAAAATATCCCTCACTGCTGGTTATCCATCAACTTGACCTTCTTGCAATTTGAAAATAACTAAACCTCTTATTTTTATTGAGTTATCACCCTCAAATGTACTGAAAAAGTATCTGGCCAAAATTCGGAATTTGACATTGTATGGAGGTATGCTCTGAAGAAAAGCCAGGAATTCCTGCCTGAGTAAAGTAGTATTTCAAGAATTTCAATAAATGGCTTGAGGAGTGAAGGGTGGTTTTGTAATTATGCTATGGCAGATATAATGAGAGCGTGGAAGCCTTTGTAAAATTGCTTGCGCCTCACTGATGCTGGGTAAAGTTTAGCTTCTAGCTTCATTGTGGTTGAAACTTTGCATCCATTCTAAATGGGCAATGTTTGGCACGAAATGATGTTGCGAGTTACGAGTCAAAGTTGACAAATGAGCCTAAGTTGAACAATATGTATTCAAGAACAGAGGTTTCATTAATTATTACACCAACTTCAGGTCTATAAGGATATATGGTACAACTCTTCTTTAATTAAGTGGCATAACCCTCTTGGGCTACTACTTTCGAGGTTATTATAGCTAAAATACCACCACTACATCAAATGCAAACATATACAGGTATAAATGTGAATTTATGAGTGGCAGAAGCAGTATCCAAAAATGATGGCATCATCAATCAATGGTTGCGCAGTACTGCAGTCATTGATACAAATGTGCTATTTGAGCCCTTTTTTGGGGGGGAGGCTTCACTTGGTAGAAAGAAAACTTGAAAGTTTCCAGCTTAACTTTTCAAAGAATTGCCAACAAGCTCACTTTGACACACTACACTCGACAGTGTGTGTGTGCATGTGAAAGGCAAGTTGAACAGGGCATAAAACCTTTATGCGTGCAGATTTGCAGAAGCTTGAAAAATACTTGAAACGTAGCTGACAACTTGAGGCAACTTTTCTGACCCAATTTCATCTCAAAGTTGTGAGAGCTGGCTGATAAATAGTTTGCCCACTACGTTCCTCTATTTTCATTACAACCAGTTTCTTCCCCCTCCGGCGCAAACAATAGTACTCTACGTCTCAGTTTTTGCTGAGCCTCAACGCCGCGCTACTCAGCTGCTTGCAGCTCTCAGCCAATAAGGCTCTGGTCAAGCAAAATTGCACACTTGAAAAAGAAGCCACTCTTCCTCTTTTTTAGGCCTTTGCACTATGAATTCTTAAACTACCCATGAATCAATTGTGTTTTAAGAGCCTTTTCCGCTTCCATGAACATTGGCAAGGCCACCATCAACTTTCCATGCTACAAGCTAAACCGCTGAAAGCCTGAGAAGCAAGTGCTGAGAAATATTTCCTCCTTCCTCAATCTGGAAGCTCTCAACCCATTTTTTGTGGAAATGTACTACAAAATATGCAGCAGCCAGATAGGGGTGTGTGAAAGAAAGGAACCTGAAAGGGGGGAGTTTGTACTACAACTATTTGTCAGTACATTTCCCTTTTTATCAGATTAACCCACAAAGAGGTACCTTTTTCAGCAATTCTCCACCTTCACTTTTGCATGTAAGGCCAGGCCGAAAAAATTCAGTTGAAGGCCATTTCCAGTTGAGGATTATCCAGTTGCTCCTTTGGCCACTGAGGTCATGATGTCACCAAAATAGATTGCAGCCTTGAGCAGCACATCGAAGGTCATGTCAGGTATTTGTGTAGCTGTCAACCGAAGTGTTGTTCATGCTGCTCCTTCTTGGATGGGCCTTGGTGGCCTCTAAAAGTATTGTAGAGGCCACCGACCAAGAGAAAAGGGAAGTAGCAGATTCGTGACTAGAATAAATGCCTCTAATATTCGTGGGTATACTAGTGCACACTGATGGTGCTTCTTCCAGTATAACAAAAGAAGAATTAGAAAGCCAAAGCTGGCCTCAAGCCCGCCCATTACTAGCATTACAGTGAAAAAATGGATAATCATCTTTTGTATAGTATATTCAAGCATAACTGGATCCTCCTGTGTAATAGTAGAGCCTGATCGTATTTCTAAGCCCTGCTTTGATGCATTTTTTGGCTTAAAAGCCTCATTTTTCAACTTGATTTTGCGGCATCTAATGGGAATTTATGACAACGCCCATTTTTCACACTTAGCACATGAGCAGGGCCAGCTGTTGCCAAGAAGATGCATTTTCTAAGCTGAGATGATCATAATAAGTGCAGCAATATCCAAAGAGTGGCACAACACACCTATTTACTGACAGATCTTATCTGTTTATTGCACTTTTTATGCTATAATAAAGATTACCAAGGAATGAATCTTTGGGGCACTTTTTTCGCGCGCCAAAAAACATTAGCAGAAAGTTTGGGTTGAGTTTTAGCTGAGTGTCACACCCAGAGACTGCTGCCTCATAATACTATATATAGTGAAAGAGCTGAAAAAGCAGTGAAAAAGCAACCAGTCTGCCTCCAAATGAACCGCTCGCGCGTATGGTGTCTTTCTCCAAAGTTTGAGAGAGACAATATCAATATCCCGCATTTTTTGGCTGGAAAAGCCAGAAAAAAGAGTCACACCTTCCGACCAAGCTGGCTTGGCTAGGCAGCAAAAAAAGTTCAGCTTGGAAAGTTGGAACTTTCCTCCTCCGCAGCTAGAAGCGATATATAGAGCACATTGGATTAAGTCGTGAAAAAGCTCATTGACTCTAGAAAAAGATGGCTTAATAGGACCCGAAAAAGTGCCCCAAATTAACCCACTTTGATACTAAGGCAAGTATGAAAGGTAGGCATTTTTCTGCTCCTCCCATCAAAAGAGTTGTCAAGTTCTGCTTCAATCTTCAGATTTCTTCCTCTTAAAGTTCCTGTGCTGAATTAATACCCTACAGACGAGAGAAGAAAAGTTTCGCTGTTTCTTCTTCTTTGGTGGAAAAATCTCTGTCATCATCGATCAATCTGATTAGATTTGAACCTGCAGATTTGGAGCAAAAAAGAGAAAGCAAAAAAAGCAGCCACATAATTTGACCTAGAAAGCAATGGAGTAAATGTTGTTGCTTGCAAGATGTTTGCGTGTGTGACAAGATGCCATTATGGCCGAAGTTGGCATTATTTTCTGACTTTTCTCCATTTCCCTTGTCAGAGCAAATGAAGTTTTATGAAGGCAGCCGAGTCATGAATAAAACATCAGCTAAGCAAGAAAATCCCTTATTAGTAGCTTCCTTAGTGAGATTTCCACTTCTATAGTTGCATTGCAAGCCAAAAGTTGGGGGAAATTTACACTTTTGCACTAAGAAAGTGAAAACCGCAATTGCGAAGGCGAAATTATGACGTTAATGGGACGTGTACCATGCGGGGTAATGTCAACCTTGGGACCACTTTTAGCCATTTCATCTGCCTAAAACGAGTCCCAGGGTGACCTTAAGAGCTGGCAAACTTTGGCCCTATTTTTTACTAACCTGCCAAACTTTTCCTGAAGGTTGACAACAAACATGGAGGCTTGTATTTGGCTACTTTTGCAAATTATTCGCATTCATGCTGGGAGTGCAATTGTGCGCTTCTTTATCTTGGAAATTGCCTGCTTTTTACTATCAAGGTTTTTAGGTGTTCTCTGCCCAAAGTTGACAGTTGACTCACTTGAGAGCTTTTTTGGTAGATTTGATTAGGCTGAGTGCCTTGAGGGCTGAGACAAAAAGAGCATTTATGAAATTAGCATTCTTCCAGGAAAGAGACAAGTGGCAGCTAACATCCATTTCCAACTTTTTATGCTTCCAGGTTTGTGTGAAAATGGGAATCCGTGCGCTCAAAATTGCTACAACATTCACAATGAAATGTATGAATGTGACTGCAATCCTGGGTATGTGCTCAGTGACAATGGCTACAGTTGTATTGGTAAGTTAATTTTCCCACATATGTCACATTTACCTCACAATTTTTGGCACCCCTCAGAAAATAATGAATCTTCACCACGCTTGAATATATGCTCCAAAATTGACCTTCACTTGACCTGGTCCAGAGAAAGTTGGGCTGCAGCTGAGATTGTTTAGATTGAAAACACTAAAGTAGGTTATGAAAACGGACCTAGGGGCAATCAGGAGTAAGTAAAGAGAAGATTGCACAAAGGGAAAGCCAAGATGGTCACTCTAAACAAAATACCAGTACTTCAACCCACACATGAATTCTATTCAAGAGCAGACTTCCTGGCGGCAAATTGAAATAATCACGTTTTCTCTCATGCAAAATGAACAAAAGCTTGCTGATAAGAAAGCAGGCGCTTCAGTTTGTTCTAAACTAGACGAACAAAAGAGCCTTCATATCAAGTTAGACTTTTGGTCTGAATAAAAAAGTGAATAGCGCAACTGTTGATGTTGGCTTTACCCGTAAACGCAGCAGTTTAGCTGGCGCGACCGTTGCATAAACAAAACAAAAGCCGCGAGGATTCACCCGTTCCGCAAATTCCATTTCCTTTTTCAAAGAGAGCAAAAAGTGCCGAGATTTCTTTCTTGTCTCAATTTCCTACCTATATCCCGGAGCTTCTCAAATGGATCCCCAAAGTTGCAGAAAATTGCGCACAAGAGGAAAACAAAATTCCCCTTACTTAGATCACCTGAGGGTGTAATTTAAAAATGGCTACCGACTTAATCTCTCTTTATTGCTCGGTTTTGGGCAACTGTAGGTGGTGCCCGAGTTAAGTCCTGCAATTATTGTTGAGTTTTTTGCTAGAAATTGATACAATTGATATAATTAGAAAGTAAAAGGCAATATGTGATGCTTTGTAAAAATCTAGGAATTTCTCTTTAGCACATGTACGATTATGCTGCCCTTTATTGAAGCCATTACTCCAGAGCATAATAGCTGTTTTATTCTAATTCAAGTTTTTCTTGAACCATGAATTATCCAGTGTGGATCAGAAGCAGGCTGAAAGGGCTGGAAACTTTTTATGGAACAACTTTTTGCCTTGAGCTAAAATCCTTACTCTCCTCTCTTGGCCAATACATAAACTTGAAGATTACTCTTAGTAACACAAGGGTGAAAAGGAAGCAGCTTGCCTCTTTTTTCCCGAGTTGCAACCAAGAAAAAAATACCAGTAGGAGAAATCCCTCAAAAAAATCTGATTTGCTTAGGCACTTCATGCTCTGTTGGACTCCAATCTGCTTCAAATTGAAACACTGGTGCAAATATTCACAGACACACGATATTTTCAAAAAGATGGTAGTATTTTTGGAAAGCATTGGGTATTCTGCAAGAGAATTTATGCTTCAAAGCAAAATATCAAAGCTTATGGACCATTATTGTATCAGCCAATTTTGCAGAGCAAAAATATATGTCAGCTCCACTTTCCTTTGAGCCAACAAAGGGCTAGCTCAGATATGCTGATGTGGAAAAGAGCAGCTTCATTAAGCTGATGTTTTGAAAGCTAAGGTTTGCTGGGAGCCAGCTTGTCCCCACAAAAAGATGCTTAAAGGCACTTTTTACCAGCTATACTCAACTGGCCTTATCTTTCCTCCCAGCATGCTGTGCAACTACTTAGTAAACTGACTCTTGCCTTGCTTTCCAACTTCACACCATCTTCAGCCTCCATTTTTTGTGCTGATCATGAGATTTACAAAATCCTTCTTTTAAAGGCCTGAATCATCAACAGGATTTTGGCGCAAGCAGGAGGACCTAACCTAGATAAAAAGCTGCTTTAAAATACCATTAGTGCGCCATGTGAGCTATGGTAATATGTCCTCTAACTCAATTACCTGCTTGCAGAATGCATATAAAGTGTGTAAAACCAGCAAAATTGCAAAAAAGTATTTCAAAACAGCAGTGGTTGTTGAAATCTGCGATTTAAAGCCTTTTGAAGAAGGATTGTGCAAATCTCAGGCTATCAGATTGTAGGAAGCAATAAAGTGCAAAATATTATCTTCTTCTGGAAGAAAAACAATGAAAGTTTCATAGTTTGCTTCTATGGAGAAGCTAGCATTTGGTGATGCTCTAATACTTGTATGTAACCCCCTGGGGAGACGTGACCAAAATAATATCATTCTCCCCCGTTCTCGAGCTCATTTCTCAGACCTCGGCTCAATTTCTTCTATGAGGAATTATGATCGGAAAACATTGGGACACACAAAGACCACTAAAGGGACATTTCGGCCACCACCACTTCCTAAATTGGACTGAAGGGGAGACCACCAACCAACCACGTGGTGGTCATTTTCTGAAGGATCCATAAACTTGATGTAGTACATTTTTTAGCCTCCGGGGTCATTATTTGAGCAAGTTCAAGCAACTTTGCTTCATGCATACAAACCAGCTTGCTTATTTAGATATACAATCTTACATACATTATGTAATGTTACGACAATGAATGGAGCTTTTATGTCAATTTTCAGCCAATCTCCGGCACATAATATATTGCGCTGTAATGTACATGATCTCCTGCATTTGCTTGCTTTGGGCAAATATTTCCGTCGGAAAAATATTGCTTATGCTATGAGCTATGGAATAATAGTTCCCTACCGCCTCAGCAAAAGTTAGACCCCAAGAAAAATCCCTGAGAGGTCGGGAAAAATTTGAGAACCGAGCAACTATTTTTCATCCGAGCGAAGCGAGGAAATGAAAAATGTGCAAGGTTCTCAAATTTTTCCCGGCCGATCAGGGATTTTTCGCGGGGTCTAACTTTTGCTGAGGGTGGTAGGGATTCATTTTTCTCTAACAGTAACCGAAAATCCCAGGTTAGTTGAAATTCCAAGAAAAGCTCGACCTACTTTTTTGATCCATCATAAAGTGACCAAAGTTGACTCGCGCAAGCACTCTCAACTCTCAAGTCTCAGCTGAGTATCTTACCAAGCTGAAGCTGATAGCTGATTGACGCCATTGCGCATTTTCAATATGTGTTCAAGCACCCGGCAGCGTCTCACCTCCCGCAAGCGTCTCCCGAACCTGGCAGCGTCTCAAGCACCTGGCTGTGTCTCCTTCACCCGGCAGCGTCTTTTGCACCCGGCAGCATTTTTTGCACCCGGCAGCGTCTCCCACACTCGGCAGTGTCTCCCGAACCTGGCAGCTTCTCAAGCACCTGGAAGCGTCTCAAGCACCTGGCTGTGTCTCCTTCACCCGGCAGCATCTCCCGCACCCGGCAGCATCTCCCGCACTCAGCAGCGTCTCACGCACCCGGCAGTGTCTCCCGAACCTGGCAGCGTCTCAAGCACCTGGCTGTGTCTCCTTCACCCGGCAGCGTCTCCCTCACCCGTCAGCGTCTCCCGCACCCAGCAGCGTCTCCCGCACCCGGCAGCGTCTCCCGCACCCGGCAGCGTCTCCCGCACCCGGCAGCGTCTCTTGCACCCGGCAGCGTCTCTTGCACCCGGCAGCGTCTCCCGCACCCGGCAGCGTCTACCGCACCCGGCAGCGTCTCTCGCACCCGGCAGTGTCTCCCGCACCCGGCAGCGTCTCCCGCACCCGGCAGTGTCTCCCGCACCCGGCAGCGTCTCCCGCACCCAACCAAGTCTCCCACACCCAACCAAGTCTCCCGCACCCGGCAGCGACTCCCGCACATTGTGGCTGCTAAATACTACGAATTGTGTGGGAAAAAAATTCGCCTGGTGATTTTTTTTCCCGGGAAAAAAATTCCCCTGGTTTATTTTTTTCCCAATGCGTTTGTTTACATTTCGTTTTTCCTTATTATATGCTAGTATTGGTAGAGAAATAAACTGAGAACTATTTGGAAATTGAAACCTAACCAGGGATTTTCGGTTACCGGTAGAGAAAAAGCTAAATTAGGGTCTGAGTGGCTGACCAGATGGTCATTATGGTCCCCCTTTCCCCTTTATTATGTGTGTGTAACTTTCTGGACACCATCTCTTCTTCTTCATCAATTGCTTTCTTTTTTATATAGGGTCAGCCTCCTTTGAGCCTGAAAAAAAAACCAATTAGGAAGTAATCAACTTTTACACATGCATAATAACTGTGTAGAAAGCCATAGAAATGTCCACACTTTTCAAAAAAACAAACTTTCTTGACCACAAGCTACAACTGTGAGGCATGTTTCTCAACTTTTGAAAGGAAGCCATGCAAATAAGCCACATTTTGTAGGAATTGCGACCTCGTTTCCTCCAATTTGAAGCTTAGCTATTTGCTGAAGGGATAACAGCTGTAAAGCTGCTCTATGTATTTTCCGAGTTAGCCAAGATTCCCTGTGTGCTTTCACTTTTGTACACTACATGGTGGAAAAAACTATCTAGATTCAGGTTGGGTGTTATTCTTGACCGAGCAAAGTTTGTGCACTTCACTTCATTCTCCCCTTGTTAACATGGTCTGTGAGGAGAACAGGGGATGTCTTAGGAAGTCTAGGAACAAGCAGGCCAAAGAGAAAGCCCACCACTGGTGAACATGACCACATGGTACTTCTTTCATTTCAACAGGAGGCATTTTTTATTACAAGAAATCTGCTTCAAAAAGCTGTCAAATGGCTCAGAGAGCTTTCCAGCCTTTTGAGTAGAGAGTTGCATTAACTCTTCATGCTTTATGAGTTTGACCTTTAAAAGGCCTTTTGAAAGCAGTGCAACACTTAACAACATAAAGCAGAGTAACTAAAAAAGAGGAGGCTGCTCTTGAAATGGAGGCTTTCCTGCTGAATAGTAATTGAGACGATTGATGAATGCTGAGCAGTGGAAGGATGGTAACAAAAGCTGAGTTGTGGGCCGAAGGTCAAAAAGTTTGTGAATGTGGCCATTGAAGGCTGATGCATGCAACTCTCGAGTCCCTAAAGTCTTGTTAGGCTTCATTTTATTGTTTCCTATCCCATTTCTGCTGCCAGCTGAGGAAAAGGAATCAACACAATGGGAGCTGGTGCATGTATAGCCTTAAAAATAGATCTGCACCTTTCCATGCCATCTACTTTTGCTTGAAAGCTCTTTAAAAGGGATTTTCCTATTTGAACCAGCCAAAAATGGAATGAGAGCAAAAGGGGTTTTCAGTGCTGATTACATGGACTTACTCCCTCCAGCTTTTTGCTATTCATTTGAAATCCCCCAAGGCTCAAGGGCAAGCCAGCTAATTGATCTGAAATTCTTGCCTCAATTAATGTGGCCCATAATCACCCAAGTGCTGACAGGGCATAATTTTAAAAAAGGCTGCCAACTAATAAATACCTTTCATCTCTTACAGCTCAGAATGAAACACTTGAGGTTCCTGGGAAAAATGAGACCAGGCAGAGCATCAACATTCACCTCGAGAATCCATCCAGTACTACAAGCCCCAACTCGCCTATCAATATTCACATAGAGGTGGACATTGACCCACCTAGAGACACTACTGACCAGCTCAGCCCAGATGAGCTCCAGAGACTAGGCCTCCCAGCCACGCACGTGCATTACTCAAACGTCAACAAACAGCTGCTGAATGACCGGCATGCTGTACACACTGAAGAGCTACTGGCGCCTTCGGACATAAAGGTCACCTACTCAGAAGTTGAGGCTGAACGACCTCTCAGGGACAAGCTCTTGGCCTCACTCAACGCGGCGGAGGCTGAGGTCTCGGCCTATGACAACTTTGAATCATTCAACAAAGCGCTTTATGGATCAGCTGAACCTCCACGAGCGTTGCCAGTTAAGGTGAATTTTATAAATCTACTTACTCATCAGTTTCGCTCACTCGTCCGTTGCGCTCACTTGTCTATTGCGCTCTCTTGTCCGTTGCGCTCACTCGTAATTTTGTCTCGTTAGCCAATTATGCTTACTCGTCACTGGTTCTATACTTTCCAGTTGCACTTACTGATGTTTCAATTTTCTGTTTGCCATACTAGTCAAATGTATTTACTCGTTACTAGTCATATTTGCCATCAAATTACAAATTGTGCTCACTCTCTTATTGCGCTCACTCGTATTTTCCTTTTTTGTTATGATTTTTGAACTAGTGCGCGCTCGTTGTCTTTCGTCTCAGTCGACAGCTAACTGTATAAACTGATGTTAATCGCGCTTAGCCGCTCACTCGTTAACTGCGCCTAGTGCGTACGGTTCAACTAAAGAGCCCACTCGTACTCAATTCGTAATCCGTATCCAGTTCGTAGATCACTTAGGAAAGCCACTGAGTGACGTCACTCAATAGTCCCTAAATTGATTTTTCAGGAGCAGACGATTCATAAAAATGGTGACCTCAGTGACCGAATTCCACCCAGCCCCGAGCTGACTTTTGAGGAGAAACTGTTTTCTCCAGAAGCCATGTGCAACCTAGATTGCGGCGAGTTCGGGACCTGCTTATTGGAGAAAATGGACAAGGACAGTATGAAGAAAAGATGCTTATGCCCCATGGGAAAATCGGGAGAAAAATGTGCCTTTGGTGAGCATAGCGCTGTTGTAGCTGTGGGAACATGCCAAAGCCATGTTGTACAACATTGCACAATAACGCATATGGGCTTTCTGAACTTTGGTGTAGTTGTTGTGGAAAAAAGCTTTATGTCTGAAGAATATCTTAGGCATTCAGAGTTATTATGGCATAAAGGGTGAAATGGCTCAAAGGGCATAGGAAATGAAGGTCAGCTAGGCCTTTGAGCAGTTTTAAAACTTTGCCACCATCATCACTTTAAATATAGTGCTATTTATACAGGCTTTAAAAGCACAACTGCATCTCCCATATCTTTTCATGTCACCTCATGTTGAGAGCTAGTTTGTTAATTTTTTACCTAGGCTGAGAAGGCCCCAAGCTTTTCTTTTACTGTGTGGTACACTATGGTATGTTGCCTCAATTATATTAGGTTCACATTGTTTGAACAAGAAAAGTAGTGCAATAACAAAAGCCTATTGAGGCAGGCCAACTTTATCTGAAACCCACAAAATCCCCAGGTTTATTTTTGCGGCAGCAGCAGCAGCACTTTCATAAATTGGCCCCATTTTTTGAAATGTGAGAAGGGAAATTCCAATAATTGGCCTCCATCTGAAATCTATACTTGCCAATAATGGATCACAGTGAGGCACCAGCGTTGCAAACACACATAGAAATACACACCTAAGTAGCATTGAACATGTAATGGTCATTTTGTTTCTGCTAAATAGATCACACCCTTGATTCTGGATCAGTCCATTTTTCTGGCCATTCTTGGATATCTCTGCCTACCTTGACCCATGCCTACAGTGACCTACAGCTTTCATTTGAGTTCAAGCCGGAGCAGCCAGATGGCATTTTGCTGCTCACAGGGGAAACTGGGGACATGACTGGAGACTACTTGGCCTTATTGCTAAGGGATGGCCATGTGGAACTCAGGTAAATTGATTCTGAATTCACTGCATGCATTATGTACTAGTACATCCAAGAGGAATATGTTATGATGTAACCTTATATTGGAAGTGGCTGAGTGGATTCAACACTAAATTGAGTTATGCACTATTGAATGGCTGATAATGATCACTGAGTGAAAAAGGATGTGAAGGTGAAAAAATACCCTTTTTGCAGGGAGAAAAAACAACACTATACTATAATGCTTTCAGGAGCTGCTAGCTGCTGTAATTGACTGGCTTTCTTCTCAACCTAAATCAATTTAGCAAGATTTGTGCAAAACTGCACTTCATCCAAGTGGATTAGCAACTTTGCAAGATTGATCTTTGATCCTTTATTTTTCTTAGGTTTCAGCTCTGCCAATTTTTAGTGCTTCAAACTAATAAGAAATCATTCATTCAAAATCAGCCATGCAGTGAAAGCATTTCTGTTTTTTTCACTGTAAAAGAATCCTGATTCATAAAACCTTCAAATGGATGTTGTTTGTTCCGGAGAGACACCTAAAAAACTTTTTCCTCTCTTGGAATGGTAAATATCCTGTTTTTTGCCCAGGAACTGCAAAAAGGTAGCTATTTGCAGATAGGGAGTGGTGGCAAAAGAAAGGCCATTTCAGTCCTCCTTGGGATTATGCAAAAACATTCAGAAGGCTTTGGCTCCTTCTTGATAATGAGCCTAATTTGTTGTTCCACTTTTTCAATGGGAAATGAGGCATATTGGGCTTCTCCTTCATAAGCTCCGATCTGCTATAAGCTCTTTTTTCATAAAAGAAAATCTGGCTCATCCTCATGCACGAGAAAAACCTTCTGCATGAATTAGTGGAGCATTGTTATGCAATTGAAGTAACTAAGAGATGTGGTACATTTAGTATGGCAGAAGACAAAAGAGGGATCCTGCTGAAAAGTTTAGGGTTCAAGATTTATGGCATCCTTTAGCAAACTTTCAAGAGGCGAAGGCTCCTAAATGGAAGCCCATATTTTACAACAGATGGATCATCCTTTGCAACTATATACTATCTATAGGTGTACTTTCTGCCTACCTTTTTATTTTTTATCTTCAGTTTCCCCAGGAACATCATCATTCTTTCTCTTGGAATTATCTGTTATTATTCAGAGATGAAAAAATATGCTGTGTATAGTACATAATTGAATATGTACTAGTTGTTTTTCCAATTTTTTTCATGTCAAGGCCAATCCATTATCATGTTTTTTGTGCATCACAAGATATGCTACAGTAATAGCTGAAATGTTGAGAAAATATTAGTATGCTAGTTCTTGACCTGAGTGTAAAAAATGTGTAGTATTATATAGGTAAGAGGTGCATGTAACATTGGCTAAATTGAGTTTGCAAATTGGTTTCCCATGCTTTGCAGAGCCTCCATTTAGTCAATATTGGACTAGCCATCCATTCTTCTGGCCTTGTGCAATCTACCAAGAATTGCTGCTACTACATTTGCTGCTGACCTCAGCACAATGCTTACAACAATCGAAAGAGAGATTTGCACTCGAGGAACACACTATAACTGTACTATTTTTCAGGCTTGACTGTGGCACAGGACCTGGCATTGTGAAAACAACAAGCAAAGTGCATCTACAACGTTGGAATAGATTGACAGCCTTTCGACATGACTGGGGAGTATGGCTTCAACTAAATGGAGGAAAGCACGAAGAAGGACGATCGCAGGTACTAATACAAAAAAATGACTACATATATACTACTACGTATAGTCATAAAGCTCGGAATTGCGGCAGCTCATCTCGTTTTATTTTTAGGGGCTGTTTTCACGCATCACATTCGCGCAACCTGTGGTCCTGGGTGGAACAGCCATGTTCCTCAATGCTGAGCACTTCCTGGAGACTGACAAAAGCTATCAAGGATGCATGCGCAACTTGGAGATCAACAACAAAGCGTACAGCCTATTGAGTCGAGGAGCATCTGCAGACGTGCTGAATGGCATGGACATCGAGGAGTGTCACGTGGACGATGATGACTGTCAAACATTGACATGCCAACATCACGGTGTGTGCACAATTGAATTTGAAGCCAATGGCGATGCGAAAAAGTCCTCAGCCTTCTGCCAATGCCCGTTAGGCTTTGACGGACAATTCTGCGAGACTCCGGTGGAAATCCGGATTCCCTCGTTTAATGGCAAATCCTCGCATCTCGTCTTTCCTGGCCTGGGCCAAAAATCCCCTCTGTGGAACGATTTTGAGCTAGTCATCCGACCCACCTCCGAGAATGGCCTCATTCTGTACAACGGCGATCACAATAATCCCAACGGAGACTTTGTCGCGGTTTTCCTAAGTGGAGGCTTCATTGAATTCGCCTTTGATGCAGGCGATGGCGTGACTTTGGTGAGGTAAATTGACTTGAATCACATTTCGAAGCCTATCTTGCGAATGCACGGAGCTTCTTTCATTCTTTCCTCAATCAGATGCATTTTCCATACCCTTCATTGGTTATGTGATATATATTCGGCCTGTATAATATCAAAACAGCTTTCTAACGTACAGATTGTAATCTGCTTTCACCAGGTCTGCCACTCCTTTGAAGTTGAATAGCTGGCACACAATTCGCATCTCTCGAACTGGACTCTTGGCCGAAGTTCAAGTCAATGATAAGAAACGAGTGGCACAATTGGCCGCAGGCGCTTTCACCCAGGTGCTACACATTTACACTACACATTTTCACTGCAATACAATGCTATATGTATTTTGCAGGTGGTTCTGAGGCAAAGCCTGTATCTTGGAGGAGTTCCAACATTCGAAATTGTCTCTCCATTCATTCCAGTCAGGACTCCCTTTGCAGGATGCATACAAAAGGTGACTAGTGCTTTCTAATGCTTAAAATACATATACAGTGAATCATATGTATTGAAGGTGATGATCAACAACCAGCATGTGGACTTGGTGCATGGGACACAGGGCGGAATTAACGTGTCGCCCTGCTGGTCACATCCCTGCAGCGTTCAAAATGCCACCAACTCCAGTCCTTGTGGGCTCTTGGGCACTTGTAGGCCCATCATGAACGACTACAGCTGCGAATGTCCCTTGGGACTCACTGGAGCAAGATGCGAGCATTCACTCACCAGCAATAGTCTTTTTGCCACGGAAACGTCAAACGTGGTGACAACCAGATCCTCCCTGTTGGACAACGCACCAGCCTTCACTGGAGACAGCTTTTTGCATTACAATGACGAGCCCATCGCCCAAAAGTGAGGGAGCTAGGGGAAATTGAAAGCAGGGTGGTGACAAATTGACTCGAAATTTGAAAGGGCAAATTCAATTTTCCTGCCTGGCCTAAATTTAGCATGGACAGAGGGAATAAATTACTTTCCCTCCTCTTTTTCAAAATGCAACTTATTTATTAAGGTTTTCACCAAAAATGCGCAGAAAACGCCCAAAATTTGACTTAAATGATTAATATCTGGCAGCACTGTTCTGCACCCTGATAGCAGCGCCATCTATTTGAACTGTGACATAAACTTGAACTAAGTTGAGACCAGTGGCTTATTTGCTCGGTTTTTTTTTCAGCATCATTGGCAACACCAACACCTTCAACTTGCGCGTGAAAATCGAATCTGGAAACGGTTTGCTACTCTGGACAGGCGGAGATGAGATGAGCCCAGCCTCGGATTTTTTGCTTCTTGGCCTCCAAAATGGATTCCTTCACTTTAGATTCAATTTGGGCAACGGCGAAGGCGGAGTCGTCTACAACAGCTCAAAGATTGACGATGGAAAATGGCACAGAATAAGGGCGACGAGGTGATTACTACATGACATAAAGCACTTCCATGATAAAGATCCTCTGATAATTCCAATTTTTACAGAATCGAGCAAACTGCCACATTAAGAGTTGATAATGGCCCGATCGTGACCGGAGCTTCCCCTGGAAAACTGCGACAGCTAAATGGAAATGGACAACTGTTCATTGGTAATTAAGCCGCTTAATGTATTCGGAAAAACTCACAATAATTGCTGTTGCATTTCACAGGTGGAGTGGGTGATCTTGAGCAGTTGCCAGTGCCCCAATTCCGCCATGGTTTCGTAGGCTGCGTGTCCGAATTGAGCGTGGGCAAGCTTTTCGCCCTGGATTTGCTGCAACGAGCCCAAAATGGTCAAAATGTTGATAGTTGTCGAGAAACTTTTGATTTCTGATGAGTTCACTCCCACGTTCATTTCCTACCACTACATATCACACACACTTTGCACCACGTACTACGTCTAAAATAATATAACTCTCACTTCATTATCATTATAAACATTGAGAAAAATGATGATGCTCGTGAGGAAATGTTGTTAACTTGGCTTTACATTCAATGCTATATTTTCCTGTTAATATACTGCATATCAACGCGAGCATATCGTCGTCACCCTGTACTATTTCGCAGAATTTTTCACAGAAACTACTATCAATAAAATATACTACCATATCACCCTGTATATCAGAACAAAACAGATATGAAATATACTGCTGCAGTTTCAAGTTCTTAACCAATACTTCTAGCTCTTTCGATCGAGTGCCTTAATTATAGAAGTAATATTGCGAGCCGGTATTTATTGTAATGTGTACGCGGAAAATAGGCGACGCTATCCTTGCTATGTGGTCGCACAGGTGAGTTTGAGAGTTTCTCCGTGCGCACTCACGCGCACGCAAGGTGCACAAATCAGGTGAGGTCATAACAAACACTTGGCTTGCTCCTTTGTTCCATCGCCAAAAAGGAATGCCTTGATTTACATATGCTTTCCAAATTCTCATCCGTGGCAACTCGTAAAATTAGATTTCTCCATTTAAGCCTCGATTTGAGCCCATTTCAAGCTCCGGCCGCACCTCGTTTTAGCCCCCTTGCGAAGGAAATTGGACCAGGAAAATTTGGAGGGCAAGGTTAGGAAACTTTTTAGCAGCAGCAGCAGCATCGGTATCAGTTGATGTTTGGCAGAGAATGTGCTAAAATGGTCAAACTATCGCTATTTGCAAGCCTTCTCCTATATGTTAGCCCGTTGGCCCAAGGGCAAATTGGAGGCTTCGACTACTACGAAGACTTCGATACTGGAGGGCAAAAATACAACGGAAAATACATAGGCGATCTCAGCACCTTTCACCACCAAGTAAGCCCTCATTTGCATTGATTTGAGCAAATTGGCAGTGAATACTTTTACCAATAGGTGAGTGGATCCGTATATGCAGTGGACAAGTTCACTCTGCTCCTCAAGGATTTCACTTTCGATGGCAATGGCAGGGACACCTTTTTCATGGTGGGAGTGACGAACCAGCCAGGGAGGAAGGGTGATATTGTGCCCAACGAATACGGCAAAACGAACGTGCTGCAAAGGTACCTCAACGCGGAGTTCACCCTTGTCATTCCCAACGGGAAAACCATCAACCAGCTCAAATGGTTTGCAGTCTATGACTTGTCTGAATATGAGGCCTACGGAGCGCTCAACATCCCTGATGGCTTCGAGCCTCCGGATACACAAGTTTTGTCCCACCTCGAGGGCAAATCGAATGACGTCGGGTAAGCTAATTACATTGAGCTTGAAAATTAGTTCATTATAAATATATGGTATGTTTCAGGGCAGATCGAGTGCTTGTGCTCGACTCGAAAACAATCATGCTGGAGAAATTCTGGTACGACGGCAAGGGAGGCAATAGCATCCACTTTTACGTGGGCAGAGGGCCACAGCCTTCTCCCAAGGGCACAGTTGTGCCCAATGAGCTCGGCTACTTGGAGCCCCTGAGAAGGTACCAAGAGGAAGATGTCACCCTCGTCCTGCCAGGAGATACCACCATAGCTGACATTCGCTGGTTCAGTGTGTATGACATTGATAACGAGAGGGACCTGGGGCACGTCATTGTCCCGGATGGGATCAATGTGCCCCCTTCCCTCTCGGAAGTCGTGAAGCTCGAGACGGAGTTTCCAAATTGCCAAATGCTCCACTCGAACTTGGCTGTGGCTTGGTCGGTATTTGCTCCCTCCCTCACCATCGAGCTAATAGGTAGATATGCCTTATTAAGCCACTTGTAAGTGATTTTAGGCATTCGTTTTCGCAGGGAATATCAAGGAGACCGAGTATATGGGATTCGGCTTTTCCAAGCCTGGAGCTTCAAAGATGATTGGATCTGACGTGGCCATAGCTTACGTTGACGGCCTTCTGGGCTTCATCGATGACTACAACATCACAGCCAAATCCCCCTGCACTGGCATCCTGGGAGTGAATAAGGGCGTCTGCCTGGACATCGAAGCTCACACCGGAGGCTCCAATGACAACCAAATACAGACGTTCTCCCAAGAAAATGGAATAACGAGGGTAGGAGCATGCCTACTTATAATGATGTGTAATAAGATAACTTTTGGCCTCGCAGATCACTTTCAGGAAAACACTGGGCAATAATCATGACGATGGAGATCTGAGCATCAACGAGGAAGGCCCGAATTCAATTGTCTGGGCCATTGGCAGACTGGCCAGACCAGGCGGAAGGAAAGCCAAATTGGAGCCCTCGTTCCACCACACTTACCCTAAAACTCATGTCCAGCTGGACTTGAAGGGAAACGTGCCAGAGATCTACCAATGCAGATCCTTTGTTCAAAAAGCCCCTCCCTCGATGGTGAGAAGGCAAGTGCTCGGAGTGGCAGAAGGATTCAAGAAGAAGTGGGGACCACACAGGCAATTTGACTACTCACTCCGAACCTTCGATGCCAGGCTGGGCCCACCAGGTGGTGACAAAGGCTACTCAGGGATAACTGGCATGCCATCCAATGGATTTGTGTGGTACATCAACGGATACGTGGCATCCGAGCTGTATATGCGCAGAGGCCTGACTTACGCCTTCAGGGTTGAGGGTGGGGATGACCCCTACAATCCGGATTTCTACAATCCGTTGGTCATCTCCAATGATCCAGTGGGTGGATTTGAGAGGCTGTCAAACGAGCAAAACTCGAGAATCAAAGTTCTGGCTGGTTTGGAGTACACTCGGAGAGGAGTTCCAAGGCCAACTGCATCAGGTATAACTAAATTAGATTTTCATCTCCGGAAGCCTTTCAAGCAATCTAATTATTCAATTTTATTAAAGGTCGTCTCTGTGCTTGGACTCACCCTGAGACGGCTGACAGGAGACTGGATGACACTTTCGAGACCTTTGAAAGATTCAGAAATAGCCTGAGGCTGGAGTGCTCTCCAGATGGCAATGCTGCAGTGCTCACTGTCACGCCCAACATCACCTGGCCGGACGTGGTGTACTACAACAGCTACACCCATCCTTTCATGGGGTGGAGGATCAATATAGTGGATGATTTCAATGACAGGTTCAACTACAATGGCTCCGGAATGACGAGTGCTTCATGCATGGTGCTAGCTGTATCAATAGCACTAATGTTATTCTTGTAAAATCACTATTACAATTATATATTTTGTAGCTATTGTCATGAAGAAGAACAGAAAACGGAATTTTCCTTTGGTTGCCTGCTGTATTGCAGGCATTGCTTATAAATACAACTTGCCAATAAGGTGTGAAATAAAGCTTAAAAAACATGTTGCGTGTGTGTACAAAAAGGTTCCCTAGAAAAGACCATCTAGTAGAGCAGCACTTCCTGACAAAGGATCAACAGCAGGAGCAGATCCTGCTGGATTTAATATTGGCTGATGATGGGAGGAAAAGTTCTGCAAATAAAAAATAAAGGCATACAACAACAAAAAAATAATCAACTGAAAGACATGACGGAAAGCACAGAAAATGCGTAAAAAGAAACAGCCTTTTTCTCTCATGACAAACAAATTGGAGTGAGTTATTGGTGTTAGTGCAGAGGCTACTGAAAGAAATCGTCATCAAAGGGGTCATCCTTGATGCTAAAAATATTCACTGAGTCCGACTTGGGAATGATGCCACTATCATTGTCACTCATGGCATCATTTGGTGTGTGAGATCTGTCAAAACCATTGGGATTGATGATCTTGGAAAAGACCTTGAATTTGGCTTCCAGTGGGTCGCTGCCAAAAAAGCCCTCTTTGCCAGCAGCTGGAACGCCCCAAGCACTCTCCTCTTCTACTTCTTTGGCCTTATGATCAGGAGTTGCGGAATAGGCCTCGTTGCCTGCACCGCTGATGCTGTTCATCGTTATTACTTTGGCAGACTTCTTTTTCTGAGTTGGTGCACCCTCGGCACTGGGAGGCCACCAATCTGTGTAATTGGAGGAGTCTTCATGCTCGGATGTCTCCAAGCTATGACCTCGACAAATGTGGCTTCCATCAATGCTTCGATGGCTAAATCGATGGCACTTCCCCTGATGGGATAAGGATGACTTTTGGCTGTCAGTCGAGAGCTGCCTCGAGGGAGGCTTTTTCGAGGACACAGACGAAGGCGGAGTCTGGCCCCAATCCATGCTGTCTCCAAAGTTGTCTTGAAACAAATTCTCCTTGGGAGGAGCTACAGCCATGACGCTTGATTGCTGCTTTGGGGCTGCTTGCTTAATTATGATGTTCTCATCTCCGTCGTCGAAAGTTGTCCAAGCTCTGGAAGCTGGAGGCTCTTGTACTCCACCCTCAGATTCAAAGGCTGAGCTAAACAGGCTGACCTCTTCATCATTGTCTTGGTTGCTGTACCTCACTAGGCCTTTCTCAGAGGACTTGATGGACTGGCAAACAGAGTCTTCGTCCTCGTCTCCTTGGTGGAAGATGGGCACCTGACTGTCTCTTTTGGTGTCATGGTGTGGATGCTCCTCGTCAAAGTCATCTTCCTCTTCGTCATCACCCTCCTCTTCATAATTGTTGGCAAATCTCTGGTCATCTTTAGCATCACGATGATCTTTCGCCTCCTGATACTGATCATCAGCAGTGTAAGACTTGAGTGGGGACTGAGTATCTGACCTGGAGCATGGGCTGCCTTCGCTTGAACAAATTGGCTGATTATTGTAACTTTCTCTCATGGGTTGCTCCTCCTCTTCTTGCAAATCTCCTTGCTCTTCTTCTTCTTCCTCGTCATCTTCACGCTTTTCTTCATCACTGGGAGTTTTCCAAGCTCTGATGAGTTCTTCCTCCATCTGGAGTTCCCTGAAGACAGCATACTTGTCATACTCATCCTGCCTGGACTGAGACAGGACAGAGTGGTCAGATGCTGCCTGACTGTCTGGCCTTCCATCAGACATGTTTGCATTCATGGAGATGGAGAAAGGAGTGAAATCATCATCAAAGCCTGAAGGGTTGTTGTTGAGTGAGATTGACACTGGCTGAGACGTGTCCTCATTTGGCAAAGGCCCAGGAGGCACCAGGGTCTCCTTCAGCACGTTGCTCTCCAGGATTGGCAAAGTAGCATTGTGATCAGTGTTATGAATAGTTGCTCTGGGGACATTGCTGCTATCACAAACAAAATTATCAGAGAATGAGGGCTTCATGCTGGAGGTCTCCTCCTTCTTGACCATCACAGCTTTCATCATCTCCTTGTTGATGAATTCCACCAGTTCAAGAATGGACATTCCCTTCAGCTCTTGTGGAAGTTGGCCTGACATGAGCTTGGCATTCAGATCAATCAGGCTCATTTTGGACAAATCCTCCACTGACAGTGCTGGCAATTTGGGGCCTTCTTCTTTAGCAATAGCTGGTGGCTCAGAAGATTGCAGAATGTCAGTTATGCATTGCTCAGCTTCTTCCTTGTCCATTTTGAAAGAGCCCAACATTGGCATTGGGGGAAAGTCATAGATGTCTTGCCCTCCAGCTCCAAGAACAACATCTGGCTGAGGAGGAGTTTCTTCCATTGATGGCCTCCTGTAGCTCACTATGCCAATGAGGCCCTTGATGGGTTTCTTTGGTGGCAATGGGGGAGGTGATGCCTGGTTAATTCTGCGTGACGGTTTCTCTGGCAATTTGGGAGGCACATCAGAAGAAGAAGCCCCATCAGCTGGAGCTCTAGCTGGAACTCCCAATGTGTGGCCTGAGGTGTCATAGATGTATTCCGACTGATCTTTGCTCCTGTTGTACCTTCGTGGTGAGGCTTCCAATTGGGGAATAGAACCGTATCTGCCATTGGACTGTTCTGAGGCTGGCCAAGCAGCATCTTGCTCCTGGGAGACCCGAGGAGAGTCTGGAGGAAGAGACACTTTTAGCGGTGCACTAGAGGTTGTGTAAGTCTCATAGACTTTGGTGAAGGTGGTCATGGGTCTTCCCAAGGTGTGATAGAGTCGAGTATCGTGCAGGCCTGAAGGCTGGTTACCTGTCCTCCACGAAGAGGCCAGAGATGTGATGGTGTTCGTGGTGCTCCTTGGCTGCTGCTGCTGAGTGAGTTGAGCTGAAAAGCCAAAATTCCTGATCTGCCTGGGCATGGTGTCAGATGAGGTGGAGCTTCTTTGCACTTGATCCAAGTGGCCATAAGTGAGCTCACTGCCTGACCTAGGGGGTGGTATGGGGCAGCCAGAGGAGCTCCTCATACTGCTACTTCTTGACGAAGAAGAGTTGTTAGCAACACATGGGACATTGGACTGAGACTGCAGAGTTGGACAAGTTGACAAGGACATATCTGCTGGCTGTTGTTGTTGACCTACATTTGCAAAGTCTAAAGATGTGCTGTTGCTGTTGTTCACAGGGCTCTCTCTTGACATGCTGTTAGAGGAGACATTTCCCAATTTGGGTGAACTTGTCTTGAGCTCACTGAAGAAATCCTTCTTGTCCACATAGGGCCTGGACTTGCCAGTTCCCAAGGGATCAAGATCTGTGAACAGCTCCACATTGCCACTGCCACTGCTCTCCATGGATGACACCTACAAAAGCATTTGACTGCAGTTAACCACTAACGAGAAAATAAGCTAATTATACCATAGATGTCATGATTGGCTGCTGCTGCTGCTGTAGTTGCTGTTGCTGCCTAGCAAACATGGTGTCAGCTCCTTGACCTCCAAAGGCATGTTGATTGGAGAACAAATTGGAGGCTTGACCACCTAAAACAATTTATGCATGTCAAGTACACAATTGAGAATGGGAATAGTGGTACCCTGATTGTGGACCATTTGCTGCTGTTGCAAGTGCTGGGTATTGAAGGAGCCAGATAAGGATTCAAAAACAGCATATTTGTCATCCACACTGCCCTGTTCTGGTCCAGGTGGGAAGTGATACCTTCCCTGTTGGTTTGCTCTGTTTGCCTTTGAAGGTGGAGGAGGCAGAAATGGGGTGGCCCCAAATGGATCATGTCTCTGCAGCAAAGGAGCTTGAGTCATCAGAGCTGGGTTGATTGGCGTTTGAGCTTCTGCAGTGGTGGCGCCCAAATCTTTCACTTGATTAGCTGTTGGAGCATGTGGCAATCCAGGATAAGTTTGATGGTTGCTTTGATGGTTTTGGGAAGGCTGCTGGAGGTGTTGGGGAGGATCATTGTGAACTGTAGTCGGAAAGTTACTCGAGGGCTGAAGGCTGCCAATAGGAATCATGCTGTCAGTTTGGAAGCTCATGGGGGCTGAAGGAGCTATCTTGTCAATTTGTCTTATCCCTGCTTGGATGGATGTGAGTTCATTCTCCAAACCGAGTAGATCTGACAAAGCCCCTGAAGCTTGACCTCTGCCAGAGGGCCCATCTGGGAAACTGGCCACTGAATTTCCTTGAGGTTGATTGAAGTTTCCTGGGTGATGGGGAAGCATGTCCTACAAAAAGCCAAAAGAAATTCCTTAGGATTGGAAAATAGTTAGCAATTGGCAGAATACCCTCTTGTCTTTGTCCATTTTCCTGATGGCATCATCAATCTCCTTTTGCTTGAGCTCAAACACAACTTGGAATAAATCTCTCATGGCCACTACAACCTGCATAAATTCATAGGACAATTTTTGGTATATGTATGGTTGAGTGCATGATCTGGTGCAATAATTACCTGCCCTGCAGCTTTCTCAGTTTTGATGCCAAAAAATCTATGTCCATTTTCTGGAGAGCCATAGATGTAGCCAAAAGCTCTATTGTCAGACATATCTTGGGCAATAAAGCTGATCTTATGAACTGGATGGTGATAGAGGCAGTCCTGCATTCACAAAGGAAGAAAAAATAAAATGAACAACATTAAGCAAGAAGCTTGGTTACCCCAGTTTTCTCATCCCTGATTTTGAGGCCATCAACAGCAATGTGGATTAAGACTTTTTGCTTGTGTTCCCCAGATGCTTTGATGGCTGTTTTCAGCTCGGCCAAAGCATCCTGACACATTCTGTCCCCACGAGCTTCTTGCACCTCCAAAACTCCAATTAGCTTTCCCTTGAAAAGCTGTCCTTCTCCCATGAACTTTTGCTCATTTCCTCCACGCCCTGAAAGAAAGAAAGAAACAAATTGGATTAGGACTTGTGATGAGAAAATTCATCAAATGGGAAAGATGTAGAAAGTAGGTTGAAATCAAGATGGACAGATATGTGGTGAGTTAGTCTAGCTCTTGATCTCTTGAAGAAAAAATGGTATAACTCTCTCTACTTGTCTTCTCTAAAAATAGATATGTGGTCAAACTTAGTCACCACAGAATGGATAAGCCCAACCAAAGGAAGGTTTTTCCACACAAGCACACTAAATGGGCCATAAAACAGTTTTGGACAGATGCCAGGTGAAAGGATGTAAGAGGCCCACAAACCACACTTACATATGACTGCAGCTGATTCAAAGTCCAAGTCATAGGTTTGCAGTTCTGGAGGAGGCAAAGTCTCCAGGAAAATGTGATCATTTGACTTGGACTTGCTCAAGCTGAACAAAGACCTAATTTTCTTTGTGGCAGTGGATCCTGCTGCAGGTGGTCCTTCCTCAATGTCCTCCTCATGTTGGACATGGGGAGCTGAACATTTCATCTTTGTAGTTAGTGCATGCATATTCTGTATCACTTACACTTGCTAGCAGCAGGACTCTGCTTCCTCCTCCCCAGAGTGGAAAAATTGGGCATTTTGGGGCCAGAAAAGAAGTCACCACTTCATAGTTGCAAAAAAATTCATTCAAAAACCATCCTATAGCTGCCAAGCAGCTGCCATCTCAGCCCCAACTTTCTACACAACAGCCCTTAGCTTAGGAACAGCTGAAAGCCCTGCAGGGCCAAGAGAAAGCTCTTCTAGCACTGGAGCTGTCCTTAACACAACTCAATTGGTTTAGTGGTGGTGTAATTACACACCGGTTTGAGTTCTACAGTGCCAATTACCGACATGCTACACTTGCATTCCTTCTTATTTGCTTTACTACATACTGCCATTTCAAAAAAATTTTTTCTTTAAGTATTCAATCGGTTGAAATTTGAGGATGGAATTCAATTTTGCAACAAATGTAACAAGGAGAAAATCTAGCAAAAATAATTGTACACACTCTGAACTTTAAAAGCAAGCAAGAAACGTAAACAATCTACTCTTTTAACGAGAAGGGGCACATAAAAAGTGAGTGAGCATTCTAATGCCTAAAGCAAAGCAGATTTACTGCACATGCTTCAATACAGTAACAAACATAAGCGTTGAAATAATTACAACTACGCAATCAACAGAAAGACATAAAAAAGTGGGGAAAACAAGAGATAATGGAGCCACAAAACTTTTTTCAAACATATTGCATTATTGCGCGCGCCTAAAATAAATTATACTCAGAAACATTTGGCTTACCCTGAACGCCCTGTTGCTCTACAACTGGAGTTGATGGGTTGGGAGAGTTGGGAGGTGTACCAGGACTTTTGGCCTTGTCTGCAGAATTCCAAAACCTGAAAAGACCCTTTTTGGCAGGTGTTTGCTCTTCCTTTGGGTCATCTCCTACAACTTTAATAAAGCAATTGATTACAAAATGTATAATGCATGGAAGGGAAGCCTTTGTACTTTTTTCCGTTTCCTCTTTAACTTCTTGCTCCTGATTGGTTGAATCCAAATCAGCTGAATCATGATGGTCATCAGCTGACTGTTCAGCTGCTTTTCTGGTTTCCTGAATTTGCTTGTTTTTTTCAGCTGCTTGCAGCAAAACATTAGAGTTTCTTTCCAGTATTCTCATAAACTCTTCAGCATTGGCAACATTTGGATTGCTAAACTCAAACTGCTCAGTGGTTGATTTGACTGATTCGCCAAACTGGACTGGCCCTGGCTCTGTGTAGCTGACAACTGAATCAACTTTGGACAACATCTTCTTAGAAGATAAATCTTGAGCCCAATCAGAGGAAAAGTTGTCATTGAATGGATTGAAGTTTCCACTTGGCTGACTGCTGACTAAAAATATACAAAGATTTTCACTTGATTTTACTTTAAGGCAAAGGATGGCTTAATCACCAGCAGATCCAAAGGAGCCCTGATCTGGGTGGTAACCCAGCGAAAAAACTGGAGTACCATTGCTGAAGGGATCTTTGAAGAAGGAAACTCAGCTTCAAAATTAACTAATAGTAAAGTGGTTAGCCTACCTTGTGTTGATTGTGTCAAAGCCATTTGTGGTTGACCAGGTGCAAGCGGAGCTGCTCTGACAGGCACATTAGGCATGGAATTGTTCAGACTGTACAAAGAAGTCAGGTCAATTTCAGATCCAGGATTCCTCATTAGACTTTGAGGTGGAATATTCAAAGATGATGACTGTTGTTGTTGCTGATTGAAATTATTGCTGTTCATCATGATTGAATGTGCATTTGAAACTGATCCCATGATTATCACACTTTTAGCTTTGTGGCTTCTGCTCTCATAATTGCACAAAGAGAAGTTTTCTGCAAAATACTCGGGAGCTTTGCAACTTATTGGTGAACTATATAATACTAATAAAATACTAATTTGCAAAGATTGACAAAATGGCTTACCTTCACAAGATTAAGTGGAGCACTCTTGGAATAAAAATCACTCATTTACTTTCTTAGTACTTAAAAAATTACTGAATCATTTGGGAACACTCATAATAGGCAGGCATAGAATAGGAAGACATGTGGGCTTTGAAGGCTCAAAATTCTATCCCACTGTGTCAATATCATAACAAACAGACCGCCATTGTACCCGACTGTGCAAGCCTGTTATGTTGCTTCAATCATCACCACAAAGTTGTAGTAGCAGTAGGATTGAGTCAAGGGGGCGTTGTATTTCAGGAAAAAACATCAACTGGGAATTTCTGCCTCAAAGATATGCCCATATTTCATCAATTAGCAATCCAAGATATTCCTTAGGAGCATTTATTGCATTTGAACTAGCAGCAAATTTAGGGGATTCCCCAGTTCTGATTAGCATTAAGAAATGTGTGATAAATACTGACCAGAATTATGACATTGACGCCGATGAATTGATAGGTAAAGCTGGCTATCGAAACTTTGCGGGCAAAATGGGCAGGCAAACTTGTACCTAAGAAAAAGAATCAACTTGGTAAATCAGGGGGAAATTGAATGAGTGTTGCAGTCACCTTGGCAAATGGATTTTCTTCATATGCTGCATCACCTTCAACCGACTCTCATGGCTAAAGTGAAGACAATGAGGACAATTGAAAGTTCTCGGTCCGCCATTGACTGAGTGGCAACTATCCGTATGTGCTATCAGGTGCAAATTATCGAAAAATTTGGCTGGACACTCGGTACACGCAAATTTGGCCTGCTTTTCAATGACAACTTGGACATTCTGGTTCAAATCCACCGGCTCCGATTTCAACTGGAACACGCTGTTCATTTTATTTGGCGTTTTGTTTACAATTCTTAACTTGTTGCAGAGCGACCAGACAAGACGAAGCGGAATGGTGAAAAGAGCCACTTTCAAAATATTTCCTCAGATTGTTCAAGAGTCCTCTCGTCTGAGATCATTTCTGGTTAATTTTGCTTCTTGCATCATCCTCTGCACAGCTCTTTCAGATGGGAAGGGAAGGCCCAGTTTCAGCAGGTGAGCATAGCCTTTCAGGGTTCCCAGGCTGATCAAATCAAAGGCCTTGATGTACGTCTCGTCTGACCAAAATGGCATGTGGTTTTGCAAGCTCTTGATCTGGTCGACGGAAAGAACAGTCCTGATACACTCTGATTTCTCTCTCAGGTCTCTCTGGATCCTTTTCAGCCTTTTGATGGTGGCATCCTGTTCCTCCAGGATTTTAGTGATGGTGTCAGTCTTGGCAATCTCGTCCTGGGTGTAAGCCACCTCGTTGATGATCACAGGCTTGGGCTTGCACCGAGCTGGCTTTTTCGGAGGCTTCACCTCTTCAGGCTCAGGCTCATGACCAGGCAGGTAATTGCCATGAATGTCACAATTGACATAGTCTTTTGGCCTCATGAAAAGTATGGGCACAGCACCCGGAGTCAGCTTCAGCTTCTTCCTTGGCCTGCCCTTTCTGTCCATGTTGACCTCGTCCGGGAGAAACATTCGCTTAGGAAAGTGCTTTGCACATACCCTGAAACAATAAGTATTTTCAGTTTAAAATTAGGAGCGCAAATTTTAAAAGCGCTGCAACATTTACGTTGAATATTCAGAGGGAGTAAAGTTGACCCTATTGATTCTGTTGAGCCATTCGTTGGCTATTCGTTTGTTCTTGGGGAATGTAAACTGCTGGTGCTTTTTGCAGTTTGGATCGTTTTTACCGAGTTTGGTCCCAGTAGTGCACCCCACCACGGCACAAGGCATGATCACTGGAAAAAAATGCAATAATTAGAATTTAGGCCTTTTCCGGCCTTTTGGGCTTGGGGCAGACGTCAGCCACGCTTAGCTTTGCGTCAGCCATGAGATTTTTCACCAGCTTCACAGAAGGAAATGGCAAACCCATGTAGAGCACATGACAGTACATTTTGGGCCCAGCAACACAATACAGCTCAATGGCTTTGGCTAGCGTCTCATCACTCCACCTGGGCAAGCCTGTCTTGTGGAACATGTTGTCCATTTGGTCTTTGCTAAACACAGATGTCACAGAGTCCACTTCTTGCTGCAAAACTTTGATGGATGCCTCAAGCAATGCAATTTCTTTCTGGTTGCTTTCAACGGTTAGCAGCACGTCACACACGTGGTCAACATCCTCGGCCTGAACTTCTTCCGTTATTTCCCTGGTTGCACTTTCAGGTTGGCTTGAAACAGTTGGAGCCACGCTCGAGCCATAGTTGTGGTCTGTCAAGTTAGGCGTGACAGCTTCATTTTCAATCGCAGCAACGTCTGCTTGATTTTCTCTAGGATTTGTAAACACTAAATTCATCGTTGGGTAAGCTTTTGGCCTCAGCCAGCGCCTTTTCCTGGCTCGTCCGCTTTTGTCAACATTCTCATTGTCAGGCACGAACATGTTGGAACTAAAGTGCAGATCACAAATGGTCGGCCTTTTCCAGCTGAGTGTGTCGGGCCTCTTAATTTGGCTGGCCCAAAGTTTCCTAAGTTGAGGATCAGAGGGAAACGGCCTCAAATGAGTGGAGTTCGCCACTCCCCTGCGGCCCGTTGGGCACCCAGACACAAGACAACGACCCATGATAGCCCTCAGCAATTTCGCGATATTTCGAACAATGTTATTGTTTTGGATTTTCGTCGGAGGATCGGTTTGCCCCGAGCCACAAAAATATCTGAGGGCAACTACCGAAAATAAAACTCAAAAAACGGTTTTTGATGGCACAAAAAATTGGTCTTTGTCATGTAGCAAGAGAAGTGATGCAAAAACGTAAAAAAATGAAAATGGTTTTGTCTGGTACATTTTCTTGTACCTCATAACCATCTAAGTGAGCACATAGAGAGGTCACATTGACTTGGCAAAGGACCTAACCCAAACTACTTACAACACCCAATAATTATATATTTTCTGAAAGCTTATGTCCCAAGGGTTCATTTGGTGATAAAATAAGAATCCTGGCCTAAAGCTTCCAATAACATAAAAATAAAAAACGTTTTGCGCAAAAACGGCTCATTTTTGGGGGATAGTTAGCTTCACTGACCCCCACTAAAATTCAAAAATAAAACTTAAGTTACTTCATAGTAAAATGGCTAGGATGAACAGAAACGGAGATATAGCTATGCAAAATTTTGACTACTGCCAACTTGATTAATTTTGCATAATAAGTTTGGCAGCAAATATCTCGTTTTGAGTGCATTTTACAGACTTGCTTATGAAATAAAAAAAGTTAGATCTTCTTCAGATCTCTTCAGTTGGTTGTTGTAATGAGTGTGGGTTAGGACCTTCTTCAAGTCAATGTGAGGTCCTAAGGAAACAGTCCGAGGAGTGGTTTTAAAAAAATACGAGACTTTTCAATTGAGCAATTATTAGTCTTTATCAAGCAGCAAACAAAAAAATGATCTAATTGTATTAATGGAAAAAGTAGTAGTTGTTCTTCAGCATGGGCCTTGGAAATATCTGATTTTGTAGCCTGGAGTGGTTCCCTCAGTAATAGCAGCTACTGCTAATTCAAAGCTATCTGAATAAAACTCGAGTCTGAAGGGAATAGCTTTAGCTGGAAAAAATTGAATAAATAAGTGAAGAATATGAATTCCATTTGGATTTTCTTACAACAAATAGTTGTGCTGGGTCCATCAGTAACACTAGCTATCCCTTTTTTGCCTCCACATTGTGATGAAGCAGCAAGAACAGCATTATCTGCTGCCTTGATTGCTCCAGGAAAGATAAGGCAATCATAAACTCCAACAGTTTTTTTGCCATCAGCACCATAACCACAGCAACTTGATTGCTAAAAAACAGTTAAGCTTATTCTTAAAAAATAACTACCATTCAATTACTAACTTTTTTGACTGCCTTTGCATTGGTTCCACTAAGCTGAACATCATTCAAAGTGTCGGCCGTCCAGCAGATTTTGCAATTTCCAGATTCTCGCCTGAAATAGCTCGATTGATGATGATCCTCAAATTAGAGAATTTTTAGCCCCACCTAACACAAGACACTTGTCTCTGATCAGCCAAATGGCTACCACCGTCATAATTGAAAGACTTCATAATGCCAGTCGCTGAATTTCCATAAAAGTACTGGTTGCAGCCTGAAGGGGCCAAATTGTTGTATCCACAAGAATATTGAGTAACCTAAAAAATATGAGCATGACGTAAACTCAATAATATTCTAGAAAATCAATTACCTTAATGGAAAATGTCCTGGTTGGAATTGTATTTCCGACTCCAGTTTGGCCAAAAGCAAATGCCAATTCATGGCAACCACCGGTTGCATCAAAATAGACTAAAATTATTGAAATGATACTAGAAGAAGAATTTGGTACTATTGCGTAAATTCTGACCATGTTCTCCAGTCATTGTGCCACAAATCATGGGTAGATTTGCAGCATTGGTCACAGAAAACTGATCAGTTAAGCATTGGGTAGCAAAATTGACTGCAATATCTCTAGCAAGGCCAAGAAAACCCCCAATTTGTTTGGTGATAGAAGTTGTCACTGTATTTGGACCAGTTATCACAAAGGAGTTGAAATCCAATCGGAACTAGAATAAAAAAAGGACTTTTCCACTTGTGACCAGACAAGAGTAATAAATGCAACAGCTACCTGACAGATGTCACTGCTACATTGGCAAATTTTGGACCTGCATTGTCCAGCTTTGAGATTTGTAGCTTCAAAGTAAGTACAATTTTCGGAAGCACTTGATCCACAACCAATTGTGACTAGAATAAAATTGAAGATCTTCACATTTAAAATGCTTCAAAAAAGTTAAGTTCGCAGAATGTCTGCGGCTTTTTGGAGGAGGAAATTAATTCTTTTGGACTTGCGAAGCGGTTCAAACTTAGCAGCTATTCTAAATGAAGCTTTAAAAATCTCGAAACTTTTCGGAATTTTATATCTAAGGACGTGTGGTGGAATCTGAATACCAAACAGCAGCCAAGTTTGATGAATAATCATTTTTTGGTGCTTTATAGTTGCCTACAGTTGCTCTGAGCACAATGAATTCCTACATTTCTTGTAAAATGTTTTGCCTAAGACACCTTCTTTGCCTTGTTCAATGCATTAAGAATGATGCCTCAAGGTAAGGAAAAAAATTGTAGGAGGAGCGAATCTGCTGCTGAGTGAGCGCTGACTGCCAACCTCAGGGTGACCAGAAAATTAGAACGGGTTGTAGCCAGATTTTCCACAAAAATAGTCACGTTTGGTTATTTCAGAAAAAGACTCAAAATAGCCACAAATTGGCAAAAAATAGCCACATTTTAGGGGATTTTCTAGACAAAGATAAATATTTTGATAATTTGATTTGATCCATTTTATGGCATTATTCTGGGTAAAACAATGATTTTCATCTTAGTTTGGTGGCTGATGTTTCCTAAATAAAGTCAGCCATTATTGCATATTTAAATTTTTCCCCAGCCAGCTTTTTTGAAGATTTTCTAGCGTTTATTTAGTAAAAAATCAAATTTTCGGTCTTTTCAAAAATAGCCCCAAATTGAAAAGGCTACTCAGCCTAAATTTCCGTAGCCACACCATGATCAAAATTAGTCACTTTGGCTATAAATAGCCACATCTGGTCACCTTGGCCACTCTCCGAGTTCAGCTTGGGGCCGAACAACGTTTTTTATGGCATTTTTTGCTATTTTGTCTCATGATTTTCAACATTCACATGAAATCTCGCTTTCTTCACGTTTCTATGGTAAAAGAAAAATCTGACTATTGATATTGCTGAAAATGTCTACAACGTGGCGCAAAAAATTGCCAAAATTAGATTTGTTTACTTTCAAGTTGGCTTAAAGTCGATCTGATGTTTTTTGTAAGATAAGACAATTTTTCTCCTTTCCTTAAGGTGTTTCTCTTGCATTTTCCTAAAAAGTTAGGGACGCACATGAACAGGACACTAGTTTTGGCATTAATGGAGGAATGAAGCCTCATTTGAAAGTGAAAGCGTATTTCACTTTATGTACAGTTTTAGAATCCTAGCTCCGTTCTATCAATAGCAGACCCGTTTTACGTTCCCATATTAGATATAAATAATTATGTCCGTATATATGTTATGAGCCTACATGTGCAGCAAATTCCGAATCCAGAGGCGCATGATCCTGCATTAATTCCGCCTTTACTCGTGCATTCCTCCCTGGAAACAAAGAAAAATAGCGTAAGTCCTTTTTCTAACTAATAACAATGAATTTTCTAGTTTACTGCGTGTAGCAAGTTCCATTTTTGGCGCCTCCAGTAACTTGGCATGGATCATTCGGAAATCTGACAACTTGAAAAACGGGCACTGAAAAGAAGAAAAAAGTTGAAAAAATTGCTTTATTAGTAGCTCCTAAATTCAGAATTATCAGCTGTGTATCAGACTAAAATTAACACATTTTCTTAAGTATTCTTCTCTATTTTTTTCTTTAATATTCCTCTCATTTTTTTAAACAGTTCCTAACAAATACCAAATTATGTCTCTATTTTTTTGTATCTGTAGAGACAATTTTGAAACTCACTATTTCCCATTTTTCCGTTTTTAAAAAGCATCACAAATGCCTGAAAATTATCTTTATCACTTCACCAAAGCAAAAAAATTTAAAAGTTAACCCATCCTTAGAATCTTTGATTGAGGCATAACCATAATAATTGTTTAAATTAAACCTTAGCTTTGTCAAATCCTAATTTTATGAGCCAAAGTTACGCACTCTTACCTAGAATCAGATGAAGCAGTCGAAAGAGAAGTAAAAAGTGCAAGCTAAGATAACACTTAACATCATGGTTTCTAAACTGATAGAACAGCAATAGGCACTGATAAAATATGCTGAAAAATACGCGATTTCAAAAGCAAACAGTTATAAATGCTCAGCTAAAACATCATATCCAACAGATATTGATAAAAATAGGGCGTTCCCATATTGACCTGTTAGTGAAGTTAAGTTAGGTAAAAGTTAAGTTTAGTTCAGTTCAGTTCATGTAGGTAGAACTTAACTTAGCTTAATTTTATGTAGTTCTAGCTTGCTTGCCTAGCTAAGTTCATGGAAAAACACTCGCACAACTACAGCCCTCGCAGGCTCGGGCTAGTAAAGCTGTACTCGAGTTTTCCCATTTTAAAATCCTCGCTCAGCTATTTAATGACCCTACTTTATGTGCCCCAGCTCGAAATAAATAACTTAAATGGAGAATTACGTTTTCCAGCTCCATTTTGTCGAATTTTTCTTGAGGGACTGAAAGCTTTAGGAGCTTGACTGAAACTGGTTGCAAAGCGCTGCAGTCAGCGCATCAGCAAGGGACGCGCTAATCAGATCGACTTATATACATATACTTGTGTTTTCGAACTTCTTGCACATTTTTACTCATGTTTCAACTATCAGATTTGGAAAAATTCAGCTTATACAGTCGTCAAAGACTTTCACAGGCGATCTTAAAGTCAAGGTGATTCGGATCTACTATATAATTCCATCTGCATTTCTGACTTCATTTCCGAATGGGATCTAATTGCCGGGGTAAAATGGCAATAAGATCCAAATATTGAGACCGAATGGGAGTCAAAGGTGTTTGGATCCTGGGTTGAGAAGTAGAAAGATTTCAAAATGAGATTGGCAGATTTTGGACTATAGGAAATGAAGGCCAAAATGATATTTCGCAAATAAAACGATGCCTTTTTCACTTTACTTTGGTATTTTTCACAAATCTTTCAATTCTTCTTTCAAGCAAAGTCTGAAGTCAAAATATCTAAAATGTTGGCGTTTCGGCTATTAAACGGCATGGTTCATTTCCTTTGTTACCATTTGAACCTAAAACCCATAGCTACTTCTAATTCGATCTTGAAATCCAGTTGATTTGAATATAAAACCTCCGACTGTTTTTCGGACTTAATCGCTCTTAATTCTAACATATTGTCGGCGCCCACCAGCTCTTAATATTTTATCACGCATGATAGATTTTTGCAATACAAAAGTACAGGCAAAAAGTTTAGTCACCTATAATTGCCCTTCCATGTTTTTTTGGAATTTGGCAATTACTGCATCCTTAGAACTAAAGGTAAGCTAGCATCTGATCTCAGACACTCGATTAAGAACTTCATGCTAAGGCCAATCTGGTATCAGCACAACTGCAAAAGGATGTACCGCTGGCACAAATGGGCCAAAAATAGGGGGAGGTTGCTTTAAAACCAGCACTTTTTGTGCCCCAGGTCTTAAGATCTAAAGGTTTGCTTGTCTGTTTTTAAATATGTAACCAGCATCTGGGTTTCAAAATCTAAAGCATTTGCGACTTTTTACCTGGGTTTAACGATCTGAAAGAACTGAAAAATTATTTTGATTGGAGAACTTATAAGAATATAATATTGTCATCAATATGGGCTTTAGATCTTAAAACCCAGGTAGAACTCAAGCCACTTTTTCAGTTTAGATCCCAGTGGCCAAGTTCAGGAATGTGCAGGCTTTAAAACCTACTTTTTTCTATCTTAAAACCAAGTCATGCTTTAAAAAGTCCTAAAACCCTCCTCATTTTAGGCCTAAGTTACGGCAAATGAGATCTCTGACCCGTGTGTCAGCAGAGCAGCAGTAAAAAAATCAGGCGGTGTTATTCAGGGCCTGGGGTTGGCCTGCAACATAGAACTCTATAATATTTTTAAAAAAATTCTCCAATTTCGGGAAGGTACAAGTGACTGCCAAATAACTAAGAGAGGTTTTTAAAGAAAAGATATAAACACCCTTGAAAAGGTACCCTCGCAGTCTCAGGTTTCACCAGGTTTTTTTTAAATTTAAAATACTCTCTGAAATATTTCAAATTAAGCCTCGTTTATCCAAAGTAACCGAGCGAAATTAAGATTCAATAATATCTATCTAGTAATTAATATTTTAAAGAAACTGCCCTAAATACTTCATACTAATTATTACATTAGGTGAGGCTTAGCACAATCTTAATGATAATCAAAATCATAAGTTATCACTGAAATGTAGCTAAGTTTAAAAAAAAAAATATGTGTGAGATCCTAACGTACATAGTTTTGATTCACGGTTTATATTTCTGTCAGTTTTATCCTCTAGAGTGGCATGGGTTCCACAAATCATCAATGCCACCATTACCAGTTCAACCTGAAAGGATTTTTAGTCAACGATTACTTATGTCGGTTTGAATAAATTCGAAGTCTTTTTTACAGTTCCCATATTGGCGGCAATAAAATGTCTGTCTCTTCTGGACCCTAGAAAAGAAGTGAAACAACTCAGACTCGTCTGATAACCTGGCAAACTTTTGGCCGAGCCAATTTTGGCAGCTTTTTACATTACCTGAAGAAACGCAGGCGAAACGGAATATGTTCAATGCCCAGTTCACCTACTCTAATTTTTCGTGATTGTCTTTCCTTTAGAATAAAACTGCACGAATTTCAAAAGTTGTCTCTAGGGTTGACTAAACTACCTAGCGAAATATTTGAAGAAACACTCAAAATCAAGTTTCATTTCGATGAGTCGAGTCACTTTTTTTGCGGCGAGTAATTATTGTGAATTGTTACTCACATGCTATTTGACGCTTAGCATCAGGACTAGCATTTTGATATTAAGTATCTTTTGGTTGTTATAGAAGGCGGATCCCACAACATTAGGCAGCTAAGCTTAAGGAAAAGCAAAGTAACTTTGATTGCGAATATCTCAGCAACTTCTCAACTGATTCGAACCAAAATTGGTAGGATTCATCAGAGTTGCCTTATAATTGTTCATGCCTAATTCAGTCCAAATCCGAGGTCGCATTCAAAAGATTGGTTTTAAGCAAAGCAAAGCTGGGTTAAGCAAAGGGAAATTGGGTACCACTTAGCAGCCTCGGATTTGCACTAAATTTGACAGCAACAATTATACGGCAACTCTGATGAATCCTACCAATTTTGGTTCGAATCAGCTGAGAAGTTGCTGAGAAATATGCAATCAAAGTTACCTTGCTTTTGCTTAAGCTTAGCTGGCTATGTTGTGGGATCCACCTAGATTTATGCTGTGTTCATCTATAAAGGAAATTTTTTCCTTCCGTTAAATTGCGTTTTACTTAAGCCTCCTATTTTAGAACTGATCATTTTTACTCACTTTTGATAGCTTTAAGTAAACCACTTTTCCCACCTCTTTAGGTCACATGAGTTTGAATTGTTTTGATTAATCAGAAGTACGAAAACTTAGGCGTTTCATTTAAGGCTGTCGTAAGATTTTAAGGAAACGAGGCATAGATGAACACCCCATTAAAGCTATTTTATTTTTGTGTCATAAAGTAATTATTTGAATAGTTTGACTACTCAGTTTTTTTTCTCAAGCAGTGTCAGCTGAAAAGCCCAGCTGTTGCCCTAAAAAGCCGCTGGGATCGCCACACATCAATGTTATTGATGTGATACTAATGTGAATAGCTTATATCTAGAAGGCCTTACAGGCTAAGCAATTCTTGTCAAATTGCTAGCAAAATTATTATACAAAAAACTATAGACTTGCGGCTGAGAATTATACCACCTATTTTCATATTTTTTTGTCGTAGTAGATGAACTGGGCGTAAAAGAGTGGCGAGAAAGAGTGATCGTAGAAAAAGTGCGCTGCTTACATAAAACTCGTCACACCTGACTTAAAATACGTGCAAAAAAGCAGAGGAAAAGTTGTACTTCAGCCTCATTTCCTCAGCGCACATCATCAAGAAAAGTCCTCGAGATGATGGCTGCAAATTTGCCAATTGCTTTGATGCTAGCTGGACTTGTAGTTTTTTCTGCTCTCTCAGTCATTGCTGAGATTGAGGAAAATACTCCAAACAAAGTTCAACCTCGCGAAGGACAAGGCAAAGGTTAAAGAGAAAACAATTGCCTTTCAAAAAGATTTTGTTTAATCTAACCGAGTTTATTTTTTCAGTGTTTTCCCTTTTCTCAATAGTCACTTTCAAAAACAAAGGCTGCCAGACTCAAAGTGGTACCACAACAACCACAGCGTAATTAAATCTATTTTTTACTCTTTTAGCACTATAGAAACTTGCACACGGTTTCCCACTTGATGTTTAAAGTACTACAACCCAAAAAAGAGTTTTATTTTGCGAAAAACGACCAAAGGCATCAGTAATTGATATTGGAAAGCTTTGCTTTTTAAGCTGATCAAGGGGTCATAAAAACTGGTTCAATCAAAATTACTTATAAAGAAAGAGTAGTAAATTAAAGGATCGATGTTAAGGTTGATAATTTTTGGCACTGCCAATGCTGATATATGGATGATTTCTAGGTTAAGAGTAAGGTGGTTTGATTGTTTATAAGGAATTCCGAAATATTTGGTACCTGTGTATCTACCAAGGGTTTCACTCTGGGGTACAGTGCTCAATTGACCAATCTCATGATGAGGCCAGAAACATGCTAAGGTTTGATTGGTCATAGAAAATTGGGTTAATCCTAAGTTTGACTGAAAGTGAGTATCCTGTAAGAAAAAATAAAGGAAAAACTCTGTTTGCATCTGGTCTTTTTGTTACAATCCATGGTAGAAAAAAGTCTTACAATTTGTTTTAGAAACTTATTCATTACTTCTTAGCTTATGGAGTTTTACACTTGAATTTCAGGGCATTTTAGAATACCGTTACTTGGAAACGATTAAAAGGTTGCATATAGACCGATCCTTATTTTGGTTCTATGATTTCAAGACTCCATCATTTTCGTACTTAGGAACATTAATTCACATTAAAACTATTAGTGATTAAAAATCAACTTTTCAGAATCCTAACCAACTCTCAGTTTTATAACTCAAGCTCTCGGTACTTAAGTAATATAGCAAATAAAATTATTAAAGTGAACTTTTTCTTCTAATGCTCATAATTCGAGACAAACCGGTCAATTTCCACTTAAAATTACACATTTAAAGTTTCCTTGAATTACATTGCCAAATATGCCATAATGGGGCTTGTTTGACGTCGGGAAACTTTCATAATACAGCGCATTTACTAGAGTGTTCATCTATGCCTCGTTTCCTTAAAATCTTACAACAGCCTTAAACGAAATGCTTAAGTTTTCGTACTTCTGATTAATCAATACACTTCTAGCTCATATGACCAAAAGAGGTCAGAAAAGTTGTCTGATTGAAGCTATGAAAAGTGAGTAAAAATGATCAGTTCTAAAATAGGAGGCTAAAGTAAATCGCAATTTAGCGGTAGGTGAACACAGTATACATTCGCTATCTTTAGCCCTCAATTTCTATCGCTTCCCGTTATTTTTAGACGCTGTCTGGGTTTCACTATATACATAATTTATAGAACTAATAGTTAGTTAGTGTCTGTTGCAATGATTACAAATGATACATTTTCTCAATCTAGGCGAAATCGCAATGGCACCTGCTACACATCCACCGAATGTGCAAATAAAGGGGGTAAAGCAAGTGGAAACTGCGCATCTGGGTAATTTTTCAGCACACTGAGCTCAACGCACTGAAACATTGAACATTACATTTCATAAGGTTTGGTGTTTGCTGCCTATTTGTTGTGTCAGCTGGAAGTTCAGTCATATCCGAGAATTGCTCATACATTCAAAATCCTGGATATCCTACGGTCTACTCTGCAACAACAGGCCTAACCTACACAGTTAGGAAGTGCAGCAACGGTAATCTGAAAACTATTCACCATTAGTATTTTCAATTAATGAGAAAATTCCTTCAGATGTCTGCGGTTTACGCTTGGACTTTGAATCGTTCACTCTGGAGAGTTTAACTGCTTTTGGTGACAATGGAGCGTGTAAGGACACCTTCATAATAGCTGCTGTAAGTTGAAGTGTACCCAAATGTTATGAATAATCATCGCTCAATGTTTACTGTTTTGCAGTCACCCTCGACATTTGCCTACCCAACCATTTGTGGCAGAAACACTGGCCAGCATGGTGAGTCATGGATCATTTGTTAATTTCAATATTTGATTGAGCCTTTTTTGGAACAGTTTATGTTGATCTTGGTGGAAGCAACACGGCATTTGCCACACTGAGCTTTGCTTTCGACGCTGCAGCTTCTACCCTCAGGCAGTGGGAAATCAAAGTCACTCAAATCAGCTGCTTTCAGCAAGACAGGTACTCTCGTTTATTTTTATTTTTCAACCGGCGCAAAACAATGTGGCTTGTCATAATAGGCCATTCAACCCATCTTGCTTTCAATACCACACTGGTTTGACGGGCAGAATTGAAAGCTTCAATTTCCAAGAACCAACCACAACCTTGCAAACGCATCTGCCCAGCCAAGAGTATGTAGATGAAAATTACCCTTGAATGATCATAGCTCTTGACCACTCATTACAGCTACAATGTTTGTATTCGTCAAGAGCAGGGCTATTGTTGCGTCCAATACTCGATCTGCACTGACACAAACTCCTATCATTTTGATTTTGCCGGCACAGCTCCCACAACGGCTGTTACAGGCTCATTGTGTTCCAAGGATTTTATTGGGATTTCAGGTACCACCGCGCATTAGAATATGCTTATTTTTCTCCATACAATTGACAGTTGTTTTGAACTATTTTAAGGAGGTTCCAGCCTTTGTACTGTTGCCACCACTGGAAACTCATTGGGAACTAAGTTTTGTGGCAAATACTTTTCCGAGCAACAAGCTTTGACTCTTTCTACACCTGTTTGTGGTAATTCAGCATATTTGGCCTGCCATAATGTCCTGTTCATGTAAAAATTCAGAGAAAAATGCACGTAAAACATCCGGAAGGAAAAGAGAAAAATTGCCTTTTGTCAAGCTCCAGCTGATACAAAAAAATCAGCCAATCTAAGCCAACTTGAAAGTGAAAAACTCAAATTTTACATTTTAGACATTTTCAGCCAAGTAAAAGTTAGATTTCATATTTTTTCATGGCTAGGGTATTTTTTAAATACCGAAAAATACTTCATGGCAAAAATTGCCTTTAAAAATGCTGCTCGGTCCCAAGCTGAACTTGTTGAGAGGCTGTCAGCAGTTATTTCGCTTTTGCTTACGTCAATTTTTCCATACCTTAAGGCATTCTAATACATGAACGGGGCATAAAAGTACGCTAAACTAATTTTCATCTCTCTATTTCCGAAGATTGCACGGCTCCCTTCACCGTGAATGTGCTATTCGATGCACCAGCAGCTGCTGCTGAAGGCACCTCTAATCAAAGAGGTGAATTAGCCAATAATGCTTGCATGCTAAGATTTTAGGACCCTTTAAAACATTATGCGTTTTTTAGGAGTTTGCCTGGACTATACTCAAATTCCATGCCAACCGCGATAATGGTGAAAACTGAGGCTGGGCAAATTGGACAGGATCTACATAGAAATCGAAAATGGACTAGTTCTTATAGGAAATTCCTTCAAATTATATGATTTATCAAGCAGTAAATAAAAAGAGCGATATTCAATGTTACGCAAAAAATCTCCTTTGCCTAGACCCAAAAAATAGTGTAATTCTAAGGGAAATACTTTTCCGCCTTTCATTCTTTTTTGGCATTTTTTGGCCTTAGCTTAATGGCGGAGCAACAGAAAATCTTTTCGCACTTTCAAGCAATTTAATTTTCCACATCACCAAACTAACGAACTTAATAAAAACTAAAAACGGCCTGAAAAGGCTCTCTTGCCCTTAGCTGTTCGTACGTGAAAAGCGATTTTAAGCCCTGTTCTCTCATATTTCGACCTATTTTGTGTCTCTTCCACGTGATTTTGCGTTGTTTTTCTCATTGATGATGGCTCGCAAAAAATTAGCTGCTGTGTGTGGTTATGGCTGGATTGCCAAAATTCCAGACAGAGCAGAGACATGCATTGAAACGGCAGAAAAGCAATAAAACTAAAACGTATTTAAAAAGCAGCTATTTAAATACATTCAGAGGCTATTTAATTTAATGAGCTTCAATGAGGTACACTCATTTTCCTTCATGCTTTTGGTCAAAGGAAGCCATTTAAACAGCAGAATGTTGGTATGCCCGGTAACCGAATGGTATGCCTTAATAAGTGGAAAAGAGAATTGTTGGCCAAAACCAAAAACTTCCATTAGTAGGACGAAGAGTTAGGCAAAAAATCATCATTAGGCGTTCATAGCCTTAGTGGAACTTAGTTGCGGTATTTTAGCACAGAGTGGCGCCTCAGTCGATCATCCGGGCAGTTGGAAAAAAAGTCGCTAAAACTCGGTTTACAATTAGCTAATAATGCCAAACCCCCTTCTATGCGTGGAAATATCATCAAGTTTGCCTTAAAAGTCCATTAAAACCCACTGAAACCCTTGAATTTGGAAAATAATCTGCCCCGATGGAGCTCCCAGCGCCATCTCGTGTAAGAATTATCCCTACTCAAAGCTGTTGTTCCACTAAGGCTATTGAGATGAAACGCCAGATGTTCAGGGCAGAGCAACCAAGCATATATAGATCGCCCCCTAAAAAACTTGATTAATGGAAACTACCTCGTTATTTGCTTGAAGTAATAAATTATTGTCATAATTTTGACTTTTTTGCTTTAATTTATGGCAATGTTTGTTTCCGCTGAAAAACAACATATAATTTTAATTACAGTTAGTCTTTTAAATAATACTATAAAGCCTTTAAACTCTTAGATAGACTATCTAAGAATGTACTGCCAAACCGAGAATCCACTTTTCCGCGATCCACTCAAATGTATTTTATGTCCTGTTCATGTACGACCAAAACTCCTAAGAAAAATGCACGAAAAAGACCTCATGGAAAGGAGAAAAATTGTCCTACATGACAAGCCCTAGCTGATACAAAAAATTAGATCGACTTTTAAAACCAATTTCGTAGCAAACAAATCTAATTTTGGCTATTAACTGCTCCACATTTTAGTCCTTTTGAGCAAAATCAGTAGTTAAATTTCATCTTTTATCAAAGAAACATGAAGAAAGCTAATTTGTTTGGAATACTATGCTGAAAACCCTGAGACAAAATACCTAAAATTTCCATTAAAAATGCTGCTCAGCCCAAAGCTGAACTCGTTGGGAGGCAGTCAGTAGGGCGATCCCATATTCGAATTTTTAGTCAGGTTACCTTGCTATAACAGCAACCTTACTTGATCAGTTAAGTTCAGCTTGTTCTAGTCAAGTTCGGTTCGTTTTAGCCATGTTTAGTTGACCGCTGAGCTGACACGCCAATGCGTTTTACATCAGCAGCTGATGAGGCAAAGTTAGCTTTTCTCAATTAAGCAAGCTTCAGTTACTACGTATATGAGAGCACTTTTTGTAGCTAAGTTCAGTTTGCCATGTTCATGAGAGCAAACTTGGCTAAAACAGCTCTAGTCCTTCTTTTATACCATATACTGTACAAATCGGAATCATTGAGCTAATTAATTACAAAGGTAGTATGATGACATCGCGGTAAATCGGACATCGTCCAATAAATTGTGATATTAGGACTGTAAATTACAAATTTGCTCAGGATGACTTTTGGTGCCAAAGACCAGTATTCCAAAGAGGAGATCTGCCAAATTATTTTGCAAATACTTGATAACTGCTGGATAATGCGTTCATGGATTAAAGTTGTAGAATTGTCAAGAAATTCCATGCCTAGCTGTGTAGTGATTACCATGAAAGTATGGTAGTGAACACATGAGTTAGATCGTATAAATCTACCTTTCTCTGCTATTTTCATGATCTAAATGATCTAAATATTAATGGACCGATACAAGCCTTGCCTTCACGTCCAGCTCAAGATGATCTATGCTTCCAGCTAATAAAGGAAGCCATTTTTACGCAGACTGCCGAAAAAAGTAATTCAGGTAACCATAGAAACTCAATGATGCATCGCAGGAAACCAGAGTGCAGTAAAATAATTACCATTATTAGTGCTGCTCTCACTTGTTCCAAAAAAGGGCAAAACATGTGTTTTATGATTTCAAATATTTAGAGAACAATAAAAAAATCATGGCCTTATACCTTCAGGTACGAAGTGGAAACTTGTAAATAAAAAAACGAGAAGAAACTAGTTCAACGATCTCAGCAACTGACGTGAACGCCAACATATAATTCGAAACAGGATGTTCAGCGGTGGCTTTCCATGAAGGCTTGAAGAAAAAAGGAAGCCATTTTGTGGGCTCATCGGGCTCTTTATTTACGATCTACATAAACCGGATTTGCATCAACTAGGCACAGAATGCTTGGCATAAAGTACGTAGATCGAATTCTGGTCAGTCAAGCGTGTGTACATGTAGACCCTATTCCGCTAGTTGAATTGTAAGTGCTCGTAAAAAAGCAATTTACTTCATATTTGCAAAAACTCTTTTATGACTGCTCTAAGTGCCATAAATTTTTTTGCACCAATTTCATGTTTCTTATAATTCAATTAGTCCATTGAAGATGCTTCAAAGATACTTACATTTAAAAAGAGGCAAAATTTGATGATGACCTCAATTTACCTTTTAAAGTAAACATTCATCTGAGGTTTTTTAGTGAGCTCCTTTCACTTTGCAGACGTGAGCACAGTTGCAAATTAAGCTTCGGGCCAAAAGTAACTAAAAAAAGGTGAATCTGACGCGGGATGCTTGAAATATCTTTTGGCTACTTTTAAAGGAGCAGAGTTTACCATTGAAGAAAGGTTTTGTGATTAATGCCCTGTTCATGTATTAAGAACGCCTTAAGGTATGGAAAAAATTGTCATAAGGAAAAGTGAATCTGTTGCTGACTACTACTCTACGAGTTCAGCTTGGGGCCGAGCAGGGTTTTAAATGGCAATTTTTGCTATTTTGTCGCATGGTTTTCAGCTTTTTTTCAAAACAAACTAGCTTTCTTAACGTTTCTTTGATAAGAGATGAAATTTAACTAGTGATTTTGCTCAAAATGGCTAAAATGCGGAGTGCTTAGTTCCCCAAATTAGATTTGTTTACTTTCCAGTTGGCTTTAGGTCGATCCGATTTTGTTAGTATCAGCTGGCGCTTGTCATAAGACAATTTTTCTCCTTTCTTTGAGGTGTTTTCGTGCATTTTCCTAAGGAGTTTGGGGCGTACATGAACAGGACATAAGAGCAGTTAATTACTGAGGATGCCTCTAAACCAAAAAACATCAACAACCATTTATATTCTATAATAGCCGATCCAGGATGAAAATCTTGGCCGAGATCACCTCATCATGCTCCGATGGGATCATAATGGTAGATCATTCTGCAGTAGCTTTGCATTTACTGTTCTGGCTGTAGGCACAAAATCATGACTCTAGTTTAGTTGTGGTAAAATATATTACTATTAGCCGAGCACATAAGTTCCGACCAAAAGATTTTGCATCACTTTTAAAAGGGCAGACGTTGGATTTTATGGGTCGAAAAAAGCCAGCCCGTGCTCAGCGATTCTCTGAGCTAATGGCAGTTTAAAGTGTAGTTGAGTGATATTACCTTATTTGTTCCGCTGCTGCTGCTTGAGGCAAGATTTGACTAACTGAGCAAAGCAATTTTCTTTTGCAGAACTTTAATAAAAAATGCGACTAAACTAAACTATTTCAGTCATTGTTTCGTCGAAAAACACTCGTACAATTACAGCCCTCGCAAGCTGTACTCGAGTTTTCCCATTTTAAAATCCTCGCTCAGCTATTTAATGACCCTACTTTACGTGCCCCAGCTCGAAATAAATAACTATTTTATACTGTAATACGATTTCCCTGTGTTATAATTCAGTTTACCGATCCGAGTCAGCTCTTTTAAATCACAGTTATTTCTAAGGAATTTGGGGATATTAAATACTTAACAGCCCTGGAATCAAAGAGGGATTTTAAGTAATTAAATACTCCTCAAATTCCATGGAAGTAATCCAAATTCCAAAGAAGTTGAAAAAAGAGAGGAATTATCCAGATTCAAACCTCAGACAGTTGGATTAGCATTCCAATACTCTAACCATTGAGCCATGGAAACATCATGAAACTTGCATGCTATGTATAGGTCTTTACCATAATTTAAGCCAGATAAAGAAATCAAAAAAAGTAAGATATGACTGGGGTTTGAACCCTAGACTGCTGAATCAAGAGCCGAGCGCTCTAACCATTGTGCAATAGGTGCACCTCTGCAGAAATGAAATTTAAAAGGCTATTGTAGCAGGGAGCGTGTCGGCCTACGGGTCGACCGCTCGCTGCGCGCGCTCGCCTCGGGCGCGCGGTAGTATAACGAGTAGTATAGTGTGATCATCAGTAAAGGAAATAAATTCACCGCATTGACACGTGTTGTCTGCGGCCCAAAGACTGACCTCTGCTAGCCTCCAGGCCCGTCCCCGCTTGACGTAGCCTAGATACGAGTAGTGGCTTGATAAGTCACAGTAGTATATCTCGACCTACTACAGATGGCGCGGGTCGTTGGACCTGTGATTTCATCACTCCACTACCCATTAAGTACATCCTGCCGGAAGCTATAAGTGCTAAGTATACACAATAAGTACAAAAGGGATAATAGTGCTGCTCAAATAATATCATGCTCAAGTCAACTGCCAGAACATGAACCTACGTGCAAGCCACGAAGTAAAGAGAGATTAATGCTGAGAGCATAAAAGGCAGTTGACTATAAAAAGTAAAATAGTGGTGGCTAAAAATGTAAAAATGTGAAGCTCAGACCAGAGCAAAAGGGCAAAGATCACTCTGCAATAGCTGCAGCTGCAAACAATCAAAAAGCTATCAAATAACAATCAAAGGGATTGTCCGTGAGAGCCAGCGGCCGAATGGTCAGCCCGGCCAACGCTGGTGCAAATCATTGTAGATCCTAGTTAAGCTAGGGCCGGTCAACTCACGGGCAAATTCCAACTGCAGGTGATCAAATAGTAATTGTTATGGGGGGACAATGGCCGAATGGTCGGGGCTGCTAACACCAGTCGCAAATCATTTGGATTTCAGTGAATGCTGGAGCCGGCCACCCCATGACAATGTACAAATAAAGGGGTGGAGAAGGAGGATAGAAGCTCATGACCGCGTGGTGACCACATGACCGGTAGCAGATCAACAGCTGCGAGCTATCAGGATTCCACTGAAGCTAAAGCTGGTCACCACGTGCGGGTCACGGTCAAATAAACGATAACGAGAAATGTGACACCAGCGTGGCATTTTCGGTGGTCAGTAAACAATCAATAAATGTCACGCCACAACCCTCTGCAGTGACCTGCGAGCGCGTTGGCGGATATATAAGACCGCGCTGGTGGGGAATAGCCATCAGTTCCTTTCGGGCTTTCCCCCAGTTAACAGTAATCACAACTCACTTCATTGTTGAATCGTAGACCACCATGGTAATTATAATAGCACATTCTCACAAAAGACCGAAAGCTCACTCTTCTCCCCCACGCATAGGCCCAGCCACCACAAGATATAGCTGCTGCAGTGGCCCTTGAGGTCAACCGCCAAATGAGAGCCAACGCTGCTGTTCAGCGTCGGCCTCAACAACTCCAACTGCTCCGCGAGACAGACAGCCGCTCCTTCCAGCAATGGCGGATGCACATCGAGTCCCAATTCGAGGACTCGATAGAGCCTGAAGTCACCAAGAAGATGCTGATCAAGGCATCTATTGTCGGCCTTGCGTTGGAAATGATCAACTCCATCGACAAGAAGTCGGGCGATAATACGTACACCTACAAGCACTACCTCGACGACCTTGAGAAGGCCTTTGTGGACGAGTCGGCCCAAGAGGCCGCCAGGGTGGCATACGACACCGCCGCGCAGGGTCCCCATGAATCCGTAATGACCTGGGCGGCACGCCTCAAGTCGCTCTACCTGAGGGCTTTCGCCAATGATGCACCGCGGTGCGCCAAGGTCGACAAGGATCCAGAGGTCATTAGGAAGTTCACTATCAATCTGCGGGACCCCCAGACACGCTGGCTGGTAATCGCCAGCAAATATGATACGCTGACGGAGGCCGCTTCCAATGCATCCTCCAAGGAGTGCCTGGTAGGATTAGCCGGCGGCAAGGCCAACCCCATGGGGCAAGGGGGCATCATGCAAATCACCCAAGAAGGCACCCCAGACCAACCCGACGTCGCCAAGATCATCGCCGCTCTAGGTGACAAGGCTAACATGAGATGCTACGGTTGCGGCGGCTACGGCCACCTCAAGGCTCAATGCACCAACCAACGCCCAAACAGCCAACGAGGGCGAGGAGGATTCCGGGGCCGGGGACGTGGCGGCCGCGGGCGTGGCAATAACAATCCATACCACGCCGCCCCGCCGGTCTCGCCCCAAGAATATAATAAATATCGCAACGCGGCCATCGCACATGTGGCCAGTGCCCCCGTGGACGCCTACACCTGGGAGGCGCCAAAAAACGGAGCCAGCCGGTCCTAAGGGACCGGCCATCAATGGAACCATCCATCACCTCACCAAACACGTTCACATCTGACAAGGCCCGATCATTCCTCGCCCATATTTCCAACATTAATAAATCATACATATCTGAAGTTCCAATACGCCTCAACAACGTCAAATCAAGAGCACTCATCGACAGCGGTAATACGTGGAGGTCGGTCATCTCCTCCACGCTTGCAACCAAATTAGGGTTCACAAAAGCTCAACTTGCGCCCCTGATAGGAGAAACTGTCAACACAGCGGGCCAAAATCAATCTCTAGAAATACTCGGCGAGGTACCAAAGCCATTGATGCTTCACATTGGCACCTACCCACAACCTTTCCTATTTCGACCAGCTGTCATAGCTAACCTCACCATGGACGTCAACCTGTCGGGGCCCTTCATGAAGGCCCACGACATCGACCAGCTACATAGTGCCAACTCGCTCCGCATTCGAGGACGAATGATCAAGTTGGCAGGGGGGACACTTAATGAAAATGACAGTCGCGCAATCAACGTCCATGCCGTCTACATACGGGGTGAAACCACAGTGGGGCCAATGTCTTGTTGCGCCATTCCCGCAAAAATCCCCACCTGGACCCGATCGCCGCACATCGATGGGATTGTTGAAGGATCAGGGGACTTCATGGAGGCCACTGAGCTGCACCCCTGGCAGCGAGCCCTCATCCGACCAGATGAAAAGGGCAACTGCGTTGTCGGGGTTATCAACACTACCGCAGAGCCTCTCATTATCCACAACAACACCCGGTACGGGCAAGTTGAAGGCTTGAGGCGAGTACCCACCGTGGCCAAGCTAGCAGCTGGAAGCTACGTAGCCAAGCTCGAGGGGGCCCAAACCCGGCCGCAGGGCCAGTACACGGCCGAGATGGCCCAAATCTTCATTCAAGAATTCGACCTAGAAAACAACGACATCTTGAGCACCCCTCAGCTAAAGGCTCGCACCTTGGCCCTGCTGCTACAATACCAGGACACCTTCAGCCTCGATGGGTCCTCGGGCCAAACCGACTTGGCCGAGCACCGCATCGATATCATCCCGGGTACTCAGCCCATTAACATCCGCCGGCGGCCCATCAACCCGCACTTGCAGAAGTCGCTAGAAGAACAAGTCCAGAAATGGCTCCAGGAAGGCATCATCGTCCCTATTCAGTCGCCCTGGTGCGCGCCGCTGGTCCCGGTCACCAAGAAGAATGGGAAGACCCGGTGGTGCGTAGATTACCGCGCACTGAACAAGGTAACCATCGTCGACACGCATCCCATTGGCGACATTCGGGATAACCTCAATCGGCTGGCGCACTCGCAAGTATTCTCTACCCTGGATACGACGGGAGCCTTTCACCACGTTCCCGTGAGGGCCGAGGACATCCCGAAGACAGCATTCGCAGCCAATCACTCCACGTACGCATTCGCCTACATGCCGTTCGGCCTCACCAACGCGCCCCGAACGTATGCGCGCCTCATCCAGCGGGTCTTGGAAGGGATCCCATACGACATTGCCTTGCCATACCTCGACGATGTGCTGATCCACAGCCGCGATGTAGAATCTCACTTCGGCCACCTGCAACGGGTACTGGACGCCCACCAACGGGCTGGCCTCAAACTGCAACCATCCAAATGCCACCTGTTCCGCCGTCGCATCACGTACCTGGGGCACGTCATCACGCCTGAGGGCCTCTCTGTGGTCCCCGAGTACATCGACGTGGTCAAGAAGTGGCCCCTGCCACGGACCCGGCGGCAGCTACGCATCTTCCTGGGAAAGTGCGGCTATTACCGGTCCTTCATCAAGGATTACCAGAAGGTCGCCAAGGCTTTGACAGACAAACTCAGCCGGGAAGAAGACGTCCCCGATACCGCCGAGTTCGAACCCTCGCTGGAATACGTTGCCGCTTTTGAGGAGCTCAAGAAGCGGCTGTGCATGGCGCCCATCCTGGCTTTCCCCGATTTTGAGAGCCCGCAGCCATTCATCCTGGACACCGACTGGAGCGGGGACAACCAGTGCGTGGGGGCCGTCCTGTCGCAAGTACAAGGGGGAAAGGAGCGAGTCATCCTCTTTGGGGCCAAGAAGCTGACACGGAGCCAGGCTAACTACTCCGCCACCCAAGGGGAACTCGCTGCCGTCATCATCTGGCTGCGCAAGTGGCGGTATTACCTCCAATATCGGCCTTTCATCCTCCGCACGGACCATGCCGCTCTGCAATGGATTCGCACCATGGAGGAGCCCCGTAGCATGCTTGCCCGGTGGTTGGAGACCATCAGCCAGTTTGACTTCAAGGTCGTCCACCGGGCCGGAACCAAGCACGCCAACGCCGACGCCCTGAGTCGCGCCGAGCACGTCACCGACACCGAGGGCACGGACGTGTCCAATGAGAGCTGCGGGGGCGTCCAAGCGATGATAGCCTCGGCCGAGGCTGCCCTGGACATGGCCAACCCCGCCGAGTGGATCCAGGGGCAAACAGAGGACGAGGATTTGCAACTGGTGCGGCGACTGATCAGCCAGCAGAGCCGACCGAGCCCTGAGCACAAAGAGGCCGCCTCCCATCGAGGCAAGATCCTGCTGGGCCTCTTTGACAGCCTCTACCTGGATGATCAAGGCCTCCTTCGGTACAAGAAGGAAGAAGGACAAGGCCGAGAGGCTCGCCACCTGGTCGTGGTTCCTCGGTCCTCGGAAGAAGGGCTAGTGAGGCACATTCACGAAACCATGGGCCATCAGGGCAGAGACACCACTGTTGACCGGGTCTCCCGCCGGTTCTACATGCCTAACGCCACCCGAGTTGCCGCGGAGGTCGTGGCTACCTGCCGCACCTGCCAGAAACATCAGCCGGAGACCGCGGACCAACGACACTCACTACATTCTCACCGGGCGGGCTATCCCTGGCAAAGGGTCGCCATCGACTACGTGGGGCCCCTCAAGCCCCCTGTCGACGGACATCAGTACCTCTTCACCGTCCGCGACCTCTTCAGCCGATGGATCGAGGCTTTCCCATGCGCCTCGGCCAGCGCTGACACCGCCGTGAGGTTCCTGACCTCAGAGATCATCCCGCGATATGGGCGAATGGAGAACCTCCCATTCTGACCGGGGCACCCACTTCACCGCCGCCCTGTTCCAGCAAGTAGCCAAAGCACTAGGTGTCCGGCACTCCACCACGCCGGCCTACAACCCTAAGTCTAACTGGGTTGAACGGGCCCACCGGGACCTCAACGGCCTCCTGGCCAAACTGGTCTGCGGGCGACCATCCCGCTGGAAGGAAGTACTGCCCGTCGCCCTGTTCATCATGCGCACCACCAAATGCCGCATGACCGGCTACGCCCCGTATGAACTGCTATTTGGGCGGCCTGCCACCTCGCAACTGGACCTTCTGTTTGGAGACCCCCAACCACTTCTGAGAGAGGCCTCTGAGGCCGGGCAAGTTGCCCAGGCCCTCAAGGCTCGAATCCAGGCAGCCCACGAATGGGCCCGAAAGAACATGGCCACATCGATCAACCGACAAAGGATGGCCTACCACAAGGACAAACCGACGTATGTCCCGGGGCAACAGGTGTGGCTGTACACGCCCACCGTGGCCCGCCACATCTCCAAGAAGCTCCAAACCTTCTGGTCAGGCCCCTGGACCATACTTAGGAAGGTCAACGACGTGACCTTCGAGATCTTGCCTGACCCCTCATGGATTCGAAAGAAGTCCGAGGTCGTCTCGATCGACAGGCTCAAATTGTACCGGGCAACGGCGGAAGATGCCCACGATGGCAATGCCGGCAACCCGCCGCCAGCCAATGCAGATCTATCCATGCGAGGTGATGAGTTTGCTGAAGATGTTGCGCTCCCTTCCGATGATGAAGGCGACAGTGAGAACAACATCGAGCTCCCAACAACCGCCACGAAACGGTATCAGCACCGTCACCTCGGGAAGCACGGTACCGCAAACGTAGGACCCAGGCGGAAATGCTGCAACAAGAAACAGCAGATTTCCTGGGGGCCGAAGTTGAAGTTGCCCATGGAGCATCATCTCCTGCAACCAGAACCAGATCACGCTCAGGCCAAAAATCAGATCAACCAGATCCAGAGCTACCTCCGCTGGCACCAATCAATATGCCGCCATACAGACCCCTGGTAGCACAGCCTACGGTCACGATGCCACAATTCAGGCCACTGCCTGAAATGAGCGATTCTGAAAATGATGATTTTGCTACACCAACAAATTCGAGCAGTGCTTCAAGCACAGAATAGTAGAAGAATGAGCAGCACAACGAAAAGACGGCCGCAAAATTTTGGGGGCCCCCCTAAGTATACTTTGAAAATTCTGCGGCTTGAAAGAAAGCGCAATTAATAAAGAAATAATAGCAGCACAAACCGGCAGGTGTACAATAATGAGGCAGCATGTCAACACGTTTCCTTTACTCTCTTTTCCAGAAGCAATGTACTTCACAATACTGATGACGTTCACTCTACTACTCGAGGTGCCGAGCGCACAACCCCGGCCTCAACCTGCTCTACAGGAAGGAGGAGACGGACCACCTGAAGACCCGGCTGCCACCTTCACGGTGTTTGACTGCGAGTCACCAAAATCAACCCACTAGAGCGTCGACTTGAATGACCCGGACGATTGCGATGATATCGGCACCACCTATGAATCGGCTGTCAACATCACCGTGCAGGTGCTGCAGACTGCGACGACCAAACCCGTCGCCGCCCACCGTTGCCACGTGACCCTGACCCGCGAAGTGACCAGATGCGGATTCGACAGCGTCAGCTACGGGACTCAGATCGTTGCTTACCACCAGCCCTATACCGTGTCGCCCCAGGCCTGCCGCAAGGCGGTGGAACGGGGCTACCTGATCGTCGAGGGCCAACGGGTGAATGTGACCCTCAACGTGCCCGCCAACCTGGCTTACTTCTCTCGAGGAGGCCTTGACGGAGACCACCGATGCAGGACCATGTCATTCAGCCACAACGGTGTCATGTATCACCGCTCTTACGAGCAGACCCGGATCGACGCCCTTGTCACCGCTGTCTATGGAAAATTACACACCAGCTCTGGACGAGTGGTGTTCGATAATCACATCGTGGCCAATTACCGGGACAAGATCGTCCACGACACGCTCGAAGGCACCATGGTATGGGAAGCTCATGACACCACCTGCATGGAAGAGACCTCTGAGGTCTATCAAGGGCCCGCTTCACTATACCCGCACCAGAACTCCACCATGTTAGGTCAGGTGGGGGATCTGCTCCTGATTGCCCGCGAGGAGGAATCCAGGTACGCAGGATTCGTCCTTAAGGGGGTCCAGTCGACCTGCCAGCGGCGGGTCTTCCGGACTCAGCTGAGGACTTTGCAGTCGTCCTTCTCCGCCCGGCGAAGCTCCCATCGCCGCGTCAACCCACCTGACGGAAGAGGTCCACCACGCTCACGTGCAGACCCAACTGGCTTTCCTGCACGCCGAGCACGCCCTGCATCTCGACGACCGGTTCAAATTCCTGCAGGACCTCATCTGCAAGAATGAGCGGAGCATCCTGCACACCAAGCTGCAGGACATGGCCAGCGGTGGGTCCTCCTACGCCACGCTCGACTCCCACGGGCCCGGCCATTTGGTCACCCGGGCTGGGGCGGTCGCCTACATCACCAGCTGCTACCCGATGCAGGCCATGACGCGTGCCTTCCCTAACTGCACGCAGGAGATCCCCGTGTTGGTCGGGAACCATTCCCGGTTCGCGGATCCCCTCTCCTTCATCTTGGTGGACCGGCCCAGCATCATACCCTGCGACGCCATCACGCCTGTGAAGTGGAGGATCCAGGGACACTGGATGTGCGCTACTCCTAGCATCCACTCCTGCACGCCGCCGTCGCAATTGGACCCCACCTCCGATCGACAACATGGACGCCCCTACGAGATTGGTCGGAGCCTAGGAGGCGGTATCTACTCCGCCCAGCAGCAGGCCGAGCACGCCCTCTACCTGCAGCTGTACCACGCGCGCGAGGCCGTGGTCACCACTCTGACGTCCAACGTCCTGAGGAACAGCTTCGCACGCGGATCGGGGGCCACCACCCTCTGGTCCGAGGACGACATCGACATGATGGTTGACCAGGTGGGCAACGCCCTCATCCCTTTCTTTTCGACCGTGGGGAAATACTGGAGCTACATGACCGGAGGTTTGGTGATCCTGGGCCTCATCAAGATCATCCTAGGCTCTATCATCCGTATGATTATCCTGTATCGCCGCCGGGGGCTTGGGTGGTGGTTGATGTATGGCCTGTGGCACACTGCCTTCATGGCTGTCGAACTCCCCTGGCGCATGGTAGCCAACCTGGGTAACGACGGACCCTTGTTCCCTGGCGACGACGATGAGGATGATGGCCACCCGGATTTCCGGCGCCGACCCCGCTGGAAGCGAGACCACCGAGAACGAGCGGCCACCGAGCTCAGCGACTTCACCGTGCAAGATGGTTCGGAAACGGGAGAGAAAGACCCTTTGGATGCCCCGGACAAGTCGACATCGCCCCTCAAGGCTCTCCGCCGGTGGACGCGGCCCGACAAGGAGACCCAAGCATATCAGGACCTCCAGGCCCAGGTCCGTACGATTCACCAGCAATACACGGATCTATACGGGGTCCTGCAGCAGACACTTCCCCAGGCACGCGCGGTTGACGCGAATGGGACCCAGCCCAGCGCTCCCGCCATGGAGGGTCCCCCTCGGGGCTCCCTGCTAGACCTGACTCAACCCGTCACTGCGAGGACACAGTAACCTTCTAGCGTGGGGTGATGTAGCAGGGAGCGTGTCGGCCTACGGGTCGACCGCTCGCTGCGCGCGCTCGCCTCGGGCGCGCGGTAGTATAACGAGTAGTATAGTGTGATCATCAGTAAAGGAAATAAATTCACCGCATTGACACGTGTTGTCTGCGGCCCAAAGACTGACCTCTGCTAGCCTCCAGGCCCGTCCCCGCTTGACGTAGCCTAGATACGAGTAGTGGCTTGATAAGTCACAGTAGTATATCTCGACCTACTACACTATTTTATTGCTCCCAACCCACTGGATGCTAGCTAGTGAGAGCCAGTATTTTCTAGGGCACCGGCCAGCCCGGTAACTTCATTAAAACACTCAAAAATTGTATAACAGAATATAAAATTGTATATTTTGAGCTGGGGCACGTAAAATTGGGTCATTATATAGCTGACCTTGGATTTTAAAATGGAAAAACACTCGTACAATTACAGCCCTCACAGGATCAGGTTAGTAAAGCTGTACTCGAGTTTTCCCATTTTAAAATCCTCGCTCAGCTATTCAATGACCCTACTTAATGTGCCCCAGCTCGAAATAAATAGCCCAGTTCCAACAACAAAATAAGTATAGTATAAGTACGATTAACCAGTATAGTATGGTGCAGCTGAGCGCGCGAGTTAGCTCGGGTCATACTATACTTATAAGTATAAGTAAGGTGGCTATACTATACTGATTTTCATTGTTGGAACCGGGCTTATAACTATTATTAGGATCTCTAATGTCCTGTTCATGTACGCCCAAAACTCCTTAGGAAAATGCACTTAAAACACCTCAAGGAAAGGAGAAAAATTGTCTCATGATAAGAGCCAGATGATACTCAAAAAATCAGATCGACTTTAAGCCATCTTGAAAGTAAACAAATCTAATTTTGGCTATTAAGTGCTCAACATTTTAGTCCTTTTGAGCAAAATCAAAAGTTAAATTTCATCTTTTATTGAAGAAACGTGATGAAAGATAGTTTGTTTTGAAACAACTGCTCTTGTGAGCTCTTTATGCTCCAAAGATTTCATAGGCATTTCAGGTAATTATTGCATACTTTTGCCCTTTTCATTCCACTTTTCAGCTCAGTTTTTGGTTATTTTGAACTTTTAGGAGCTTCAAGCCTTTGCTCGGCTGGGGTCAGCGCAAACCTATTACAAAATCGTATTTGTGGCAAATACTTTTCGGCAACAAATGCTGCAGTAGCTGACGCAAATGTTTGCGGTAATTTGGCGTACTCCACGCTTTATTTCAGTCTAACTACATTACTTTTCACAGATTGCACAGCCCCATTCACTGTTAATGTGCTATTTGATGCTGTAGCAGCAGCGGCTGAAACCACCATAAATCAAAGAGGTGACAAAGCAGTTAACTTCAGCTTTATTTCATAAGCCTCTCAATTGAAATGTTTTTTCACAGGAGTCTGTTTGGAGTACAAGCAAATTCCTTGCACATCCTAACCACGAAGAAGATGGAAAATGGAAAATGGACAAATTCCTTTATACAAAATTACAAGTATATATTAAGCAGCAAATAAAAATGATATTTCAAACATAAACAACTACACAAGTTTTGGAATCCTATGCTTGCTTTGAATTACTCAGAAAATGCTGCATCAACAGACTTCGTTATAATTGCGTAATAATTTCACATGAACAGAGAATTTAGAGTAAAAGTACCGAACGCAAAGTTTTGGCGTTAACCACCTCGTTTACTGGATTTAGCTAGATTCCTAAAGCGAGAATTTTTTTTTGTCAAGAAGCCAATAATTCAAGTGTCTCCAGGAGGGTGACAAGATTAATTTTTAAAAGCAGTCGTGGGTGGAAAACGAAGAGGAAACCATAAAATAATGCCATTTGTAACACCAGAATGGCGAAAAAAGGCATTAACCTTTATGAAGAATCTGTAAGCAATTTGCTTAGGGAGCGGGAAAATTCAAACAGAATCTTGTAGTTTAAAGTTTAACTTTACTACCTTGCACCTTCAAGAAAGATGTACATGTCAATATAGATTTTAGATTTCCACGTTTTCTCCTATAGCCTAGTTCAAAACACGTGGGAAACTAATCCGCTAGAGGGAGATGCAATTTGTTTGACGGAAATTCAACAGTCAAAACTGATCAAGGCGCCATAGTTTAGATTAGAATATGATCAATTTTAAGTCAAGGATGAAATATTTCATAACTCAATTTAGCACATCAATACACTGCTTGCCTCTTTGATGCATATTCAACTAGAAACATTTATTACTATTAGCTGAGACGGCTGAGCAGTACATAAGTTGCGACCATATATTTTCCATGATTTTTTCACTCTTGTTTTATTTAGAGGAGGATAATGAACATTATGCATCTGCAAGTGGATAATGATCATTATACCTTACTTGATCCTTGCGCCATCTATTTCATTTGAATATGATAGAAAAAAGGAAGGATCTAGCAAGATTTGAACTCGGGACACCTGGTTGGCGCGCCGACGCTCTACGTCTGAGCCAACGAATTGCTTCATGAAAAGCTAGTTAAGAGCCGGGTCAAATACAAATAGCAACTGGCGAGCGCTGCATATACATGGCCGTACCGGCCGGCCAGGTGCAGTTGCAAGACGCACGGCAATAAGCGCATGTTGCAGGCTAGACCGCTGGGTCAACTTTGATGAGCTCATGCATCAGTAAGCGAGTCGCAAAATTTAAGGCATATCTTGCTAAAATCAAGCCAAAAAACTTACCTAAATTAAATTTTACCCAATGCTTGAAATGTTGGGGGTAGCTAATAGTAATAGGATTATACACCTCTAGGCTGTCGGATAACACTCATTATTTTTTAGTGTCTCGTGCCAATCACTCGTTCGCTCCGCTCACTCGTGATCTGTCACTTGACACTAAAAAATAATTCGTGTTATCCTCCAGCCTAGAGGTGTATAATCCTATATTAACATTAATATTGGCAATATTTTTTCGACTTAAGGTAACATTTTTTTGAAAAAATGTAAAGTGTCCAATCTATTAATGGCCTTAAAATTCTTAATCCAATGTGATCGCAGTTGTGTGTGCACCACATTATTAATTTAATCAAATTAGGTAGATTTAGCATAAGAAAAGCCAAAAATTAGCGATAAATGAGCATTTTTGTAAATATCAAGTAGCCATTTTCCACCCCTACCGACGCGCCATCGACTTGCGTAGCGGAAAATTGCCTGAACTAAATGTCTTGATCTAGGCTTTAGAATATGTACCTCGCCAAATATATAATACATTTTTAGGCATGTAATTTTCTAGTCCTCTAAGGCCCTGTTCACCTGCATTATTATCAGCAAAATAACGCGCGATATTATGATGAAATTTGCAAATATGTGGTATTTGTAAAATCATTTTTTAGATTTTGACTTCGGAATCGGTATATTGGTACCAAAAGCCATCCTACACCAATATAAAAATTCTCAGTTTCTCAGTATTTCTCTCCAATATTTTGCCAAAATAACGGCCATAATAAGCAGGTGAACAGGCCCTAAGAGCCAATTCATTTCAATAATTATTGCTTTGATGTTAATGAAGCGCAGCGAAACAGAAGAAAACTCATTTTTGTCAGCTTGGCGGTGGGTTCACTACATACGGCAGTGAAGTGAAAATCCTTGTATTTTGCTGAGATTTGGCGTGCGCTCGCATCTACCGTACAATAATGACTTATTTTCATCACATGTGAAGAAATAATTTCCATTATTGTACGGTTGGCAACTTGAGAGTTCTTCTTCAATTAAAAAAAGACTTGACCGGGATTCGAACCTGGGTCTGCTGAGTGAAAAGTCTGCACTCTGCCAATGTACTATCAGAGCACACTTAATTTTGTGAACTTTATGGCATGCTAAAAACCGATTACATTGCGGTTTAAAAAAGTCTTCCAAACCATTCCTAATGAAGAACATCAAAACACATGAAGCATTCTCAATCAATTTCAAGCCAAACTAGTTGTTTTGGTGCTTTTGGGAAAAATTCTGGCTAAAAATAACTCAAAATATCTGGTTACCCTGCAAGTGCTGAGCTCTAGCTAGAGATGCGTGTGTGCGATTGACCGCAAAGTTTTACCTGCAACCGAGCTGTCTTTTTTAAGGCTAATTTCTTGATTAAATTGATAATTTTTTAGCATTCAAAAGTAGTATTGAGACTTTTAACCGTCACGAAGCTGACAAAAATGTCAATACTGTCCTGATGACTCGTCCATATAGGGTTTTTCGCTCATTCGTAGTAAAATTCCAGATCACTCGTGGCTTCGCCACTCGGTGATCTTTCATTTGACTACTCATGAGCGAAAAACCCTATATGGACTCGTCATCAGGACAGTATTGTTACATTTTTCACATTTTTAATAAATGTCTGCTACACACGATCATAAATCAAAAAAGAAGTGCATCCGGTGAAAGGGCTACACAATTTTTCTCACCATAATGTACAAAATTATTTGAATTACTGTTGCTCTCCACTCTTTCTACTAAAAAAGGCCGTTCTCATAGTACCTGAAATAGCTAAGCTAAGGTAAAAAAGCTAAGCAAACGCTCAACATTTAAAGCAAAGCAGCTGCATTTTTTAAAGGTTGGGCAAAATAACTGGTTTTCGTTGCCTAATTTTGCTCAACATTCACAAAAAGCAGCTTCTTTGCTTAAAATGTTGAGCGTTTACTTAGCTTTTTTACCTTAGCTTAGCTTTTTTCGGTAATATGAGAACGGCCTACTGCAATGCTAGTTCAAGAAAACTAGACCCATTTGTAAATGCGTTCAAAGGGCTACAATAATGAGTGCTTTGATGCTCATGAAGTGCAGCGAACCAGAAGAAAACTCATGGCTTAGGCGATATGTTTCATTTTTTTAATAAATGTCTGTTCCACACGATCATAAATCCATTGAAGTCATGGATGAAAAAATACGCTCTCAACTAATTTTGAGCGTTATAACTGCGAAATAACATTCAAAAAAAGAAGCTGCTTTGCTTTAAATGTTTAGAGTTTACTTAGCTCTTTTACCTTACCTTAGCTTTTTCCGGCAATATGAGAACGGCCTACTGCAATGCTAGTTCAAGAAAATTAGACCCATTTGTTAATGCGCTAGGTTTGGAGATCAAGAGTAACCACATACCGTGCAAATAAAAATACTGAAGAAAGTATCGCTTTTTATCCTTATGAATTTTAGGTAAAATGAGTAAATGTAAGTAGCAATGGTTGCCATAACATCATATGATCATACGATGATTCCCTTTTCATATTTTGTTAACTAAATTGACTTAAAAGTTGATTTTAGCAAACAAGACCTTGCAAAATGGAAAGATTATACGAAAATCATAGTATTTTCTTGGAGCCACAAGTAAATCGGGCTGGGAAAAAAGCCTCTTTTCTAAATAGATTAAAGCAGATCTAAGAATTTTGCCATTCGAGAATTTACGCGCTGACCGCTGGGCGAAATACGGGCCGATTTCCAGTGCCCTTTTGGAATCTGGAATGCTGCAACTACAGATTTCGTCATATTAGCGTAATAATTTCACTTCTGTACGTGAACAGAGCATTAGAGAAAAAGTAGCTAACGCAAAGTTTTGGGGTAAATGATTGAAATATGCCAAAATGGTGACGACGAAACAGTGTTGAAAGAAATGATTGACAAGATATACGATGATTGAAATACATAGATACGATGAAAAATATAAGCGTGTTTCCTGTTTGAGGTGTTGTATTGAACTTAACTTATCGTCTCAGCATACATTCTTAGCATTGAGCCCTCGCGACTGGGGCGTTAAATTTACATCTAATAGCATCAATTAATTTCCATCAAAGTCCCCTCCTCCGGGAGAATTAAGGGCGTCTGTATCGTGCAATCATGGTGGCGGCCTCAATGTTTGTCGGTGATTGGAACAAGACGAAGCCACGCAAACGATTAGATGGGTCCGTGCGGAATTCCAACACGTGGTTGCGATCGGCCAAGCGACTTGTAAGTCTTCCAAGGGGTGCTGCGGCGTGGAATTCTGATTTCAGAACCACCATTGGCACCTTGTTGTGATGAGTGGGATAGTGCCCGAGCTCGCCGCAGATTTCACATCTGTGGTGTAGTGCAGGACAGACTTCTGTGGAGTGACCTCGCATCAGGCACATTGAATAATGGCACTCCAAGTCAGAGGGATCATACGGACAATCGTTGGTGTCATGGCCTTCGTCTCCGCAAAGACCGCAACAATGCGGAAAGTCTTTTCCTTTGCCAGCAAATTGAGTCATTTTGTCGACACGGTCAACTTCTGCTGGGTTCATCTGGTAAACTTGCAACAAGCGGTGTCTAGAGTCAGGCGGTAGAACATCATAATTACGTGCCCACTTACGTGTGGAAATGAAGGCGCGCATTGATTGGAACAAGATTCCAGGATCGACGTACTGCTTTAATGGGGAAAAGAACAGTGGCCAAGCGCGGTGTGGTTTGATTTCGGCGGTTTCTGGATCGACATAGGTATCATTATTGAACCAAGCTCCAAACGGGCGGACGGAAAAATCCGATAGATTGCGAATGGGATTAATAATAGGCCCGAGGTTGATCAACTGAAGCATGGTGCAGTGAATCACGCGAATTATGTCAGCCCCGGTTGCCATCCGTTCCAAATCTGCTTGGCGCAATGCCATTCGTCGCAACAATTCAATAAATATCGCGGCTTCCCAAACGACACGAAATCTCATTTGCAAAGTCCATGCCGGAAAATTTTGCGTGAACTCGAAATCATCCTCACAGAAGACGTCGAAGTCGTTAAAGTCCTGCGGGAATGGAACAAACTTAATTGTCGCGTGGATTTGTTCTGCAACAAAACATGGGCCAGTTTCGATTTCGTGCCAACTATTTCCTACATGAAGTTGAGGGAAGGCCAAGAGTGAGAGATTTGTTGCTTCGACTACTTGACGGATCACCAATTCTCCATAGGCGTTTCGCAATTTTGCAAAACTGTTGTGAATGTCCACTCCCCATTTAATGACGCTTGTGTTTTTCAGAAGTTGCTTGATAAACTCCGGGAGTTGGCATCCGTTGAGTACCTGGCCGTCCCAAAGGCTGTGACACACAAAGGCTTTGTTGTTGATTGTCACAAAGGCTATTCCAGCAAATGCGTTCGCCCAATTGTTAGGGACTGCCTTTTTTAAACCCACTAGTTCTTGACTAGTTGGCCCTAGCAGTTTGACGTTCATGAGACCATAATTTTCAAATTCCTGCGCGATTTGATGACGACTAACGAGCTCCAGCATGCGGTTACTTGGCATTGTACGCGTATAATGAACAATTATGGGCGCTTTCGACGGTACAAGTTCGCGCGGTCCTTTGGCCATTGTTTGAAGAGAAGCTGCCGCAACGCTGATGGTTGCAAATTCGGGGTGATTTGACTCGCAATCGGCGATTTCTAACCCATTTCCAGCCAACACGCACCATTTTTCCGGACAATTTGGATTGCGGTTTTCACCAATTATGAATCGCTTATAATTTACAGCTAGAATGCATCTTGGGCCGGATAATACGATCGCGCGTTTTTCAACCACAGTTACCATCGACGCGTTTGATTCCGTGTCTGAAAACAAATCTGGCTCGACCGTGATTACGATGGTGTCGTCTTCTTCTCGGGCCTCTTCCACGGGTTCCTAAGGCGTTGGCGGCTTCGGGATACCACCTGTTTGTGTCGGTAAATCCAGGTATCTCCACGTTGAGTTCAATTAATTTGTCGCGTGTCGCAACGTAGACCATGCTCGGGATAATGACGTTATCAGCCGTGTTCGTCATTGTGCCAACCGATGTGGTGTTGTGGATTCGCCGTGGTGGAGTCACCAGTTTTCGCGTGATGCCCGTTTCTTTCTCCTTATTAGATGGTGGCCGACCTAGTTCAACTGGCGTATCTGCGGCGGCGCGGATTGAACCTGCAGTGGGGACTTTAACAGGCGCAGCAATGTGTCTTAAGTAAGACATTTCAGTTTTTTCTTGTGCAGTTAATAAATGTCCTAATTCGCGGTATTTAATGTCCGACAATCTTTGTTCGACTTCTCGCGCTTTTTTGGAACAATTTGCGGGGCCGAGTACATGATCCACGTCAAACTTTACGCTGGCCTTGAGCCATAAATCAAACATGACAGGGTGACAAATTGCCATGATTTTGGACACGGAGGTATTGTCTACTAGGAGCGATATTCGCAACGCGTTCATTTTTTGATCATTGGCCCGAGTGTTGCGTGTTACCTTGTCGATATCCTTCATCAAGTAGACGTTTGCTGGTCCGGCGAAGTACACGTTCGGATTTTGATACATCTCGGCAAAGACTCCAAAATCGCCTGCATCCAACATTTTCTCAGCGTCGTCGATGAAAACAACCTCCTCGACCTGGTAGTGGTCCACGATTTTGTTTCGTTCGTTGTCCAACAAATGGGTTTTTTCCTCGGGCGACATTTTTGCTTCATTTTGCTCGATGAATCGTCGAGCATCTTCGCTGCGGGATCTTTTTCGAGGGGTCTTGTAGTCCTTGGAACCTCGAGGTCGGTCGTCCGGTGGCTCCGGCACCTTGAATACCTCAGATTTGCGTTTGGGTCGATCCTCTTCTTCCTTTTTACGTGGAGGTGTCGACGACATTTTCGGTCGAAATCGGTTAATTGTGAATTGAGTGGAAGCGGAAATCAGTTGTCTTTTCGCGAACAATCTTAACAGAGTTTTAATTGGTTGTTGGCGCTTTGTTGTTTGCTGATTGGTGATCGTTGTTGTTACGCGGATTTTCATTGGATGATCGCGTTTTTTGCTTAGCGCGCGCGTATTCAAATGTTTTCGTAAGGCGCGAAGTTTAAACGATGATCTTATATTAGAGTTATTGTACGTACCTAGTCATAATAGGAGGCTCAGCGGAATGAGGTTGGAGACGGCCTCGATGCGATTGTGAGCTTCAATGGAGTTGATTTTTTGCATGAATTGTTTTCGTGATTTTCTTTTTTCTGATTTCATTGCAGATGACGCGTCCACCGTGCGAACAGTAGCGGTGCGGTTAACTCCTTTTTTGTCCAACTGCACTTCTTGAATTATTCCAAGTTTCCATTCGTTCTTTTTTACAAACTGGCCTCGATCCCGGATCAGAACGGCATCCCCGATTTTCAAGTTTTTTCTGATGCTGGCCCAATAAGGTCTGGAAGCTAATGCGTTGAATATTTCTTTGTTCCAGTTGTCCCAGAGTTTCTGCAGGTAATTTTTTATCCCATTAAAGTTTTTCGCAAGATTACCCGAACTTGCAAAATCCGTTACAACTGGTCCGTTATTGCGTCCGATGAGAAAGCTATTTGGTGTCAGAATGAGTGCAGACTCCTCGAGAGATGATGGAATATATTGCAGCGGTCGCGAATTAATCATATTTTCCGCTGTTGCTACAGCTGTGCGAAATTTTTCACAATCCCAGATTTCTCCCTGCGTGATGCGAGTAAATTGGACCTTGAAGATTCGGACAAATACTTCTGAGAGACCATTGTATTCTGGAGCACGTGGTGGGCTGAAATCCCAGCGAATGAGTTTTCCATCATGACTTATGTTTCGCACTTTTTCCCAATCAATTTTTGCCAGTGCTTTGTTGAAGATCAACTTAGTGGCACCAACAAAGTTAGAACCCTGATCTGATCTTACATATTCTGGGATGCCTCTTCTGGCGCACAGACGACTGAAAGCTTGCATGAATGAGTTTGTCGATAAATCAACAGTATCTTCCAAGTGAATGGCCTTAGTTTGTTGGCACACGACGACTAGGACGTACCTGTATTGCCTTGTTTGACCTCGAGAATTAGCTTTCACAATGAAAGGTCCACAATAGTCTATGCTGATTCTGTTGAATGGTCGCAAGCAATCGTCAAATATCGGTAGCTCTCCCATTTGCGGTTGGACTGGTTTTGATTGGGTTGCACATTTAATGCATTGTCTCAGGAGTTTTTTTGCTGCCTGGCGCAGTTTTGGCATGAAGCAGATTTCCCGAATTTTTGCGATGAGTTGCGCGCAAGATAATGTGTGACCATGCGTCAGGTGGATCTGATCGATCAACTGCTCTGAGTATTGATTTTTGACTAGAACGATCGGCCTTTTTTGTGATTGATGTATCCGTGTTACATTGTCTATTCTCCCTTGAGCTCGAATGATCATGTCTGCCGTAATGTAGGCGTTCGATTTTTCCAACTCAGAATTTTTTCTCCATCCACCGTTGGCCACATAGTACTTTAATTCTTCGCCGAAAGTGAGCAACTGGATTTGTCGCACAAAAATCCTCAACGGCGTGACTCCTCGTCGCCGTAGCAGTCGAGCGAGCGTGATCTGAAATTTCAAATTTCCTAACGCTGATTTTTTCATTAAGCCGTATTTTTCTGTATCGATTTGTAGTAGGAATTGAGCAGCGCTTTTTTGATTTGTTGCGTGTGAGTAGTCCCAATGGCGGGCTGATTCGCGCACTTCTTTCCATCCGTCAGTCTTTGATCTGGTGATTGCAAATACTGCGTTCGAGCCTGGCACTACCAAAGCTTCATTTTGAGGGTTGAAAACCATGTCGTCTCGCTCAGTTTTTGGTGTTTCGCTATAGAGCAAATCTGGTCCCTGGCTCCACAGTTGACTTTTTTGGAACATGGCTAGAGAAATTCCCTTCGTAGCGAGATCGGCAGGATTATTTTTTGTATTTACGTATCTCCAACTTTTTTGGGAGCTATTGTCGATGATTTCCAAGACCCTCCGAGAAACGAATGGCTCCACTGTGGACAATGGGTTGAAGATCCATTTGAGGACTGTGCAGGAGTCTGCCCAATAAACGACTGTTTGTATGCCTAATACAGTGTTAACTTTGTCTGCAATTATTGTACCTAGTTCTGCAGCCATGAGTTCTTTTTGAGGAATTGTGCGCGATCCTTTTTTGCACAAACGCCGTTTACATACAACAAATCGTACCCGAGGTTGACCTGTCGCAAGTATTTGCCGGAGATAAATTACAGTCGAATACATTCGTGCGGATGCGTCGCAAAATACGTGTAGTTCTGACTGCAAAATCTCACTTTCCATCAGAGCTCTAGGGAATTCTATGAGATTAACCTTTGAGAGATCCTCGAGGTATTGATGCCACTCTTGCTCCAGCAGGTCATTAACAATGACATGATCCCAGTCAGGTTTGTTGTCAAGGAAGCACACGTCTTGTAGGATGATTCTACCCCTTAATGTTACTGGTTCCAAGAAACCAATAGGATCGAAACAAAGCCCATTTACCCGAAACACGTTACGTTTGGTAAATATCTTATGTTCATCAGGGATGATTAAAGGTTTGTATCCGATCATATCCGTGGCAGGGGTCCATTTACATCCCAAAGCTTTGGAGGTTCCTTCTTGGTAGTGAATGTCTTCCGCATCGATCTCCACTTGCAGTCCTAACTTACTTTTGTCAAGGTTTTTTGCCATGAGCGGTGAATTTGTGACGACTTTCCTCAGCTCCAAGCCGGCCAATTCGCATGCTTTGCGCAATTTTTCGTACAATTCAAGGAGCTGATCCTGGTCGAATCCGCTTGGCATCAAATCGTCCATGTAGAGTGATTTTTTGATTGTGTCGATCAACATCAACTCTCCTAATTCCTTGAAATGAGTGTTTAAACAAAACAGAGTCGCGAACGGAGCTGCGACGTTGCCAAATGGCCATCTTGTGAACTCATATGCATTTCCCTCATAAATGATTCTATGAAATTTGTAGTCCGAGGGGTGAAGGAAGAATTGCAAATACATACGCGCAATGTCAGAGGTGAACGCAAATTTTCCTCGACGAAACTGGAGTAATACATCTCTTACCTCATTTTGAAGTTTTGGACCTGTTAAGATTTCATCGTTAATAGAGCGTCTTTGTGGACCAAATTTTCTTCTGCAGTCGGTGACAACTCTCAGTTTCATAGTCGTTGAATCGTGCCTTATCACCGAAAAACATGGGATGTAATATCCAATTTTGACGTCACCTTTGACAATCTGGATGTACCCATTTGTGATCCACTCCTCAAAATTTGCCTGGTATTGCTGCCAAGTATCTGAGTCGTTTCGAATGAGCTCTTCGTGATGTAGCTGCCATAGTTTGACTTGCTCATAGTTTTGAGGAAGATTTGGTTCGTTGGGATAGTTGCGCCATGGAACTTTTGTGCCCAGGTGGCCATCCACACGGAATATGTTATCTCTCACCACGTCTTCGGCTTTTTTGTCGTCTTTCCCGACCAAGCGGCGTGGATTTTGTCGATTTTGAAATTCATAATTCCAAATCTGCTCCACCGCCCCTTCTAATTGCTGTAGAGCTTCCTCCGTGATTTTTTCGTCAATTAAATTGACAATGTCAGGTTTCGATGAGCGGCCTCTGACGACAGTCCAACCAAGTGGGATCTTCCTGGCTACTGGGGCTCCAGGGATGCCAACTATGTCTGGCGAAGTGGCAGTATGCAATTCCAAGTGATCTAACCCAATGAGTAGCGAGCACGATTCATTTGGATAGATTTCGAACGGGATGTGTTGCAGGTGTGAAAATTGCTCTTTTATGTGGTTAATGTCTGGTGGCATCACTCCGCTGCAAATTGATTTAGTTGTGTTCGCGCTGAACCGTGTGACAACTGTCCCGTCTATTGATCTCAAATAAAACGTCGCCTTGTAATTGTTTAACACTTCACTCTTGGTCATGTAATTAATTACCTGAGTTTGGGGAGACATGCGCGCCTTTAATGCCGTTGCACACTTTTCATCAATGAAAGAACTTGCTGCGTGGTCATCGCAGGTGGCGTTTATTATTTTCGCGTTTCTGAATTCTGGATTATTTGCAATAACGACCGGGATTACTCTGAAGATTGTTTTTCGAAGGAAGCTTGGGTTCGAAACGATTGTCGCTAGATTGATTGATTCAGCTGGGTAACGATGCAAAAATGTGGGATGTTTATTTGCGCATTTTTCACACTTTACAGTTTCCTTTTTGCAATCTCGAGCGAAATGTTTTGCCTCGTAGCAATTCCAGCACGTCCCAGTCCTAGTCATGACAGATTTTTGCTCGCCTCGGGCAAGATTACGGAAAACGCGACAAGAATTGAGGTGGTGCTTAGCGGTGTATCCGTCGTAGTCACACAGTGCACAGCCCACAAATTTTCCATCCTCATCGGTGATGGCCATACATGTTTCTTCTTCGGTGTCCTGATCATAATCTTCCATAGCGGCAACCACATTCTTCGTTTTCTGTTCGTTCGCCGAAGCAAACGTGTTTTTTAGCATGGAATGTGTCATCTGCTTTTTTGCCAAATGCTCATTTGCCTCGTTGGCTTCCAAATAAGAGCACCAGCTTTGGAAGTCATCTATGGTTGGTTTAACCTTGACACCGTGCACCGACAATAAATACAGATTCCAATGATCTTTTGTCGCGGGGTTCATCTTGAGACTGAAGTAGGAAACTAACATGCTGCCCACTTGATTATAACAATTTTTGTCATTGCCCGCGAGTATTTCCATTGCAGTGAATTTGGCTGAGTGAATTGTGCTCAACTTACGATGATCCACTTCGATAGTATGGACTCTTGCCCATAGAGCACCCATGTGCGTATCAAACAAGCCGTAGCGCGATTCCAATTCAAGCAGTGCCTTCAAATAGCCCTCTTTTCCCGGGGTCAATAGTTTGATTGTGGCAAACGCGGCGCCTCGCAACTTTTCAATCAGTTCGAAGAATTTTTCCTTCCAGTTGTATTTATTGTTTCGATGTACTTTAAATTCGAATAACCGCAGAAATTCTTTGAATGCGACAGGGTTTTCGCCATCGACGACAGGCAAATTTGTCGGAGGTTTTTTTGTCCAACTGGCCTTGGGATCGACGAACATCGCTTCTGGCATACCTTCCATTCGTTCCACAATCGTGACATCCATATTTTGGGTGCCGGCCATGGTGTACATATACGATTGATCTGTAAGCAAATCCTGGACCGAGATATTTGTAGCTGAGTTGTTACTGGAATCATTTACGTTGCTGTGTTGATCATACATAGTGCTGGACAACAACGGTTTGTTACCAAATGAGACTCTTGTCTTCCTCCGGTCTGGCGTAGGCGGGGCTTTAGGCGAGAAATCAGGTGGTGGTTTAGACAAATCAACGTTGATCATCCCTGGCTGATTGGGCGGTGGCTGGATCGCGAGCGGTTTGAATGGTTTTGCTCATGGATTGAGCGTGATCATTGACTTGTAATAAGCCAGCCATTGAGTGAATACTGCCTTGTCCTTGTTGGTGTCACGTATCACTCCTTGATAATATTCCTCACCGATGTTTATTGCTGCTGTGAGCCATTTTACCGCTAATTTATCGCGAGTATTTTCCGCCTCCGCGAGTGCTTTGTGCAAACCAGATATGAATTCAGAGTCACCTTTTTGAGATTCGTTGAGGTCGCTGATGCAGTGGACGTCCATGGAGTCGCGGTGTTGGAAATATTGTTCGTCATATTCGATGGCTTGGGTCTCCACAACGGTTTTTTCGTTAGGTGTGGATTGGGATTTTGTCGCGGCTCGCAACCTATCCGTTTCTGCTTGAGCCTGCTCAAGCTCGAGTTGATCCTTCCTATCGTTGTAGAGCATGTTGATCTCGGTGATGATGTCCTCGTTTTCGTCGGTAGCTTTGCGAGTTTTCCTGACTCGCTCTGCTTGATTCCGATATTTGTACGCAGCCTTGATGAAGGTCGTGGCAACATTGGATACCTTTTGATGCCCTTCCATGACGCCTTCCATTGCTTGGTCAAGCTCGTTCTCATCCACTACGGGTTTATTGTAATTTGTATAGAAAATATGTACCGACTTTTGAAATTTTTTGGCGAATACTGAGTAGTCATGATAAACGTCGTTGATGGCCGCCGTGATGTCCTTGGATTCTGGTTTGGCCATGGATCCTTCTTCGTCAGGTGGGGGATCCGGCGAAATCTCCTCGGGTGGACTTGGATCTTTTTCCCCCTGGGGCGAAGTTTCGTCGGCGTTTTCTTCGTCGGCCATGTTGTTGATATTTCAACACGTGGAAAACGTTGTGAGTGTTGTTTCACACGTTGGGCGCCAATTTTGATTGAAATATGCCAAAATGGTGACGACAAAACAGTGTTGAAAGAAATGATTGACAAGATATACGATGATTGAAATACATAGATACGATGAAAAATATAAGCGTGTTTCCTGTTTGAGGTGTTGAATTGAACTTAACTTATCGTCTCAGCATACATTCTTAGCATTGAGCCCTCGCGACTGGGGCGTTAAATTTACATCTAATAGCATCAATTAATTTCCATCAGTAAATCACCTCGTTTACTGGATTTTAGCAAGATTCCAAATATCAGGTGAGCAGGCCTTAGACTGAAAGTTTTCAGTCTTGTTTGCGTTCAGTTTTTCGTAAAAAGTTTATGGTCTAACTAATTAGGTCTAACGCATTTTTTTAAAGAGAGGTATAAGGCCGTTCTCATATTGCCGGAAAAAGCTAAGCTATGGTAAAAATAGCTAAGCAAACGCTCAATATTTTAAGCAAAGTAGCTGCTTTTTGTGAATGCTGAGTGAAATAACCGGTTTTCGCTGCATAATTTTTACCTTAGCTCAGCTTTTTCCGGCAATATGAGAACGGCCTAATAACGATAATTTTTTTGTCATGGACGGAGGCATGACTAATTTTTAATAGTTATTTATTTCGAGCTGGGGCACGTAAAGTAGGGTCATTAAATAGCTGAGCGAGGATTTTAAAATGGGAAAACACTCGTACAATTACTAGCCCGGGCTGTAATTGTACGAGTGTTTTCCCATTTTAAAATCCTCGCTCAGCTATTTAATGACCCTACTTTACGTGCCCCAGCTCGGAATATACAATTTTATATTCTGTAATACGATTTTTGAGTGTTTTAATGAAGTTACCGGGCTGGCCCGTGCCCTTGAAAATGCTGCTCGGTTTTTAGTTGCTTCACTGGCTCTCATGCGCTAGCATCCTGTGGTTTGGGAGCAATAAAATAGACTTTTAAGATGAATTTTTGCAGTTGTGCTCCTATGGCACAATGGTTAGAGTGCTGGGCTCTTAACTCAGTAGTCTAGGGTTCAAACCCCAGTCATACCTTAACTTTTTTTATTTCTTTATCTGGCATAAGTCATGGTAAAGTCCTGTTCATAGCATGCAATCTTCATGATGTTTCCATAGCTCAGTGGTTAGAGTTTTGGTATGTTTATCCATCTTTCTGAAGTTCGAGTCTTGGATGATTTTCTCTTTTTTCTAACTTCTTTAGAATTTGGCTTAGTTCCATGTAATATGAGGGGCATTAAATTACTTAAAATCCCTCAAATTTGATTCTAGGGCCGTTAAGTATTTAATATCCCCCAAATTGCTTAGAAAAAACTGTGATATAAAAGAGCTGAGTCGGATCGGTAAACTGAATTATAACACGAGGAAATCGTATTACAGTATATAAAAGCAGTTATACAACGAAAACGAAGAGGAATCCATAAAATATTGCCATTTTTAACGCCGTATGCGCTTGAATGATGGTGAAAAAAGGCATTAACCTTCATGAAGAAACTCTTGGTTTACCTTCACCATTATGCATTACTTAGTCAATCCTTCTTGAAAGAAAGATGTGCCATTATAGATTTTTGATTTCCACGTTAGTACATATGTGATAGTACATTTGCCTCGCAAAACACATTTTTAGGTAAGTAATTATTTTTAAGTCCTCTAAGAGCCTATTTAGCTAAAAGGGCTACAATAATGACTGCTTTGATGCTCTTGAAGTGCAGCGAACCAGAAGAAAACTCATGGCTTAGACGATCATTAAACGTCACGGATGATGAAAAAAGTGCATATGGTGAAAGGGCTTCACAATTTTTCTCACCTTAAAGTACAAAATGATTAGTATTACTGCTGCTCTCAACTAATTCAAGAAAATTACCTTGGACCCATTTGTAAATGCGCTAGGTTTGGTGATCAAAAGTAATCACATAGCGTACAAATAAAATTACTGAAGAAAGCATCGCTGTTCATTCTTATGAATTTTGGGTAAAATGAGTAAATGTAAGTAGCAATGCAATAACATCATACAATGAGCTCCTTTTTCATAGATTTTTGTTAGCTGAAAACGAATTACTGCTTTACTTTAGCAGCAAAGGCAACAAATTAATTTCTTTATAACTGCAGTCTCATTTCACATTTGGATTTTCTCTTCAATCTTTTGTCTTTGCCTGGTATTTGTCCTGGATATCATCTATTATAGGTGTTCTAGCCATTGTCATCATCGTTGCTATTATGTGAGGGAAAATCCCGCATTGCACACTGTGGCAAAATCAATCCAAAAAAATCACATTTTTTTCATTCAGCTCAAAATAGCTAGTCTTTTTCGATTCATTGGTCCTAATATATTTTTTTGCAAAATGGCGTCATCAGGGAAAAGAAGATCTGCAGTGAAAACATCAGCAATTAATCAAGAGAGTGCTCAACGTCTAGAGGAAAACGCCCAAGGGTGTTTGCATAATAAAAAGACATGATAATTGGATTTGCGTACAACAGCTAATAATTGATGGAGTAAACATGGCAAGAGAAACAGTGGCAGCACATTTGCTCAACTGGTTAAGCTTTGTAATTTTTCAGAATCGTTAGCCTCCAAAAAAGAGTAACAATGGCCTGTTCTTTTTTGCCATAAAGCACTCGCCAAAAAAACCTCCTAGCACGGGTCATTAACTAAAAAGAGAAAGGCTCATGTACAATTTCCTTTTTTGAGCTAGCGTTCTGGGGAGCAAAAATTGCAAAACAAACTCATTTCCTGTCATGTTTCTCATTCCTTGAGTAGTAGTGTATTTTTGCCCCAAAAGCAATCACATAACGCAGAGACAGATCATTCATCTAAAAAGCGAGACCTGCTAAAGATGTATTGCAACGATTTGTTTGTTTGCTTTCTTTCCCCTCTTAGCCAGCCCAAGCATGGAAAGCAGCGGTAGAAGTAGGAAAAGACCCTTTTAAAAGATAAGAACACAAAGTAAAGGACTCCTTCTTTATGGAAAAACTTCTGCCCAATGTGGCAGCTTGCTCCAAGAAGCAATTGCACTTGATGACTTCATATAATGCCCTTTTTTGTCCAAAAGTCAGAGGGATTGATCTTTTTTGTGAAAGTGTAAGCCACAAGTGGAGCATGAGGATATTTTCACAGATGGCTACAATGCAATGCAGGCTTTATCAAATTATGATGAAGTATTGACTTGGAATGCCCACAGTAGGCCCATTTAATTACTTCTGGACATTGCCCATCATTGTACCATATGGACCTACTCTTACGATTTTTGCAAAACTTAGCCAAAGTTGTTAGAGGCCAAAAACTTTTTGCAAGCCTCTAGCTAACATTTTTATGTTGAAGAGCAAAAAGACTTTTTTATATCAAACACAAGTGTAAAGATTGCAGCAAATCTTAACGCCATTGTTAGCTTCTTAGCATAAAAAGACAGTTGGGGGCTGGATTCCATTCACTTTCTCCGGGACAATGAAAGCAGTCTTAGCAGCTTTGTTCATTTCAATGGTGGCCATCCCATCTTATGGTGAGAAGAAAAAGCCTTAGTCGCAATTTTGACAAAGATCTAAAGTCACACAACCTCTTTTTTCTCAGGGAACTTCCTTGGTTCCATGGGAGGATGGAGTAGTGGTCCCATGGGTAATGGAAGCTTTCCATTTGGAAATGGATCTTTCCCAGACTATGGAAGCTTTCCATTTGGAAATGGATCTTTCCCAGACTATGGTAGCTTTCCATTTAGAAATGGATCTTTCCCAGACTATGGAAGCTTTCCATTTGGAAATGGATCTTTCCCAGACTATGGTAGCTTTCCATTTGGAAACGGATCTTTCCCAGACTATGGCAGCTTTCCATTTGGAAATGGATCTTTCCCAGACTATGGTAGCTTTCCATTTGGAAACGGATCTTTCCCAGACTATGGTAGCTTTCCATTTGGAAATGGATCTTTCCCAGACTCTGGATCTTACCCAAATTTCAGTTCCTTTCCCTTCGGAAATGGATCTTTCCCAGGCTCTGGATCCTACCCAAATTACAGCTCTTTCTACCCCTCGGGCAGTTCCTCTTATCCTTTTTACCCTTCCTTCCCAAATAGCTCATTTGTCTAATTCAAAATTCCATTCCAATCTAGGTGCAGCTCCTCAATGTCTATTTATCTTGGCATTTATAAAAACTTGATTTAGCAGAACAATAAATCGACTTTTGGCTGGCAACTGAGCTATATTTTCGCTACAATCCAAATTGACAGAGACACTGCAGCGTTTTTGTCCATCGTTGCAAATAATTGGAGAAAACATGCATACAGAGGGACTTGCTTTCGTTTTCTCGACAGCCCTAAATGGAACGTAGCAAGTGTCAAAACTGGATATAGGCACCAAGAAAAAGTGACAGAGGAAGATCATTTCGTGACAATCGTTTGATGGGTCAACCGCGCCTCTTTCTCTGCCAAGGGACGACGCACCAAAAATCTTCAGAGAAGAACGAGCGCCAATTCCTTTTTCCGTCTTCTTCGTCGTCGTGGAAAGCTCATTCGGTTGTTGTAGTCAGTTTCGGTCGAGACTTGGACAGTGAAAGCCGCGTTAGAAAGCAACTAAGAAGTTTGACATTTCCTGTGCTGCAAGACTTCTCAAGTAAGTTATGGCAATAATGGACCATAAATAGATGGCAGATAGGCGAAAAGGCGCATGAATGAGATTTGCCTTTGGGTCCGCTGTAAACGAGCTTTTATGGCTTGTTTCGGGATGAAAGGGGAGCAACCTTAGTAGTAGTTAAGTAGAAAGCTGCTGGGCATCTCAACTTTTCTCATATGCATGAATTGTTCTGTTATTGATTGAACATGTCGATTTCTGATCCAGCCAAGAAAATTCCAAGGGTTTCCTCCTCCAGATCCGGAAGTCAAATCCAATTACAAATGACCAATGTTGGTTGCCCTAGATGATCCCTTTTGGGGCCAGCAGTGAAGGAAATAGTATGGCTACTGCAGCAGCTCAGTTGTAGTGGCCAAATAATAGAAAAGGCAACATTAGCATTGTGTACATTAGCAGAAGATACCCCGATCCTCTAGGAAATAATGCAAGAGTCTGTTGTATATTATACAATGACCTCAGAAGTAAAAGTCTGTGCCAGACAGTTTGCTCATTCACTACTTCTAGCCCTGATTAGGCGAGATTTTGCAGTGCTAAAAGCCCACACAATAATGAGCCAGCATTCCAATTCAAACAAAGGAAAAAGCTGGCATTTTTCAAGGAAGCTTCCAACTGATTAGTTCTTGTAGTACTAATTATGTATTCTGTCCGAGTGACAGATTGGCAAACAAATATCGGCTCACGTAAAATACTCGCGAATACAGAGGATACACGATGTAATCCCTCAGTTCACCGCCCGAGCATTACATCTTTATGGGGCATGTAACTAGATGGACAAGACCCGTCAAAAGGTGAGCAATTTGCATAGAAATGAAGGAAAAAGCCATGCTAAGCAGACAAAGCCAGAGTGTTTTGACATCCGAGAAATCTTCTATAGGCAGAAGGAGAAGCTTCGTAGATTAATCTTTTGTTCTCCAGCTTTCAATACTTTCAGCTCATGTGAAAAATAGAAGATTACATGTTAGAGCTCGGCAACAAAAGCCAAATATAAGTGCATACATCATGCATACGTATTTGAGCAAAAAATACTAAGAAAAGCATCAGGGCGATCCCATATTCGAATTTTTAGTCAGGTTACCTTGCTAAAACAGCAAACATACTTGATCAGTCAAGTTCAGCTAGTTCTATGCTAGTTCGGTTCGCTTTAGTCATGTTCAGTTGACCGCTGAGCTGACACGCCAAAGCGTTGTACATCAGCAGCTGATGAGCAAAATTAGCTTTTCTCAGTTAAGCAAGCTTCAGTTACTACACATATATGAGAACACTTTTCAGTTCGGCAAATTAACTTAGCTAAGCAAGCAAGCTACTACTACATAGAATTGAGCTACCTTAAGTTCTACCTACATAAATATCTGGGAACTGAACTTAACTTTTTACCTAACTTAACTTGACTAACAGGACAATATGAGAATGCCCTATTGTCTTTTCATGCCTTTTTCAAGGAGTGAAAAGTGGAGCGGAAATTGGTCCCCATGGAGAGCTTCTACGGGAAGAAAGTCACACATTTTAAACAGATGGAAGATTGCAAATAGAAAATCCTTCTACCCAATACCGAGGAAAATTATTTTTTTGGCTCGAAAATGCAATACGAGTCCCATGGGACTATTGATGCCATATGGAAGCTCTTTGGCATTCCATGCAAGTGGCAAAAAAAGCTTTGGAATGAGGATATAATGGATCATTTGCTTTTTACTGCTCCTCAAACGGGCTTTTCCATCCGGATTCCCCAGTGTGCAGAGCAGAGCCACAAGTGCATTCTATTGCTTACACAGACCGATAAAATTACAAAATGGTCCAAAAAAGCATACATTCAGCTGAAAAGTTACCTTTTTTCCCAGGAGAAAAGTTTGGCGAGAGGAAATGTGCAAACAAAACGTACAGATATTTCGCGCGCGCCTAAGGGATACGAATTGGGTAGACAGCAAAAAATGGGTTTTGTTTGAGTTGGCAATCTGTTGAAAAATTTCACGTAATAAATGGATGTCAAAGCTGGAAATTGGAGCTGCTGCTGCTGCTGCTGTTGGCATAGGGAAAAAGTACAGCAGCAATGCGGCAACTTGTCTCTCAACAGCCAAGCTTTTTTGTTGCTTGCAGATTTTACCCAGGATAGAAGAAAGCCTTCTTATATGATGACGATGCTTCAAAACGAGTGAATGTAAAATGAGGTCGATTTCAACGTCCTCCACCCTTCTCCTCATCCTGGCCTTTTTCATCAAAATCGAGTCCAAACGAATCGAGGACTCAGGTACGTACTATGTATATATGTAGTTGTAATTAGTAGAAAGCTGACGAAAGAAAGAAAGTTTGCTACTAAATTAGGCTGCTACACATGCTAATTTGCTCGCATGCGAAAAAACTCCACACTCTTTTCCTTGCTCTACAAAACATTAAGGACACAGTGGGGCAATAAAAGCGAGCAAAACTTCTTTAAAGCTATGTGTCTTGAACTGGGGAAACTCGAAAGTGACATTTGGGACAAGTTTGTGGGGATTTTTCACACTGGTCAAAAAAAAGGGGGGGAAAGAGGACTGCTTCAGTGTGCTTATATACTACTTGAGTTGATATAGTTGAAAAATTGCCCTAGAGAGTCAAGTTTTGCACAAAAGCTTCTATGCAGCTCTCCTTTGCATCAAACCGCCGCACACTAAAATAGGCAAAGCAGTATAAAAATACATACTAGGCCATGAAATTGGCCCCCCTTTTTACTATATTAGGACGAGAACTCGATAATGTGGATGCTTTTCCACTTGAGAAACACAACCCAGTTTCCTAGCTGAACTAGTAGTGAAAAAGCTCAACAATCTTGGTAATTATGGAGAAAAGTCACAACAAGGAACAAGCTGAAGTGGCGTAATTAACGACTTCCCTGGCTCAATAATTAGTGTGTACACTGGAGATGCATTGGCTGAAAAAGGGCCAAATTCCAAGCCAAGTCATTGCATACATCCGGTACATGTAGGCAAGTTTGTCCTGTCAATGCCTAAAAGAATTCAATGACCTATTTTGCCCCCAAAGTGCGGAGATTGCAAAAAGATCTTAAGTATCCCAAGGGAGCTACCGAATGTGCTAAAATTTCCATTCTCTTATAAGGAACGATGGCGTCTGTTGCGTAGTACAGTCAGCGCACCCTAGCGTGAAAAGCCGTGTAGTATGTTCACTACAGAGCCAGCTAAATAGCAATTCGAAATTTGCCAAAAAATTGGCCTTGCCGTATGATTTCTCAAAAATTCGATAAATAATATTTGATCCCTATTACATTTCATGCTACTTAGTTAAAAAAATCAGGCCAATCGGCAGAAAATAGCGGGAAAATGCTGAAGTTCTTCAATTGCAATGTAATTTGAAATTTTCCGCCTTTTTTTAGACCAATCAGAGCAGAGTTAAAAAAAGTTGGCTTTTATGGCGCTACCAGATAAAAACTTTTTTCCTCACGTAATTAGTGATTTGGGCTGTTTTATGAAAATACTGGCAACTTATAGCGGCTTTGGAGTGCGTAACCTTAAAATATGTTTTTCACACTTTTCCGTCAAAGCGTCATGCGTAAACAGCTGTACTACCTTACAGTGGCGCCATCTAGCATGATAAATTTCAAAATCAGCTCTTATTGCTTGCACCAAGCAGACCTTTCAACTGAAAATGGAACGTTGGAACGTACTAGCAGCTGCTTTGGGAAAACCTCCGTGCTTTTTCAAGGGCAAAAAAGCTTTTATAGTACTATGATGGGAGGAAAGGAAGCTAAGGAAAAAATACTAGCCCACGATCCAAATAGCATTATCAATTTTCCCAGCAATAATGGGAGAAATCTACTTAGTTGGCTAATTTGCCTAGCTCCTTTTTTTGTCCATAGGTTGCCAGTTTCCAGAAGAATGGGAGGGCATCTGGTTCCAATCCACGGTGAGGCCTTACATCAAAATCGATGCAGACTCAATTAGCAGCAAAGGCAAATGTACTCAGTCGGATCTGCGAGGGGAGAAGTTTCTCATAAAAGAGTGAGTCCTTCATCGTGCTTTTCTCGCCTAATTTCAAAAGAGTTTTCTCGAGCAGGAGCCGGAATTGTTTTAAGTGCATCGTCATCCATCAAAAGCATCAGAATGTGCTACAGTACAAAGAAAGTGAGTTCTTAAAATTATTCCATAGCAAACTGTATTAAATAATCATGCATTGCAGCCGTTCGTTGCTCCAAGAAGCCCGATTTACACCGCGTGTGCAGTGACATTGCAGGCGATGCCAATTTGTACACTCTCTTCAGAGTGGATGGCCAAGGCATCGAGTGTCCATTTGGCACTCAACATGGATTCAGATTTGCTTACAACAGAGGCAAAGGTGATTGCGAGTGGCCAGAGTCGGAATTGGAGCCGTGCACAGACAACAAAAGGATGGTCTTAAATTATCAGGCCTGTCCCAACGTCCAAGGATCCGAGCTTATGAGTGAGCATACAAGTTTTTACACAATAAGCCAAAGGCTTAAAGTCGCTAGATTCACAGCGCCATCTAGCGCGGCAACATTGCCCTGTACATTTGACATGGCTGCACTACATAGGCGATCACTAATGGGCTATTTTTGGGGCTTTTGGTGCACTAATTCTAAAACCTTTATCAATATGAAATAATCTACGGAAAAAATGACACCCTTTCAAGCCAAAAAACCATATGCAACTCACGCAAATTTCCAAGCTTTTCATGGCTGAAACCTTTTTCTAACCTGGCTTCGCTGATCAGCCAATCAAATAAGGACTCGGAGTAAAGCACTGTGCACTAGATGGCGTTAAATTCAGATGGCTTGACGTCATGTTCGCGTGATCGCAGATGCCCCATCGGCCATTTTGGATCGGAGTTGTTACCAGAATTTGATCTCAGTAAAAGACATAACAAGCCAGGTGAATAAATAAAAGTAGCCACTTTTATTGTATAGGCTGATCTGGTAGCACTTTTAATTGTTGCACTAGCAGGCCCAAAAGCAAGCCCAAACGCCAGCCTTAAAATTGGCTAAAAAGTTGATTATTTAGCAAACAAGACCTTGCAAAATGGTAAGATTATAACAAAATCGTATTTTTTTGGAGCCATACATAAATTAGGCATGAAAAAATACCTCTTCTCTAAATAAATAAATGCAGAACTAAGAATTTTGCCATCTGAGATGGCACATGCAGGCAGCTTTCAGCCATCTGATAATTTACGCGCTGACCGCTGGGCGAAATATGGGCCGATTTCCAGTACCCTATTGCCGCCCTTAAATGTCACATGACAAGTTTTTCCAAATATACTTGCCCAAAAAGCGCCATCTATCGAAAAAGTTTTTCCCTCCAATGGCTTATTATAGGCACTGAAGCCAGTGCCGCCAGATTTTTTTCACGAAAAGACGCCGCACTTTTGCGAAAAATAGCCGGATTTTGGCATTGCTCAAACAAACGCCGCTGAGATTCTCAACTAAATGTCACGAATCCGAAAAAACGCCGCAAACTCGTCAAAAAATAGTCGGTTTTTGGCTTTTTTTGGGGCAACCTCAAAAATAACCGCTGCGGCGTAAAACCCCCCGCATTTTTGGAGTACTGATTGTAGGCTAGATTCGAACAAGCCTTTGCAAGCTTTTTTAGCCACTTATCTCTGAAAGAACGCCAAAATTATCATGTAGCCAAGTACCCACTTCTGGCAATTCTGTCCCCTTTTCTACGCTACGGTGGCGCCATCCAAAGTTGTAGTGAAATAAATAAATCTCTTGAAACGGGCAAAGTATTGAAGGTAGCCGCCCGCTTGATTTATAGGGGGTAACAATGATAAATCATCTTACTTGTTGTCCAGTCCGAGAAAAATGGCCTTTGGAAGCATAAGTCCACTTATTTGATGAGAGGAGCACTTTGTTTTCACTCATTTTTTTCGCCAACCACGTGAACACGATTTTTCTCGCCAAATCGGCAGGCGTTACTCGTTTGTTTACAAATATTTACTCGCCGCGCGCGTGACCGGATTTGGCGAGTTTCGATAAACAAAGCTCCGAATGTCAATTACTAAGAGGCTTTTTCTGCTCCCAAAAGGTGAAAAGGTGGAATGTCAAGCGAGCTGGAAAGATGGATCTCGGCATTACTTGGTTGGGAAATTGGACCATCCCCATGCGACGACGGATGAAGATAAATTCCGATGCTTTGTCTATGAATATGTGGATCCTCTGAAGCCCAGTGAAGGCCTGTATCTGGCCCAGTCCGGAGATGCCACCTGCAACGGCCTCTTCTCCCCTCATGAAGGCTCGAGGACCTTGAGCCTCAAAAAAGGTAAATAACTCATACTAATTAAGGCAGCTAGCTAGGTCTGTGCCTAATGACATTCCACTAGCGCTCGGCCTTGGTGCACAATAACGCCAATGGCACTCACTCCTCACGCTCCTCTCGGAAAGTGGGGACAAAAAAAGGTTGCTAACCAATGATGCCATTGAGGCCAAGGCCCACTTTAAAAAATGGCTCTTCTCCCATTGTTAGTGGGAAAACGCCCTCCCAGATAGCCGAGGAAAACCTACAGCCCAGCAGTATTGATAAAGGAAAGCCTCCACGTGGATGTATATATGGTCATAATGAAGATAAAAGTAGGCATGAAATTCCAGGGGGATTCAATTGTTGTTACAGTGCTTTAGAGTTGCTGTGTACTGCTTGGCACGCGCAGTGCGGAAGCTCAGATTCTTTGGCCTCCATCGTGAGCATCATCCTCTTCATCTTCAGTGTGTGAATGAATACAGATAGATGCACAGTTGTCATACCAAAAGTAGTTCTTGTCTCATCTCCGGTTTTGCATAATGTTGTTGTTCTTTCTAGCTAGTGCATATATACAGCTATATACTGTGCCATGTGTCCCACCAACATCCTCCTTTGGGAGAGGAATTTGCCAGATTTCTCCTACGGTACACTCGAGGCTAATCTACTTAGGATGGAAACCAATACTGAATCTACAAAAAAAAACTGGTTCACAATTGGCCTTCATTGTTGAAGAAGTACTACTTCTACCACATCCTTGGATATTTCTCTCAGCTCCGCTTTGAGAGGAGCTTCCTTCCTGGGGGGAAAATTCAATTATCTTGTGGTTCAGAGATATCTAGCTGGGATAGCCCAAATTAGCAAGTCTATGAAAGCCCGAGCAAATCTAGGATGTCCACTTTTTGCCAGCCTTGAACTTTTTGTGGGAAACCATAAATCCTGATATGAATGCAGGAGGATGCTCGAAGAAAAGTTTCCTTCATCAAAATAATGCATTTTCCTTGCATATGGGGCTTTTTATGTCACTTTTGTTATTTTTTCGCGGAATTTTCGTACTTCAATGCACTTTCGGGCGGATCTGCTAGATTGCATTTCACAGAGGGATAAAATTCGTACAAGGTTGGAAGCTGTACAGCTTTTTTCGATGCGATTATTCTCGACCCAATGTGAATCTTTGCGCGTTTTGTGGGTGGCAAAGCAATAAAAAGCTCTCTTATTTTTTCTTTGCAGCCCCTTCCAAAATTGGATGCACTTTTTGAAAGGAAAGTTCGATCTCCGTTCCACGCAACCTCGCTAGAAGAAGACGCTTCTCAGTCTACTTTGTCAGCTTACTGTTTGTCAGCTTATACCGCTAAAATATAGTCAGTTCTGTTTTGTTTCCCATATCAACAAGTTGTCCTTACTCGGCGCTTTTGTACGAAGTTCTTTATTCAAGACTTTGGCTTCACTGCGTATTCTGGAAGACTCTCCTAAGGCATAGTACCTCTGGTTATCTTCCTTTCATGGCGCCCAACGATACCTCAGGCTGGTGAACCTACCCCCTGATCAGTACGCGCTGGGTATAGTGTAAGTTGGGATTTGAACTCATTATTATCACGCTTTTGGCAGGTAATCAAACCTGCCCGACGCGTTCGTTCCGCTTTTGGCCGGTAATAAGCCCGCCAGACGCGATTTTCGCTTAAGCAGTCCCCCGTGATTACGAGGAGAGACGCTAGGCGAGCCATCCACGCTTGGAGACTAAGTAGTAGTCTTCTGAGCGTCTGTTTGCGTCAAAAGGACGCCATTTGTCGATTGCGATTCTTGCATGGGCCGTAGCTTATTATAAAAGCTGCACACAAGGCTGCGTGTCAGGTGACACCTTCAGGAATCGCTACACCCATTGGGACTTTCTTGACGGGCTCCGGCTTCATTGAGAGCTAGGTCAAAGCTACGCGTCAGGTGACGCCATCAAAAAAGTCCCGCCACTTTTTGAATTTGAACGGTAGCCGTTTGGCACCGAACCTCAAATTCTAAGGCTGAGTTTTCAGCTGCACTAACCCCGCTTCCGGCAAGTAGTGCCACGAAGCCACGCGAGGAAACGAGACGTAGGACATACCATCAAATCCGAAAATACCTCGCTAATTCTTTGTTTTCTGTGATTACAGGCGATCGAGGCTACAAGGCTCTACCAACTGAGCTATCGAAGGACCTCGATCACCCGAGAACGGAAGGGGAGGCAACTTTAGCCCCAATCGAGCAGAGAGGCCAACAACCCTCACTTGGGCATCGAGCAGAGTGGCCAAAGCGGGTAAGGAAAGGTTTCAGGCCTCATAAACCCGGCTTTAAGTTATTTTCTGTGATTACAGTTCGAAGCTCTACCATCTGAGCTATCGAAGGAACTCGATCACCCGATCTGAGCTAAAGGCGGAGTTGGACAAGGCCAGGCCCGAGGCCACAGGTCCAGCCCCAACTACTGACAGGATTTCACCAGGTTCTGGTACAAGCGAGGACGGACCCAAAATCGATATCATTCCCTAATTGGAGTTCGTCAGTCGGGGGTTCGAGGTACTTCGATAGGTGCAACACCCAACACCAAAAAGCTCCGGCCCACTGCGTTCATTTCCGCATGACATACAGTGGTGTTTGCTTCGTTCGAGCCATAGTCTAGAGTAGAAGACTCAAGTGGCACGAAAAGGTTCCCTTTTGGCGTTGTTGTGGTGTGGTGGCACCCTCCGGGAATCCGAGATTCAGCGAAGAATATAGTGAAATCTGAAGACCTGATCTCATTGTATTACTCCAATTTTACACCAACTGTCAGCTTCTGCTAAATAAAAAGACCTTGTGTTAATACACTAGTTACAGAAGCTTTTATTTTCATCATGGCTAGAACTAGCACCCCCAAAGAGGAGAAGGAAAGCTGGGGAGAGTTGTCAGGCAGGTTAGCAGGCGAGCTCCTCGCATTAGAGGACTTGTTCATAAGCTGGCAACGAAAGTCCAAAACGTTCTGGGAACAGAATATCAGGAGACTTGTGAATGAGGTCAAGCAGGCAAGGGATGACATCAACCGTTTAGATAGAGAAATGTCAGGCCTGTTTGAGCTGGCAAAGTCCCAGAGCGATTCAGAGGGAGAATATGATGCTGAGGAGGACGGCAGGGCTGTCACGGCTCAGGAACTTTGCGCGAAACTAGAAAGGCTTCGACTTAGAAAGCGGTTTTGGTACAAAAACTTTCGAAAGATCCTTCAAAAGAAGGAAGAAGCAGACCCAAACTTTTCGAGGATCTCGTGCCAGGATTCTTCGTATGCATTTGATATATCGAGTCGGCTAGACATTTCAGGCCTGGCTGACTGCGAGGTCGATAGGATGAATGCTAGATTGGGCGAAAAATTACGCGATGGCGACCAGAACGAGGAGCTGCAAGTCTCAAAGGACAATTCGAAAGTCCAGGAGCCATCGCATCACAGTTATGAGGTTCCCCCAGTAGTGCTAGGGTTGCCAAGCAAGGCTACGAATGAGCCAAATTTGCTGGAGGAACTCCTCAACACGGGATTCAACCCTGAGAAAAGGACACCTCAGGAGATCCCACCAGATAAGTCCAAGGATGTAGAATTCATGCTAGATCAGCTGAAGAGCTACTACAGTGAATTCAAGCTACAGATCCACGGCATGGATTTGAAAAAGGTCTCGCAGGACCAAGCTAAGTACATCAAAGTGCAAGTAGAATCGAACAAAGCACTCATAATGCAGCAGGCCGAAGCATGCAAGCTCCTGTTACAGGAGGCAGAACAGCCCCTGAAGAAAAGCGGTCTGTGCACGGTCACTAAAACCGTGAACCAAACAGAGCTTTTGGCCAATGAAATCGGCAAACTGCTGCCAAAAGACAGGTCAGTAGCTAAAGACTTCGATGACTACTACAACAAAGAGATGGGCTTTCTAGAAAAGATCCTAGACGATCGCAATAAAGAAACAGACGGCGCAATGGCAAAAAGCGCGGGGAAGACTGCCCCTAAGGCAACGGGTACAAAACCCAAGACTCTACAAGGGGCAAGCAACCTAGATCCAAAAAGCAAAGTGCAGGATCAAAAGCAGCCTGACGTCAACGAACAGGACCTGGCTGCTAAGCTAAAAACCGCGCAAATCGAATATGAAAAGACACTCACCCTGAAAAAGAAGCTGGAGGAGCTCAAAGAGAAGGCAGTCCCAAGGGAGTTTAAAAAGCTACCCAGCATTACTCCTCCTCGGAATGATGAGGACAACGAGTACCCATCGGACGCTGAATCCAACAGGTCTTATGTATTCAGACCACGAGGCTCAAACCGTAGACGAGGTGGGCTGCCAAGACCCCAACAAGCTCAGGTCCCAAGGGACGAGCCAGAAGAAGAAAGCTTCGTTTTGCTACGGACAGTTTTGAATCCGCAAACAACGAAACCACAGAAAGAGGAAGTCGAAGAATGGGCGGACCTGTATTTGCATCAATTCAGGCTTAGTCAGATCTATGACAAGCAAAAAGACAGACTGCCCAAGGAAAGTGACATCCCAAAAATGAAGTTTGCAGGTGACATCGGTGACTACCAGGAGTTCAGGGATCGATTCTTCATTAGAGTCATCAAAAATGTGAGCATCTCTCCGGAAAACAAGCTTATGCTGTTGAAGGACAGTGTAGAGGGTGAACCTGAAATAGAAATTAGAAATTTTAAACCCTGGAACTTATTGAACCTCGCGAACGCGATTGAAAAGCTCGATAGCTTGTACGCGGACTTGAAAGGCCGACGAGGCTTTCTCCTGTCAAAACTATCAAAAATGACGCCTCTCGATCATCAAAAGCGCGAGTCAATGCTGGAATACAAGGGAATTCTGCTTGACATCATGCGATACTATCAAGACGAGGCCGCAAGAAGAAGGTTAAATGCCGGATCGGAAATAGACTCGGTACTGTATGTCATGAACTGGAAAGAGAGCTCGAAACAGCGATATGAAGACTTCATTCAGCTGGGACACCATGAGCACTCGGTGAAAGCAATTCTACAGTTCATTGAGTGGAAGCTGTCCATTATGAGGCTCACGAGCTACGAGACGAAATTGAAGGAACCTACGAAAACTGCGGCATCGGCCGCTCCGGAAACAAAAAAGAAAGCAGTGACGCTGCTGACACAGGACGATTCCGGAGAAGAAGAAGAAATAGAAAGCCCCTCGGATTATTCAACGGATTATGAAGAAGAAAACTCGGGGCCATGCTTGTCAACTGCGGTACGCAGTTTAGATGTCAATGACTGTCAAGTCTGTGGGAAAGACAATCATAAAACCCCACAATGCAAGCAGTTCATACGGATGTCAGCGAAAGACAAGTATGACTTGTGTATACAGAAAAGACTGTGCATGCGCTGCATCGACTCGAAGCACAGACGAATGAATTGCACAGCGGCAAAATGCACAAAGTGCCAGCACCCTCATCACAGCCTGCTCCACAACTTTTTTGAAAAAAGAGACAGAGAAAAGCAGGAAAAGAGCGTAGCTGACAAGCTCAAGGCAATGGAGACCACATTAGCCACACTACTGGAACATCAACAGTCTTTTTTAGAGGCTGCCAGGGCATCCCAAGGGAACCAGCCTCCACAGTAACCCGGATGCCCGAGGAAGTAGCCATGCAAATGATTGACATTCAAAGAAAAGTGGAGGAACCAAAAAAGTCAGACTCTAGATGCTTTAGAGTAGTTCCAGTGTATATATCTAATGGCAACAAGCAAATAAAGACTAATATGGTTCTAGACGAAGCTTCGAGTAGCTCCTTTATAAGCACATCGCTGCATAAGACCTTAAATTTACAAGGTCAGAAAGTAGCGTATTCAGTCTCGTCCATAAATGATCAAAAGCAGGACTTTTTGAGTCACAAATGTGACATCACAATCAGAAGTACTGAAAGTCTAGATAGTGAGCAGTTCAAGATCAGTGCTTACACTTCTGACGCGATCAACAAGCTCATTAAACTGCCAAACTATGCGAAGCTAAAGAAAAAGTTTAAGTTCCTGGAACCGATCGAGTTTCCGGAATTAGTAAAAGGACCAGTTGAAATACTGCTTGGCATCAACTATCCGGCTTTGCATCAAAGCTTTGGAGACAAGTCCGATGGGAAAGTCGGCTCTCCATTAGTCAGAAAAACTATCTTTGGCAATACTTTGACGTACACTTCTCCGGAATGCAAAAAGCCAGTAACTTTGCTGACATGCGGCTATCGAAAGTGAATGCCCGGAGCTAAAATACATTATGAAAAAGATATTCGATGATGACACGCAAGGCCTCACTTTAGCAAACCCAGTAGAATTACTGACTGCAGACGAGTTACGTGCTAGAGACATCATCAGCAGCACTATTCATACTAACGAGAAAGGCCACAAGGCAATGCGAGTACCATTCAAAAACTATCCGGATCCGCCGGATCTGCCAAATAACTATTGGCAAGTACTAACTTTCGAGCTAAAACAGGAACAAAAATTGGGTCCTGAGCTAATGAAACAAGTAGATGATGCCATAGAGGAAATGGTGGCTCATGGAGCTTTGAGACTTCTTCGCGATGACGAAGACAAGCTAGTAGGCTTCTATATACCACGAGTGATGGTAGTCAAGCTTGACAGGGCTTCCACGAAGGTCAGGGTCTGCATGGACGCTGCCAGGCCTTTTGGGGCCAAAAAGACTTCACTAAATTCGCAAGTACTAACTGGCCAAAAGCTGCAAGGCGACATTTGGGCCATTTGGCTTCGCTTCCGGATGCGTCCAAAGCTTACATAGCTGACGCTGTGAAAATGTTCCTCAACGTACACCTGATGCAAGAAGACAAGAGGTTTCACAGATTAATACATAGAGGCCAAGCATACGAGTTTGACTCATGGGTCTTTGGCAACGTGGCATCACCATATGCTGCACTATACACTATGAAAGAGATTGCCAAAGAGGGCAAATTACATCCACTGACTGAGTACGTGTTCAACTCGTGCCTGTACATGGATGACATCATCTTCAGCTGCAACACCACAGAGGAAGCTCTGGCAGTATATGATGATGTAAAGAACGTACATGCTAAATCGAAAATGGTGTTCAAAAAGTGGGTCAGCTCAGATAGAGACTTCATGACCCAAATTGACAATAAAGATTGGCATCCAGCTTTTGAGCTGAGTTCAAACAATCCGGATGTGAAAGCCCTTGGCATCAAGTGGCAATCTAGCACAGACGAGATCACTTTCAATCCATTGAAAAATGGGCTCAGCGATGACGATCTCAAAATAGTGACGAGACGATACATAGTTTCAGTCGTAGCTCAAATCTATGACCCACATGATCTGTTAGCCCCATTTACACTGAAAGGGAGACTCATCGCCCAGGAAGTCTGGGGTCTTAATGACACGTTAAAACTGGGCTGGGATGACAAGCTCTATAACTACATCGAGAAGGACGAAAGGATAAGCCCAATACTGAAGGCATTTCAACAGTTCGTTAACGAGGGCTGCAGAATTAACGAGATAGTCTTACCTCGCTATATATCTACTGTGAATTTCAAAAAGAGAGAGCTGCATGCTTTTTGCGATGCTTCAAAGAAAGCTTACTGCGTAGCAGTCTACATTCGCAATATATATGAAGACATGGGTCAGCCGAGAATTAGTGCTCACCTGCTCGTAGCGAAAAAGAGGCTCATTTCGGCTTCCGGAAGGACAATTCCACAGGCTGAATTGATGGGCGCGGTCTGCGCAGCTCAAATAGTGCCTCAGACTGATATGAATCTGAAAGAAGTAGATCATATAATTGCTCCAGAGGACATTCACTATTACCTGGATTCAAAATGCGCGCTCTGGTGGATTAAAAGAACCCAGCGAAGACTGGTTCCATTCGTAGCTACCAGAGTGTCTGTGGTCAGAGAAGCTACAAAAGCCAACGAATGGCATTACATAGCTACAGACAAAAACCCAAGTGACAAAGGCACTCGAGGCCTTAACTTTGACGAGTTCGTGGCTGAATCAAAGCTCTGGTTCAAAGGACCAGATTTAGAAAGCCCAGATTACAAAATCGATTCCGGAGACGAATTCGAAGTAATGCCGGAAGAAGACGCGGAAGAAATACGAACTTCCATAGCCAAAATATGCTTATTCAGCCATCTAAAGCTGAAAAACTTCTACCCGTCAATGTCATTTGACAAAATAAGAGGTCTGTTCAAGCTGAACGCTGACTGGCCCGAAAAGAGGCCTAACACGATGGAATACGTGTCAAAATTAAACAAAAAAGTTCTATTCAGCCACGAGTACTTGGCTTTCAAATACAATGATTTGATGAGGCTGCTGAAACATGTCTGGCGCCTGATGGGCATACGAGACAAACTGGCCTCAAAGTGCATTGAAAAGCACGATGTAGCCGATAGAAAAAACGTCCTACCAGTCTTTCAGCTAAAGCAAAAGACTTCAAAAGTGCGAGACATGAAACATGCACTGACTTTTGTCATTAAAGAAGCTCAAGCGGAAGTTTTTTCAGACGTGAATTCTCACCTGAAGGAAGAATTTCGAGCTTTCAATGCCCAAGTAGATGCCAATGGCATCATACGCGGGGAATCCAGGCTTGAGGGCATGCAAGCGATCTCTGTGTATCAAAAAAGGCCTATTATGCTGCCTAAAAAGCATCATTTGACGTACCTAATAGTTCTGAACATTCACGAAGTGAACCATGCCTCAGTCAGAGATACTATGAACGAATTTTTAAAGTTCTTCCACGTGAAAGGACTGAGAGACTTGACAAAAAGAATTGTCAGACACTGTGTTCAATGCAACTTGACCAAAGGTAAACCTTATCAGAGTCAACACATGGCGCCTTTGCCTGACAGGCATCTAGAGACACTAAAGCTATTCGAGACCGTCTCGATAGATTTTGCAGGACCTGCAAAAGTGCAAATTGGGCGTCCAATATACAAGTATTACTTACTTATCATAGTATGTCAGCAGACACATGCTGTCCACATCGAAATGGCAGAAAGTATGGCCACAGAGCATATTCTGACAGCTCTACAGCGCTTTGCAAGTAGGTACAGAATTCCCAAGACTGTCAGATCTGACAATGCGCCCCAGTTCTGCGCTGCAGAGAAATTACTTGTCCCAGACAGACAAAGCTTAGCAGAGACGATGACAATCGAGCATTGGGACTACTCGCCAGTTTACAGTCCACAGAACAATGGTTTGGCTGAAAAAATGGTCCATTTAGCAAAAATGAGGCTGCCAGACTTAAAATCGTATGAATTTACGCTGGATGGACTGATGACTTCACTGGCAATGATATCAGACTTGATAAACGCGAGGCCAATCGAATACATCCAGACAGACGAAGTAGAAGGCCTCCTCTGCATCAATGATCTCTTGAAGTGCGGGATCGATTTTGACTCGAGCCAATTGAGGCTGCTGAACGAAAACAAGTTCGCGAACTTGTACTTGAACATACGTGACGTCATCGACGATTTCTGGAAAAATTGGACGTCAAGTATAATAAACGAGTTAAAAGCTTACCCGAAATGGACTGCTTTTCGAGATGACCCAAAATGCGGGGAAATCTGCATCCTAATGGAATCGAACGAGCACGTCCCCAGAAGCTCATGGAAATGGGGAAAAATTCACAAAATTCTTCGTGACGACGATGGCCTGGCTCGAAAATGCGCTATGCTAATTGCCAGGAACCAATCCAAGATGCCAGGCTTAGAAATAAAGCCACCAAGGCTAGAGACGTATTCAATACGCCAAATAATACCTTTAAATGTACTTTACTAAGGTTAAAAAGTACAAGGTTTCAGTTTTTAAAGAGCCGTGACTAGCAAAAAGCTGAAAAGTAAACAAAGTCTCGAAAGAGATGTAACCGCGTCCACGATTCGTCAAGGACTGATGACGTCACTCGTGAATTCTTCACGAGGCGGGGAAGGATTCGAACCGTGAACTGCGCGGCAAAAAGCCGTAAACAAACAGGGTGCGAGTTGAGCAAACGTCACATGGCGTGAAGACCAATTCCGCTACATAAGAAACACCCGGTTAGATTGACACGTAGGTAGCGGCAATAAATCATCTCAACACAGGGCGAGCTCCAAGGTTACAAACTCAGCTTTCCCACTATAAAAAGCGAGTCTTGAGGAAGACAAGCATCATTCCAATTCTCGCAACGCAACCGATAAGTAGTATCGAAGCTCCCCAAGATGGCCCACCGAAGCAGCAATAGCTACGTCAAACACCGCCAAAGCTACCAAACAAAGCGAGGCCCGGTCCCGGAAGAAAAGCGGTACCCGTTCAACATTCCCCCGATATATGTGAGGGACCTGAAAAGTAAAGGTATGGACGTAGCTTCAGCCTTTTTTGACCCGAAAAACCGCGTATTAGCGACCCCAGAAGTGGCGGGTCATTTTTCAAAGCTGACAATTGATCAGCTCAAGCAACGTCTGCCGTGGACAAAGCTTGACGAAGCGAGGCTGATCTACATAGCCAAAACCCGATTTGAAGATGCGTTGAAGCTGTATCCGGACTTGTATAACGCATATGTAAACGAGGCCCAGGCGATGGGTTTCACCGGCGATCTGTTCAAGCTCAGGCGTGAGCGACAAACCGAGGACGATAGGGAGTTGGCTCTGAAAGGTCACGTCTTCCTGAAAAGGGAACGAGAAACCTTGGAGCGCATGATTGCCGAGAAATCGGGGTCTGCATTAGCGTCGAGAAAGTCGAGCTCGGGCCCCTCGAAGCTGAGGGGTGCTGAGAGCCTGCCAAGGAACCACGCCATCTCATTCTCGTTCAGAGACCCCAGGACTGACCCGATCGGCTTGGCATCCACACATTCCGGATCACAGGCAGTCGTCGTCCCGGTGACTGGCCTAGCGCACTTGCTCAAGAAGCACCCTGACGTCAGCGTACAGGACTTGTTTGACTTGGATCCAAAGCATCAAATATTTACTCGCCGCGCGCGTGACCGGATTTGGCGAGTTTCGATAAACAAAGCTCCGAATGTCAATTACTAAGAGGCTTTTTCTGCTCCCAAAAGGTGAAAAGGTGGAATGTCAAGCGAGCTGGAAAGATGGATCTCGGCATTACTTGGTTGGGAAATTGGACCATCCCCATGCGACGACGGATGAAGATAAATTCCGATGCTTTGTCTATGAATATGTGGATCCTCTGAAGCCCAGTGAAGGCCTGTATCTGGCCCAGTCCGGAGATGCCACCTGCAACGGCCTCTTCTCCCCTCATGAAGGCTCGAGGACCTTGAGCCTCAAAAAAGGTAAATAACTCATACTAATTAAGGCAGCTAGCTAGGTCTGTGCCTAATGACATTCCACTAGCGCTCGGCCTTGGTGCACAATAACGCCAATGGCACTCACTCCTCACGCTCCTCTCGGAAAGTGGGGACAAAAAAAGGTTGCTAACCAATGATGCCATTGAGGCCAAGGCCCACTTTAAAAAATGGCTCTTCTCCCATTGTTAGTGGGAAAACGCCCTCCCAGATAGCCGAGGAAAACCTACAGCCCAGCAGTATTGATAAAGGAAAGCCTCCACGTGGATGTATATATGGTCATAATGAAGATAAAAGTAGGCATGAAATTCCAGGGGGATTCAATTGTTGTTACAGTGCTTTAGAGTTGCTGTGTACTGCTTGGCACGCGCAGTGCGGAAGCTCAGATTCTTTGGCCTCCATCGTGAGCATCATCCTCTTCATCTTCAGTGTGTGAATGAATACAGATAGATGCACAGTTGTCATACCAAAAGTAGTTCTTGTCTCATCTCCGGTTTTGCATAATGTTGTTGTTCTTTCTAGCTAGTGCATATATACAGCTATATACTGTGCCATGTGTCCCACCAACATCCTCCTTTGGGAGAGGAATTTGCCAGATTTCTCCTACGGTACACTCGAGGCTAATCTACTTAGGATGGAAACCAATACTGAATCTACAAAAAAAAACTGGTTCACAATTGGCCTTCATTGTTGAAGAAGTACTACTTCTACCACATCCTTGGATATTTCTCTCAGCTCCGCTTTGAGAGGAGCTTCCTTCCTGGGGGGAAAATTCAATTATCTTGTGGTTCAGAGATATCTAGCTGGGATAGCCCAAATTAGCAAGTCTATGAAAGCCCGAGCAAATCTAGGATGTCCACTTTTTGCCAGCCTTGAACTTTTTGTGGGAAACCATAAATCCTGATATGAATGCAGGAGGATGCTCGAAGAAAAGTTTCCTTCATCAAAATAATGCATTTTCCTTGCATATGGGGCTTTTTATGTCACTTTTGTTATTTTTTCGCGGAATTTTCGTACTTCAATGCACTTTCGGGCGGATCTGCTAGATTGCATTTCACAGAGGGATAAAATTCGTACAAGGTTGGAAGCTGTACAGCTTTTTTCGATGCGATTATTCTCGACCCAATGTGAATCTTTGCGCGTTTTGTGGGTGGCAAAGCAATAAAAAGCTCTCTTATTTTTTCTTTGCAGCCCCTTCCAAAATTGGATGCACTTTTCCTCCATGGCTGGAAGAAAATTCGTGGTCCACTGTGGATGCGTCTTTGATGTGGGAGTTTTCAGGGCCCAGTAATTTAACATGGATCAACATGACTACTGTGACAACAAACAACTTTGGCGGGATCACTTCCTATGTAGCTCATCAAGAGAGCAAAGTTTGGTGCCATAAGATTACGAGCTTAGATAATGGAACAAATAAGCAAGCCGAAGTAATCCTCTACAAAACTGAAGGATGGTGAGTAGGCTCTTGTTTTTAAGGCTAGCTCTGAGTATTGGAAATGATGACTGGTCGATCTGCAAAGGTCCTAGAATATCCGAAAAGTTTTGCCAAGCATTCAGCCAATAGGAGTCCAAAGGCAGCCAGAAATCCGAGTCCAAGAACGAGAAATACACTAAGGCATTGATTGAACCCGACTGACTCTCCGCCTATGGTGGAGCATTGCTGGTGCCGCGAGGAGCTGCTGCCAAACTTTGGCAGAATTACGCCCAAAAAGCCCCCTTCGAAGATTTTGTTCACATGAAAGTTCAAGAGTTTGTAGTAGGGAGAGTGCTTCACCAGGGCATAAGTGGCTTGTTGCTGATCATACTTGCCAGGTGTTGCGATCAATTCGCAAAACTTGTATTCATCTGAAATGCTTAAAGGAAAGTTGGCTGACGTTTGAAGGGTGCCAAAAAGTAGATGATGACACTAACCTAATGCTGACGTAATCAGAGTAGAGAGCAGTGTTTTCTTGGTTTAGCAGCAGGAGCTCTTTTAGATGAGGGTAAGCTGCTCTGTAGGCCTCCAAATGAGGCTTGATTTTCTTCTCGTGAATCTCTCGTCTAATTGGATCCGGAGACCGCCTGAACAAATCCTCAATTGATGAATCTGGAATCACAACCACTTTGTAGTCAGATTGTAAAAGGCTTTGAAGGTTATTGAATGGGAAGGCCCAAATTCGAGCTGTGAGAAAGGAGCACAGAGAGGCTTCGTAGTGGGTCATCATGACGAGTCCATTCATCATTATCCTGTATATACGAACTATATTGAAAGTCCATTATTTTGTGCTACTCGAGATTGGCTCACCAAAAAAGTGCCAGTCTGGCTGAAAAGCCTTCAGGATATGAGCCCCAGGGGTGCTTCGCAAATGATCTCATGGTCAGGGTGAAAGCCCTGCCCAAGGTTAATTCATTTCGGAGCTTTTCCTCTGCTGTCCCAAATCTATGATGTAGTATGTTAGCAAGTTTCAGTCTCATTAAATATGCTATATAGTACTTGATGATAACCCATAAGGTCAGCATGATTATGCTTGCCAAGAGGATGGGAAGCAGCCATGCCAAAGGTTGGAAAGGCTCAAGATAAGCCATGTAATTAATTGTATTTTGGGGGTTCTTGATGAAAAACTTGTAGTCAATCGTCATGATGGGCATCATGAATTGCACCACCGAAGTCCTGGCAAAGCTGAAGGCCATACCTGCCATGTCGACCTTGTGGTCGATCAAATCCCTCACTAAGCCATTCCATGTCCCAGTAGCTTCATCCACTGTGCCATAGGACTGTCCTGGGTGCACACTGTACGAGCAGTTCAGGATCATCTGGAGAAAGACGAGATTAAGGTTTAACCACAAAGGGATGGAAATTAGAATAAGCTTGCAGTTAGGAGATCCAGGATGTCGTATCCAATTCCGCCTAGTAATTTATACGAGCCATCTGGCAATTTCTTAAAACCATTTACAATTGGGGGATGATGGACAAATGCAATTTTGAACGTAAATCCCTGAAAAAAACCCCGCTTCAATTCAAAGCATATTATATGGACTTGAGTAATTTTGCAATACATTCATGTCTTGTCGTCGGATGTATTTGTCATCGGGTATTTTGCTGAATCCAAAGGTCGGATTCCAGGTGGTCAAAGCCCTGAATTCGACCTGATCCAGTTGATAGATCTCGAAAATCTGAACTGATCCATCTGTTTGTGAGATGGAGCAAAAAATGTCCTCATCAAAGCTCAAGTTCTGGGGTGAAAAAGCAAAATACATCTGATCCAGAGTCGCTGCTTCAAACAGCCAAAATCCCTTCTTCCAGCCTGGAAGTTTGCTTATTACATCTCTAATGGACGTCTCGTCCGCATATCCCATGTAGACATTAAGATCGTCAAACTGAATTCCTGCCTCTGGTTCACTATTGTATCGCACTGGAATACGTCTAAGGAATACGTCGAGAAAGTTTATTTTTTTAAAGTCAAATCTTAGAATGTAATGAGCACCTTTCAACTTTTTTGAGGAAATCCATCCTCGTTTCATTTTTGGGCTGGCCAAGTAAAGTCAGACTTTTCCTCTGCATCAAATGTGCAAAATCGTACACAAAGTCTGGAGTCAAACGGCTCGAGCAAATCGGAGGAGCAAGTAGGAAAATACAGACGAATACATATGATGTATTCATCCTCCTGTATCTTGCAGAGCACTAAAAAACCGAAACATTTCCATGCTAGCTGCTGCTGCTTCTGCTGAGAAATGGCCTCGTAAACCACAAAACCAAGTGCTGCAATTGTTTTCCAATACAGCTGCACGTCGCATAGAGAGTGATTACATTAAACTGTATTCCAAGAATAATGCCTGGTTGCAATATATGACCTTGAAGCTTTCCCTGTTGACATGCATATGTAGTATAGTATTGAATGAGGGCTTAAATTCCGCTTGGTTGATCACAAATCTGTGTACGGTATATTGAGCTGTTTGATGCTCACAACAAAAGGGTTTCTGATATGCTGAAATAAGTGGGAGAAAATATTTCATGCACCATCTCAAGAGAGGAAGGCAGACTTCTTTAGAATTCCAGAGATAATACTACTACTACACCAGCAGCAGCATTGTTGTCGTTTTACTGCAGCAGCAGCAGTCGAGGCTTATGAAAAAGCAGGCCCTTTTCATTATACTTCTGTTTAGCCTGTGCCAGCTATATGGTAAGAAAGAGTCGAATTTGAGGCTTCTTTTGAGGGTATTTTAAGGGAGGACCTTATTTGGCAAAGCAACATCTGAGGCCTTTGGGGAGTTTGCCAAAAGGGCAGCAGTCGAGAATTTCCACTTCCACAAGCATAATATGGAGCTCATAAATCAGAAACTGAGCACATCTTTTTGTTACGACCATGAGGACGACATACAGACATGGTATCATCATCAAGTCGTCTTTTCAGATGACAAATCTTTTTTAGTGGCTCACAAAAAAAGAGACGTAAAAAAAGAAGAAATTCATTAATTGATGTCCGCTCATGAAAATGCCCACTTTTCTTGGCGGAATGCATATTTAGGCAACAACTTAAAACGAGGCAACAGCTGGTAAGGACCAGTCGTTTGTCACGCTTAATTGCTGTGAGCTACGTAGTATTTTGAGTGCTTCCAAATGAGCTGGTCCATCTTACCACAACAAAATGGAGTATAGTAAGGAAAGTGTGGGGATTGCATGAATTATTCTAGAGTTTCCCATATTGGACTGTTGATCCCCTTAGCGCTAGTATAATCTTGAAGAAATTGCGGGAGAGGGCTCAAGTTCCCGGCACTCTTGGTGAGAAACAATGGCCTTTGGGAATACATAGAGCATTACGCAGGGAAACTACTTCGCATTCGCTCTAATGATGCAATGGATCATTCGAACGACGAGCTTCCCCCCTTTCGGCCAGATCACATGGAAATGAAGCCATTTTTGCTTTTGCAATGGCATACCCCTGTAATTTCAATGAATTTAAAGTCGTTAAAATTCTCGCGTCATTAACTTACCCATTATGGCAAATCTGAGTGAAAGCAGCTGCAATTAAAAGAAACTGTCTGGCTACTCATGCATTATTTGGGCCTGAGGCCGTAAACATTACTACAGTTATTGTGACAAATGATGAAGTTATAAACACTTTTATGGCGATGCTGCTATTGCCTGGGAAATCACTGGAGCAAAAGGTGAAAGAGAGCTTTTATTGCCTGCCCTAGAGCCATTTATGGCCCCCGAAAGCAAGCAAGATTCTGGAAACCGTAAAAACTCTAATATTTGCACACACACCACGCAGCAGCAGTAGTAGTTGTTGGTTGCAAAACTAAGGGCTTCTCCTTCAGCTGCAGAAGAAGCTTTATAGATACTACATATACTTTTAGCTAATTTGAGGCTTTCACTTCTTCGCAGCCTGACAACCTCTCATTCATTTTTCAGCTCGAGTGGATTTGTTTGCGCACAATTCAGCCTACTCGCGCCTGGAGTTTTGCGTGTCAAGCTGGGTAAATTAAAATATTCATACCACATGCTTTTTTGGCGCATTCAGAGGTTCATTCATTTCTTTTAAGGTTCTCTGACTCGTACTTTGGAGTATGCCTGTGATGCGTCTCAATTTCGACATCACCCCAGCTCACATCTGCTCTTGTCAGGTAATGAACCATCATCCTTTATTTGAGCGGAGCGAAGCGTTTCTGCAAAAATTTTTAAAATTCATGTATAGTTACTTTCTTGCCTTGCCGTCCACGAATTTCGTTGTAGAAGGTGCTTCTAGGGTTGGCTAAATTAAAGATGCTATCAAAATTGCTCAAGCTGATTCGAATTAGTCGACCCTAACTGGCAGGCTAAACTTGTTCAAAAATTCATCCTTGCGTCAGGATAGGCAAAACCATTGTAATTAAGGTAGTAAAACTCTCAACTGATTTTTAAGAGACAAAAATTAAACCAACCCTAGCTAGCCTGAGCTTAACTTGTTTGAATCACTTGCGCCAACGACCGGTCACTTCAATTATATGATGGAAAGCAATTTTCGCATGTATAATTCAGTTTACCAATTCGTCTCAGTTCATATTACTACACATATATAAAAGCTCTGACGTTTAACTTTATCAAGTGACACACATTATAAAGTATTTTATAAGGTGTGTTGCTACTCTGTAACTGTGACATTGTCCAAGTAGTAAATACGATTGGAGAAAAAAGGAGAAAAAATGCCCTGTATGGGGATTGATGCCTGTACCTCAGGATTAGAAAACCAGCGCTCTACGGAGTGAGCTACCATTACAGTTAGAAAAATTGCTGTTAGAATTCCTTTTTATTCTTCTTCTAAGCTGAGCTAAGCTTAGTAGAGGAGTAGAGTCTCTATCAGAGATACCAGACAAAAATTTATCTAACAGATCTTTAAGCTTCAAAAGTGCCAAATTCAAAATGCATAATTTTTAATTGATTGAATAACGCTTTCAACTACTCTTGCCCTACTGAGGGCCTCTCAACCCAAGCCTTCAAAGTAATGGATCAGATGCTAAGTCAAGATTGCATGGTCTGGTAACTTCATTAACATTTGAAGATTACTTTCCATCATATAAAATCGTATATATATGTAAACTAATTATAAAACAGGCTTACAAAATGTCTGAGCTCATTTTGCAAAGTAAAAATCTCGTAGCATTACTTGGCTCTCGCAAGCTCGAGCCCGCAAAAATGCCACTCGATTTTTACTTTACAAAATTTGCTCAGCTATTTTATTAGCTTGTTTTATAAATTGTTTACATATATAAATAGATATAATTTTTGTTGCAACGGAATACTTGATTGCTTGCAGTAAGCTTTATTTTAAGCCCAGTTGCGGCGCTAGGGGGCGCTGCTAAAATTCGAACACCAAATTTTGGCGTATGAAGCGGGTTTATAGAAGTTTCTGCTTTTTCTTTATTCTTTCATATATAGTCAGAGTAATAAATGGTTACATTACAATCTTTCCAGCACCATTGAAGTAGATCAGACCCGAAAAAAGCAAAAAATCCAAAATATGGGCTCAAATTACCACAAAAAAGATTGCCATTCCCACTCACACAAATGCAGCCTGACAATTCTTCAGCCACTACAGATATCTTTAAGGAGTTATTTCTTTCCCTTTTTGCAAATTTCTTGCTGTGATATAATATTTTCAGGAATTCACTACAGAAACAGTTCAAAATTGCAATTTAGGTTTAGTTTAGATCATTACATAATCTAATGGATTTAAGAGCGCCAAGCATCTAACGCCATCTGTGGCGGCTTCGACAACTAAATCGGCGCAGTGCAAGCAATCAAGTATTAAGACAATCTTTCTGAAAGACCACTGAAAATATACAGGTAATTTGGCCGTAGCCAATGAACAGATGATGATCCGCTCAAATTATCCGAGTCGCCTTGGACATCTAAGTAGTACTGTTACAAAGCTGTATGCTGACGAGGATAGAGCCCCTTTTTGTGTCGCAGTACGTGATTTGAACGTATTTCTCTTTTCTAAGGGGGGTCGACTTCATCAGCCAAAGTTGTTACAACTGGTGATGAATCAAAGGGATGGATTCCAAGTGGGCTGTACCATGTGAAAAGCGACCCAAGAATCCTAACAGGATACCAATCTGGGCAGGTAAAAATACAAATCATGCTACCGAATGTATTATGCTGTTTCCTTATCTCGACATTTCTTGGCGTTTCAGCAAATGTCTGCGGCTGTGAGGGCTGATTTCCCCGATAATCCTGGGAAAACTGAGTTGTGTCAGGATGGCATGACCCCAAAAGTCATTGCCATGATAGTGGACTGTCTCACCAAGCCACACTCTGACCTGGAAATGCGATCCACTTGCCTAGAAGATGACTTTCCGAAAGGTACACACACACACATGAAGTGGGAAAAAGTGTCGACTTTCGCGTGTGTGTCACATTGAATTTTTTGGCCCATTTTTGGTAGTACTATGAAAGCTTTCTCAAGTTTTTGGTCTTAGTGGTCTGATGGGACTTTTCTTGAAGAATTTGCATTTCAAATTGCATTCTTCCTCTCTCCTTTCCAGAATATGAGAACACCCATAGCTGGTCTGAAAATGGGACTGATTTCCGAGTCTACAAACCCTTAGACAGCCAACTACCAAGTAGCCGCAGCTTTTGCCTCGCCTTCAACGCTCCACAAATGAATGTTGAAGGGCACAGCAGCAGCAGCAGCAAAGAGAAGAGCAGCAGCAAAAAATCAAAAGTTATAGCTGTCCAGAAGCTGGACAGCAATTGTCAGCCCAAGGATCACATCCAAAAGAGAACCATATCATCAGTATCAGAAGTGGTCAACCTTTCTTTTGAAGGTACAACATTATACTTTTAGTATTTATGCTCCCCTTGTGTCCTCCTCAAGTTGGCTGGATTTATGAGTAGGCAAGGCTGCATCATTGCATTGTTGGAAAGCGTTGATCAAACTTTGTGTATTTTGATATTGTGCAGCCCATCTCACTACATATATGTGTAGCATATACCATACAGTGTGGTCTTGTTTTTCATTCCAAAAGTTGGCCCGGACTTTGAGCAAAAGCAGCAGCAGCAGCAAAGTTTTTATCTTGTGTAGTCTATATAGTAGCCAATCACCACTTCAAAAGCATCTTGATGAGGAAAATTGTGTTGTATGCAAGGAATTCGAATTCTTTCTGTGCCACTGAAAAATTCAGGCGTTTTTACGCAATCCCTGCTTTTTAATGACATCAGCTTTCACATTGTCGTTTCAACCATGCGACAAGGTGAATTGCCATGAACAATGCTCCTACTGCTGCATCCAGCCAGAAATCTGACATCTCGTAGATATCTGGGATTTTTAGCTAGCTCTTATAAAATATGGAAATATTCATGCGTTTCGCCCAAGTGGCTATAACATGATGCTGTGATATGCCTAACCCATTAAGTAAACACTTTCCTTATTTACATAAGTGGTTTTGCAGATCTCTACCAGCACGAGATGTCAGATTTCTCTCTGAAGGACATTTTATGCCTCGGTGCCATTTGGTAACGACCCTACTACAAAATACAGTAGCAGCTGTTACTCCATTCCAAAGCTACTACACAGAGCTGAAGGCGCAAAAAATCACTGGATAATCCGTCATCTTTCCAGCTAAATCCTTTTATACCACATGGTATACAAGCATCAATTCTGATCATTGCTAATAGATATAATCCTCTGGAGGAAAAAATATCTTCTTTTGGTGGATAACCTTTTTTTCCTCCAAAGATGATCCAGCTTTTGTTCTGGCCCAACGAAAAAGTGGAAGCAGAATTACACTCTCAAGAATGCTACTTAAAAAAAGCCATGCAGTGAGCATGGGCTTAAAAAGTTTTTTTAATGTGATTGATGGCGGATTATTTTTTGGCAGCAAACTTTGAGCTGCTGTCCTTGAACAGTTTGATTTTGGCAAGTGTAGATTGAACAACCAATTTCTTTGCTTGCAGGCGAATGTTCGAGCTCGACGACAGCAGCGATGGTGTTTGGCTTTCACCAGAAGGACAAACTTTTTATGATCCTACTCAATCTCAGTTTATTCCATTTTTGCCTGAACTCGCGCTGCTGAATACCAACGATGTTCGTTGCATGTTGGCAGATCGAAAATTGCTGCCCTATCAATGATTGGAATTGGAGCAAACATCCTTATCTGATGCCAAAAAGGAGGAATACATTTTTGCGGGAAGAAATAGTACAACGTTCTTTCGATACACGTGCTGTTTGGGCAAAAATTGCATATTACTACTTTTGTACTTCAACATGTCATGGCACATTATATGCATGACAGCAGCAGCAGGAAAAATCCTACTTACATAAACTTTACATATATTTTTTTCATGCTTCTCTAGCCACTTTTAAAACCTCTCCCAATTTTGCATGCACTTTGAGTACAAGTCCCCTTTTGCACCACTTCTCTCAATTCCTTGCCTTCTTGCTGCTGCGAGCAGTGACCCAGATTGTTCTAAAGAAGCTGTTTTTCCCCTTGATCAGTGGAATTGAAACTTTTGTTATTGGATGCCAAAATTGGAATCACCAATTCTCCTTCTGTTGGGCAAAGCAACTGGCTGTGATGATTTCATTGTTATAGTATATATGTACTATTGAATGTAAGCAATAAAAAAGGGATCTGTATTGAAAACTCAACTCCTGTCCTGGGCTGCTCTTGCCATTTGGTGCATTTTTGTGCACTTTTCTGCATCTTTCGCATTAAAAATTCATTCTCGGCCGTGGTAAAAAGACAGCCACGTTATGAGCTGTTACAAGCATGTAGAAAAACCAATTTCCTCTATGCATTTCTCATATGGCCGAAAAGTTAATCAGGCATACGTACTATGTTAATATAACATGGTATCGTATATTATTTCTCAAGGAAAATGGCTCGACTTTTTTCACTGGGTAAAAGAGGAAATTGGTCCATGTTCATTAGGGCTTTTTCCAATAGTTCTTTGTTACTGCTCATTATGGAGCACAGGCGAATTGTGTGAGTGTGGGTGAAAAAAGCGCCCCTTTGAAGGAGGTGAAAAAGCCACCTTTTTCCCCAGGTGTCTTCTCATGCATCAGAACTTGCTCCAAAAATACGTGTAAAAAGGAACTTGCCCTAAGGGTCATTGAAGCCCACTTTTTTGGTCGAATAAGGGAGTCGCAGTCGCGAGAAAGTCACTCTCTAGGAACCATTTTCTTCACCTACTTTAGCTCAACATGGGTCAAAATAAATCATCAGCAAATGGAAGCAGAAAAAGCCAAATGCTACTTCAAGTAGTAGCTTGTCCTGAAAGGAAAAATTACGAGGAGCTAAGCATAATTTGTCAGTGTACTCTTTTGTCCATTTTCTCGACGCCCTCACTCCGGAAGCAGCTGCGGATTTTGCAGCGCCCTCTTGTGGCGAAGGGGAGACCATTTCTTTTTCATTCACCAAAAATGGACAGTAGAAGTTGTGACAAATGGGTGCGTTTACTTTCTTTAGTGCAAGCTTTTAGTAGTTTTGCTGCTTTCTTTCATTGTCACACTGACATTGGCTTGACACTATGGGATTATATGCCATTCTTTGGTCAAAAGAGAAGCTTTCCATCAATGCTAAAAGCCCAAATCATTCGCTGTCCACTGCAAAAGGATTGCTTGTATTTTCCATGTTGCAAAGTGTCTCTCTCTCTCTTTTTACCAAGAGGATTACCTCACAGTGAAGTCAAAGAGCATTTCTGGCCAAAGGGGGGTGATTCTAAGTCTCCCTAAAGACTGGTGGAAAACTATGTCCAGTTCCTGAGACAATGGCAGCAATTGAAGGCTGCAAAAAAGCCCACATTTCTCAAGGAAAAGTTGGCTGCTTGCAATAAATATAATCCCCATCTTGATTATTTCTTGTGTCCCATTCACTTCTTTTTGAGCTGTCATGTTCATTTTTTTGCCTTATCTTGGCGGCTGTCCTTGCAACTATCTTGGGAAGGGACTTGGGTGTAAGTGCATCAATGGACACATCTTATGTATTATTGGATGTCATAATTTTCACCAACACCTGGTAGGCTATGTTGAGTAGAAAGGCTCTTTAGGGACTCTAAAGGAAGTTATTACCGCCGTTTTTCAGCCTGCGCAGCAGCTTAGGCACATTATTGTTATGATGCTTATCATTGCTCTTTGTTGCTAGTTGAGGAGAGCCATCTGCTTTCTTAACCATCTGGAGCATTGGTAAATTAAAGAGCAAAAAAATCCCTTTATTAATTAACTCACCTGAGTAATTGCCATTAATTAGCTCTTCTATAGAGGGCGCTGTTGTTCAGGAAGTATGTTACAGAGGTACCAGATGGCACTTTATGTTTAAGCACCAGATGCTCCCATTTTTGGCCAAAAATGGCACAAGTGGAAATTCATTTATGCTCAGTTTCTTGTTTATGCCCAAGATTTGCATTGGAGAGCCAGAGCTGCTCTTATGGCAAACTCCAAGGTCATCATCATTTATCTATGGGGCAACTTTAAAGTTGGCTCATTTAATGCCAAAGTTTAGGCTCGAAATCGACAAGCTGGAATTTTGGTGGTTGGTCTGGGGGCCAATCTGCATACATCTAGCTGGCGCCATTTAAAGTGGGACGCACTGGCATGGAATTTTTTTCGCATTTTCTCGAATCAAGCTTTCTCTCCTTGTGATCATCAGCATATGCCACTGCTTTTTCTGCGGCAATTTTCCGCCAATTTCCGGAAAATATACTGTGAGGAGGGACGAAGAAGAAAAACGAAATTGTCCCTCAGCTTTGTAGGGAAGCCTCATCAGAATGATGCGGACAAGCACAGCGGGGCGAACTGAGGAGAAAAACGCTTTCTTTCATGGGCTTTCTCGCAGCACCAGTTCCCACTGTGTAAGTGCCAGGAAGTGAAGACGCACAGTAAAAAGCCCAGGAAAGATCCATTGTTGTGATTTGAAAATTATGCCCCACATTGCGTATTTGTAAGACATATACCATACTTTATAAAACGGTCAAAAAAGTGGCTTTTTTCCAATAACCTAGTGCATTGCAGGTTTTCCCCTTGGCACATTTGGGATATGTTCCACCTCATCCAAATTAATTTAGCAGCTTTCTTTTGTGGAAAAAAGTGGAGGAGGAAGAAGGCCATTATTTTTGGTGCGCTTCTCCTGGCTGAATTGCCAAGCCCAGATTTATTGTGGTCTTCGCCCCAATCGGATTTTAGCCACCATGGCAAGGATTTGATTAAACTCATTTATCTTCATCTTATCTCATCGCGCAGGATTGAAACTAAGCGCCCATAATGGGAAAAACATACTGGCAGCACGCTAAAGTCGGTCAAGTTTGCGCAAAATGCTTCCAGCAAAAATTCTTCCTTTGAAGCAGGAGAAGAAGCTTTCGTAGAAGTAGTCATAGTAGTTCTTGTTTGACACTGCTCAAGTTGTTTGGATAGGCCAAAGTACCATGGCTCTCTTTCTACATGGCAGGATATGCTCTTGACAGACCCAAGCTGGCCCAAGTCATGTGCCCTTTTCATGCTCCCCACATTGCTCTCACTATCTTCACATGACCTGGGACCCAAAGAAAATGCAGTGAGATACTTCTAGGGAAGATGGCCAACATCTTCTAAAAAGTGTAAGTTTACGCTATATGCTGGCCCAACTCACACCAAGATACCCAATATTCCCCTCTAGGGCTTTTTTAGGAGGACGACAACAACGCGAGAAAAGGCAATTTTTACCTTACTGATTTGTGAGGAATGATAAAAAGCAGTGAAGCAAAAGTGAAAGCCCTTTCAACACGCCATTGATGATGCGATGCGAAAAAAGCCCGATGAAGCGAAATGTGTAAGCAAACGATCTGACGTTTGATTGAAAATGAAAAGTTCAAACAGCACTGAAAGAATCTTGATATAGGACTTTCTGGTCATTTGCTCTGCTGTGGGCTGATCAATCTTCCCAGCTGTCCCAAGGGACTTTTGGTTTCCTCCTCAAAAGTTACGAAGAATTAACGCGAGAAAGTAACTTGTAATGTTTGCCTATACATGCTCCAATAGCTAAACATTCCTTATGCATTTGCTGTATCAAGGTGAGGAACAATCTGGGAAAATGCTTGAAATTGGAGAGTGAAAGCAATTTTTGAACTTTTTTGATTTCCTCCCCAAGTTTTCTGTTGCACATTTCAGGGTATCTTTTCAAGGCTAGCAAAGCATGAAATAAGAAGCTAGAGGTCTTTCTTTTTTAAAAACAGGATCTTCAACTTTTCTCATATAGTGGTGCAAGTATTGTGTAGTATACCAGTATTGCAGCTAAACTAACCTTTTCTCATGCTTACACCCCTCTTTTATAGTAGACATAAAAAACGTACATATAACACAGCAACACAGCACGTGGCCACCAAAAAAAGCGAGGACCTTTTTTACACTATAGTATACGAGATGGAAAAAATGATGTGATGATATGTGAAAAAGTAATTAATTGTGGAGGAGCTTACTTTCTACACATTCTTCCGCGGGTTCAACCACAAGATTTAATAGAGAGACTCTGGCCTATGAAAAGTAGCTCGGGCTTTCTTCCTACCTCGTAGGACCTTTCAGGATATAGCAGCCATAGCAAAAGCGAGGGAAAATGGTTTACAACTCAATTATAAGACCCCTGAAGCTACTCCCCTGCTAAAAGAGAATCATTTCATAAATCTCCATGCTGATAAATGTCTTTCTTCTTGAATTAAAGCCACCACTGCAGTATTTTTCCCAGTGAATGCAGCAGAAAACCTTAAGAGATTTTTAGGAGGCCGCCACGCCCCAAATGGCCTGCTGTACACTTAATGATCTTGGTATACCTGAAAGAGAGAATTCCACCCGAAAAACCACGGCGCTTTTTTATGCTCTCAGTTTCTTGGAAATTGATCTGAGCTCTCAAAACTGTTTTGTGATGAGCCAGGGAATTTACGACCTTAGCTTCCAGTGAATTTCGCCTGAAAAATAGCCCAGAGCATTTATTTGCTCTTCCTCCATAAAAATGAAGCTTGAGCCTTGCCAAAATATGAGCATGGGGAGATAAAAAAAACTTGCAAGGCAGAGCTCTTATTCGGTGTTTTGCATAAGCACTGACTTGGAATTTTGAGTATAGTGAAATGGTGAAAGAATCTTTGAAGCTTTTCAGAAAGCAACCTAAAAAATATATTGGATGCATCTTATCGCCCACATGGTGTCTCATAATTATTTTTTCCCTCTGGAAATGTGGGGGAAAAAGTGCGGCCCGTCGGCGCGCCATAACGATCATGCAGGATCGCTAATGATGTCCAGCCCAAAATGGATTGGGTACTTTGGCAATCTGGGTGAAAAAGCTTCGACGCAGCAAAGATGAATGACGATCATCTGAGGCAAGCTCAAGAAAATCTGCCTTCAAGGTCTTCTTATGCAAAAATGGACTTTTCTGATCCATTGGTCATTCACGGTCACTAAGCCTTAGAAAGAGTCGTTCGCCTCTCTGTACTGGCTTTCAGCAACCGGAAGAATTTTGGCTTTTTCGGACAACAACAAAGCTGCTAGCTGCAATAATTACGGGATTCCTACTAGCTCATCTGTTGATGGCATGTCAGAAAATCCCTCTGATAAACTTGATTAGACAATTTGATACTGACAAAATTGATTCTTTCATGCCAATTAGATGATATAACAAATGATGAGTGTATTCCTAGAGATAAGCTTTCTTTTACTGCTCTTCAATTTCCCATGGGACTGTCAAAGCCAATTACACTACCATCATGATGTTCCTGCCTGAAGATAATTCCATTTGCACTACTCTGGATTTACTCATAAAATGTTATTGGGCTGGCAGCAAAATTGCATCAATACAGCGCAAATCCTCCCCCTTTTCTCCTGAAGATATTCACTGAGCTGTGAAGAGTAACTGTAATAGCGCGGATATTTACAGCAGGGAATCATTGTATACATTTCAACGGTCATTTTGCCCTTTGACATTCCACCCCTTAATGGTAGCTGTTACTGGAAAAAGGGGGCGGAGATCTCGCTCGCTATTTCGCAATTAATTCGCACTTCATAGTCAGCCACACTTTTCTTCAGCACACGCTATGATTGATTTTTGATGATTATGATCCTGCTCATTAAATGTCCACAGGTTGAAGAAGAAATGCTTGATGAAGAAATTTCCACTTGGCAAAGCGAGCAGCTGCAAAACTAGATTTCTAAAGAGAGTTAGCTGGGATCATATAGCTGCGCGCATTAACAACAACAAGCCGCGCCGGTCAGCCAGCCAGGTCGGCAACAAATTCCTCCCTTTGTGATTACTGTCAGTCCTTCTTGAGGTACTCCTCTTGAAGGGTGTGCCGCCAAAGCAGAAATAAAACTATGAGATCTTCAACCACAAGTGAAGCTGACCCTTTGATCAACTCATCAGCAGAGGACTATGGGTCAGCTGAGAGTCAACAAACAGCTGAAAGCCAACAACCAGCTGAACCTGAGGCACCAGTGCCCTGGTACAAAGTGGCCTTTGGCATCATGCTTGTGGTGGGCGCAGGATGCTCCTTCACAGCTGCCAATGTGATCCAGAAGATCGTTTGCCCCAGCCTCAACTTTTGGAGCTTGCTCCTCATCAGGTCCATGACCCAGATGGCAATCATGGGCACCCATTTGGGAGTGACCAAGACGCACTGGCTTGGACCCAAGGAGGCCAAAAATAAGATTTTTCTCCAAGGCCTTTTCGGAGGGCTGCTCCTTTTGGCCATTTTCGTAGCTGTCAAGCACGTCCCCCTTGGAAACGCATCAGCTATTTTCTTTTGCACTCCAGTAAGTCCACCATCCACCATCTTGGAAAAAGCTTTCGGAATCACTAACCCATTTCTCTTCAGATTGCCACTTTTGCCTTGGCTACTTGCATGCTGGGAGAACGCATGGGCTGCTACAGAGCACTGATTTCAGTATTCATGATCAGTGGAGTGATCCTGATGACAAGGCCACCCTTCATGTTCCCTTCGGACAAGCACCCCATCGTGCCCTCCAATGGAACAGCTGATGACAACTCAACAAGCATGATTGTTGATCCGTACTCTGACGATGCCATTGGCCTGGGATACGTGGCTGCCATTTGCGTCCCCCTTTTGTCCGCCATTGTCTCCATTTGGACTAGACAATGCCGAAAAGTCACGGCTTCCGTGCTCATGTTCTGGTTCGCTGCTGGATCTTTCATGGTGGCTTTTGGAGGTAAACAATATTAAGCCTGTGTGTGCCATTAAGTGATCAAAATTTTGCTCTACTTAAGGTATTTGCCTGGGACGAGTGGACAACGTCTTTGACCTGGATTATGTTGAAGTTCTCTACACTTTTCTCATCGTTGGACTTGGAATGATGGGCAACATGTCGTACACCTTTGCAGTCAGGTAAAGTGGGCAAAAAGTTGCGCTCAACTTCATAGCTGAAATATCCATATTTTTCCTGCAGGTGGGTCAGCCCCAGCAAAGCTAATGTGTTCCGCAGCTTCGAAGTCATTCTGAACTACTTGCTCCAAATATTTTTGGAGAACATGGAATTTCATTCTCCGGATTTGGCAGGGATTTTCCTGCTCCTTTGCGCCGTCTTTGCCACCGGATTCGAGCAGGAAGTGATGAGCAGGAAAATCCACCCCTTGCTTTGACGCTTGCGGTTTTTCCCTTCTTACTTTCATGTATTTCTTAAAAGAATTGCAGTCGCTGTTGACAAATCGTCGTGAGCTTCCCTCAAAGCTTCGGTCGCTCTCTCCCTGGGAAATCCCATATCAATCAGCAGCAAAATATTGGCCTCGGAAGGCTCCGCAATGGCCCCTTGTGGTGGCCTTTGGTGTCGTCCCACTCCTAAAATGATAAAATTGACCAGCTCCCCTTTCATGTAAATAAATCCGGATTGACTCTTACTTGCATTTGGCAATCGTCCTATATTTAACCTAGCCTGCAATCAACAAAAATAAAGCTTCTTAGGGAAAAGGCTTTAAAATGAGTTGTTATTACTTGTTGCTGAATTAAATGCTGCTCAAGTGCTTCCATCTGCTGCGATCTTTGAATTTCTATGGTGGCTCCAATGGCTCCTTCTTCAGGCGGACTCGAATCTACCAACCACCCAAATAACCTAAGCAAAAATAACAATAAAAAATATAGTAAATTGAAAAAGTTAATCTTACTTTTGAGTGGCGTTGGCCACACACTTAGGCACCACGAGCCAATTTTGCACCCGCAAAAAGTTGATTTTTACCAAAAAGCCTGCAATCTGCAAAACAGTAATTTAAAAAGGAAAAACAAACTCAAAATTGAGATTTACCAGGCAAGAAAGTGTCATGATTTGATTTGCTGTTGAGCTCAGCATGACTTGCAGCCCAATAAGGTAAACCATGGACTTTCCAGACACTCGAACCATGCCAGCCAAATTGGCTCTATTGATGCTTGGTATGTCCATGAAGTAAAATACAAACCAGGGCAGAATGAGGCCGTAACTGGAGGAAAATACTCTTTAAAAGTCATTCTCAATTAACTAATGGTTGAAAGATAATTACGGGCCAACGGCCATCAGGCCACTGAATAGTTTAGGGCTAAAAGGCAGCACCACAGAGTTGATCACAAATTCTAAAAGGCCGCTCAAGGTCATCATTGATATGAGATGCGAGCAGAATTTTCGACTGCCCAACAACCTTTCAAACACCCTGCAACATAGGCATGAATTAAGAGCTCGACAGCATTGATAAAAAGTAATCCAAACCTGAAATAGTAGATCAAGATGAGGCAAAAAGCAGCATCTTTCGTCTCGATGAAAACGAGCTTTGAAGTCAGCAGTCTCCACCATTCACCCTTATTGAGTGAATCTGCAAAAAAAGTTGATACTACAACTAAATGAATTATGGGAGCAATTTATAAAGTTTACCAGGGATTTTGCAAATGAGATATTTGTGCATGTGTGAAAACATTCCCAAATTGAGGCCGGCATGTCCTATGATCAACGTGCCGAATATCGCCTTACTTATGGAGGCTTTATCTGAAAAATGCATTAATAGCAATGATGTCTGCGTAATCATTTCAATTTTCAACTCACAAAAGCCTGAAGTATTGTGGCGATTTGTTATTGAAGTTGCAGACATGATTTCTTATTTCTAGAAGTGATTCAGCTGATTTGAGTGTAAACGTCAACAAAGTTTTGGCGGAAAAAAAGGCGCGGAAATTCAACTCGCGTGGAAACGTCACAGTTTTATCCCAAAATTTGTTTTTGGTGATAACAATTTAATTTGACCTGATTCCTGGTAAAATACAATTATTATTAGAAAATGTCACATTTTTATTCTTAAAGCAGGTCATTGACACCGAATTCATGCAGACAAAAAGGCTGTTCCAGGAATTTCATGTAGTACAGCAAATGTTCAGATCGATTTCCCTGCAAAAACTGCTTTTAACCAATTCCGTGAATTCACATTGAAATAGACAATTTAAGGCACAAAACCACATGTGATCATAATTTTTGAAAAACCTCAAAGATATGCAATTATACTCTAATCAAGCTAAGGCCTATGTAGAGGGAGTCTGCAAAAATCAATCATGTCAGATACAGCTAAAAATGAAGCGAATGTCAGCAGCAAAGGAATCGTTAAAGATAGGATGAAACATGCCATTTCGTAAGTAATTAGCCAAGCAAAGATTGGCTGCATAATCTCCACTTATTACATATAGTGATCATGAAGCTCTTATACATTTGATCAAAATGAATGTTGGCATTGGTGTGATGGCAATGCCAACTGCTTTTTACAATGCTGGCATGGTAGTTGGAATTGTAGCCATGGCATTTATGGCCATTGTAACTGTGCATTGCATGCACCTTTTGGTAAAACACATTATTTAAAAGCACTGATCAATTACAACAGAAAGCCTTTTTGCCAGGTGAATGCAGGGCAGGCCATGACAGCTCGAACTAATGCTGAATTTTTGGATTATGCTGAAGTGGTTGAAGCTGCCACACAAGCCTCTCCAAGGCTGGCAAAATTCAAAAAAGCCACCAAGTAAATGAACATGCCTTTTTCATGAATTTATGCAGCATTATTTGTTATTTGATTTTTTTGCAGGACAGTTATAAATGTATTTTTGTGCACTGCTCAAATCGGTGGCTTTGCAGTTTATTTGCTGTTCATTTCTCAGAATTTGGCCATCACTTTGAACCCTTGGCTGGGCTTGAATTGGAGCTACCGAATTTATTTGAGCATAATCATGCTGCCCACTCTAGCCCTTTGCTCTGTGAGAAACTTGAGGTTTTTGTCACCAGTCTCCATAGTGGCCAATGCCTTTGAGTTCTACACCCTCGGAGTCGTTTTCTACTACATTTTCAGGTCTCCTCTCAAGCCTTTCGACTCTGCGCCCATTTTCTCCTCTTGGCCTCAACTTCCCATCTTTTTTGGCACAGGCAACTTACATTTATACCTTATTTTGGGCTCAAATGCCTAACTGACATATTTTTTCCTACTTTTGGCAGCCATGTTTACTTTTGAGGGCATTGGCATAGTTTTGCCATTGGAGAATAAAATGAAGAATCCAAAAAGTATGGGTGGCTGGACCGGTGTGCTCAATACTGCAATGGTTTTCGTTGCCTGTTTGTACATAGCAGTTGGATTTTATGGATATTTGCAGTTTGGTGATGCTGTGGCCAATCAGGGATCAATCACGTTCAATTTACCCCAAGATGAATTGTAATCTGGTAATAGCAACTTCATGGGAATTGTTAGATTCTCCTTCTTTTCAGTGTTGCAAATTCTGCAAGATTGGTCATTTCCCTGGCAATTTTGTTTAGCAATCCACTCCAATTCTATGTGGCCATTTCCATCATTTTTCCCACTTTGGTTGCACCACGTGTTGTCAGAGAAAAACACTTGCTAGCTGAGTATTTGCTGAGATATGGCATCATCTTCTTTTGTTGTGAGTAATTTCCACGTGCTTGAAACTTGAGGATTTACCCACTTTTCCCTTTCCTGCGCAGATGGAATGTCACTGATGGTGCCTGATTTGGATCTCTTCATTTCATTGTCAGGAGCAATTTGCATGTCAGTCTTGTCAATAATTACCCCAGCTTTGCTCGATTTGGCAGTAAAAAGTGCATCCATCAAGCCCTGGGTTTTGGTCAAAAACTGGACATTGATCATTTTTGGCATTGGGATCTCCATTTTTGGCACAGTGTTAAGCGTTTTAGATCTAATAAATCGTCATTCTTGATGCCCTTGTAAAAAAACAATTTATGATTTAAAGCCCTTATCTCAGAAGCTTTTTACGGCAAACAATTTAGGTAACATGACTACTAATCATCGTACTAATTATTACGTTGAGAGCGTATTTACCTAAATTAATTCTGGGAATGAGAATTTATAGGTATTTCCCCGGATGTGCACTGGCTAATTTACGCTGATACAACTTATAGAGTATCCATGTTTGTTTTGACCCAAGCAAACAATACTAAAAATAGCCGATAAGTGATGCAATTTTGGAATATCCGTGAAATTATCCGGGTGATGACGACGAGTCGATTAATGTTTGTTTTTTGCATGTCCGTCTGAGCGTCCTGGAAACCTGATTGAAACCTCAATTGCGGATACATTGAACTCTGTCTGTATTTACGTAAAATACGTGGGATACAGTTACAGAGCATCGACCTTGAGGAAATAACAGTTGCACACACGTTTTAGCTGTTATTCCGCTGAACTGTCACATAGTAGTACAATCAACTGCTTTTACCTAAAATCTTGATGAACATCAAGAGAAAAATTGACATTTTTGAACCTTTTTGAAAATTCTGTTGTGCAGAAAAAGGCTGATATCGAGAGTCAATAATGGGAAATACAGTGGATCACCGACTTTTTTATCTTCAGTTTGGGACGCGCTCGCGCTTATGATTTTGAAAAGGTGAAAACCCATATCTTGCTGCAAATGTAGTATAAAAGAGCAGTGCTGAATTTGCATCCAGTAAATTCCCACCTGATCTCCAAAGTCATCAGATAGAATAATCATGACTTCGCAAAATTGCCACAAATCAAGTAAGATGATTGCTACTCAAAATCTACAATTTAAAAAATGCTAACCTTCAATTATTCCACTTTCAGTTCCACAATGGTACAAAAATACCACAGAGAAACCAATGGACACCAAGTTCAGGTGCAACGTTTGCGGTTCCACCTTTTCGTCAAATTATGATCTGCAAAGCCACCAAAGACAACAGCATCAGCGGTCATAAAAATAGAATATCCATTTTTCTCAAACCAATATTGAATCAGGAAGTGATGCCAATAAAGCTCTGTTAATCCTCGTAAAGCCAATCCTACAGCAAAATTATTGCATAACGATGTTTTTTAAAGAAGCTTTTATAGATTGCAGCTTTCACATCCCATTATTAATGGCATTGATTAGTCGTCATAATTAAAAACTGCTCGCACGCTGAGTCGCTCTATGCGTAAGCGTACTCCGATACTGTTATTGCGCAATGCATACAGAACGTCTCATATTTTCTTTATAGTGTAAAAGAGATTTCTGTTGAACTGAGCCTGGATTTTTTTTTATTTGTTGGCGCACTTGACTGCACGACATATGAGTGCTTAGGTTAATTTATTCCAAAAATTGTGGGACAGTCGGTAAATGAAATGAAATACTTTCCAGGCGCGCCTTTGCCAGCTGTGAAAGTCATCTTATACCAGAGCTTCTCTCTATATAAGTATAGATACAAAAAGTCCCCAAAAACTCCGATCTTTAAGTACTGAAAGGACTAAATGAATAAAACAGTATAAAAAGCAATTATGAAAAGTGCAAGGAGGAGCGAGCATTAAACGTAATTTGCTTTTATAAATGAGAAGTATTTGTTGGCGGACGCTCTGTATCCACTCTCGTGGGTTACGTAACGCAGTGATTTCTGTATTGGAGAGCTTTCACCAGATGAGACAGATCGAAACCATCTTTGAAGAAAGAACATGCTTCGACCTACCCCAACAAGCTCCTTGTTTGAAAGCATGCATTTTTCCAACTCTACGAGCAGCTTCTTCAATGAAGGGTAAGCATGTAATTAGCATTTTCATGGCAAAACTTTGAATACAGACGAAAAGCATCGAAATGTTTGCTCACATTATATTGCTAGCTAGCAGCTTTGAGAACTTGGTATCTCTATCTTTTAAATTTGGGAAATATTTCGTTTATATTTTATTGAAAGTATTATCTTCCATAAAGGAATGAAACTAAAGTAAGGCCTTACAGAAGGGATACATAAAAGGAATGAGGCTTCATGATCATACTGCAAAAAACTATGCAAAATGAAAAGATGCACAAAAACTAGTTAGATAATCAAGACGATTTTTTAGCTTTCACCACATAAAAAATATGAATTACAAATAAAAATAGAAAGCATCTCTGCATGTTTACATTGAAACTTTTTTAATGAATAATGTAGATGATTCGCGGGTTCGTCATTGGAGAATTTCAGCGTGAATTTGTATATTCCGATATTGGAAAAGCTAAACAATCGGTTTTTGCTTAATCTTTAGGCTTGCTATATACAGTCTGTCCCGAAGATTTCTGTACACTTTGAAATCAAAAGTTTGTGTTACAAATTCGGGAAATATTAGACACAATGGATATCATTGGAAAGCTTGAATCTTTTGCCATCTTTTTTTGCTTCAATGGATAAAAGAAATTAAAAGTAAAAAAATGTGAAAACTTAATTTTCCTGAGGTACCCTTAATTTTTCTCCCAAAAAAGCAAATTTGCCAAAATCGGCTATTATTGACCAAATTTTCAGCTAAGCTAATCCTGGCTATTATTTTGACATTTTTTCATTAAAAAAAATCTTGCAGCACGTACTGTGCTGGCTCATCAGAAAGGTGGATGATTCGAAAGGATATTTTTCAGTAAAAAGAAAAAAGACAATAAGGCCACTGCCTACTAAAAAAGTTCCAATATTAGTGTTTTAAACATGACATCTTTGGGATTTTATGTTTATGAAGTTCAAATGTTTAACCAATTTTATGTGAAATTGAATAAATAATTTTTTTGTGAAAGCGACTATTCATAAAAAAAAAAATCAGTGAAAATGGGCGTGAATTTGGAGTAACTATCAATTTTGTGGTCTAAATCAAAATTTGAATTAATACTTTTTAAAAATCTCAAAACTAAAAAAGATGGCTTAAGTTTCAAGCTTTCCAACAGTATCCATTGTGTCGAGTATTTCCAGAAGTTTTAACACTAACTTTTGATTTCAAAGTGTACAGAAATCTACGGGACAGACTGTATATAGGGCGATTACATCTTGGCTTTTCAGATGAATAACTGCCCACTATTTCAGGCTTGACTCGTCTGACAACTCTTGTTCGCCTTTTTTGCCGCGCAACTTTGGCGCAGATAAAACATCATCAAGTTTTGCGAACAGCGATGGCCTGAATTTGTCAACAAAAGGGTACATTTCCAATGTATCAAACATTGAAAAGAGCGTAATCAACATACCATTTCGTTTTCAGCGTTGGATCTGATGAGGAAGATTTGGAATTCGTTGGAAAATGCAAGAAAACGTCGAGGGTAAGTTGTTTACATTTTGAAAATTCCGGTTAGGAGCGGTGCAGATGGTAGCGCGCGAAAACAGCCAAAACAAATTGAAAATAGCCAGAATGCTTGACATTGGTGTGTACTCTTTTTATTCATGTAACAATAACTTTTTTTGAACTATAACTTTGCGCGATAAAGCTTAATATTTAAATGATAATAATAATTTTCATAATGGAGTTTCTGCTACTTATGATGATTTGACCGTTGATGCTGGATGATCTCCATTTGGCTGCTGAATGTGAAGTAGCATTTTGGGCACATGAACTTTTTGTCCATCGGCTTGGCCTCGAAAGCGTAGCTTTTTCTTTTTGTGGCTGATGCTGCTGGGACAGGCATGCTTATTTTGCAGTTTTGTAGTTGCAACCAAAAAATACGTATGTCAGGTCAAAAATGAATGCACAGAAACTTTGTTGAGTGATAGAGGATCGGCAATGAACTAGCGTTGCCCTCGGTGGCTCTATTTATATTTGACTGACAAATACGCATGGTTAACAACCGTTTTTACAATTCATGATGCAATCTCGTCTCATATGGGGATTTCCTTGCACCTACACTTTTACTGCGATATTTTTACGCATCCTGACATGATTTAGATTTTTAATTATGGATACCAAACAAAAGAAAAAAAGCTGTCTCCAACACTTTTACTGCGATATTTTTACGCATCCTGACTTGATTTATGGATACCAAAAAAAGAAAGAAAAAAAAACGGAAAAAAAGCCAATCGGGTATTCCACCTACACTTTTTTCCCACTCTCTTTGCTCAGTGTCTACGAAAATGGAAAAAAGGGCGCGAGTGCGAGTCGTCATATTGCTAAATTATAGCTTCATATAAATAGACCGTTTTAGTTGCATCTGTGTTGGAACAATTTTACCAGCCTAAAAATACGCAAAATGATTAATAGGAAAAAATAAGCGAGGATTTGCCGCGCTTTTTCTTTGTATCACAAGTAGCAATGTTAATTCACCTATTCACGCAACCTGCCTACTAAAAGCCTGAAGATGTCGCTGCCATCGTTGCATGTCAGGCCCGGCCTAAAATGCACAGTGCAAGTAGCATGGGCCTTATCGTCAAGCCAGTTCCACACTGGGGGGCCATAGAACCAAAAAAGCCTCAAAAACAAGAAAATTCGCTTAGGTCACTTCTCCTTTCAAAAAGTAATTTTTATCAGAGTAAATTAGAGCATTTTCGGCTCGTGTTTCTCACTGTGCGCACAGGGAAAAGCTGCGTGCACATGATACGGGCCTTGGTCGGCCCCTGCAGCCTTTTTGCCGGCCTTGTCGGCCTTGATTCCAAGTCGGCCGAAGGAGTCAGTGACCTCGTACACCAACAGCTAGTGCAAAAGCTCTCCCATCTCATTCAAAGTAAAAACAGTGAAGGGGAATGACCCAGGAGCACGTTTCAGTTACCAAGCTGCTTCCCTTACTGCTGTTGCTTCTGTGAGCTGGTCTTGCAAATAATCGGCCTTTTCGCAGCCTTAAACATGGCCGCGGACGTGGACTTGCAAAGGCCACTGCCATGATGATTTTGAGCACAGTGTGAACGGCGATGAGAATAACTGAACTGAGATTGAGTGAAGAAGAAGAAGATAACCAGTGTAAAAAATCCACTTTAGTGCGCATGTCAATTCCCCCTTTTAGAAGAGTGAATGGGTATAAATTTTTGAACCATAATTTCTGCTCATCGTTGCATTTTGGTATATTCTATTTTTTATGGCCAAGAAAGTGCTTTCTCTTTTTAGAAAGGGGGGCAACTTTTGGCGCTGACGGCCATTTTTTCAATGGCATCCTTAGGGAAGTTTTTTACTGCAAGCAGCTACTTCAGGGTTCATTGAACTCGCGAGAGAGGGAAAAAAGGCCTAGAGCGCAACTTTTCGAGGAGGAAAGCACGCAACCTCGTAGGCATGAAAATAACCTCGGTTACTAAGCGTGCGTGAAGCTTGTCTATACACTTGCTTCGGTGCTCAGCAATGATCATCATGATGCTATTAAACACAAATTTGGTCTGCTATTTAGAAAGCTGATGTATAAAAGATCGTGTTTGCAAAACACGTGTACTATAATTGAGTTAATATGTTTTTAGTGTGCTTTGAATCGTATTTTTAAAGAATTGATATGGCAGTCCGAATTATCTACAATATTCCACTCTCTATGTGTTTTAGTTTCAGCTCCAAATTGTCAGCTATTTCAAGATAAGCCATTGGCTTTCTAATTTTAGTTGGCCATTTTCATGTATTGTTACACCACATTTTCAAAGATAAGCAAAGCAGCATTTTATTGAAGACTTTCAATTTATTGCCCTTCCAATTGCTCTCTTTCATCTCTAAGGCTTAGTCTCTTCTGGAGATTTCATAGTGACCAAGCCACGGTCATTATCGATTCTTATGTAGTTCCATCGCAACCTACTCGGTACATAAGAAACGATAATGACCGTGGCTTGGTCACTATGAAATCTCCAGAAGAGACTAAGCCTAAGCATCACTTTAGCCTCTGAGCTCTTTTGGAATCACGTGGGTTTTCAGCCACACAAACAGTTAATTCAGGCATTATTTTTTATGGTAGTTAGAAAGCCGTTGCGCAACCAGCTGTTACGTCCACTTTATTCTCTCTGTGATGCAACTCAAATGCGATGGTAACTACAAAATTTGCTTGTTGAATATTCTTTTTGAAGATCCTCTTGAGTGGAGTTACCTAATTGGGTGATTAGCTTCAGGGCAACAAAAGTTGTAGGCGCAATTCAGCCATGAAGAAGATCCATCTTGTCTCCTCTTTCTTCTTTATGCTAATCACCTCATCAAAAGATGAACTAAAAAATTATGATTATCAGCATGATAAACGCACCCATTAACTGAAATGGACCTGAAACTTTGAAAGCAATTTAGCGAAGGAATACAAAACTCTTATGTAGTCACGTGTTGAACCCACATGCAATCTCACGTGTTATTTGCATGCTGTGCTAAAAAAGGTCATTCCAAACACGATTTTTCCTAGATTTCCTCCCGCTTGCATGGCGGGCCAGAAATACAATACTTTGAAATCATTGATAACGTTTGCTAACTAAGCCATTCTTGGTGAAGAACTCAGCATTATACAGAGAAAGCCTCTCTAACAAAAGTAAGAGAGAGAGATAGAGAAAGCGTTGTGCAACATTTCTGCCAAGGTTCATTTCATAATGATTCCTTCTTCATCTGTGAAATTAGCTCCTTTTTTCCATCTTGATTTAGTGTACTAAAAAAAGTTAATCGTGTCTTGAATCAGACATCAAGAAGAGGCACAAAAGATTTTTTGTCTCTCTTTGCTCGAGCTCTTTTTTAATTGTTGCCAAGCGATGGACGTACTCAGTATCTTTTGGAAGTGTTCACCATGAATTGGCCTAATTAAGCTTTTCTCTCTATATCCAGAAAATCTGATTAAATTGGAGCATAGAAATTTTTTAATTATGATCCCACAATTTTCAGATGAATTATGAATTTTAGGCCTATAATTCGTAATTTTTTTCACTATGATGCTCTGTTGCTTGACTTTGAACTAGATCTGCGAGTCCATAGGTCACGAGCACTTCTATTTAAAATTGTGGGTCAGTACGTATGTCCTGTGATATTTGTCACCTCAAACAAATCTGAAATTCTGCCTGATTATGCTATGTGTATTTTGTGAAGAAATCTCACATTCTACCCACGCTGGCTTTTAAAGATGTTCTGAAATAGGGGAAAAGTGACGTAAGGACTCAAAGGTTAGCCAACGAAAATATTGCTTTTACAAGAGGCTTATACTGAAATGTGTCTGCGTTTTTGAAAAACTCGCGCACGTTTTCCCCCGCAAGATATAGTGGTGCAAAGCTACGCTCGTGTTTTCGACGTGAGCAAACAAAAAGCTTCATTTCGCGCGCAAGGAATAAGTAAGTTCGTATTCCCACCAGAGACTTATATTTTAAAATGTAAGTCTCTGATTCCCTCAATTTTCCCTCAAGTAGCGAGGAAAAATAATCAATCAACGCGAGGTTGGGCGAGTTGCTCACCGAAACGTTGCGCAACACGTGATATCCTCTGTACTGTATTTGTACTCTCGCGCAATGCACATTGTTCAGCTTTAGTTCAAAGGTCAGCTAATCCAATTGCCACGTCAAATGAGGAGATAAACGGAAAGTGGCCTTCAATCAAGGCTGATGACCCCAGCAGTCTCTAAATCGAATATTTTTTGTAGGCTTTTCTTGCGCAACAACCAAAGCTTTTTGGTTATTACGTTACCTCAAATGTCTAGAGGTGCTTTAACTTTCCACCGTTGAACTAAGCATTTGTCCATTACACATTATTGGCTCGACGTTGAACGATGTAGGCACGCTTTGCGAGCCGCTCACGTTTCTGCCTCGTTTTATGCCTAGTGCTTACTACATGTGTAGTAGCTAGCATATCACGTCAGTAGAGAGAGGAGAGCAGAAATGAGAGCCGTAACGACGACGCTCGCGCGGCTCGTATTATAAGCGAGTTGTCAGTGCATAGCTGACTTCCGAGGGAGAAAGTAGAAAGCCCGAGCTTCAAAGCGACTCACAACGTCCATTTTTCCTTTGAGAAGAAGCAAAGATACTTGAAGCTAGCCCATCACCTTTGGAGCATACGATTGACACAGGCCCTATACATACCGTGCGTGCGTGCGTGCAGTGTGCTCGAGTGTGCAGCGCCCCAGTCCCAAATCTCGTTTTATATAAGGCGAAATTGTTCTGCGCAGCACGTGCAACAAGCAGCTGCGTCAACGTGACAGAAATTATGGTTCAAACTTGGACACGTTTTATTTTAATCGAGAGACAAACTGATTACTAGTGCGGCAACGAGAAAACAAAGCCCCAGAGGTTTAACCCGTTCCTCGCGCTTGAGGTGAGCTCACAGCACAATTATTAAATATTTTTGCATGACGTATATCCTGCATTCAAATAGAGAAGCAACCACCCACCGTTTTTCTCTTTCTCCGACCGCAGATACAAAAAAGTGTATAAAAAAACTTGCGAAAGATTTGTTTACGTCAACAAACCGCGCACGTGGACTCCGCTCCGCGACGAATACCAGTGACTACTGCCATGAATCTGAAAATGAGAAGTTGCATTTCCAAACAAAGCTAAGAAGAGAATAACCCCTTTAACTACATAATCCCACGTGTATAACCGAGTGATTGTCGGTCATTTTGGCTACCTCCTCACGATCATCCTCTGCGATGGCCGATGAAGTGCACAAAATACTTCAAAGTCGACTGCGGCAAAATGCGGAAAACCAGCAGTTCGGCTCGTTCTGCAAATCCTCGAGGGGTCCGCATCAGCATGCCTGCTCCGCGGATGACCCGCATGCCGGTCACTCCAACAAGCGAAAGCGCTTCAACAACCAGCAAGGACAAGGAGAGGTAATTCGCGGAGAAGCTCCGTTTTGGCTGTTTTGCGCAATGATTTTATCGTTTTCGGATTAAGCTCGCGCGCTAAATACGATCTTGGATAAAGGTTGCATCATTGATTTATTTCTATATTTTGATCCACGCAAAATGAACGTACGTTGAAGATGTTATATGAGCTGTGTAAAAAAAAACAAGTCAATCACGAGTTTGTACTGTGGTAACACATGTACGTACAATGTACTGCATCCAACCGGAAAAAACTGAGGAAAAGAAAGCTAGCCGGCTGTATCTAGAGCTGCCTGCTTTTAAAAAGAGTACTCACAACTTGTCAAGAATTTGAATTTCATCCATCTTGCCCTAATTAATCGATGGAAAGCTAAAGTTACCACTACATATCCATATGGCATTTAATCCACCTGCTTGATATTAAATTGCGCCAGTCACGTGGATTTTCGTGGAATCTTTCCATGTGCTTTTCTACGCAAAAATAAACCTACAAGAAGGAAAAAAAATGTTTTATCGCGAAAAGTGAAAGAAAGACTTGATTCAAGCACATGTTAAGGCCCACAATTAATATTGCTTTTAAAACTAACACTGCTTTTTAGGACCCCATGTCTCACAAAATTATAGAGAAGCGTCGTCGGGACCGCATGAACAGTTGTCTGGCCGAGCTCTCTCTACTCATACCTTCCACCTACTCCAAAAAGGGGCGTGGCCGCATAGAGAAGACGGAAATCGTGGAAATGGCCATCAAGCATATCCGGCATTTGCAGCAACTCGTGCCGTCAGCTGCCAACTCTAGCGGCTCAGCGACATCAGCTGACATGAGCAGCTGCAGCAGCGCGTCCGCGTCAGTTGACGCGTCAGCTGACTTCAAGCCGGTCACCACCAACAGCAGCAGCTGGCTGTGCCCTCAAGAAGAAGAGTCTTTCAAGAACGGCTACAATGAATGCCTAGCCGAGACTGTCCACCATCTGGTCAAAAAAGAGCAAATTCCTCCTGAACATTCACTCTGCGTCAAACTCGTGGGCCATCTCAAAAGCCATTTAGAAAGAAAGAGTAATAATTTTGCCTCAAAATTTCTTTCGAGCTGTCTCCATCCATCCATTTTTTTCTTGCAGTGAACCAACAGGCATCTGAAACCAATGTGAGTTCTGTGGACTCGGATTACTGCAGTTTGAGGTCAGAGGGGTCAACATCAAATTCGGATGTGAGCTCGATCCTGCCAACAACAAATCAAGCTGAAAAAAGTACGACCCTACTCGTGAAAAAATAGGGATTATAGGTTTTGATACATTTTTATGCTTTCAGAGGGCTTTCACTCCTCAAGTTTGACATTGTCAGAATCTCAAAAAAAGCATACCTTTGAGGATGTCTCAGGTAGGAAGACTTTCCCTAAGATTACCACCACTTTTAATTCTTTCTTGCTTTCTTTTTTCCCAGGTGGAAAGTTCAAATTCAAAGACTCCATTCGAGAAAGGTTCAGCCACGAATCTTTCGAATCGCAGCATGACGCTCATTTCTCGAAGCGGAGAAGGCACAGCCAGTCTTACCCACAGTGGCACGATGATCCTCAACAACCAAGCTCATCTCAACAGGTAAATAAATGGCTTCTCTGAGTACATCAATTGTGTGGGAGTAGGGAAACGAGGTTGTCAACTTTCTCTCCTTTTTTATTCCAGGGTGACAGCAGAGCTAGCTTACAGTCAATCCAGTCAGAGCCAATTATCAAAGTGGAGTCCAAAAAGGTAATAGGAAATCAGGTCACACATTGGAAGTATTGGAAGCTATCATTTCTTCTTCCTTTGCAGAGCTTACCCATATTTGCATTGCATCCCAAAGGCAGCCATTACATTCCCATGCATGTGAGCGAAGAAGTGATTGTCCCCTACTTGCATCTCTTTGAGCACTCATCGGAGCTACCACTGATGCTCCACCCTGTCACGATATCTGTGAACTTTTGCGGCCCATTACATTTAGCTGCCTCCAATGTCAGACAGCAGCAAATGGATCAAGATTTGGTATACAACAACAAACTGTAAAAAGGCTACTCAGTTTTAAAATATATCTTGCAGAACAAAGAAGGAGATCTTGCCGACAAAAGAGCGAATGAAGAAGACTCGTAAATGTTTCGAATGAGTGCACTCACCACAAAAATGCTACCATAAAAATAATTGTAGACACAACTCTCGTTTTTTTCCCTCCTTTGATGAATGCACAAACCTGGTGAACGAGGCTGACCCTATTGAAAAACATGTGGAAAAAGCTCTCATTCTTCATGTACGTGTGTTGAAAAGCTAAATACTATTCTGCTTCAGCCGTATTTGTCAGAATGGATCATTTTAGTGAATTAAATCCACCATATATACAGATACATTATATATAACATTTTTCGCCCTGATATTCCTTAATAAATCGTTCGCTTTGTGAGTTGTATGCGTGTATTTATTGCTCTTAACAAATAACTTGGAACTATAGCTATTGCGAAGCAAGGGAGGAGAAAACTACTATTGGGAGTAAATTGTCGTTGGCACAATTTTGTAGATATCACAATTGAAGATTTAGTTAGTTTTTCATGGTAAGCAGATTAATTTTCGTCTGTGAAAATGTGTGAGGCTGACAATATATCACAATATACATACATGTATAATAGAGATAGGATAGACTTTTAATGAGGAACCAAAATCAACATCATTACGGTGGAAAGCCAGGTGAAAGCCACGTTTGAAGTCGTCAACTTAACGGAGGTTGTGCCACAGGTCTCTGCGCAAAAAAATACGATATATTGATGTTGGATATGATGACTTATCTACCTATTTTAGTGGTATTGTATCTAAAGATGCCATCTATTCCGGGCTTGATTCTACGAGGACACGAGGTCGGATCCACGGTCCAAAAATACGTATCGTTCAAGTTTGTGTAAATAATGCAAACTCTCTTGGGCGCACGGTGGGCTTGCACCTTGGGCTTGGCAATCAAATAGCCCACCGTGGCATTCGCAACTGGGAAATCCAAATTTTCCTGCACAAAAAAAAATTGATCAATTCCGAGCACTTTCACTTTGTATTGGTAGCCACCTCGTAGTAACTATTGTAGCTGGAGTATTCATTGTACGAATACCCAATTGAAAAGTCGGACACGATCCGGGGTAGGAATTCTTCCCAGCCTCCGAGGCAAAAGAATTCTAAAATACAAAAGGTACTGAAGGAAATAATCTATACAGTTTTTCAAGTGCTACCTGAATCTCTGACTTCATTGGAGCACTCCCGCAGAAATTGAATCATCTCGTCATTTTGACACCGGATCGAGACTTGATTGAAGCCATTTTTGGCGCACAAGTCAGAAGCGCCCTTGAGATTTAGCTCAGTGACATTATAGTTGCCACCATTTATGCAGGGTTTGCTCGGAGCCTCCGAATCTGCAGGAAATAAAAATAGCGTATTTTTCAAGGCTACATTAAATTGATTCTACTTATTAGTGTCGTGTATGGAGCATTATCGTCATCCATGTTATGATTGGCACAGGCCTCGTCCATGTTGTCGACCAAGCTTCCCTCCTGCATTTCGATGATGTCTTCGGTTCGACCGTACATATTGACACACTTGTAGAAGGTTTCACTGCAAACAGAGAGGAATGCATTTTCCGGGCTAAATTCTCTAAAGTACGATCAATATATAAAAAAGTTTGCCAATTTGACAAATTCCTTTTAAGTGAAAATATTTTGCTGAGTCTTTATGAGAGCCATTCCGGATTTGCTGAAGAAATGCTGCGTATAATTAGAAAGGCAACAATGAATCGTCGCAATAAAAGTCTCTACCATTGTGCAGTAACTTTGGCCACAAGCCTGACATAATTCACTTGCGCTAATTCCTCCACAATCCTTTGGCAAACCGAGATGGACACAGGGAAAGCCTCTTTAGACAAATGCGAGTAATTGGCCATTGTCATGGCCGTTCTGTCCTCTGAAAATGTGTATTGCGAGGTCAGGGCAAAGCTGTGCAAGACTCCAATGTTTGTGGCCCAGTCTGGAAATGTGCATTCCATCTGGGACGAGTCCGCAGTGTGATCATCTGCAAATGCACAAAGATATCGTGAGTATACACTATAATTACACAATACTCGGCAAAAAGTGGGGCATCATTAATCACTATTAACTACATGCTATGTTGTGCTAAATAGGTGTCCAAGGCATTCGCGACTCGGATAATTTGATCATACAATTTTCACTAGCTAGAGAAATCAGTGTTTCAGGCTTTTTTATTCCGAGATGAAAAAAGTGTTTCTCATTAAATATTTTAGAAAATTGATGCACAAATAAATTCAAAATCACCCTAAATCCCTTAAAATGATACATATAATAGATGCACAAGGGTAATCTGATGACAAAAAATGCTGCCATAATAGCTCTTTTTCCATCTCAGTCCGGAATGGATTTAAAATGTAAAATGAGTGTATGGACTTAATATAAGAAAGGAAAAAGCGCTTCGCGACTTCACGCGCTCCGCTCTAATAAGAGGAGAGCTTACACTTTTTCAGACGTATCCGTCTGTATCCATCTTTGTTCACGTTCACCAAGCCTCGACACGAAGCATCAGCAGATTGAGCCAACTTGAAGCCTCCATTGGGAGTTTCCTCGTAGATGAAGCACCTGACTTTGTCATTGATCCGGGTGAGAAATGGCTCGTCCAAAATGCCGACCAGATAGTTGACAGTTTTGGGCTCAGATGACTCATTATTCTCGGAAGTCTCTGTGTCGTAGGCAACTTCCTCATCGTTCTGGACGGACTCGAAGGGTTGAAACAAGGACTCGGCTGGACCAGTCCACATGCCTTTGCAGGTCAAGACTTCAACTGCAAAATTGCGAAATTAATCACATTGCTCCGTATTACTGGCTGTATCTGTGCTGTAGTGCTTTTTCTGGCGCCAGATTTTGCGTTTTTACTAGCATGTATTTGGACTGCGACAGTGTGTGTATCTTACATTATGAGAGTACATTTCCATGCAAACGGTTATGGCTTACCTCCATTTTCCTGAGACTCCATTATAATCTGAGACAAAATTGTGTCTGCAAATACAGAACCCAAAAAGGGGGCAGAGATCAGAAATGGACATGCATTAGCATAGCAGCAAAAAATGCTCATAATTTATTTGTTGTTGTAGTAGCATCAGCAAAATTGAGTAAGAAATGAGTAATTGTAGAATTTCATCAGTTTCCTCAATCTATCTATTTAAAAGTTTTGCCACCAAGAGCAATTTTGGACACAGTACTATTAACTAAATTGGAGTTCAACTCACCTCTGGAATCTGTCTGCTCTGTGGCACATTGTGCGAATTTAAATGCAATCTGGGTTGAATCCATGCAAAGATCAACCTTGGAATGGGGATTTTTGCACTCTTGTTGTCCTGCAAAATGCACGAATCGAAGCTTTACTTTTTGTGCTGCATTTAGGGCCTATGCTTGTGGTTTCAGGTCAGGTGTCAAGTTATAATTGATTTAGAGGCCACACGAAGATCTTGAGAGCTTTGTGGGATCGAGCTTTCTATTTAGCTTACAGCTGATAAAGTATATATAAAATTAAATGTAAATCTCACCTGTTTTGTAGGTATAAGTAAACTCTCCTCTGATGGGACATTCGACTGCAGGACTCGAGAGACTGACCATCGTTTGCAAGTGTATCGGCTCATTCATGAATTCTTCGCAAAATTCCGCCACTGAAGTTACTTCTTCTTCGTCATTTCGCAAATGCTGGCACTGACCTATATTTGATTATATTGCTTAATTGAAATGCAACAAATCTGTGAGGCAACAGGAATTTAGAGATGGAAACTTTTATGTTGTGGTAAAATGCACTTTTTAAACTCGAGGAGACGAAGTCTGCACAATATTGACACTGCTTTTGCAAAACGGGCACACATTTGCAACGAAAATGCCAAAATAGTGCCCAATGCAATGCAATGGAGAGCATCTAAATCTAAAAAAAGATGAAGCTAATTTTTTTATCTGTATTTTTGGAAGAAGAAGCGCATGTTTGGTAGCATCTCTCGATTCCATTAATTCTCATTTCATGGATACAGCTGAGATTTGGGATGCTGCAGTATTTCTCTGTATTCACTTACCTTCGCGGATCTGAAGCACATTTGGATGAGGATTTAGGAAGCTCAAGCAATGGTAGCATTCTGTGTTCCTGAAAAGGCAAAAAATGACTCTTTCAGAGGGCGAGAGAAAAAGTTTCTTTTTTGTAGTAGATAATAGTGTAAATTAAGCTGATGCCACTGAAGGAAGGAAGAGCCTTTTGTTAAAAAAAGAGCGCAGTTTATCCCAGATAGTTTTCTTTCTCTCCTGCCAGATTGATTGAATTATTTTCATACGAAAAGTTTGGCATCATCTCTATGTATATATACCTATTATAGATGGCATAGACATCTTCCTCGTGTTTGATACAGTATCCCTTGGTCCCGAAATCCTCCAAAGTGATCACCAAAGTTTCCCTGTCGCCCTCGAGATTCCACTCACCGATCCACTCTTGGGGAAATTCACAACCTGAAAATGAGTTTGTCTGCTTGGTTACACATGAGGAGCAGAAAACATATATATGGCTCTGAAAATACAGATGCCACCAAATAAATGGTGGGATACACCTTTATTGTACTGCTATTGTATTATAACACGGATGTATGTATCTTCCTTGCAACAATAAGAATTGCACGTGGCCTTTCTTTTTCTGATGCTGCTGCTGCTGCTTCCAAGGAGTTTTTTGTTGCATTGCAGTGCTATGATAACATTGGCCTATTCAAATAGGATTAGTTAGGCCGTGGCATATACAGTACTATTGTACGTACAAATGTGTACTAGACTTTATATAGCACGTACTATGTAGTTGTCAGCACCTGCAAGTAAGTACTACAATTCTCCTTATGTAAAAATGTCCGTTCCTATTTATGCATTAAGGAATTACATATCTGCGTTGTACTACGCGATGTATTGGGAGCTAAGTTTGCGTTTGGCTCGTTTTTGCCCTGATGAGCCATAATAGCCGCACAGCTCACATGATTGAGCAGAAAATGAGCCCAAGCAGAAAATGGCAAAAAATGGGTCATCGTCCTCGCAGTCGAGGCTGCCCTCGATGTCGTCGAAAGCCAGAGGCCAATTTGGTGATCTTTTTCAGGATCGATTTTCTTCTTGCAATGTTTACACTTACTCATATAGCAAGAGGACGAGGAAGTGCACTCATCAATCAAGTGAGAGACTTCAAATGACGAAGTTTTTTATTTTCACGATTCGAGTTAGCTTTCGTGCCAATGGATAGAAGGGCTTTGAACAAAAAGGCCTTTAAATCTCAAATAAGGGAGCAAACACGACATCACACAAAAGAGATGACGTTTTTACGTGCCTATAATCGAAGCTAGGCTTAAAGGCCTTCACGAACCCTAAAAAAATCAGATTGATCGATTCTGCGTTGTTGCTTTTGTGCCAATAAGAAATGGCTTATTGTGGCTTTTCGGTACATAAATTATTGCTCACAGCGATATTTATCAGCCAGAAAACAGAAGCTACGCTACATTATGCGCTATAATTATTGCTGTGTGTAAGAATACTTTCCTGCTGTCAAGCAAATTCCTGCGAGAAGGCCATAAATTCTGAATATTCCATTTCCTCACGAAGAAAGAGCCAATAATTGGAAGCATTGGAGGCTTTCTAGTTTTTTTCAGCAATGTCCATATAAACCAGACGAAGCCATGACTAGTAGTAAAAAAGCGGCGAGAAAAGCTCAGAAAATCTAGGGCTCACGCTCTCGTCTGTATCCGAAAGTAGGGCAGGGTCGTTGGGACGTATCTTACGTTGCGCGCTGCACAAGCGCTCAGCGCGCGCACTATGAGGAACCGAGGCCAAAAAACTCAAGGTTACACAATCTCGGTACATCAAACTTGCTTACCAGCTTTAAAAAACTAAGAATACAAAGCTGTATTGTTGATACTACGATGACTGCCCAATACTTTTTGGGTGTAGTCATCTGAAAGTTTCTGGCCTTGTGAAAGTCATTTTTGGTTGTGGATGACCTAGCTGGAATTTTGCGCCCACTAGTTACCAAGTGCGCGCCTTTTCCGGCGCCCGCGCGGGATGCTTTTCTTTCGGACAATACTTGAACAAGAATACACCACTGTGCGATGTATTCTACCATAGATACACCTCGCGCTAATCTAAGGAAGCGTGACCAGTTTCGATATGGAATAATGAATACATACTTTATCCAACTTGAGCTTTCTCTTTAGCTAATTTGAGGTTGATGGTGAGTTTCATAATCAATGCAATATTTGGATTGGTATTGAATACATCAGGGCTGTGCTACAGGCCTTTTTAAAATAAAGTAAGGAATAATGTCTGCATTGCGCAAGTGCTTCATTTTCAATATGACATGGGTATTATCTTAAACGAAGTCTCCCATGAGTACACTTGCCCTCAAAGCAGATAATATGATATTATCTCGATTATTCTTGATAGTACATGCAGCAGTAATATTTTTCCAATGCTTTCTAATCCAAAACACACTCGACTGCATTGCACTGCCAAGTAGGTGAGCAAGAAAAACCACCCTCTGAGAGTATGAGAGCAATAAATTACCTGGTAACTCTTGTGCTATGGCAATTAAAATTCCGGCGTGGAACGAAACAGCCCACCAGCCCCAAAAGTAGCTCGTTTTCGTCATTGTGCACCGGTTTGAAGCTTCATTTTCAAGTCAACAACACTTGAGAAAAAATCACAAAAATGTAGCAGTAGCAGTAGAAGTGTCTTGGAGAAAACCAAGCTCGCTACTGCTTTCCTTTTGGTAGCTTTCACTCTCACTGGAAAATACATACATAGCACAGTAGAAGACGAAGAACACGCGCTTCCTTCCCCCTA